>JAJJKC010000021.1:0-687293 GCA_022984845.1 Xylaria nigripes | reverse complement strand
TTGACACTCGCACATTAAAAATTACTCATGACCGATAATTTCTGTTTGGTCAGACATGGTTTTCGCACTCGTTGCGCGTACTGTTGTATGCTATCCCTCGTACAGAAGCCCTTGTCACATATGATGTTAGTTTAATTGCATTACACCACTTTGCTGATGCTATGTTTCTGCATTAACACTATGAACTAGCCTAGCAGCGTACCAGCACTATGCTTCAAAACGGGGACCTCTCGGGTAGGTAGGTCAGCCCCAAAATCAGGCTCAGAATACAGAATCATCACACCCTAAAATCCAACAGTTAGGTGAGTAAGCATGCTTGCTTGGCACATACCTACCTATCTTGTACTGTAGGTAGGTGTAGGTAGACTACCTATGTAGGTACCTTAGGTACCGTACTGTAAGCGCTGCCAGCCCAGTAGTGTAGACCTAGACTGTTTGGGATTAATGAGGGGTCAAAATTATGCCCCTCATGATCGCAACTTTTTCAATGAGACCCTGCTGGCGCATCGTATTACCTAGGTATGCGTCTCATCACCGAATTGCTCAATGATACCCAGCGGATTGATACCTAATCGCATGTCTAGTTTATGCGATATAATTTGTGTTAGCGAGTGAAGGTGGCGTACTTGTCTATTCATACTCTCGTCAATCGTACGAGAAGCTTGTGTATGCGGTCCATCATGAGCCAAACCGCACCGATGTCCAGCAATGCAACCGCCGTGGCATCTACAACCACCATTGTGCGTGATATAAAGTCGCTGTCCCTAAATGACACGAGCGATGCTGAGGTACCCGACGGAGAGGCGCCTACCTCGGTAAAGCATCCGGACCCAGCTTGGCCTGCGCCCTATTATCTCGAGAACGGCTTACGACGTGTCGCACCATACCATTACACATATAATACGTGGTGCAAGGAACGGTGGAGAGGAAGGGAAATATTGGACATTTTTGAGAGCGAGTTTAGAGACCGCCCGCTCGCCTATTACAAACACGCCATCGAGACGGGCCAGGTGTGTATAAATGGGAAGGCTGTGCCTCCTACTTACATTGTTAAGAACGGTGATCTGGTATCTCATACAATTCATCGACATGAGCCACCTATAACAGCAGCTCCCATAGACGTCCTTCACGAAGATGACGATATGATTGTGATCAACAAGCCTTCGGGAGTACCTGTCCACCCTGCCGGCCGTTACAACCTCAATTCGGTCATTGAGATCATGAAAGCCGAGCGTGGTCCGGATTGGATCGCCTACCCTTGCAATAGATTAGACAGATTAACCAGTGGCATCATGTTCGTCGCGAAACACCCCACGTCTGCGGGGGCCCTGGGAGAGCAAATCCAACAACGATCTGTTCGCAAAGAATATATCGCGAGAGTGATTGGGGAGTTTCCCGATGGAGAGGTCGTCTGCAACCAGCCTATCCTCCAAATATCTCCAAAACTTGGGCTGAACAGAATACGAGCAGATGGCAAGTTCGCTCGAACTGTCTTCAAGAAGTTGGCTTACTATCCCCCCCGTGAGCCACGAGTGCAGCCATCTCACAGCGTATCAGACTCGGCCAAAGATCTCGCCGACGAGGAGTCTAGGCCGTGGGTACGCAAGGAAGGATATTCGATCGTTCGTTGTCTACCTGTGACAGGTAGGACTCATCAGATTCGAGTCCATTTGCAACATTTGGGGCATCCAATTCAAAACGACCCGATATACGCAAATCAGAAGGTCTGGGGTATCAAGCTTGGGTTCAATGACCCCAATGCCGAGGAGAATACAGATGAAGACATAATATCGCGACTGAGTCGGATGGGGAAAGAAGACGTAGCCGATGCAGTCGCTTATCATGATGAGATGGTAGATCAATATTACAAGAAAAAGGCGGAGAGAATGTCTGGGAAACTTTGCGAGATCTGCGATACTCCCTTGTATACAGACCCTGGAGAGCAAGAATTGTCTTTATGGTTGCATAGTCTGCGTTACGAAGATGCTGGAGGTAGTTGGAGTTATGCCAGCCCTCTGCCTGACTGGGCTCTACCTCCATCAGGGTATCGTGGGCCAACGGAAGTTGGTGATATGAATGAGCTAGTCGATGCTGTGAAGGATACGAATCCCGAACTTGCCAATTAAGAACACGCATACGACAACACCCAGTACAGAGTGCGACCTCGTCCCAGTTCAAGTGAAGCATTGCGAAGTGTCCAAGCCGACAGACGGACAGCCTTATACTGACGTCCTGATCCTTGGACACACGGTCAAATCTACCGGTACACTATGTATCTACGAATACACTGCCAACAATTCCACTTGTCTAACCGGTTACTAGGCGGTGTTCTCCGATTTAGTCCGCCGACGCCTCTAGACGTGGATACCTACAATGAAATTTACCGGCTTTGCTAGTGACGGCACTAATTTTTCCATATTTTATTTGCTGGAACCTGAAAGGGTAGTTGTTCCAATTTTGAACGCGTCGTCGTCCTAAGCTATTTCTGGCGCACCCCAGAATCCTCGCAAAGTTGCACGTGGTGGCTACCTACCTACTTACAACCGGCACAAACGGTTTCTTACAACTCGCAGCCAGCTTCACAGTACCTAGGTATGTACTACGCCTTTATGCTTTATGGCTCTCGTTGTGTGGAAGAAACACATACATACGTCCGTACATATATACCTTATACGTATGTACGTCCTATTGGTGCACCCGACGGCCTGTAGCAGCCGCCTGTCAGCTGCAGGGTACTACACTATTTGCACAGCTACCGGTATAGGTACCTAGGTATCCTGCAATGCTGGAAACACCACCCACCTCAAGGATAGGTAGATAAGTAGGTTTAATGGTTACCTAGGAATGGAGTTAGCATGTGGTAGGTGTACCTACGTACGTCTGTATGTTCTAGAGAGCTTTGAAAGATAAGGTACCTTAGGCAATCTACGTACGTATACCTTAGGTAGGTAGCTGTGAGAATAGGTACCTAGTAGGTAGGATCACAGCTGGTCAGCGGCCGCAACAGTCCGAAGGGTGCACCGCTAGCCAAACAGAGGGTACCTAGGTACGGACTACACCAAAGGTACCTACCTGTATCATTTGTTCTTTGTTATTATACCTTAGGTACCTACCTAAGGTACGTACGTAAGTACGGATCCGTTCGGACTACGTATGTAGGTAGGGACCTACACTACCTACCTAGGTAGGTACGTAGGTACCTACTGTACGGACGTACTCTGTCCTGCCTACATACATAATGTAGCATAGTGCAATACCTTAGGTAAGTTAGCGTGTACCTAGGTATGTACTTACACTACTAGTAGATCCGCAGCTGAACAACGTTATTACATAATTTATGTATGTATGTATCCACCAATCATTTCAGGCTATTGGCATACCGTGTAGGCAGGTAGGTACACCACAGCTCGCCGTCTAGGTAGGTACCTAACCTACTATGTATGTACGGTGCAGTACCTCCCTAATCCGTACTGTCAACTTCAAGCACTCACTACGTATGTCCCCACTTCTCTACTGTAGCGTTCTCTAGCGCAAAGTCTATTTTACCTTGTCTATCCTGGCCTCTGGACCTTCCTTCACTGCGATTGAATTATAGAGGGAAGCAGGACATTCGATACGGACTGCAGCAGGCCTTGCAGCAATCTTGCGAAATGATTGCGCCCCTTTGAGTGAATTGCCCGGGGTTCGCTCCGATTCCTCGATTTAAGAATAAGATTACCGCATTTAACCATAGCTGCATTGTCATTGATCAGCTGCCGAGGCAAGGCCATACGCATAGGTGTATTTGGGTCCGCCGGTTACAACAACAACCACAACCACAACACTAATAACGACAGCAACAGCGACAGCAACAACAACAACAATAACAAAAGTAACAATAACAATAACAATAACAATACCTACCTACCTACCTGACTTAGAAACAGCGAATCGAATCTTTTGCATGATTGATTAAGCAAATGTACGGAATATCTATGGTACCTAAGCTACCCAGTACTTGTACCGTTACTCGGAGCGTCGAACACAGTACCTAGGTAGGTTACCTAGGTTAGTAGTAGTAGTATATTTAACGTCTAAAGGTTACCTAGGTTAGGTAGGTAAGTAGGTAGGTACAGGTTCCCATTCTTACCTACCTAGGTAGTAGTAAAAGGCACACCCACTAACCTACCTCCTACTGTACCTACACCACCTACCTAGGTAGGTACCTAACGATGTAATATACGGTAGTGCCTTAGGTACCTACCCTACTGTAGAACTTACCTATCATCTACCTAGGTACCTACCTACCTACCTACCTACCTGCTACCTTACCTAGGTAGGTACCTTAGGTACTTAGGTACTTACCTACCTACGGATTACGGACTACTACCTACCTAGCAGACAACGGCACTTACGGCCTCACCACCTCACTGGCTTAGACGCACCAGGCTAGCAATCAAAATAGCAGGGTTTTGTTTTGGTCTGGCTCGCCATCCCTCATCATCAATGACAAGAGTCGACAGGGGTGGTACGGCCTAGCATACTTACCGTAGTGTGGGCTACGGGCCTATGGGTTCGTTTGTGTGTGTGATGGTGGGTCGGCGAATGCAATGCTCCACGAATGGCTAGACCAAGACAAGTCGAGGCGCGCCGCCGTTTTGCCCCGTCTAGTTGGTCGAAGGTAGGTATATATTTCTCATGATGCCAATTTGGGCCCTAGAAGTTGTCTTGTTGATTAACTTGATCCTGATCCTGATCCTGGACCTGGACCTGGACCTGGACTTTGTGACCTTGGTCGTCTTCTTCACGATATACTATATACGTCGTATATCATCGGAGTATTCCATCACCAACAAGAAGCTCCGACTTGCCTGCTAAGTGACAGATATGGATCAACACCTCAATCACCCGCTGCCTTCCTTGTCTTCTCGAAACTCGTCTCCGGCCGTATCAAACTCGGAGTCGTCCGTCAATACCATGGCCAAGTCCACCCCCACCTCGTCAGCCAGAGCTGGCAAGCGTAAGGGTAAGCTTCATCTCTCCACCGCAGTCACACCCCGGATGGAAATTTTGACTGTTCCATGCAGCTATTAGAAGTGTTTCTACTCTCACACCCTCTCAGCTTGCTCGGAAACGTGCCAATGACCGAGAAGCTCAGAGAGCTATTCGAGCTCGTACGAAGGAACACATTGAGAACCTCGAGAGAGAAATAGATGAGCTTCGAAGCCAACAGAATCGGGATCAGACGGTTCAAGACTTGTTGGGAAGAAATAGGGCCCTAGAGGACGAGGTTAGGCGGCTTCGTGACAGTTTGGGCATCCGCACTGCTGGGCCTGGCATGCATGGCTATCCCGGCTGTACCTCGAATTGTATGTCCTCAGAATCAAGATGTCATTCGAGTTCGGGGCTCGGATACTCGTCAAGCTAACTGCCGAGCAGCATACAATGGTTCGAACTCTCAACCATCTCCGTATGGGCACTCTACGCCTGAATATCCCATGGTGTCGGATATGCCCCCATATAGCGGCGTCTCCGACACCACAAACGTTTGGCCCTCCTCCGTGCCGTGCTCGCTGCCTTCGACAGTGTCTAGCCCTTCATCCCCAGCGGCTCTGGAGGAATATGGAAACAATTATTTTCCATCCAATGCCTCGTCCGCTATCCTCGAAAGGCCCAGCTCCAGTATACCGCCCTCCATCAGCTCGCCGGTAGCACCGTGTCTCAATGGCGATCTAAGCTTCGACGGAGTCAAGTCCGGTAAACTTCCCCAAACGTTGTTTATAAATAATCCAAAGCTGAAATCTAATACTCAGTTGCTTTTAGAGTTTGGATGCCCCCAGCAGATCGGCATCGTACCCATCTCCCCAACCTATCAAGCACCGCCACCGTGGAACGTGTACCCCGTGTATTACCAGGCATCCCCGGCGACAATCTAGCATGGCAGTTCGCTCCCTCGTACGGGATGGTACCGGTGCTGCGCTCAAAACCGTTATCAAACTCATGCCGCCAAGATGGTGCAGACGCCTGGCTAAATCGCTAATTGCCGGCGCTTGAGAAGTCTCGTTGAGGGGGTTAAACGAACACTGGGCTCGCTTCTCAAGCCTAATTGCATTTTACTCGTATCCCTAAATCCACGTTCTCACACTGATTACACAGGAAGACAACTTCCAGTTGTTCACTCATTCGGATTCACAGCAGCAATGCTCGATATCAATTATCCCGGACTCTCGTTGGAACGCGTCCACGGCTTTCTATTCGGGAATCCTTCTTGCTCGAACGGTGCCTTTTACGAGGGCCACATCACAATACCCAAATCACGGAAAACTTTCCTCACAATCGAGAATTCAGACTACGATACTCCTAGAACTCACACCCAGGGCTCATTTCTATACGAACCCATTTCCGCAACGTGATTGCTACAAAGCAGTTCACATACAACAACAAATTTTCATCACACCTACTTGTACGATCTTCCGGCTGGAAAAGGGGCCGGCTACCATTATTATCAGGCGTTTTCATGGTTGATTTTTTCTACGGGCTGAACTTTTACGCAACTGGCACATGTCTGGCAACAAGTATAGAATTCATGGAACCGGCGGCTTATACGAAAACTTCATACGGCGTTATCCAGAGATGAGGGATTGACGGGGAGCATGGCCGGGTGGAGGATACATAGCGAGACTTTTAGGTCATTCGCTGGCGTTTTGGAGGGAACATGGTGGTGCACGTGCACGTGCACTCATGTCAAGACAAGGGAGCGGGAGAGATGGAGAGATATACACAGGCCCAGTTACATACATTACACACTACATTACATATACCCCGGCAGAGAACCGGCATGTAGGAGAACCGGCATGTAGGCGCATACTTGTTATAGAATGTTAGCAGCAGGAAATGGCTTCTGTTCAGCTGGTTATGGCGCGGATAGAAAACATCTTTGAGGCTATAGAGATATCACGAAGATGCCCGGCCATGCAAAGCCAGCCAATGGAGTTAGTTGGTAGAATAGAGTTATCTACCTACGTTCATTTGAAACGCCCTCCACTATTGCTAGATGTTATCGAGTCAGTTTAGTATTTTTGACAGCTTGCTAACGCGCCGCTGTTGCTAAAGTGGTTGGAAAATCTGGGGTAGGCATTTCTCACTGCAGGGCTAAGCTCAGGCCTTTTCAGCTATCTTAGGTAGAAGGTAGTCATTACTTCCTTTCTTCTGTGCAGGCAATAAGCACCTTTTGTCCCCGGCAACAACAGCTTTTCGCCTCCTGAACCGTATAAAAAATTCTAAATTGACTACTACCTACGTTCTGATCGGCGACCAACATCCGGAAATATATATATATATATATATATAATTTTTAGTTACCGAGGGCGGGTAATCCAAGTATCATGTAGGTAAAGCAATTGTTTGCATACTTAAGCTCTCTCTCTTATACACGACACTACACACAAATAGGTACTTACTGCCTGATCTTTCCCGGGCTCAAAATGAAGATGCGCACTAATTAAAAGGATTAAAAGGCCAGGCTTTTTATCTCGGGGGCCAAAGAAGGTATAGTGGTCGGCGCTACGAGCCAACTAGTACGGACGTACCTACACTACATTTTCATGGTGGTGTGATTAAGATGTAAGAAGTGCTAATGTGCCTGCGGGAACATTCTAGCTAGTGTAGACCCTGCAGTGGTCGAAGGTAACGTGACCTTGCACTGCCGTAGGCCATCAGGCACCTACTTTTTATAGGGTACCTTGTATGTAGTAGTAGGTAGGTACCCTGAGGATATAACTCCGGGAACACGATCCCGCCAACCTTTACCTACCCTGTTATTATACGTCCGTACCTATTAACAAATTCACATGCTAGACAAGAGACGCCTTTAACTATAATTTAGTACTGGGCTCTACCGTAGGGCCGGCTAACAAGTGGCGAGTACGGGGAATGAATCTTTAGTGAGTCGGAAATTGCTCGTACGTAGGGTAGTATAAGACCAAAACCCGGAAACTTACTAAGCACGCCTTAAAGACGTCGAGGGGGAAAGATACCTAAGGTTGGTACGGACGTAGCGCGTTGGGGGTTTGCTCGGAACGGCGGAGCAGCAATGTTTACTTAAGGGAAGTACGGACGTAGGGTGCGCCAACATTACCTACTGGCAGCGTAGGTACGGACGTACCTAAGTGGACGGACCTCCGCCACTCGGAACACTACCCAGGTGGGCATGCCGGTACCGCTAACTGCCTAAAGTAAGTAAGCCCCGCTGACCAATTGGAAGTAGTACGTATACGTAGGTACTTATATACCTAGGTACACTACCTAGGTACGTATACGTACGTATAAGTAGTGTAAGTAGGTACCTGGTAGGTAGGTACCTAAGGTAACCTTAGGCCCGCCCCCCACCAATACCATATCGCTTTATCGAATACGATATCGTATTGTCCCATATGATTATGCCGTTTACATTACTAGTTCCTGTTGGCTACCTACCTCCCAAGGTATCACCAACAAAATCGTGTTAGGCGAGATAAGACCTGACGATTCACTTACTTACACTCGTATGATGATGATGATAATGATAATAAATCTTCTTTTTGAACGTCGACATATCGTGATCCCTGTCCCATAACTATTATCTTTCGAGTTTCATGTGGCGGAGGGGTAAGCTCGGCGCAAGTACCTACAGTACTACTTAATTAGTTAGGTACTTCACTTGAGCCCCTTCGGCTTCTGGCGAGAGAAACAGACGCGGACAACCCTGCCTATAAGCCTGTCTAGGTACTTTATACTAACTTACCTACTTAACTAGATGGTAGTTCTGTAGACCGTGGGAAACTTAAAACCTCCCGGATTACGTAAGAAGGTCTATAGCCTTGGAGATGGAGGAGGAAATAAGGTACTGTTGCCTACTCTTCTACCTGGGATGGAGGGGGGGGAGCTTTTGAAAAGAAAGGGGAAGACAAAAGAAGCCGGGAATAACTTAAAAAAACTTACGTTTTAAATCCAGAAAAGGCACGCCAACCAACCAAGTTTGGGCGCAACTCTTCGCGAACAAAATGCTATTGGGTTGGGGTGACGACCGTACGATGATGACATTTGAAGATGGGAATGCCAGTAGTAGTTCATCATTTGTTGCTTTTCGTGTTATTTTTTTCCCCTTGCCTGAATTGGACCCGACGGGATCATGAGACGGCATGACCGAAATCTACCTATCTCGCTAGACTTTTCCTGTGCTCTTCTTCGTCTTCCCTCTTCTCACTGAAGTAGTAACTCGACACCATGCTGTCACACATCACGAAGGCCGTGATCATCTCCGCACCGCCTCCCATCTCCAAATCCAAATCCAAAAAAAAAAGAGAAAAAAAAAACCCCCCCGAGAAATGGAGCAGATCTAGGTAGATTGCACTGGATATTAAACGATTAAGTTTATTCCCCCTTCCCCATCTTCACTATTCTCTATTCATTACTCTCGCATGTGGCTGAGGAGACCCAAAGGTCGACTCGAAAGCTAAAGACGAGTTAGTAGTATTCTCGCCTTTTTCTAGCCGCGAACTCAATCAGCGTGTGTGGGCTCCTGGCGCAAACCGTAACCGAAAAGGTGGCTTTGGGGTGGTGGTTGACGACCCTTTTCTTCGCCTGCATCGCCCTGATGGTCCAGGGATCAACCTCCTTCTTATCTGCGCAAGCCGCGCAAGAAGACTGAACAAACCCCTTGGCTAACGACGCGCAGTCTCTGCTCTAGTTGTCTTCGCTCTCAGGCACATGAATTCTAGCTGTACCTATACTATTTTAACGTTATAAGCCTATCTTGTACGTTCCTCTTTTATATTTGGAACTCGGGGCGTTTTTTTCGGGGCGTTTTTTTCGGGACTTTTTTTCGGGCCTTGAGACTAAGTTATGTATTACGTGATCAATAGACTACCTACCTACCTACTTACCTACCTACACGAGATACAATAAAGCGGGAATACGCAAGTAAAAGGAAAAGAAGATATTATTATATGAAGAAACCTTAGAACAGTATAGGTAGAGATTTATGAGGTTACTACTACCAACTTCATCCCCGTATAACCATCTCCTCCTGGCTAAACAACCCGGGCTAGGTATTGATCCGTTATACCCGTTATCAGCGATGGATCGCGATTTTTGTGGGCACTTAAGCCGCTTCGTGAAAACGATAGCTAGCTAGGTTTACGGGAATGACGTGACGGTATGGGACCGACCAAGAATATATCGTGATAACTTCGCAACATTTACATCAGAACTTTTCCCCTCTCTCTCCCATTCTCCCCATTTGACGGCCACCCCCGCCGCCGTTCGAGCTTCATCAGTAGTCTACCTATCACACATCTAAACTCCGCGGAGCCCCGCGGAGCTCCGCTTCTGAACAACGTCTGTTTTATATTTTGAGCGGTTGGAAGGGGGGGAAAGTTGGGTTTTTTTTTAGGTAGATAGATAGATTTCTTCACTTACCTGGGCAAATCTCAGAGTTTTTTTTTCTTTTTTTTTGTTTGTTTTTTTTCTCAGCTAATATATCCTACGCTTGCCAGAGATATTAGGCGATACCGTTATTCTAGGTATCTATCCTATCTACCTACACTTACCTATCTGGTGATGATAGGTCGTGATCCCTTCCACGTACCTAACAACGTACCCAATTAACCACATTAAAAAGTAGGCAGATAGGTGGATAGATTTTCTAGAACTAACAAAACTACCCGATAGGCAAAGCCGCATGTGAGATTACGTAGGTACTAGTTGAAAGTGAGAGGCTAACAATCACTTGAACAACTATGGATCCCTCTCGAGTGAGGCGCGGCCATCGTTCGAGGAAACATGAGCCTGCATACACTACACTAGCTAGTGTTTGCTGTATTATGCTTCTGTTTTCCACACGTATGGATCCGTACATTTGGCTTCTGAAAGGAGTATCTTCTCCCTTCAGGAATTAGAAGGGGAGACTCGCCTTAATACACTAGATATACTAGTGTGTAGTTTCGAGCTACCTTATACAACTACCTTGAGCGATCGTGAACTTTCGTCGCAGGCATCAAGTATGTATTTAGGTATAGTAGATAGGTAAACTACAGTACAGTACTTTCCCCCCTACGAACCAATAGGGCTGATGCTATGTCTCCTCGACATAGGTAGCATTATTAGGGCTGATGATGTAAGGAATACGCCTACAGTTGGGCTTGGCTTGGCGGTATCATCCATCAACACTGCCTACCTACCTACCTACTTATACCTACACTACCTACACTACTTACACTACATAAGTGGCACAGTGGGCGGATCAAGGCAAGTATTGCATACGTACTTATACGCGTAGGTACTGTAGTGTAAGTGTTTATGGCCTTAACGCTGCTTTGAGACAAGCTGCCTTTATAGTGCATATGGAAGTTTATCACGTCTTGGGATATTACTGGGCGAAGGTTGGGAAGAAAAGATGTGTTGGCCCATCCCCCCTCCTCCTCCTCCCCTTGGGTTACAAACAGGTGCTGCTTGCGAGCCAAACTACCCTTTTTCGAGCAATGCAATAGCGACAAACAGGACTAGTAACGGAGGTTTGCTTTGCCGAATAGGCTCCCCATGGTGTTGTTCTAGGTAGGTAGTCCGTACAGTAGTAATAAGTTAGGTATTATAATCGTGTTTCTGTCTTTTCTCTTAGCTTCGCAGCACTGGTACCTAGTGCAGGTAGGTATTCCTTCCTGCGTATGCGGTGAAGGCTTTGTCGTCGCTGTCTTGCATGTGGCCCGCTCGTATAATAATGCGTTTTCAATCCGGCTCTAGAAAAACGAGGGCTGTATTATCGTATTTTTTTTGAAAAAATCTTCAACTTATGACTTTCCTTACTGGTTCTTACGGAATATTAGGTAGGTAGGTAGGTAGATACTAGGTAGGTAGTACACTAGTGTTAACTCTTTGAGGCGCCATGGGCTCCACGACAACACCTCTTTCAATCCTTGCTTTTTACCACCGGATCCGTACACTAGGGCGAAACCGTTCCTCCGCTATAGTGTCGTCCGGGCTCGAATACCTACCTACTTACATAGGTACCCCACGCAGTATTCATATACCTACCTAGGTAGGTAGGTATACCTAGCCTAGATGTACTTAGGTACGTCCGTAGGTAGGTACCATATCCAGAGGCGTTGTTAACCGGGCACCCTTCAAAAGTTATCGGGGCACACTCCGGTCTATTTCGGCCCACAAGAGATTTGACGGCCTTGTCATATCATATATGTAATTATGAAGTACCTGTCTATGGAATGATACGAAGTGCTACAACGGAATCAAGTACGTCGCAAGGGAAGATTTCAATAAAGGTCACTTAGAAATTGCCAGTGAGATGCAACCTACCTACCTATCTCTGAGCCTTTGAAGTCGGTTACGCAGGTCAAAGTCAGACGCCTTGCCTAGGCCGGCCTTATTGAGACCTAAGAATAGGTGTAGTGTACTCCGTTAGGTAAATTGAAGGTCGAGGAAATCTCAATGAAGCAAGCCGTCAAATTGTGTACGGGCCGATACAGAACAAGGGAGCCCGGATAACTTGAGGTGGGTGCCCGATTAACAACGCTCATATCCAGAAAGAGTTGGAGATAGGGTAGGTATACGTAGGTAGGTAGTTAACCTACTCTCTAATTCGTACTATTGTTAGTGGACGTAATTCGTTAGCAACCTTCTTCGTACGGAACACACTATGGATCCGTACGTAGGCATTGAGTTGCGTTAGTACGGGTCCGTATAGGTGCCGACGTTAAGACTCACACACTAGGTATGCCACCATAGCGAGCTTCACTAGCTAATATAAGTGTAGTAGACCGGCGTGAATCTACGGACGTACCTACTCGCCTAACCGCTCAGCATATGAAAATTAGCTAAAGACATCACAACATAGGGACACTCCAGTGTGTTTGGAAAGTTCTATTAGGCATAACCAGGTTATTGACCATGGGGAACAGGATGAGGCCGCAATGACGACAATAACACCAAAAAGAGTTGAAGTAATTTGGCAGGAATATTAGGTACGGTAGGTAATTCACCTTCACGGCTAGTATTCTGCAAGAATCGAAAGAGCGTATGCTCATCTCGGTTAAGCGATGACGAGAGAAGTGAGATCGAGAATACCGGTAGAATGGTAATGATCTAGAAATCCTCCGTCCATCGTGAACTAACTTAGAGACTATCTCCTTGGCTGCGCGAAGACAGCAATTAGGTAATAGACCGGGGTCCGAATGAATCAAAAAAAAAAAAAAAACTAGCGACCATTGGGTACCTCGAATTCTTAGACAACTGGCCGATGATAAAAGTCTAGCCAGGTATTCTTTTCGGTAGTGTGGAGCCAGTGACCGTGTTGTTGTCTTCGGGGCAGCCAAGGAGATAGTAGTAAAAGTACCTACCTAGGTGCTGCCCCTAATTCCTCCCATGACTAGGCTGTATTGAGGAGGAGAAGAAAGCAGGGGCTAGATAACAATCATAAGAACAATCTCATGCCCTCCTCCGTAGGCTGTTATATAGATATTGATGAATAATACCTACCTAGTACCGGTATTCAATCTCATACCAGGAGCTGTTCAAAACACGAGGAGGAACGTATCATCATACCTGGATGGTGACGAATCTAACTATATCCCATGCCTGCAAACATAGCCAGCTCCGTCAACAAGTATGAATAAACCCCCCTCGACCCTGTGAATTTGCTTAGATTATATATATAATCAAGATTATAAGTCGGTTCTAATCATACGTTAAAGATCCCAGCGCAGGCATAGTCAAGTATATTGGTAACTCAGAGTCCCAGACTCCGGAGAAGCCTCCCATAGCCTCTTCAAGGTATGCTTAGCCTCAAAGAGTGTGTCGCGGAGCATGTTGTAATTACCGGGACATAGCTGTAAAACAGGTAGCAGTCGTCTGTCTTCTTGTCCTGAGGTCCTCCCTAACCCAATCTAGAAGCAGCCCAGCGTACTGGTAACCATTATACTTCCGCTATGCTTCCCTTCCTTACGCGGCCTGCCTTTTAGACTCAGCCTAGCATTGGCACCGCCTGCTTTGCGGATACCTGTAACCGAGAGGTACTTAGATACTTGGACTTTGGCCGTAGATCCGCCCAGAGCTCAGCTACCAGGCGCTTTTGCCGAACTTTGACCTCAGTAATTATGCCCCCAGTTGATGGAGGAAGAACGTACTTGTAAGAAGTGCCAAGTAGGCTGTGCGTAATCCCAAGGAAGCCGAGATTTACGGACACGAAGCCACCTACATACTGCCAGCTTTGAAAATAGCAGCTACTGGAATACGGACGTAGTTGTAGATCCGTACACTATAGATAGGTAGGTACGGACGTAGTAGTACGTACGTAGCAGCATAGGTACCTAATTCTAATGCAGCTTGGCAGGCCCTCGACACGTTTACGGGAGCAGAAGTGGTACCTACTCAGCACATCAGTTGGGTTAGTTCACCGATCTACCGGCTGGACACACACTTCCTTATGGATTTGCCAGCCGGACAATCGACCACGGCAGCTTCATTTCCGCTAGGTTGGCAGCAGTTGGATGAAGACGCCTGGACTGTCGTCTAGACGGTCAAGGCCGGCGATAATTTTGACGTTTCGGTATCTAAGAGTCCTTCCCGGTCAATATGTCCGAGACTTTTGCAAAAGGATCTCTCTCCTCAGCTACGGTTACTTGCTGATTCAGCGTGAGCTGCATTAGTGGCGAGGCACTCTGCAAGCTTGCTCCTGCCATCTGGCATCGTCAACGTCGATGCGCTATGTATTCCGTGCTCGTGCCAGGATATTGCGATCACGTTATTTAGAGAGCGCTTAGCAGCGTTTAAATTAGGGACAGTAGGTATTATCACGCTTCTGATGACGAAGTCAATTTGAAAGACCGAAACACAGTGTCATATTTTCTCACCTCCACATACTTACCTGTACAATGTTGCGCCTTGGCCGACCTTGATAGCTTCCTACCTACCTATTCTTGCGGTCTTGCCCAAAAGCTGAGTGTGCTGTAAATAGACAACACTCTATGGATCTTTTGCCACCTTGGATCCACCGACGGGCTTCGAGATTCGAACTCGTACAATAAGGAAGGGGTACTCCGTACGGATCCGTATGCAGCGTTGAGTTGGTCCAATTATTACCGATAGGACGGGACATGTTGTTTTGGCGCTGCGACGAAAACTGCTCTGGTGACGTCTGGCCCGCTGCAGGTATCTCTGACCGCCCACGGAGAAATTTGTCAACATTAATTAATCAAGGTGGAGACGATGTACGGACTAGGTACTCTCCAGGATTTACTACGCAGTAGGTAAGAGAGGAAGATCTGTATTCCGTAGGTGCGCCGTGAGTACCTACTTAGGGGTAAGGCCGGCGCCATCAGCAAGCCGGGCTCGTACCAACTCGGTTATAGCTGGAGACCGACTCCGCCAAATCCAACTTATAAAGATTAAAGTACCTAGATCCAGCCGCTGCGGAGGTACCTAATACCTGCAGTACTCCGTACCTGTCCGTAGTAGGTAGTGTACCTATACGGACTACAACTTGAGACTTCACGAAATCCTCATGTACATACGGACGTAGGCGCACTACCTACGTAGCAGGCCGTCAGATCTACTACGGGCCGACATCGGGAGGGTGCCCGGTTAACATCGCTTCAAAATTACCTACCTAACTATACGGATCCGTACCTAATCTAACCTACTGCGCGGCGCCGCACGGTCTTGCTGCCGTCAGCCTACCGAATGAACCTTGGAAGATACACACGTCCGCTGACTCTATGCACCTACCTACCCATAAGTATCGCATCACATACGGTAGTACCTAGTATGCACTTATACGGAATACACTTGGACGAATATGAAATTCTTAAAGAGCAGGATAGTCAAATAGTTCGTTTGTAGCAAAAAGACTACAGCGATAAAATAAGGGATATGCTACGGACGTACGGATCCGTAAATTGTTTCGATCTCTGCCTTGTAATACACCGTAAATCCAAAGGGTTGTATCCAGCCACATGTGGCTAGTGAAGTGGCGCACCCAACCACTACCCAGGGCTCTCACCTGCAGGAAATTCTTGCGCATACGCAATCACAACTGTATGGAATTCTTCGCACGGCCATCTCGGGCTACAGCTCATAGGTAATGTGCACGCTAAGCTCATTAACCATGGTTACCTTAGGTACCAGGTAAACCGGGCGTATTTTACCTACAATTACCTAAACTGCGTGAAGACCGTGCGTGCCCGATATAGATACAGTAGCAAGACTGTGCACGCACGGTGTGTGCATACTGTGTATATGGAAGGATTCGCACTGTACGGAATACCGAAAAGCCCTGCCTGCTCATCTCATCTGGTGGGACATATACGGACTGTTTCGGGCTGTCGGCCTCGAATACCTACCTATGCAACACCACCAATTCATCACGATCCCTTGCCGTTCGGCTCTGGCTTCCACGGTGAAGTTGGACTTCATCCTTGATTCCATGACTGCCTCAAATGTTACATTCGAAGGTCTCGTTGACTTCCTACAAGGCTATTTGCAGAGCACACACTGCCGGGTATTTGTGCCGGAGCATCTGCGCGATTACGCGACTCCAATCATGCTTTCAGATGGTTTTCGGGTCTTCTTTTCAAGCCTAAGCAATATTTTGCAATCGAAAATTCACGGCTGATTTCATTCGTTCTGGCCACTGTAACGAACCGATTGATGCCAAGTCCCCAATAATAATGCAGCAGCAGTCGGGGACTCCATTCACCCTATTCCACCGGTATACCTGACAGTCGACTGCTGACTGTAGCATACCTAGAAACTTGCCCATCGAGGTATAGGTAATTCGACCGCTGTACACTTTGGACGCTGAATGATTCTTGGGCTCATCGGATACTTACCAGTCGGTATGCCACAAAAACAACCTCCCGGTGCAAGGCCAAGAGTTAGCACCCATTGTTGAACTGGTGCTTGATCGACTGGCCTTGACATGCCCGGCGATCGATCAATTCAGGCCTTCCATCGAAATGTACGATAGCTTTGGATTCTTGCCTTTGAAGGTGCTATTAGTAAATCTACTTGGACTCTAAAGTCGACTGTCGACTGTCGGGTACAAGCCTGAGTCATTGATTAATCCGTCGCGAGTTCAGCCTGACGCGACTTACACACGCGCCACCCCTGCTATCTTCAACTCAATATTAGTCAACAAAGGGGACGAATGAAGCCAATCTGCCGTATCAATCCCCGTACCTCTATGTACCAACTGACTTAAAGGTTAAATACATGTTCTCCGGTGCCATTCGAGTCATGAGCCTTTCCCATCCGTATGAGTGAGATCTACAAGATTTGGAACTAAAGATAAAAGGTAGGGAAATTCAGCTAATGTTCGGCGTTTCCGTTTCAAGTTTCAACAATGCGGTTTGACCGTCATACGCAGGGACAAGCTCTAATATATCAGTTCCACCAATGTCGAGAGCTTACTCTTTCCATGTAAAAGGACCTGGCGAAGGGCATTCTTCATGAATTGGAGTGTAATACATGAAGAATGTCCTTAGTGCTTGCTTGCCTTCCCCGACTCGCGCTCATCTGGAGCGGGAATCTATCGAGGCTAGAGTCCGTATCCGAAAGATCGTACCTAAAGCATCAAATCGGGGTTTTCAAACAAGCAAAAAAGCATCAATCACCAGCGACGATGATCCATTACGGATTGTCATCATCGAAATGGGGTCCTCTTTTACTGCCGTAGACGAGCTGCCTTTTTCCGAACGCGCCCAAAAGGATGATGATGTAGGGAAGAAGCTCTTGACAGACTACCTAGTCATCCGATCGATCGCTATTCGGGGGCCGGAGGTATTCCCCGACCAACTGGGGAAATGGCCGGATTCACCCGCCGACCAGCCGTCGGCACTGAAGGTGACGGCGTTCCCAGGCATCAATGTTATGATTGCCAATTATAATAAGTTAAAGAATCTGATTTTGTTCAATGAAGACATTTACCTATCATAGATCGCCGTTTCTACGCTCGAAATGACCAATCGGCAAGTAAATCTGAGTGGAGCCGAGGATGTCGCCCGTTTGGATTTTGGGCCCTGCTACGGACATAATATTTACGGATTTCCATCGGTTCAAACGGTTGGGCCTTCCGATCCGATCGGCAGGGGCTCTGATGAACATACCTTAGGTACCTACGGTACCGGTATAAAATCCGCCCGCCCGTGGAAGTGGAGCCATCTTGGCTAATTGGCCGTTTACTGGGATTTCAGAGGTAATACGTACGTACTATCTGTCGGATCGACAGACTGTTGAGCTGAATGGGCGATCCGCAGATCTGCCTTGCAGCCTCTATCGCGAACTGCGGAACGGGCCCCTGGCGCAAGGGCGTGGGGCCCGCATTCGTGAAACGTGCGTGGCAGTCCTTCCCGGGGAGCGGAAGAAAGATGCTTCACGTATAATGGGTATTAGATATTTGCCGAGTATGACTAGATGAGCAGAGTTATCCAAAAAAAAAAAAGGGGGGGGGGGGGCCCGTTCATGCTTCAATTGCTAAGTAGACTAGTCAGCGACACAGTGAGAAGCAGGGATTTTCTGTTTTTGATGATTTTGAGCACTAGATTCCGGGAGGATTCAGACGGTCTAACACATTCTTTCGTACGGACATAATTACTTAGATGATCGGCATTTTGTCAGAATCGGCTTGCTACCTTTGTATTGCTATTAACCAGTAGAGCATTTTCATGGTTGCTTGTGGCCTTCGTTAAGACGAGACAGGTAATATGTCGAGCTGCGTATGCAAACCGATCGACAAGGGCAGTAATCGCTCCATAACCACACGCAGTTGTTCGTAGCAGTGACAAGCGCCACCTCTGTTCTATTTTTCCTTTCTATGATACGCATATTCAATTGATTTGTGACTTGGACTTCGCCATCAGCTTGTTTCCCGTATAACCGGTGTTCCAATCCCTCAAAAGTTGCTCTTGAGTTCCAGTATTGTGTGCCAATTAATCTAGTCAGGGGGTAGGCTTTGACTGAACGGAGCGATCAGTGCTGGGCGATATTTTTGCTAAAATGTTACCTATATGATCACACTGAGCTATTTGGAAGCCGAGTGACGATCGATAACTTGGGATTGACTAGGTATTGGCTGATTGTCGACTAATCGCGGCAATCAATCGTCACTCATTCTCCATGAGTCACGACTACCTAGATATGAATCCTCGATCTGCCGCTCTAATTGAGTGCGGCAGCTAATTATCGACGGATTGCCACACGACCAATCGTCGATCACTTGATCCTATTGGTTGCCGGTCAATTACGGCGATTAATACCGAGTCCGAGCGATTGCCCCTGATCGATTCAGCCTTACTGGCTAGGTGAAATTAATTTACCTCGCGGTGACAGGACGATCGCTCATGAGCGAAAGCTATGGGGAATTTTGATCGATGGGATGGAACAGATGAAGCTTGATATTACCCTAGGCCTTTTGGTCAACCCAAATGGCAATATGGACTTGTCGTTCTGGATGGTAGGAATATCAGTGCAGCATCGCGCGCGAGGATGATCTGGGCGCAGGATGAGTCTCGAGGGACAGGCACGTGATCATGGCACGTGACGATCACCATGATATGATGTATAGCTATTTATCTCCTAGTTTCGTAGCACCCTCCTCTTCTGGAGAGGATCATCATTCATTGAGGTTCATCCACCAGTAGGTTCATCGTCTTGCGTGCCATCGCGCCATTGTGAAATACGAGCCTGGAGCCTTTGAGTATCCTGCGGATACTACAATCAGTCTGGGCAACAGGAAAGGAATTGCCAGGCACACCACCCCTCTTGACAGTGACCAATGGCCCTGGATGGAGCTTTCCATTTATAATTGACTGCACTTCACGTATGATGGAAAGAATACTACTATTCGGGTGGTTTGAACTTTGAAGCTTGGGGGTCCTTAGGACTCTTCAGACATAGTATCGAACTTACTGTTACTTACTCTCAAAAGTCTATATCAAAAAGAAAGAACCGCTCAACAATATTTTACTTAAAGCAGTCGAGCTGTAATACGACAATTACCACTGCTTCAACTCATCGCCAGTCTATCTTTCAGGTAGCTACGATGCGATGCATATGCCATCTCTCACAACTCCGGGCATTACAATCCATGTAAGGGGGTCGAAGGTTCTTTCGACATATCTGATCACTCTTGCCATTTCTTTTTCAAGCTTTTTGCCATCCGACTAGGACAGGCAATTTTTTTCATTCAAGCTACTGTCATCTACTGTCTATATCGATTGTTAGCTTATACCATAACCACCCCAGAATAGCAACAGACTTTATCAACTCATATAAGGCCGATGACCCATCGCTATAAGTACGAGATAGAGAGCTCACATACAGGAACCGCCACGTGTACAGGATAAAGACGTCTTCACATAATATACTGACGACTCTTCCATTCTGCAGGGCGGAGTTCTACGACAATATTTCCCACTTTCTCTTTCTCTTTCCTCAGCTTCCTTCTCACAACGAAACATGTCTGAAACATTGCGTGACGTGCAAGAGGGGAGAAAACAAGAGAGAAAGAGACAAGAACAGCAGCTAAAAGACAGCATCACGCTAGAATTCAAAAAATACCTCGATTACCATAAATATGGGCACAACAGAGGTGTGTACGGGTGGCTTGCGGCGAACATACGTTCTTATTGCTCCGAGTACACGCTCAGCACGAGGGATCCAGCAGAGGCATACGGTGTGTCATTTCTTTTGGCGTCTTCTGGCCAGCTTCACCTAATGGTGGTTATTTCAATAACTGACATCTTCCTAGATTTAACAATGAGAGAATTCAAGCGGCACTTTTATGCCAAGATCCTAACTTTTATCCTGGACAATGTGTGCAACGTTGGCGAGCATGAACAGAATGCAGACAGCCAGCTTCAATTTCTCGCCGCAGCTACGATAGACTTCCGCCTCCATGCTCGTAGGCTTGATAAGATGGATCTCATTTACTTTATGATTGGTTATCGAGATGTCGAGACAGGTCCGATGTCGATGGCCTTTTACAAGCGTACAATGTCCAGGTATTTATATAGATGGGGCAACTTCAGCTATTCTGATCGTAAGGCAATCTCATCTCGCCGACGATGTTTACTTGACAATTCATGATCGCTAATCTTTTCTTCAGCGGATCGTATGGTCAATGATTTGGTAGAGAAAGTGCTCAATGGCGATATGAATTCCGATGAACTTTTTAAGTTCAGTCTCCTTCATCGTTTCTACGCAATCTGTCATCAATACGATCCAGACCGAGCTTATTACTTCAGGATTGCCAATTTTGCCCTCAGGTGTTCGTTGGACAACTACGGCTAGCAGCAGATTTCCAAGTTGACGCTCAGTTTCTCCACGGCCTTAATTCGCCAAGGAGCTGAATGGATCATCAACGCTGGTGAAGATCTAGCCACGGCTTGTTTATGCCATGCGTCTCTCCTCGATACTGATCGTATATTCGTTGAATCCTCTTACAGCCATCGATATAATTGCAACACTCTAGGAAGCCAGGTCTTCAACCTTGAACGTTGGGAGGAATGGCGCTCCACGCTAAAGATCGTCATTATAAAGCATGAGTATGAGATCGAGGACTTTCAGCGGAGAATTTTAGGCTTTGCGGGAGATATTTCAGCACCAGCACTGACAGACTTGAAAAGTCTACGTAGGTACATGGAACACACTTTGGATCTGTGCAAAAAGGCCCTGCGCTGCATGTACGAACTTGATGCGAGGAGAATGCGTGTTCAATGTGCTACGAAGGCTATCTTGAACGGAGACGATCATCGTCGTTCATATTCAGAAGAAGTAATTGAGACTAGCCTCAACCCCATACCACCATCGGCGACCATGTCCGACAGCACCCTCGACAACGAATCAAGTGAGTACCAGAATGCATTGATTGATAGGACCTTTTTTAGTTGAGGTTTATCATGTCGCATAGGCTAATCAAGCTACCGATCTAGATGATATGCTTATCAAGTTCAGAGCAAGGCACAGATTCACTTTTGCAATCATCTGTCACACCATCAGAGTGAATATGACGTGGGAAAATAGTTTAGGGATTGGAAGTAGAAGAGCACTGATTCAGTATCTGGGTCATTTTTTTTTCCTTCTGGCTCCCGAAGGAGCCAGAATAAGACACTTCATCATGCCAGCAAGAGCGATAACCGAAATCTTGGCACGTAAGTTTTATTCCCAGAATGCTTAAGATCAAGTACTAATTCAATGTGTCTTGAATTTTACTTAGATCCAAAGAACAATCCAGGTGCCAATAATACAGTACCTGAAGGATCGAATGGTGTAATAACAGATCAGATTTGGGGTTTGGATGTGCTGACTGATATGCTAGATTCCATGATTGAGCAGCTCCCTCGTAAGTACTTAGCTAACCTCTGTGTACTGCCAGCCCTTTGAAATTGATGGGTGATTTTGTCGAATGTGACGTGTCTAACAAATCACAGTATCAGTGAGAGTCGGGTCGCTAATATTCGTAACTAAGCACATCGGATATGTGCCACCCAGTCCTGTCAGCTGTTCACCCCGAACACCAGGGTCCTTAATATCGGCTACACCGAGTCCTGGACGTTTTGGTCCCCCAAGCTCTCCGGGTTCTGAAAGTTCTGAACGTTCTGGCCCACCCAACCTACCGAGTCAGGAATATCCAATGCGACCGATACTGTAATAGACCAAACGGGGAAATCCGAGCTTGGAATAGCTACCTGGTCCACGTTCTTCTGCCTATAGTCTCTTTTCTATATTGTGCGATCGGGCTATTCCGCTTCTGAGTACGGACGCACTTGATGTCAATGGTTTTGCACCATGATGGCGAGTATTGAAGCTCGACTTCCGGCCGGGAGTCTCGAGATACAAGACCGGAATCAGAACAAGTCAAGATTATTTACTGATTTCTCGTTGTCTTTTGAATTGTCCTTTTTCTCTTTTTTTCGTTGCTGGGGTGAACTTGAGCGGGAATACATTTTCTTTAGTCCTGAAGCGTTCGTTCTTTTCTTTGGGCTTTTTACTACAGCATGGTTTGGTCTGAGGTTATTCGTTGTTCGTTGTTCGTTATGCGCTATCCGGTTTGAGTTCTGTCTGCCTTTGGATTTAATTAAAGCGAGAAGAGTATTCGTTTAGATTATTTATTTAATACACTTGTTCGTGACGGTGTTGGATTTCAATTTTCGTCGCGATAGTATTGCTGTGGGGTGTTGTTAGCTTGTTATCTCGATGGAGTGTAGACGCATAGAACTGTCTGGACACGGGCGATAGGTAAACGTACGGACAGACTGAGATTCCCTTTGCTGATCAAGGAGGAGGTTGGATTGACTTGTTGTTGTGGATGGGTTAAGCCTTAAGGGGCTTATAAGAGACTAGGAGTCGTACGGATTGGTATTAATATCCTTGCTTGCAGCTTAAATATATGTTATTGTAAAGCCGGGCATGATGATATGGCATTGGATGAAGCCGGGCATGTCGCTATGTTAGTTGCGGTAAATACTTGACAGAAGACCATCAATAGCGGCTACTACAAGGCTTGATCAGCCGTATATGCTTGCCCCGATCACTCGACGATCAAGACCGCGATCAATCTGCGATCAGTCGGAGCGATCAATATATTAATAGTCTCAATTATACAGCACTCATACACAAAGCGATCGTCGAGCACTGATCGCTCCGACCAGTCGATTTCACCGCCTACTAGGCTGGTTGGTACATAACACTGCGCGGCTATGCATAAGCCGATAGAATATAGTACTTGGGATGTATTGAGGCCAGGAAATTCGGGAGTATGATGACTCTAGGGTTGAAGTCTTCCGACTGCTCCTCAAATAGGATGAGAATACCAAAATATTGGAGACAGGAGGGACGAGAAATGAACCGGGTGAAGTAGAGATTATGGATGAGCTCAAGTTAGAAAAAGTGTTTATGAACGAATTAAGCAATAAATGACGGCTAGTGAGCAAAACAGACAAAGAAAACGTACCTGGTGTGTGCGATTTGTATTTATAATGAGGACTCCAACTCCGGAGGTACGTACGGAATACAGGTCGATAGGCTGGTAGGAAGACAGGCCCCTTTATGGATCGGGATGGGGGAAAGGACCTTGATGGCCGGACGGTCGAGCCCGCGCCTATCGTCCCGTCCCGTTTCGTGGACTCGTGTTCGACTTATCAGATCTGGGCTGGCCTGGTCTGGTCTAAGCAGGATCAGAGTTGTTGACGTTACGTGACATGCTGTGCCACTATTTACCCTCCCCTACATGATGCAGAAGGTTGGTGAATGAGAATGAGAAGTGCCATGCCTTACCTCACCCTCCTGTCATCGCTATTTATAGAGTTGGTTTGGGCACGTGGAGACTATTAAGTTATGTAATATTGGAGCCGCGATTCGACGACATGTCTTGCTTTGGCCCTGTGTGAGCTTTTAGTCATGAGGTGTTTTTTTCTGGGGCGTGGTGGTTGGTTGCTAGGTGTTCTTCGATTACTCGGAATTTCTACTTTTCCTTTTTAAACTGTTGATTGTTGTTCACTTGGTTTGGGCTTCGACTACAGCGTCGACGTCGAAATACGTCCCGATGCGAGCACCATACGCCTACAAACTTACAACCTCGTCATAACAACGGAGCATATCACACGAACGAAAGAATCGCAAGTTCGCAACGCAGTGGTAGCAGGGATAAGTTTCCATTGAACTATCTACCGCCGATCGAAACATCGGAAGTCTATCGCCTCCATTTTGTTTCACATATTCATTTTGATTGATTTTCTTTTCTTTGTCCAGTGATCTTTTTATTTCATTTACAGGATCATCAAGTCATCAGCACCGAACCGAACGGACCAATTACGTCCGAGCGAATCGCTTAGTGCGGGGGCATGTGTTCGAAAGCGTTCTCGAGATTCTCGCCTACGAAGGGCAGCTTGCTGGCACACCAGATTTCGGTGTTCTGCTTGTTATTAGCCAAGGGTATTTATGGATTCCTGTTGTTGTGTGTGGGGCGCGACTCACGGGCTTGAGAGCCTTCTTGTCCTCGACGGAGAGGGTGCCGGCCTTGAGGGCGACGATAGGCGGTGCGGCCTCGGGGTCGTGGTAGATGGGGGACCCGCACTCGCCGCAGAAGACACGGTGTACGGCCTTGCCGGAGGAGCCGACGCCGGCGAAGCTCTTGGTGGGACCGGAGATGGACAGCTTGTCCTTGAGGATAACGGCTACGAGAGCTGATGGGTGGGGGTTGTTAGTGGAACATCGCGGAATCGTACGCTGGTGCTAACCACGGTTAGGCAGGGCTTTGACGTACAGTAGCTTGAACCAGTCTGGCGTTGGCAGTCGTCGCAGTGGTCGTAGGCGACGGTGAGGGGTTCGCCGTCAACGGTGTACTTGACCTGGCCGCAGAGGCAGTGACCGGAGAGACCCATTGTGAATATCAAGTAGTGATGGAAGTTGTTTTAGAGCTGGTTCGAGTGTGAATAGTATATGTATGGAAGAATTTGAAGACACAGAGGGACGGGAGAAGAGAGGGTACTCCAGACTTCTTAAATAGTCATTCATAACATTGCCCTGCTGCGGCGGCGGCGTCCAGTTCAGGAGCGGGACAGATCATTTGGAGTGGAAGGATGGCCCGTCTTGTTCAGGCCTCCTGCATCCTGGGATCCAAACCTAATGCATCCTTGCTATACATATTACATATGTAAGAGAGATTATATCAAATCATTTTCGAACATATGGAATTCTCGACTTTTTCCCCTCCCCGGAACCCCCTCCCCCTGCCCCTCCTCCTTACTCCTCACGTATCGTTCCAAATATTTTGACTGTGAAGAGGGTATCACCTGAAGTAGAGGAGCCTAACGTAAAGGGCGTCGGCTACTTACCAAGCAAAACATGCAGTAGGCCATCGCCGCGGACTTGTTTATAACCCACTCGTAGAATAGGTGAGCGCCAGCCGGCAATTTGCATTACAATGTACAATACTTCGTAGGTATTATGTACTGTGACGAGTACTCATCAGGGGCCAGAGGAGAGAGGCTGTCTGTCTGCTTTCGGCGTCTGGCGCGGCGCCTGGGACTTCGTGATATGGCGGGGTTTCTGTCAATCCCTTGGTCACATCCCTGTGCATCGTTACGTCAATCAATGTAAGGGTGAGCGAGGACAGGGGCAGGGGCTTGGTATTTGAGATCTGGGAGTACCTGGACCGGTATAGTCATATCCTAAATCTTGATAAAGCTACTTCTTACTTGTAAGGATATTTGCATTTCCTTCTTACTAAGAGCCTACGAATATGACAGCTATACAAAGTACTTAGACATGATATTAAAAGAGAAGCTAACAAAGGAGCTGATCTTTTGTACCAGCTTCGTGTAGCCACTCGCAAGGCGCGCTGGCATCTGCCCCCTTGTTACCCCTCTCGTTGAATCGAAGGTAGGGCGTCAATAAGTATCAATAAATGAAAAGGTACCTACATACCTAAGTATGTCGGCCGATGCTTCCAATGGGCGAGAAATCACAGTAGTAATTCCAAAGCGATATGGACTTCCGGCACTCGAAACCAAGGTGTTTCCAATACGTACTGATTTGTCATTGACACGGACTACATATATCGTCAATAAGTCAGCTATTCATCGCTTGTCAAGAGGTTTAGGAAAGAAGACTATCGAGGCTTCGTAGACTTACAGAGTAATTAGTGTAGCCTGAGTGTAGCATGGAGATGCGACCCCTTGTAACTTGTAAGAAGTAGCGGGGTAGATTTGGAATTTGACGGTGTCGTGAAACGAGTGTCAATGGCGATGAAGTACCTATTCTTACTGTCCGGGATGCATTTCTACCTGATAACTCGGTATTATTATAATAGCACACATGCCAAATCGTCACTCACGAGCCCCGCGGACTGAGGTTGTTTCTTGAAAAGCCAAACAGAACATGGCCCTCTTCACCGTCTCCATTCAATTAGTGAAAATACAGGTAAGAAGCGCATTCGAGATCTTGAGCTTGGCTGTTTTGGCGGCTATAAACTGTCGCAGGTTCACAATTTCTCCTTGTCGCTTCTGAGCTGCGAGACACCAAGATAATATGTACGACTAGAATACGCCCGAGGCGGACAACGCACAGCCTCGGCGTTCGGGTGGCCCTGATACTACCTGATTCGTCTCACTGGATGAGAATAAAAAACGGCGAGTTGCGATATTCCCAACTCAGGCACCGGACAAGAACCTCAGAAAATACCGATTCAGCATCCATTGGTAAGCACCAGGACCGGACTTTGGCTAATTGATGACTTGAGGAGCTACCCTGAGCAGAAAAAGCTCAATGAAAGAACCCCGAAAGAACATACCAAATCAACGGTACGTGGGAAGCGCAGCTTCTAGCCAGAAGATAAGTGTGCTATTCCATGTAACTCGCTCTGCAATAAACAGTTGAAAAAGATGTCCGAATCAAACTCAGGTCTCGGCTTTGGCACTTTAGACCAGCTCTGAAAGCAGGCTAGGAGCGAGTGGCCATGCACTGCGATTCTCATTCAACTTACAGTACCTGCCTTGGAGTCATGGGCATAATAGACGGTTCTAGAGTAGGATGTGAAGGCGAACATCTTGAATTCCGTGTACTGTGCAGTGTTCAATCTGCTCGCCGATGGGATCTCTGACCCAGGTGGGAATATATCAGGCGCTTAACGAAAATGATGCCTAAATAGAATCTGGGGATACGTTTTAGTCCGCACTCGTCCTTGACAGCATGCCGAAAACGGTTCCAATCCAAGAGCATTGGGCCGAGCCGACGTCGAGTGCCCGTATAAGGGTTGATATGGGTTCCTTGACAATCCATGGGAATATAGCAAATCTAACCCACCACCAGCTAAACATGAACAGCTTTTGCGGCAATATCTTTGGTGTAGGATCAATAGCGCCCCTGTCTAGATGATTCGAACAACGGACTTTGCGTGACTTTCCGAGGGTATGCTCAACGACGTAAATGATAAAACCCAGTGCCTTCCATGTCTCTTTAATGAAGATCACAGGTAGTAGAAAAAATGTCAATTCGAGAATGAGAAGGAGAACCATTGGCTCTTTTTTGATTAGTTCCACCTTATGTTCTAGACGCAAAGGTTGGAAAAGGGGAAGTAGTTTTCACATCTTCGATAAAGTGTTGGCGATGTCATCCGGAGTTAAGTACAGCTGTAATCGTCACAAAAAAACATGACAGATTTCAGTAATGCCAGTTATTAGTTTCTCTTCTGCCTAATTAGTGTAGATACCAAGTCGATTTGACATTGTAATAGTGGTATCTCTTGAAGCTGGGAGCAGCCACGAAGTTTTCATACGAAAAGCGTGATACTTCGATACCCTTATTTGCTCACAAATCTGAGATCGGTTCTTTTTTAGTCGATCCATGTTGTATATATGAGACGAACAAATGCACCCAGCCGTTGCCAGACCGCAGGTGACCATTACCTATCTCCCGTGTCGATCATATGCCACGGGTTGGTAGTAATAGAGAGTTAAGGTACTTTAACCTTGTACCCTCCGAACGCGACACGAGAATCATGAGGTCAGCAGAGGTATCAAATCGGATGTGATGAAACCAATATAGATAAAGGTAAGAAGGCATGCAAGCAACTTGGAGCCTACCTGAGTGTTCCAATGAGTCACTCGCCGCGTTGTAAGCTTGGTGTTATCAAGAAGCACACTTATTAGTTGGGGCTGAAGTTACAAAATACTTACCGACTTACACATTCACCAATACGGATCGTAGCCCTCTTTAGAATGACTATTCGTTCTTGTTACATATGCGCGGGCAGATAAGTATTTTACGGGTTTAACCAAGCCACTGCATTCCGCAGCATCCGTACCTACGAAGTAATGAATACTTACATGCATGCACCAGCCTCATTTCATACTCAGTGAGTGGCAACATGTAAGCTATGTACCTAACGGATCCGTACATACATTAGGTAAGGTACATACAATTTTTTGACATATTACACTGCAGTGTATGTTGCGCTGCATACCAGTCGTAGGTACGGTACTCTTCCTCATTGTACGGATCCGCACTTGAAGATAAATATTTCCCTCTGGCCTGATTTAAAGAGTTGTTTAAAAGTCATGGATGAGCGCAAGGAAAGAAAATTCTAACCTCGTTTTGATGCTTATCCATGGATCATGGATCGCCTCACAGCTCCTCGATACCTACGGACGTACCTACGTTAGTTGAGGCTAAGCCACAATCTCTGACCGGTACCGCCGACTGAGTCAGCGACCAATAGGTAACGTAGGGTACCCACTCGCTCTCAGCCCACCCTCTCAATGCCAGCTCGATTCCGTGACATTCCACGCTAAAGATATAAGCTAACAGCGTAACGCATCCCACCCTCACTCCTGAGGCGACCCTTTGGCCAAATTTCTCTCTCCAAACCTCACCAACTCTCGCGCATCTCGACGGACATCACATCCTTTCTTTCTCTCTAAACCTCATCACATCCATCCATCAAGATGTCTGACGACTGGGACACCGTCACCAAGATTGGAAGCAAGACACGAGGCGGTGGTGCCTCGCAGAGAGAGACGGTCGTTCGAGGCAATTCTGCCCTGAATGCCGCCAAGCGCAGCGGCAGCTCCATCTCAACTGAGAAGAAGTACGCCACCGGTAACCAGGTACGTCGAATCGCCCTTGCGCCCGCGATCACATCCGCAGAAACCATCTCCCTTCAACCTCCAGCAGCACGGCATGTGTGCGCAATTCATGCCTTACTGTCGAAATCTCAGGAGTCCGGTCTCGGACTCGGGACTTATTTTCGTTTCCAATGCGCTACTTCAAGCCAAATACTTTTTTAGGCATATTTCAATACAAACATCTCACCTCCCCCCGTAATGATAAAGTTGCGACCGCTGACCGCTTCTATCAGATCGGCAAAGGTCCCGAAGGCCAGCACCTGACCAAGGTCGACCGCAGCGACGACATCATCAAGCCCAATACCATAGGCAAGGTAGTCGGTGATGCAATTAGCGCTGCCAGGCAAAAGATGGAGCCCAAGATGACGCAGAAGGATTTGGCCACGCGCTGCAACACGACAGCTGGCGTCGTCGCCGACTTCGAGCGCGGCACCGCCCCCCCCGACCAGAAGGTCATCAGCGCCATGGAGCGCGTCCTAAATGTCAAGCTGCGCGGCCAGGGCATCGGCGAGCCCCGGTTCAAGCCAAAGGGGAAATGAGCCCATTCTCTAACCCTTCTCCTTCCGCCCTCTTTCCACCTCCGCGTCTCTCTCTCTCTCTCTCTGTGTCTCCCTCCTAACTTCATCCATCCACCGAAATGGGAAGTAGTAAAAGGTTTCAACAGAAAGCGAACTCAATCGAAGATATATATATATATATACTACACTTTTTTTTAAATGAAAAAGAAAGAACACGGACTTCGTCAGTGGCTACCCCGTCGCTGTCTCCGGATTAGACAATCGCCAGGCCCCAAGTTCGACCGATAGATAAAATGAAAGCAAATACGGCGATCCCCGCGAACCTAACCCGCCTCCTCCCTCCCCATTTCGAGCGAGGGCGGCCGGCCCCCTGTGCGTTTTGAAAAGGCATTAGACACGCGGGCATAGATAACAGCATTGAATACAAGGCGTAGGGCGGCTCTGTTATTCATATCCCCCTTTTTCACATTTACATTTGACCTGTTCTGAAAAAAAAAAATTTAAAGCCCGCGCGCGATCATAAATTATAACAGGGGGGGTGTATAATTTATATATCCTACGATTTAGAAAGACCATAGAGGAATGGAAAAGGAGTTGTTTTTTTGTCGTCTTATCATCTTATATGGATGATTCATCGATCTGTCTCCTTGTTTATCCGAGTTAGGTACCTAGCTTATTCTTTTCCTGTTGCAAGCTGCGCATCCGTTTCGATCTGATGCCTTGTGCGATATCATCTACCTACCTACCTTGTCCTCTAAACTACCCGTAGGTCAGCAGCAACAGCCGTGAATAAAGTCCTAACATACGTAAGGTGATTCAACGCGCAAAGGGGGGGAAGGGGGGAGGTCTTGATAGATGATTGGGCATGTTCGTCAGCTTCATACCACTGCGTCTTAGGCAGTTCTTTAATTCAACTTCACAAGCAATAAAATTTACCAGTCCCTTAGGTACTTACCCATGACTCAAGACCATAAATACCACCACAAGCACTGCACTCACGCAAAAAGAAAGGGGGAGGGAGGGGAGGTTGGGTTGCGAAATATCGTAGCATTCATCACTCATCGTTTCATACAGCGCACCACAGGCCCAGAACCATTGAACAACAGCTATCCAAGCAAGCAAGGATCGCCGAACCGGAAAAAAAAATTAAATAAGAGAAAAAAAAAAGCAATTTGAAAACAAGACTCCCACGCAATGATATACCGGGTTGCAATGCAATCTCAGACCGCCGACGACTCCATATAGCAAATGCTCTTCGAACCCAGCGTTCCGCCCGAAAGCCAACACGGCATGACCACAGCATTCCACGCTCATCCATCCCCTTCGTCATTCCTACCCCGAGAGCGTCGAAACGCACACCCATCTAGGAACCAGTTCCCTGCAAGCGAACGACTACCATCATTCCACTCTTAATTTAATAATTCTCCTCCCGTCTTCATTCGAGAACAGCGACCGAATTCGACCCTTACTCCATCCCAAAGCCCTCTTATTCCTTTCCCATAATGTTCTGCACTCGTCTCGCAACCTCAGGTTTACCAACCTGACAAGAAACCTCCACAACGACGTTTTCCCGTCCCGAGAGCGTCACAACACGCACCCATTCTGGCGTCACCTCATTAGCCAGCAAACGAACGCACACAGCTCCCTCCTGTTTCGAGATGCCCATCCGGAACGAATCCTTCAACTTCTCAAGCAATGCCGCCATCGTAAAGCTAATGCGGCCTCCCATACCACCCTCACTGGTGGCGCGGCTAAGCATGGCGATAAGCGCAGACACCTCCTCGACGCGGTGAAGCGCGGCGCGGCGTTCGAGCTGAGCAGGCGAGAGTCCAGCGGGGAGGGCTGCCTTCTGCAAAGATTTCAAGCGGATGCGGTCAAGAAGGCTCATCTTCGTCCCATCGGCATTCGTCATGGGGGTATCAGCCGCCGCGGGCTTGTTGGGAGCCGCCTTCTCCTGCTTCTTGATCGCGAGGCCTTGTTTGAGATCTTCGAGGCGCTGCTGGCCCTTCAAAGCCAATGGCGCTGCCTTGACGACGGACTCGCAGAGCGTGACCGAAGCCTTGGGAAGAGCGGCTAAAAACGCAGTTGCGTCGGTATTTCCATCACCGGCGATAGACTCGGCCCACAGTGCTTTGATATTGGTACGGAAGAGCGTGTTCAGCTTATTCTCGTTCAAGGGTCCAGAACGGCACGATTGGTCAAGTTCAATACAGATCTTGCCCCGGCCGTAATTGGAGAGACAAAAGGGGCTGTCATTTGGTGATCTACCGAGTACGCCCAGACAGGTTCGGATATGGGTGCTCGTGACGCTTTTCTTGCCCCATGCGCGTGCGATGTCCGGGCAAAGCGATCGCAAGTCCGCCGGGACGTTGGTGCCATTGTGGGCGTAATATAGCGTCAATGCCCGCAAGAACGCGTTGTGCAGGCTGATTAGACTGAGTATTTCCTCGGGGAGTTGGCCAGACTTGATGGGCTTCGCATCTGCCTCGATGTCCGAACCTGCAATGGATGTGTCGGCTGTAACAGGCGACGAGGACCGGGATGGGGATGAGTCAAGACGGAGTCTCTTGAATAGTAGCTTCGCGTCGATGCTCGACACGTCTGAATCCGAGACGCTGGGACTTCGCACCCGCTTTCGGGGCGTGGGTTCGTGACGCGCTTTCTTGGAGCGAACGTGACCGCGTTTTTCAGGTTGAGCCGAGGATCGGGTTGCGCTCGACGAAGACTTTCCAGGAGAAGAAACAGCGAGCTTTCTGGGAGTTTCGTCACCGGAGGAATCATCATCAACAGGCGCGATGGCCTTGCGTTTTCGAGAGGTGGGTGTGATAGCCTCGAACTTGGCGTTCTTCCTCGGGGTCGAAGGTTCCAATTCCCTCTTGACGTTCGCGGTGCCCACAGTCTTGGAGACACGGGCATAGCTGCTGATGCTCGATGGCACATTCTGGTGGGTGGACTTGACCTTGGACGCGGCCAATGTCTTCCGCTGCTGCTTTGTTCCAGGCATCGCGACTGCACACGACTCGGGACTTCTTCCGTCAAGGAAACCAGGAGTTGATCAATTTTGGTCACGAAAATCAATTGAAAATCACACAATTGAAAAGTCTATCAGCAAGTGAGACCAACACCGCAATAGATTCAAATAGAAAGGACAACGATGACAATAGTTGTTGGTAGTAGTAAGTTGTACCTGCTGGACCGAGTTGTTGAAAAAAATCAAGGGAACTCTGGCCCCATGCTTAACTTGGGAGGTACTTTTTAGAGGTAGTGGGTGGTTACCAGGTATGTATTGTTTGTGCGTAGCGCGACGCAGCGCGTCCGCAATGGCAGGGGTCCCACTTCTAATTAACGCGACGTAGTGGAAGAGAGATTCGACGCGTAGAAAGATTCTAGCGCCAAACAAGCAAACATTTTTAAACCCATCACTCAAGCAAATTCGGTACAGCAATATCCACGTACCTTGAGCTACCGCAATAGAGCATATATGTACCTAATAAACATAATGTACTTCGAAGGTACTTCGACCACAGTATCATTTTACCCCGTTGCGTAAATACACTGTAAAAACCTAGCCTAGGTCTAGGTAGGTACCTACACTACCTATTTAGTACCTAAAGTATGTACCTAGATCTAAGTACGGGTAAGTGGGTCCTACGATCCACCTCAACCAAGAACGTCCACCTAGTGTACCTACTTAAAGGGCGATCAACCCACCCTTCACTTGCGAGGTCAGGTCATTTCAATATACCGGATTCTATTGCCTCTACCTATCCTACCAAGTAAACTGTAGGTACTCTGCCCACGGACTCTGGCACAGTGCCTTCACTACCATCAATCCACTCCTGGCCTCCGTCAGAATAATGCCAAGACATCGCCTTCTCTCGGTTTCCAGAAAAACCAAGAACAAACAAACAATACAATACCAAGTCTGCCGTGAATCAATGTGAACTCACCTCATTCGTGGTAGGCGCATCAATAATACCGCTATCCACGCGATGACTGTGTCAATCTATGTATCTAAGTACTGTATGGTACCGGTATGGAAAAGCAACGTTAGAAAGCTGTCTTCGCACGTCGGTAGCCCCTACATACATAGAGAATACATATACATAGCTAAATCATGGGGGTAGCTTATGTACGGCTCCTGTACGAACTACCTAAGGTACTACTACGCACATGCGGATTGCGTAGGTATAAGTATATTTCTAGGTGTCTATATGCTGTACCTATAAAAGCTTACTGATGAGGCGTCGTAATTCATCGATCTACCTATGGACCCATTTTTACATTGTAGGAAAGGTAATGTAGCACCTCGTACCCCCCGTAAAGATCATACCTCGGCTAGGTAAGCTCGTCGAAGGATTGATCAATGTCATAAAAGCCCTTTTGTGCGAACAATAATACCATTTCTGAGCGATCCTCTACCGAACATTCCGTCCTGCTGACTTACTCTGTGAACCTCGTTGGCATACCATACTTCGTACATTAGGTAGGTATTGTATTGTAGGTATTGTCAGCCGGGTCGTGTGCTTCGATTACACGAAATGACCCAATGATCAGAATTCTGGTGTCGACGTATTGTTACTTGGTATGATACCATGACGAGCCATCAAATGGATCACATGTTCCGTATCAGACCACGCATTCAGAAGCTTCGGAAGTGGTTATCAGTCTGGTTCATTCATGGCTTGTTGCTAAGCGAGGTACTTCAGATACTATTCGCCGAACCAACTGTTATCACCATACAAATTAGGGAGGATTAAGTAAACGCATCGCGAGATCACTCCATAGTACACACGATGAGTCCGTCGAACGCATCGCGGAGAAAAAAAACCCGGGGTCCTTAGCCTCTAACGTGAACGACCCGTACATACCTTTCCTCACAGCTTTTGTGTAGACCCGATGCCCTCTTTCCCTTGTGCATTAAACGCATTGCCGTAACTCCGATCCGCCCCTCCGGAAAGATGAAAAGTGAAAGACATCGCTCGCTAGTAATACAATTTACATGCAGAAGACCTCAGTCCTCGTTGCAGGATATCCCGGTCGCGACTGCCAAGTCGGCCAGTCACGTTTCGACTCCAGGGGCAATGATTAACGACGGAGTGCGTGTTGCCAGTGATCAGGATGAAAACTGACGGGACTCGGTGGTGGCGGGGCCGGAACGTCCCAGTCACGCTCTTGGATTGAGTGTACGGGCGTTGTGAACTTGTTCTTAGATGAGAGCCTGGCATTCAGGCTTGCAAACAAGTCCGAGCCCGTCTGGACGGAGCTCTTGTTGGGCGAGACCGGGACAGGTGCGACAATCTGGCCAGGCATGTTGACGTAATGAGTATTTGTGTGTGTGTGTGTGTGTTATATTGTCTATATTGACGGGTCAGGATGGTGACTGCTTGATGAGGCGGATATAGTGAACTATATAACTTACGACCCGGATGATATGGGACAGTCCACAAGCCCAAAAGGCAGATAAAATATTAATCAGACCGTAGCCGTGAAAATATTGACGTGGTGAATTCAGTTGGGCTGAGACGTCTGGAGGATTGTTTATGTGTGTCTCTAGTAGGCGAGTATGGGTGCGGGTGTTGTTTTGTGGCCGTATATGTATGTATCAATGGGGGAGGGGGGGAATGGAGATGGAGATGAAGAGAGAGAAGAGAGAATATGAGTGAGAGCGCGAGAGAGGGTGGTATGGAGAAAGGGAACGGGAAAAGGGAAGGTTGAGGGCAGATTGTTAAATAAATGAATTAAGTATCGGCGCTTGTGCGAGGTTTGACTCTAATGCTGACTGACGCCAGTCTCTGTGTTGGGATTTTGCTTTGCTTTACTGGAAAGAGCGGTGGATGTCTTGTGTAGAGGTAGGTGGCAGGTACCTGTTTGTGCTGTGAGTAAGGTAGGTAACCAGGTACCTACCTCCTAAGGTAGGTACGTAGGATAGGTAGGTAATAATGGCTGGGTAGGCCTGGGGAAAAAGTGTGTGTGTGTTGTGTGTGTGTGTGTGTGTGTGTGTGTGTAGGTAGAAGAAGGTACCTAAGTAAGTACCTCTAGGTACGAATAAGGTAGGTAGGTTTAGGTATCTAAGGTAGGTTTAGGTTGGTAAGTACTTAATTTAGGTAGTTTAGATACCTTAGGTACTAGGCAGGTAGGTACCTCTTACTACGGGTGCTAGAAGGTACCTGAGGTATTCTGTACAGCTGCCTTGGACAGGGAGGGGACCACTGAGTGCGTCCTTATAGGTAGGTAAGTCAAGTATACCTAAGGTACGAAGTACTTCGCACTTACATAGTACCTAGGTACTTAAGCAGTACTTATACCTACTGAGTACAATGCTACCTACCTAGGTAGTAGGTAAGTATTCCATACTGGGACTGATAAGTCGCATCCGAGACCCGACACAAACTTTAACTATGTACCTTACCTGTCTACGGACGTACCTTAGGTACCTAACCTACCCCCACACGATTTGAGACCCTGAATCTTGATATCCTTCGTATACTACATAAATATATATATATATACATGCATCATGATACAGTTATGTACTTAACCTACACCAGCTTGGAGTGCGCGTGTATTGCGTGACAACACGACGTAGCCTCCTACGTACTACTAAACAACGCTCCGCTGGGCTGCTGCACGCAACGCCCGGCATCTATGATGGATGGTTGGGTCGGTCGGTCGGATTCGACCCCGGCCTGTTCCTGTTGTTGTTTATGGTCAACAACCTACTACCTACCCAGTGAGGATACCTAGACAATGCACCGTTGTTTTGTAGGCTTGCAAATGTCAAAGACCAAGAAAAAACTTTACAAGTGCCTAGATACTTCGGTAGTCAAAGAGCCGAAGAGTTAACTGGATAAAGGTTAGGTCAAATGAGCTGGCAGCAACTTAAACAGGAATAATATATATATATTAAAAAAATTGAATTGAAATAAAAAAAGATCAGTTGACGGGAAGTTGTAGTTGGATTAGGCAGCGAGAAATGTCACGCATTAATATCATTTACATGTATATATTCCGTACCTACCTAAGCCCTGAATAGAAGATGGGAGAAGAACAAGCCGCTCCGAAGAAAAGGAAAGAGAAAAAGTCAGTAAAGAAGTAAAACAACCAAAAAAATAGATAAATAAAATAAAACAAAAACATACACTACAAGTCGTACACAGCATTGTAGGCAGGGTGTATCACCCACAATCATTGAATTTGAATTACCTACCATCATGTGTCTAGGGCAAACAACTTGAAGTTCCAATTCAAGGACATGAGGAAAACCTTGCTTACACAATATGTACCTACTAGTAGGTACTTCTAACTTTGTACGGAATGCAAAAAGAAGTGCGTGCCCTGTCCTGTCGCGTTTTAAGGGCAGCCAATGCAAGTGATAATACGCTTAGGTACTTACTAAAGTACCTACAGCGAATTAATCCCTGATAAGCAAGGCGCTGTTACGAATCCGTACCTACGCTAAGTACATATCTAGATTAGTTACATACATGTGCCTATCATGGTGGGGCCAGGTTGACAGGCTCGGCACGTTTCGACCCCATTTGCCCACTTTTTGCCCCGGACCTCCCAAAAAGGGAGGAAAAAATAAATAGGTAAATGTCTCGACGGGCGTACCTACCTACCTACCTACTTTTCTTCCTATCTAGTGTGGGTTGTACCTACAATGAACTTTTGTATTTGATATTGTAGTGTAGGTACCTATACGGATCCGTAAGTACGTACAAGAGGCAGGCAGGGTTAAGTAGGTATCCATAATTTTTGCAGTGATTCAATGCAAGTACCGGCATTGTACACGTGTAGGTACCTATCTAAGGTACCTACGTCCGTACCTTAGGTACTCCGTACTTATATCATTCATGTGGGGAAAAACCTGGGGCGGTTTATCTAAGTTACCACCTAGAGTTGCGGTAACCCTAGGTAGGTACTTACCATAAGGGCAGGCTGTGTATGGAATTAATACATACCTATCCTATCTACCTAATCCGTGCCTAGGTAACTATTCCGTACCTCCACGATGTACTAGGTAGTATGTACCTAATATGGAAATGGATGGAATCAATTTATCGAAACATACAATTGACTGCCCTGTCTAAGGTAGGTATGTAGGTACCTATTCTCGAAGACCTAGTGCAAGGACCGGCCTTCGTTCGTGCATCGGTTTTTCTTCCATTGTCATCTTACACCGCAGTACCTACATTATCTACATACACTAGGTAATAGGATGGTAATCTATAAACAAGTTTGGGGGGGGGGGGGGGGGGGGGGGGGAGGGGGGTGAGGATGAGAGGAATCCTGATAAGCGGGCTGTTGCGTTGCTTACCTCTCTACTGCGTTCGTCGCGAGTTTTACTTACACAAGCACTTATTAAAAGTACGTGCCCCATCATAAGATCTTCCTATCTCAAAGAGGGAGAGGGGGAGAGGGAGAGAGAGAGAGAGAGAAAGAGAGAAAGAGAGGGCTCTAGGATTGCGCCCAGAAGTAACACAAGTGGTTCAATCCTACCTACCTACAAATACGATGCTGCTGATTATGGGTTTCAAAACTTTCGCCAATAACACCCTGCCTTGTCGATACAACTCGGTTTCTAAATTTTCATACGCTGCTCATCCCATGTAAGTATCGTATGCGGCGCCGGCTGACATGTCGAGGGTCCTATTGTCTCGAAGCTGGGGTTGCCTTTTTCGATGGGATGCGCCGATATACCCTACGTTTGGACGAAGCACTTGCATATGTACACCAGCCGCCGCTTACGTACCCATCTGAGTAGTGTGGGTAGGTAGATGTAAGGTAGGTAGGTATTTAGGGAGCAGTTTAGTATGAGAACAGGTCAAGAAAAATTGACCGGCGGGATCTGATGTGGGGGACATTTGCATACGCTGAATTTGACGGCAATTGACATAGCTCTGTAAATGCTTTGTCAGGGCGAGATTAGGTAGATGGGCATTAACCAGTATTGCATACCAAAGCAAGGAAAGTCGGTCCTACAGGCGGTGCTAATCACGTTTTTTTTCCCCAGACTACCCCAGAATTCCGGTCAAACTGTCTCTCTGTAGTATAAGAGATGAGATTAGTGTAGGACTTACTAGGTACCGTAACCTGGCATTTTCCCACTGGCACGAATGTATCTATCGACACAAAATATGTAGTAGCTTGGTACGTAATGTGATGTCTCAGCATCTAGTAAAACATTACCAAGGTAACCGACCTGACAGGAAGAACCAGAAACACAATATAGCCTGGCGAGCGATAAGTGGTTTGTAAGCCGGAGTATAATACATACCTAGGTATGTAAGTACTACTACATACATACGCATACATCAATTATCAATTTACACGCCCGCTATGTTACGGATACTTGGGTAGGTATTTCGTACTGATATACGGACTAGTATTATTTATTACGACGTAGGTAGTTTAAGTAAACAGGTGTCCGGCGTATATGCAACTTGGTATGCTCTGCAGAGAACATTACGCTAGCACCGGTACTAACCTCTTACATGGGTAGGTTGACTCACTTCTTTCAAGTCCTATAGAACAGTGTAGGTACTTCGTCGGTATGTAGGAGGTTATAAATGATTGTCATCTATTCCGTACACTCCCGGGCTTCCGGACCCGGCGAACGGAGTAGGTATGTTGAGCGCTGAACGCAGGTACGAGTAGGTAACCTCTCGCTGTAGGCATGCATGCACGCTGCGTACGGGAAATACTACCTCCTACTTACACTATATACCTGACCATCATAGCTACCTAGGTAGGGATTGACACCACGAACTATGGGATACTATTGGATAGTTACCTAGGGTTGGCGATCTCAGGAGGCTTCGATTTAATCTACGGCTACAAAGTGCATTACGTATTACTATGGTAGCTACTAGGTAGGTATTATCTAGCGACATACCTACATACCTCTAAGGTAGTAGGTACAGTACGGTACGGATCCGTACTTACATGGCGGACTCTCCGATGAGGATGCTGACTACATACATACTTTGTAGGTGCCGAGTGCGTACCTAGCTGATCTATCAAACTCTCAATCTAATGTGAGTGCATTACCGGTATCTAGCGTAGGTACGGAATACTGCTATTGGCCATAAGAGAGTCAACCCGAACACGTTTCTGGAAGGTATGTTTTACAGGCTCGAATCGTTATGAAGTTTTTCTCGAGCCACCGCCGCCTTAAGCTGGACTACTACCAACAACCTACGGAATACACTAAGCCTAAGCCCCGGCAGCAAACACCTTATGCAAGCTAACACCCGTACGTTTATAGCACCGTACCAAAAATGGGGTCTAATAAGGGACTGAGTATCAAGCACCCTCCTCTTACAGTACAGCTGATTGGCAGATCGCTTGCTTCGACAAAAGATTAGTAAACAGCGAAACAGGGCAATGCGAGACACCAGGTACCTACACTACGGCATCCCTTATAGAGTGAATCGGTATACGTACGCCTCACCGTCAACTTCCTGACCGGTAAGATGACGTACCTAGTGCAGTACGGATACCTACCACGAATCCCTACCACGAATCCATACACAACCTATTACCTACCTGGGTACGGATCAGTAGGTAGGTAGATGGATAAACGCATCACATAAAGTACCTACCTACATAGTGTATTACCTAATGTATGGCCGCCGCACACTATACTACCTATACGTATACACCCAATTCACTACGAGAGACGGTCAAGCGCCTAACGGTAGGTATATGCGCTCTAGCACCCGATGGGCGGTAGGTTCCTATCGGTAGGTTCCTATCGGTAGATGTAGGTATAAGTAGATACAGTTCGCGCCTGTACATGAGGCACTAGACCTGCTGCAGTTAGAGATATACACTAGAAACGAGCACTACCAACCGCCACGGATATGGGAAGGCGTCGCGAAAATGTGTAACGAGGCGTCGTAGACGTGACGTGACGGGAAAGCGTCACGGGACAGAGCGAGAGTCACGTTGAAAATCCGAAGTTTCGGGCGCGTTTTTGAGGTAACGGGAGCGCAACGGGGATGTCGCGGTGGTCGCAAAGTAACAGAGCACGCGGTGATGAGGTGTCATGGTATTATCGACTACCTACTTACAGGAACGATAAGGGCGCAACAGACAGCTGAGAGCGTACGGACATTTCCTGATGAACGAAAATTTGAGGAAGTGAGATGCTACAACACATTGAAGTCTTGGTATATTGTAAGAAATCAAGAGTCGAGTCGAGAGATGCAAAGCAGCAGATACCTACTTCAACTTGCAGAGTTATTACCTACCCACCTACCTACAAGATCATCGCGCGTGTCAACGGTGCGGCTCTGTTGGCCACGAAAAGCATGTGGGTCTTCCTCTATGCTCGGTGGAGTCGGGATGATTGGTTGAGAGCCTGTCGTGCTGATGCACCTAACTAGGTACACCTATTGAAGGCAACTGAACATACTTATAATAGAAGATACCTACTACCTAATTTTCAAGACGAACGTCTTACGACCATAATCAATGATAGGCTGAATTGAACTATTCAAGAGCCAGATGCGCTCACTATGCGTGACCTTTGCGCGAGTATCAAAGAGGGTTCGGTTCGCCAGCGTAGACGTTAACGCCATGAATCCAGCATCAGTCTTACGTCCGCCCCCCGACAAAGGCGAAGAAACGACGACTCACACATCGCTTCCAGGGCAAAATGTCAAGCACACGAAATCTTGAGGCCAACATGGCAGGATCATCTCAAGGCACAGGCGAGGATATGACCCGACTATGGGACCTCGACGAGGAAGACCACTCGCGCCATGGAGCGTTACGCCTTCACAAAGTATGGGGTGCTGCGTGATATCGGCTACCACAATTGACTATTAAGAGAATCATGCCACCAGGAAGTTGGACAGCGACAAAAGCCTGAATTGGAGTCACAGATCAGGTCAAGTGGAAGAGCCGCAGTCGACCAGGCTCACAATGAGTAACATGATCACGTTTAAATTCGACATCGACCGCTAATTGAGACTCACCATTCAAGGAACCGTTTCTTCTGGTGCACAACTTTTGGAATCAACATGTGGCTGACTAAGCACAGCTGAGTTGAGTCGGGGTAAAAGCAGCGATCGCGGATCGCTGCTCGATGTGCGAAATAGATTCAAACTCCCTACATCATGATGTGCCTCACATACTGGACAACGTTGTAAGAGACTGTCTCTGAAATGTATATTGTAGCTATGTGCCTCAACTAACACGAGGACACAACTCGCATGTACTCCACAACCATAACTTCTTACCCTGCGACACGCCGTCAAGCCCGACGGGAATGCGCATTTTGCTACACAAGCCGTCCTGCTCAGCTGCCCTACACGTCACCCAGTGTAGATACAAAACTGTCTACATGCCAATCACAGCCCCTCGACTGTAGTAGATACGGTACCTACATCAAAGTACACGATGTACTTGGAGTGCGAGCTCCTCCGTACATATTGGCCTATCAGACAAATGATAGACTGACACGGCAGTCCAGCGTCTGACCGCAGCCCCTGGCTACTCGGGAGTCGGGAGTCGGAAAAGGATTCTTCAGAGAATATTCTTTGCATAAGAAAACCCCTTCGATTCGTTAATGGAGATCAGAATGCAAGGCTTACTTTAGGTAGCCTGAATATGATAGGACCTCCATTTCGCATTACCCGGAGAACATGTCGACGCCATGGTATCGCTGAAATGGGTAGGGCACTGTAGTTGACGGTGTTACATGGAAATGCCTTAAATAACCCCCTTCTGTCGTTTCCTTTTCAGGCTTTCCCCATGTTCCCCCGTCCGTCTTTCCCTCTCCGTCGGCCCTTCTCCCATCCATCGGCCGAAATTGTAGTAGTGTTTGGGTTGCTCAATCCAGGCTTACTACCGTAAAGAAATTGAATAGACTACCTCACGAGTCCACCAGGCAAGATTCCAAATGAAATCCGTCAGCGCACTGTTCCAAGCTGGCAGTCAAGTAATTATGAACGGTGCTGTAATACACGACGAGGAGCTGCTCCCTAAGTCTTTACATAGTGTAGACATAGCAACGTTGTACCAGGTACACTAGATTGAGCTATCACCCATTATTAGGTATTATAGGCATGGGTATGTGTGTAGTGAAGAGACGCGGAGGTATCCTGTACGGAATACATACATATGTATCAAGTATGTCGCAATGATTATTATCATGGGAGTCTCTTTCGGTACCTATCGGTACCCTTCCATCCGCTAGTTCTCCAACATATACATGAGTGTACAAATAACCCCATCCTATGCGCGGGTTTGCAATGATGTCTTAGCCTAAATCCGATCGGTGTTGTCGCGCTGACATTCAACCCGAGACTTCTTGTCCCATGTTTTCGTGATTTTTGCCCCGTCGATCGGCATCGCGAAAGAAAATAAAAGTGTGGCGAGAGAGAGAGAGAGAGAGAGAAAGAGAGAAATACCAAGGTACGTACATACTGCGACTTGCACACGTGGCATCATGCTCAACGGGACGATCTGATCATGTCCGTTTCCCGGGACGTTTCCCCAAAGCAGCAACAGCAGTAGCAGACATGGGTTAAAATCGACCAGGTATGTAGTGTATCTCGGCTCTCAACGCCCCTTCACTATCCTCGAAACAAGAACTTTTTTCCGCCTTTATTATTTTTTTTTCAGCTACGATCCCTCACTATCTTGGCCGAAGATATTAATGTATCCCCCGTCTAACGTTCCTGATTCGCAGGGCGATGATAGACAACTCATCTATTTCTCATGCTATCGCCAGGGGTCGTGGGGTTGCATCCATACCCCCCAGACTTCCCACTTTCAGGGGGGGAGGCATAAACCCCAACAATTCGTTTGATCCGTGTCATCGGGAATTTGGCCCCACGATGCGATTTTCCTCCTCCTGTCCCGAAATTTACATTCGTTGGTTACGAACAAACCCGGCCATAATCTATTATGTAGTTCTCAATAATGAAGAGAAGTCCCCTTCCGTTCCGTTTTCTTCCATCATAAGTGCATCTCAGGGGGGCGGAAGTTGCGGTGTGCCCGTCGATACGGAATTGATGGTACGTCGGGCCAAACGCAGATTCCCGCAGCCATCTGTGGTTAACCTCACTCCAAGGAAGCATCCGTCTCGTTTTTCCCTTCAGCCCGTCACTACGCCCGTAATTCGGCCATTCATCAGTCTTAGACCCTCCATAATAGCGTGACAATCTTGTCTGTTACCCAGCCAGCCCAGGTAGCCATCAGTGCCCAAGACGCACCTCAAAACAGTCGAAAAAAGGGCCACGTTCGGTGAGCCCGCGGCGGGTGATCGGTTGCAGCCTGAGTAATCCAGTCATTGACAACACAACCTGCCTGCAGATGCTACGCTTGGTGAGCTGACATAGCCTCAGCTGATGATGCTTGACCCGGAAAAAAAATATGAGCCCCGTATTAAGAGTTGCACCCCCCGCCAAATAGGATATTGATTGACTATGTATGTACCATGAAGCCAAAGATGGGGGCCCCCCCGGGGGCTGCGCACATTCTCGCAGGCACACACAGCAACAACAAGGTATGTACGGAAAAGGGGCGGTTGACTGTCAGCATTTCACAAATAGTAAATGTCGCCAGCACGAGATGAGTCGTGGCATCTCTGATGGCGAACCAGTAGGAAAAGGTAACTCCGTCCGCTCAGTGGTGATGGCGTCCCGCCGCTGGAAGACAACAAGAGTCGCCAGGTTTCGTGCATTCGAGGTTCACTAGGAAGGGGAAGGTTCTCTGTACTTCGCAAGCGCTCATCTTCACGCTCTACTCTTTATGCAACCCACCCAGTACTTGGTTCTCCAAGGAATGGAGTAGTGGTTCGCCGTTAATCCATCATCGTCATTACCTACCTATTTCGTACCCAGCAGTCATCCAACTCAATGATCTTGGCCCGGAACAGTTTACCTAGATAGCAGAATTGACAAGCCGGTGTAGATTAAATATTCAGCACTGGGAGATTCCGAGCTCTTATATCACATCACATTCCCGTCCACATACAGCCACGCGACGTTTCAAGACCTTCTGTTGACACCTTCTGGTTCCTGCCTTAGCGCCCACCAACGTTTTTCTTTACCGTGTCTCTTACATTACATAGATCTCCGCCTTTGACGTGGTCCTCTCCGGTACCTAGATGGAAGCACGGACACTTACGGACCGGGACGTTCCGCCGTCGACAGTCGTCCGAGATCTGCGAATAATACGCAGAACCCCAATCTCACCGCTGGACCTCAATTGGTTACAGGGCTCCAGCCGCCACGTACACTACGTAGTTGAGCTGCTCGTCCCGACGCTTGTCTTGATCGAGCTTCTGTTGATTTTTCAGATGTTGTGTCAATTTTCCATCCAGTCCGACGTTCCTTGGGTCATGACCTCGACGAAGCGGACCACCTTTGAATTCTGCACTTTCAATTCTGCTGATCGCTGACCGCTCTTTAGCTGTACTAATACTAGATACAGGCCTCTTCTTGAGTACAACGATGAAAAAGGATTCGATTCTCCTCGGGGAGTATCTTCTTCAACTTGACAGCCAGCTCTCTTTCTGCCTCTGATGATCATGCCTAGTTCAGGCCCCCAGTCTACATTACGTAGTATTGGGAGGCCATGCGTCATGATCGCATCCTGCGCTGACATGCACAACTTAAGCCCCGCTGGAGGCTACTCTGACCTTCGAAGCTGACTATCCCTTAGGGTGGTATTTCCTCTATCGAGTACGATATGTTCGATTGCCGCACGATTATTATGCGAGCAGTGGTCTCCATTGCGGTATGATATATATCTCATGGCACGGATGAAACATCGGTTCGCTGTATCCATTGAGAAATACGAGCCCTACTCTCTCCTTGAGCCTCATGGCTTTGGCCGCGTGGGATTTGCTTGGATCCAAGCTCCTATCTGACGAGGCTACATCTGCTTCCAGTTTGAATGCACGGCTCGGAGCCTCAGGCTGCTTGTCTCCAGACCGATTAGCACAGCCGGTTACAACTGCTTTCTAGAGTAGCTTGTCACCTAGATAACGGACACACGGCCCTATCTGACTCTACGTCTACGACCTTAGGGCTGACAAGTGTCATAGGCAGTGAGTCACATGCTATGGGAGCATTGGAGGACATCACTGGAACGCTATATAAGGCTATGAAATAATACCGTCAACGTCTCATGAGCCTCAATGGCCAAGATACAGCCGCCGCGACCCCTGATATTCTAAGCGAGGTTGTCGTACTACGATGCTTCCCTGACACGTTCGAGACATGGATGCTAAGGCTGTTGTCTATCATATCATGCCTTAGCCACCATAGAACTCTCGGGCGTCCAAGACTATCTGTAGTCATACGTCATCCTAGACATACCGCAGCCTTCTCAACCCCATTACACACTAGTCTGCTTGACGAAGGGGCTCCTTAATACAGCATAAGCTCTACGCACAAGCAGACCGCAAGAGGAAGACAACCAAGAGAACTTACATACTTATCAGAATGGATTACCAATCTAGATTGATGCCATTGTCGCAATTAAGACGCACTGATCGTGCACCGAGGATGTAGCATCACCCGAGGGCACAGTATATACGTGACGCCACGTGACACATGGTGAAGCCCTTGGTCTCTCCTGAGGATATAGGTTCCTGCTATGTATGATAGAGAGAGCCTTCCACTTAGCTAGATCATCATCGAGATATATAGAGATTGCCCTTTCGGAGCTTCGGCCCTCAGATCCCACCCGTGCGTGAGTCTAGTGAGGCTGCGAGATCTGGGCTCTCATATATTGAGCATCCGTGTGGGATGCTACAGAAGATCAATTGCGAAGGCGGCTTATTCAGCACATCCTCGTGGGCTTGCTTTTAGGCTCTCATGCAATTTCGGGCTGATGTATGGAATACATTATATTCTGAAGCTATGGGAGTCCTTCGCTCGCGGAGCTTGCTTTGATCAGTCATGTTCATTGAGTGCTCTTGGCTCTTTCTGAGGATACTGAATTGGTCATCACTTTCGAGCGAAAGCCGAGCCCCTATATTAGGGCAGGGGACTAGGGAGGGTCACAGGTGCCGAATCTTGGCCAGGTCCAGACCTGTACCCGACAGTCGATTAAGGCGTCGAATATCGACTATTGTCGACTGTCGACTGTCGAATCTAATGCCAAGAAAAAAGCAGAATCTGCTTGGCGTCTTGGCAATTTCACACTTGTTATTTGTTTTCCCATTCAACTTGTGTAAGGTGTCTATCTTTTCTGGTGGACGACGAATCTGTAGATGGGGCCGAGCCTCACTTAGCGCAGCCTCGATCGAATGCGCAGAATTCCTAAAGAGTATACAGCGTTCTGGAATTGTGCCTGGAGATAAAATCAATGGTTAGATTTCTTGAATCTTCGAGAATCGACAGTCGACGCGAATTTCCTGCTAATAGTCGACAGTCGACGCAGACCTCTATGTCGAATGTCGACAGTCGGGGTACAGGTCTGGCGAGGTCGCGAAGATCAAGTTGTCGGTTTCCTGGTGTCAAAGAATGTGTATGATGTTCTAAAGGTGGTTGTCCCCCAACCATATTGTCGGTGAAGAGATGGATTGGTGTTGATGCTGTGGAAAGCATCAAGCAATGCCTTTGAAGCTGATGTTCCCAGAACACTAACGGCTCTGAGAGTAACACGATTATAGAGACATGAAAAGCTTCAAAGGCAAACGATGTAGCGAGATGGCAAGGCAAAGTTGAGCTTAATCAACTAAAAACAAGCAAGATAAGATTGCTACCGACTGTATCTGCCACCCACGCATACACACGCCTACACGTGAAAGAGAAACATCAAGTACGCAAGAGCCTCCCCTCCCCTCCACTCCCCTCACCTCTCCTCACCAAGAAAAGCTCGAAAAAAGGCTGAAGCGGAACCGAACTAATTCCACATTCCACGAAAAAAACATTGAGTTACGGGCTCCTCCCTCTCATTCCAATTCGAAGAGCATCTTCGCAGTTGTCTCATATCCTCCGAGTCACCCGAGGATTCTACGTCCAAAAGAAACGCCTTCACAGACCGTGCTTGCCCCATGACTTTACCCGTCACGGCCCTACCACAGCTTGAGGCATCAACTGATAAAGGAGGCTCACCCGGTCCTTGACGCATTTGGATGTACCTAGCTGGCCATATGCCTACGGCTTCTTACAGGGTTGAATGTTCAGATTTGAATTCGTACCTCCTGAGCTGTGGACGGAGGCCGAATCTCAGATATTACATAGCCCAGATTCGAGATCCGATGACCCTGGCAATGCGTGTTGTGTCTGTTCAACAGGATCACGGCTACGGGCGTCGGGAGCTGAGACATAATACCGCATGAACTCAGGCGTACAAAGGTTTGAGGAACTAGCTTGCAGTCACGGATTCCGGAATGGACTTACGTTATTGTATCTATCTCGATGACGCGGAGCGCAACAGATGCTCGGGGTTCATTCCTGTCCACGCGATTAGAGCACTTGACGGCAGTTTCGGCACGTATCATGGGATGTCTGATCTGAAGTTCAGCATTGAGACTTTCTCTCCACATTCGTAGGCTCGCACGACCGCGGGATACCAAGACCCGTTTCCCGAGAGTCAAAGGTACCTAGCACACTGCGCGAACCCAAATCAGAGAGATATCGCACAGACGACGACTCGAGTCAACCACAGCGAATCACTCCTGTAAGAACAGGCGGATGGTCCAATCGGGAGGACGGTCAAAAGTATTGGTCCGGAACCCTACCAATTAATTTTTTTTTAATTTTTCCCGCTTGGTGAGTTTTTTGTGCGCTTGTATCTAGATCCTAGCTATTACGCGCGTCGACTTTCCTTGCCTACCGAAAGCTGTAACTGGGATGGATTTCCCTAGCTTACGCTAATTGCTCGCGGTGAATTCGATTAGAGTCCGGTCGGTCTCCTAAGGAGACTCTCCTTAATGGTGTCGAGGGTTGTTCTGTGAGCTCCCTACACTTTACTATATCTAGTCCGGGCCAGTGCTGTGTACCAACCAACCTAGTTGGCGATGAAATCGACCGGTCAAACCGATCAGTGCTCGGTGACCGCTTTGCGTAGGAGTGCTGTATGTTCGAGACTTATATCTTGACCGCGGCAACCGATCTAGCCCGGGCATGCGGCATAGTCGAAAATACTCATTGAGTTGTTGAGCCCGGAAGTGGTGTGGTGTGATGGTCTATCCAAACCCAAAGCCTTCACGAGGGTAAAAGGGGCAACCTGGGCTAGAACAATGTTCAATAAAGGACTGAATATTTCATACAATCTCTGCATGCTGATTCTTCTAAAAAAATATGCATAGACCACGGTGAAATATGTGTATCTGAAAATGCGAAGCCATGAAGAGTATTTTCATACGGTTGTAGTGACTCGGAAATCTATCCTGCTCTAACTCGCTAAGACCGAAATACGTACAGGAACTGCGAAAAGCCTACGAGACTGAGGATTACAATCGGTAGTGTGCCGTAGTATGGAATCCGACCAGGCGAGGCCGAAAAGGAGTAAGCAGAGAGAGTCTGCGCAGCAGATGCCGTTGAAAGCGGGCTATCATTGTTCACTGCGCACTTGCGCACATAATGCCGAGAAGGCCTGACCATCCAGAAATTTGGTGTTGAGTGGAAGGCTCCCATAGAACTGGTATCTACAGACACGATACGGTGGATGGGATGTCTAGACACATGCCATATACTTCCTAGCCCACCACGCCTTTATGTTCTCGACGAGCCTCAGCAACAAACTGCTCTGTATCGTCCACTGGCTATAGACAGCGACTCATCAACACGAGCGGAGAATTTTAACATATGGCACCCAGCAGAAACAAGGAGGCGGAATAGGTAGTCGTATTGACAATGGTTCCTACCTCAGTAAAGAGAGGTCCGACAGAATAACTAGTAGGAGCAGTGCTGTGAATATAATGCTTTCCGAGCATAAAGTACCCCTCACGTTGCCTGCCGATGTATCAATGGCATGTAGGTGCCCTTCCCAGCACCTCGTATCTGCATACATGAACCCTAAAGGCGCCTTCACATTACCTAACCATCTCTCTCCGGTTTGAGTGACGGCAGCAAGGAGTACTCACCCGGCCTGATAGCGGCACAGACTTAGCAAGAGGGAACCTGGCCCTCGAGTACCGCTATTAGGCCGGGCGAGTACCTATCCATCCCGCAACCTAGTAGTGCCATGTCCTCGGCTTCCACGAGTTATTGTCGCCGGCTAACATTGGCATAACCCAATGCCAGATCCAGTCGGGGAAATTAACTTCTTGAGAATTAGATCCGTAGTCGCCCGACCTAATAACTGGCTTCACGAAGATGCTCCTCCCGACAAGTACCTAAGGTAGTGTACGTGAGCAGCAGTTAGCTTGTAAAGGACTTGGTGGTGCGAAGTGTTCAACACCCCATAATTCAACCCCTAGCTTCTCCTTGCTAGGAAGGTAGTAGGTAGTATCTTGACGGTCCTCATAGGTAATTAGGTATCGGAAGCATCGCATCCACACAGAGCCTCATCCCCGGAGCTCCGGAGTAGAAGCGCAACGATAAGAGCCTCACATGGTGCGTACCTGGGATACGGCTTCTAAAATAGGGGGAAAGGATGTTTGTGGGGGGTCCGTTGTAGTTGCGGGATTGCCAAAAATGACATAACGTCCGCTAGCGATACGAATAGGCACTGTTTACCTAGGTAAAAGCGTATGTTATGATAAGAATGGAAGAAACACGTGCTTCAAAAGATGAGTTCAAGAGTTTCGACCGACCGACACGAGACCTGTAGTTTCAGTAAAAGGTTATATAAGATTTTTTTTATATTCATAATCTAGTTCCTTACCTTACCTTTGTCCTCATGATATTGCGGAACATTCTGTAACAATGGAGGGAATTGAAACAAGTAGGTAAGGTAAGGTAAGTGAAATCAACCCGTCAAGGGGAAGATCCAAGATTATACTACCTACCTATACCTAAGGATGGATCCCCATGTCTGTGTTTGTGGGAACTTACCTACCTACTACTTAATTGGTCTAAGATAGACGTTAATATACTAGGTACTACTACTACTACTTCATACTTAATTGGCAGTGGAGCTTCGCTCGAGCCTCACGGACTGACTGCCGGGTGTCAAATCTTTGTTTTGTTTACTTTCCTCATTTTGAGCATTGCCGCCCCCTCCCCCCCCCCCGGGTTTACACTACCTTAGATGTACCTACAAAGTCCGAGCTGGCTCAGGCTGTCATATTTTTGTTGGCCCGTAAAGCCGGAAGTCTGCATCCCCGCCCGAAAAAAAAAAAAAAAAAAAACTACCTTAACCTTCCGGTTGATACCTACCCCCCGCTGCCTTACGTACCCGTACCTGGTGGGCACAACCTACTTATAATTCTCAGTCCGGCTCGAACCTTGTGCATCTAACCGGGGGGACCCTGTACCAATAACAACGTTTTCTTTCTGTCTTTTCTTTTCTATTATTATTATTATTTATTATTATTATTATTATTATTATTATTATTATTATTATATTTTTTTTTTCCATTTTATTTCCATGGCCCACATTTCACGAAAATGTTACGCCATGACGTGACGATGGTTGTGGACGGCGGCCATCTCACGAGCTGGGTTGCACATCATGCACTAAGTTAATGATAATCCCCCTTTACGTCGTTCACGTGGCATGCTATAGGAGCTCATTCGTGTAAAGAAGTATGGGGGATTTTGTCAGGATTTTATGATAAATACTTCGTATGCTAAGGTTGGCTACCCATTGGAAACAAAGTATAGCCGAGTCATTGACTTGTGTGCGGAGTAGGTAGGCAGGGAGTTTGTCAAGGTCTACGGTACCTCGAGGCACGGTGAGATGCACCCCAGACCCCGTGTCCGTCGTGCTGTTATGGACTTATTGAAGACATTCAGGCTACACAGCCTTTTGTCGAATGTTACCTGGTGGGTACCTAAGGTATGAGAAGTTGCAGGTACAATTAGCAAGCGGCCAAGCTCGAGTCCTGCTCGAGCTGCAAGAGCTGCAAGATGTTGCGTCATCGGGGGGGGAGGACGACATCCTGGGAGGTTGTACGTTGTACGTTGTACGTACAATTTGTACATACATTTATTTGTACGATAAAAAACTCGTGCTGAGATATCTCAACCTACCTAATATTTAGTGAAGTAATAACCACCACTTATCGAAACACGGCTTACACTTTGACTTTGCTCTTTTCATGATCTCCTTTCGCCGTACGGAATGCCTACTTCATCATAGGTAGGTAGTTTAAATATGGTTATGGAGGCTGATGGTATCTTGATCTGGAGTCCGGTTAGCCGGCACTCAGACCGTTGATTCGCAGCTCTGGACCCTAAACCCACCTGGTAGGTAGCGCCCATACCTTGAGAAGTTGCTTGGCTTCAGAGCGGGAGCAAAGGTGGTGATGAATAGCTACCTATCTACCTACCTATAGACGTTAATATACTACTACTACTACTACTACTACCTACCTACCACCACAGGAGGCTCCATTTACAGTTCGTAAAGAGGGAGAAATACTGGGTGAGTACCTACTTACTTGAGAAGCCGGCTTTGCAAGAAAATGACGTAACATCGCTGTGGGATTATGCCGGGTGGGGCGGCAAGCACCCCCATTACTAATAAGTAGTAGTACCTACCTAGTACCTACCTAACACAGCGATATAACGTTGTAAGTTATTTATTCCGTACAATAGAGCAGAGTGCATGATACCTACCCTATTAAGCCGTGCTCTTGGAAGGCGATTGATTGATTCAAACTTGGTCAGTTTTAACTTCATACAATGTTGTTGGTGTGTTTGTGTTGGGCAGAATACCTAGGGTATGTAACAGAATAGGTATGAATTTCATTTTGAATTTCTTCTTGTTGGGGTTTGCTGATGCTGATTGCCGTGAGTCTGTGATCGGGACCTACATTTCGGGTTAGGCCGCTGGATAGCGCATGTACGTCAGGAAGGCACCTAGCCCTATTGGCGGCTGGCAAGTCACAACTTACCTACGTACCTACCTACCTACCAGAACAAAGGGAAGCGAACTGTGGATATAGCTATACTATAACTCCCTATAGTGTAGTGCCCCGATATAAGGTTGTACCGGTACATGGAATCAGAGTGGGTATTGCGTACATTGCACTAAGCATAAATACCTACCTAAGGTAGGTACCTAGGTACTACCTACCTAACCTAACCGACCAGGAAAAGCCATTACTTACCTAGTATTCGGTGTTCGAATTTCGCGAAGCTGCACTGCACCGCTAAGTACCTACTAGGTAAAGCAGGCGTCCATTCCGTTAGGTAGTGTAGGTACCTTAGGTAGGGAGTCTGTAGTGTATAAGTACGTAAATTCCTAGCATACCGTTCCTATTCCGAGCACTACCTAGTCGATTTTCCGGCCTTTCAGGTGTGTCGATTTCCCATTTGTCAGCCGCAACCTCTCCAGCACTCATGCCGCTCATTGGGCAGGTAACGGGTTTGGTTAGCAGACTCGTGCCGATACGTCTTTTTCAATCCCCTTTGTTGGCAGCTCGTAGCCCCATCATCTGAGATGAAGGGGCTCCATGAATAGGATTAATCCTGAAAGAAGACGACTTGTCCCAACTCCCGTCAAAGCGAAGAAGTTGACTGGTAACCAATGGCACTACCACCACCTACACTAGGATGGCACGGTAGGTAGGTATGTAGGTACCTAGGTACCTACCTAGGTAGCGTACGGATCCGTACCCGTACCTAAGGCACTTCGCACTGAAGTTACATCCAACCGGGCCTTTATAGGCACCCTGTACAAAGTGCATTGTGATTGGCCCCCATCGAACAAGGCTAACCCGTAATTAGCTAGTCCCAAGTCTGGTAACCAATTGGAGCGATGACCGGCCCCTCTTTTCTCCTTCCGTTTTCATTCTAGCGTTTCTCAGTCTCTGGTCCATGTACGTACCTAGGTAGGTATTCCGTACCTTAGATACCTATACGTAAGATACCTAGGTACCCCAAGTCTTCGAATCCCCCATCTTGGAGGTCCTCGTCTCGATACTACTGTACACTTACCGATAGGTAGGTAGGTCTAGGTGCCTAAGTTTACGGCCCTAAGTTTATCTACACTACCTACCAGGTAGGTAGGTTAGGTACGCTTTATCTCTTGCACCACCAGTGGCGAGATGGATTTGACCTTGGCTGTTATGGATTTGCAGTTTGTTTGTTTCAGACAGCAATTCAACCAACATACCAATCATATCTCACGGCCACACGGGGTTCTTTGCCGTCCATACTTTTATACTTATACTGATAGTAATTACGTATTCACAGTACAGACGTAGGTACGGACTACCTAGGTAATCCGTACCTAGTATGAATTATATAACCTTATTAAAACCAAATCTGTACATACGTCCGTATGGACCTACCTTAGGAGGTACATAGGTATCTAGGTACCTAATCTTCGAACAATGAAGAAAAAGTATGTCCGTACACCTAGTCGGGCCAACCCGTAGGTATTGGGTACTAGACTACCTACCTAGGTAGGCGTAATGAAAATTTCCTTGACGCGACTCAACACGAGGGAGAAAGATAGGGCGCTACGGACGTATAAGTATAGGTACCTACTCATGTCGGTGCTGGTGGTAGGTAGGTACCTATGCGCTTTATTCAAGGTACCTACCTTATCTTGTAGATTTCGTACATATACACTCCTCCATAATATAAGCACGCTATGATAAACGCCGCGGACTTAAGAAAGTGTACCTAGTGTAGGTATTCCGTTAGGTATCTACCCACTATGTACATACGATACGGTACTTATATATACTCGGTAGGCACCTAAGCAGATGGCAGGAGGTACACCTAACCTACCTAGGTACTTACCTACGTATAGGTAGGTACTTACCTTAGGTAGGTAGTAGCAACTTCACAGTAAGTAGCTAAGGTTCTAGCTCATAGACTACCTAGGTACGCAGTAGGGACATGCAAAACGTAGGTACCTACGTCCGTACCTACCTAAGGTAGGTTTACGTATCTACGCAGTACGTACAGTATCGGCAGCATTTACGGATCCGTACTTAGGTTGAGAGAGCAGTCGGGTGCATACTATCTAAGTAGGTAGGTAGCGTTACTCACATTCAAATACCTAGGTACGTATTCAAAGGTTGCGGACGAATCACTTATGCATGTAAGTAGGTACCTAGGTACCTACCTATTCCCATGTATGCATACCTATACGTATACGTACCTACGGAAAAAAGTTAATAGTGTAATGTCGCGAAACCAAATTAGGTACCTAGGTAAGTACCGGTACGAATGCGTACGCATAGAAGGTTATATTGACGTACCCGATCTAAAAAGTGGATATTAACACTGTACAAAGTTAGGTACTTACTGCGTACCTACTCAGTGATCCATCGCTCGCGACTCATCCAGGCTTCTATTGGCCAGACCACTCTCAGATCACCCCTGCCAGCACCCCTACCATCATCCCTGCCAACACCCACCCTACCTGCCATCGCCTGCCTTCTCTACGTATATACATTTGCGGAGTTGTACGGTGCCCAGCCAGAAAATTCGGGGGCTTTTATGTCTGCTGTGCTTGCCCTTTCCTAAAAAACCAGCCCTTATGTCACTTCTTTCCCTCATGACCTCATCGCACCAAAACTCTCTCAGCAGCCCATTCATTTCATCAACGCCCTTTCCCCGGATACCGATACGCATACACGTAGTGTAGACTCGCACCTTCGACACGAGTCGACTAATCTGGGCCTATCCTCGCCCACCCTTTTTGCCACAGCAAAGGCTTACACAATTCGCTATACGCAGCCCAATTGCGTTCCGCCGTGGTGGTGGCTGTAGCCGTTGGTGCAGAGAGGTAGTTTGCCTTTTCTTCTGCAGACTGCCTCCCTAATCCGTGCGTCAGATCGTTACATCATATTTCTTCCCCAATAGAGATAACCATAAAAACGAACTTCGTCATCGCAGTCACTATGGCACCCGCTGAACCCAAGCAATCAGATAACACGTCGTCGGGTAAGTTCGTCAGCCTCTCTTCTTTTTTTCTTTCTCGGTTTGTCGTTGATGTGTATGTATCTGTTGCGATGGTATGGTAAATGCAGTGTCATGTTGACTTTGCTGCGGCCGAAAAACCTTGTTGCTGCCCCTGTATTTGTGCATTACTTTTTGGCGGGCTCGTGCCGTTCCAATTGATCCGTCCTCATCACTGACATGTACCGTCGCATTCAGACACAAGCGGCGACAAGAATATACCCGAGATCAAGACTGAAGCTACTGGGAACAACGAGCCGGGCAGACCATTAGCACCACCTCCTAAGCCGGGTGAGGGAGGTGACTATTTTTCCAGTCAGTTGAGTCTCGAGCCGAATCCTTTTGAGCAGTCTTTTGGCACCGGGAGTGGTACGGTAGAGACGCCCGGCGGAACGAAGTTGCCCAGCCTGGCTGCTTTAACATCGCCGTCGTCGTTGCTGCCGGGAAACGGAAGCACTCCGTTCAACTGGGGAGGCGGGTCTCTTAGGACGGGACCGCTTAGTCCAGCGATGCTTTCGGGCCCCGCCACCGATTATTTTGGCGATACATCCCATACGTTGCGCAGTGGATTCACACCAAACGAGAGTTCCCTCCGGACAGGATTAACACCTGGTGGCAGTGGTTCTATGTTCCCTGCCCCAAGCCCCAATACACAGGCTCTCTTTTCACAATTGCCTAACAGTGGTGGTGCAACACCCAGTACCCTTGACTTTCACCGGACTGCCCTGAGCGCAGCAGCGGCCAAGGCAAACCGCGACAAGCCGCCGCTTCCCCCCTCTGTCACCTCTCAACCACAGGAACCGAGTAGTGCGCCTATCAAACACGAGACAAGGCCTGCTTCTGGTGCATTTGATCCTCATGACAACGACGCTGCGAATGGTTTGTTCATGCTAGCCCAAGGAGCTCAAGGAAGAAACGGCCCGTCGCAAACACAGTATCCAGTTGGCGGAAATCAGCCAGTGCATGCTCACCCTGCGCCCGCACCCGCAAATCAGACGACTACCTCGCCCCCGATGAATAACAGCGGAATGCATCAGCAGCCGGTTGGTCGTGGCGTTAGTGAAGCCGTCAGCAACGTGTCAGAGGAGAGCGAGCCTTCCAAGCCAAATACGAGGGCGAAGGGAAAGCGCGGAACTACACTTTCCACTGCTACTGCTGCTGCCGCTGTAGCTGCAAATGCTGTAAACGCTTCTCCGGCTAATGGCCGCAGGAAAGCAGAAGAAATGCCAGCGAAGGCACCAGTCACGAAAAAATCCAAAACATCAGCATCCGCCCATAGTCAGGATGATGCTACGTCAGAAGATGAGGAAGAGGAATCAAAACCTGGCAATGATGGCCAGAACAAATCAAAAATGACAGACGAAGAAAAGCGCAAGAATTTTCTTGAACGTAACAGGTACGTCGCCATTCCGTTTTTATGCGTTGAGATGATTCTTGGTAATGCTAATCGGTACGAACAAAAAAAGGGTGGCAGCATTGAAGTGTCGACAACGTAAGAAACAATGGCTAGCAAACCTACAGAATAAGGTTGAAATGTTCAGTTCCGAGAATGAAGCTCTCACGGCTCAGATCTCTGCTCTTAGGGAAGAAGTGGTTAACTTGAAGACGCTACTCCTTGCGCATAAAGATTGTCCGGTTACACAGCAGCAGGGACTACATGGAGGTTATATGCAACAGCCTATGGAGTCATATAATCCCCAGATCAACCCATATGGCATGGCAGCTCCCATCCCCAACCAGCCCGTTATGGCGGGACAAGGAGTGCAAAGGCGTTTTTCATAGTACGACCGCACCACGCCATCCCCTCCAGAGAATCCCCAGTAGCGAGGTGATGGTAGAGGTGACTTGACGCTGAAGCTTCTCGTGGCACGACCGGTCAAAAGACAAAAGTAGCTAAAAACCGCTTCGGGTACCGTTCATGGTTTGCACTCAGGTTTGTATCAAAAATTCACTCATGAGAGAACGATGAGGCGTTTCGGCTTTGGCTGCATATGGCACCTTCGGCCATTATTGCGAGGAACATTGATACGAGAGGCCGGGATGGTTGAAAATGGTTGCTTCTCATTGTATGTAAGTGAGGAATGGGATTACACATAAAAAGCGGCGTTGGGGAAATAGGGAACTGCGGCACCCTGTTGCTTTACCCGTCGGCGTTCCGGAGACCGTGGAAGATACTGTGCCTTGTATTGTTAGCTTTGATATCTTCACGGAAGACACAAAGTGCTTCTTGTTAGGGCCAATACAATATAATAGAGCCCAAATATTATATTCTTCTGGCTACCTGTCAGCTAGTCTTGGGGCTGATGTCAAACAATCTCAAGCATATACTTCCCAACATTACCTGGTGGGAGCTTTCACCACCTTTTTTGTAATCTACCACACTGAATTTACACGATTATACGGACCGGTATCTGCATTACATCGGTGTATATGCACATAATTCGGCATTCTTACGAATTGATACTTCGTGCTGATCGATACTTCGTACGGACCGCAGAGGTAGAGGTACCTACTTACGTAGAATCCAACAGTCGTCGAGGTGGAGACTCCTGGAGGCTCGGACTCGGAGTCTGAGCCTCAGATTTCAGAGGCCGTTGGAAAGTCCCACTTTTAAACCTGGTGCTAGTACGTATAGGTACCTAGCTTAGGTAACGAATACTAGTAACGAAACAAGAAACCAGCTAAGCCTAAAACGTCTCACGCGCAAGTGTACCTACATAGGTATGCTTACCTATGCTTACCTTGATTACGTACGGACGTACGGACTAGTAGCAGCAGTTATACCTGGCCCGTGCACTCGACACGCATGTAAACATTGGGAAGGGGACAACGAGGGACGTTTTCGCGCCTCACCACCAAGCCGGGCCCACATCCGAATGACAAGCCATTGATGATAAGATCACAGACAGCCCACCGATACAGCGCCCACCGACGTTATTGTTTCTTTTCACTCAGCAGAAGAATATCCCTTCCGTCTGAATATTAATAGCCCCGTACTTCTGTTTTTTTGTTTTTTTTCGTTGTGCCACGCTGCGCCGCGCCCCTTCGATTGGTTACACGTCAAACCACGACCAGACGTCACCGCTACCGCCGCCAAACAACTTCGATGCCGACTCCCATATCGCGTCCATGACTACTCTTGTGCAGACACGTCAGCCGCTACAGACACTTAGCATGAGCAACCAGCCCAAGCGTCGAAGAAGCGAGCGTATTGCCTGTAGGTTATGATTTCCGAGCGGGGCTTTGCTTGCGCGGTCCCATGCGATATAATTGAAACCCAGCGACTAAATCTAGCCGTAATTAGCGTACGACGAGCAGGATGGAGACTTCCAATTCACCCGAGGATCCAAGCGGGTGAAGACGGTGCCAGCCGAACCTATACGTGAGGAGGATGAACTCGCACCTGCGCCAAAGCCCGCGCCAAAACATGCGCCAAAGCCTGCACCTAGGAGAGGACGGCCCCCAAAGCAGAAAGATGATCGCGAAGAATCACCAAACCCTACACCCAAGCCAACACCTAAGTCGGCACCTAAGCGAACATCGAAGCGGAAGTCGAGCCAGGCTGTCGTGTCTTCTGATGACACCCCGCCACCGCAACGGACCACAAGACATAGGACGCGCTCATCCACGGGAAAGGTAGATCACGTACCGGAAAAGGCTACAAATGGCACGTCAAAGAGCCGAACAATCGAAGAGGAGCCTGAGGAGGAGCCCGAGACGGAGACCATATCCACGCCGGTGGATACTGACAAGGAACAGAAGACGGAAAAGGTCTCCGAAGCCAAGAAAATCGCCCTACCGTTTAGTGATACTCCGATAATAAATCGCAACAAGGAAATGCGAAAGAAGACGGGAAATAGGCGGAGTAGTCTGGGCATGCGTGGACGAAGGGCCAGTTCCCTGATCAGTAGCGGCCACAGCGCGATACCACACCGGGAGGTAGACGCATCCGAGTTCTATAAGCATATCGAAGCTGACGGGCTCGCGGAGCCTCGTCGAATGAAACAACTCCTAACATGGTGTGGAGAGAGGTCTTTAGCAGACAAGCCACCGCTTGGCTCACATGATTCTAATGTAATTCTTGGAGGTACGGAAATTTTGAGTATCTGGTAGCTCAAAGTGTACAAAAGGCTAACATGACATCTACTTATTTGCAGCTCGAGCGATTCAGGACCAGCTACTCAAAGACTTCTCATCACGGTCAGAGTTCTCGGATTGGTTTGGGCGTGAAGACGTCCAAGAAGCTCCCAGACCGCCCGCCATTGTAAAGCCAAATCCACGGAATATCGAACATGATGAGCAGATTGTAGCATTGGAGGAGAGGATAAAACGGTAGGAATTGCCATTTTCATCCTGAAACTGCGTTGGCTGATCTTGTGATAGGTTAAAAACCGAAAAGAAAAAGTGGCAATCTCTTAAACAGCAACCGCCCGAGACTCCTTCTCTCTTCGACTCTCCAAAAGCTGGAACTGGTGCTAGCCATAGTCTTCCTGATGCTTCCTTACTGGACCCGGAGGAGGCACAGATCCTCGCCTCTCTTGGAAGCCCCTCCGTCCCGATAAATTCATTAATACCAACAACCCAAACTAGATTACAAAGCTTACAAAATACCCTCGAGTTCAAGATCGATCGACTGGCAGACAGTGTACACAAGATCGAATTGCGCATGGAGACAGCCGGCCGACAAGCGGACAAAGTGCTAGGTCTCACAGCTGTTAGATTAAAGGAGCGCGAAGAGCGAGAGAAAATTAGCGCAGGTACGAAGGACATGCCCATCATGGAAGTCCTCCGTGGTCTCAGCAAGATATTACCTGAGGGTGGCGGATGAGAACTAGGTAGACGGGGCAGGATGGAAATTATCCGGAAAGGGAATAGGTCAAACCACTGTATATGTGCAGCATTCATCGTCACGGCGCAAGAAGAGGGGATAAACAAACAATCAGCATTGGGGCAAAGGCCGGAAAGATACCAAGTTTTTCGTCTACTGTATTCAAGGGAGCTATTAGGCTGCTAAGAGACATACAACAAACACACACACACACACAGAGAGAGAGAGAGAGAGAGAGGAGTATTGAGAGAGCAGAAGGGAATGCTTTATGAGGCTCGGAATGAAGTGTTTACCTTGCATACTCATCTCCCTTTCACGCGCGGTTCTTTTTTTGTGGGTACGATGTTCATGATTGGGATAAAGCAGGCTGGCAGAGGGGGAAAAGGACGGAGTCGTGGACCGTATTTCCATGGAACACCGTCATCGTGGGGGGCCTGAGTAAAGCACCTAAGTAAGCAAACTGCATGCGTTGTTGTTCATTAGACGTTATGGTATGGTGTGGTGTGGTGTGGTGTGCTAGCTTTTGCGTTTGAGGCTGAGTCGGCTCAATTCTTAAAAAAACTTTTTTTTTTTTTTTTTCAATTCTTATGAGTTTGGTTTTATTCTTATGATGCGGTTTTCGGTCGACTTTTGATGAGTCAGGGGGTTTGTGGGGTGAGTGAGCGAGTGGGCTTCAGGCAGGGAAGGGGGGGGGGGGGTAGGTAGGTAGTGTACCTAGGTGTATTAGGTACACTACATAACATGGGTTAGGTCATCGGATTGCTTGCTTATTGGCGAGATATGAAAGTCGCCAAGTTTTTCTTTTTTTTTTTTGTGTGTGTGTGTGTTGTGAGTTTGAGTTTGAGAGTTTGTTTGTACTTGGTAGATGGTTTATTTCGCTGCTCTGTTGAAGGAATGCACGGACGGATGAGTGGGTGATGCACTTATTATTATATAGTGTATGCAGACGATGGACGGATGAGTGAGTGAGTTGAGTTGAGTACCAGTGAGTGATGCTGCTGCTCTGCTGTATATGTACATATGTATACCGAGGTAGTCTATTCAGATGCAGATACTGTACAGGGCTGAAGATGCACGTATCATAGTAAATTGATAAGATAGGTAAGGGGTCCTCGGTTTGAAAGACTTATCTTGCTTTGAAAAACTTATTCCGTGGCGCTTATGCGGATGAGACGGGGGATCAGACGAAGCGGGACGGCACGGGTTGAGATACCCGCTTTCACCGTTCCGCATCTCATCTCATACCGGTACCTATTATCTTATCACTTACGTATTGACTTGGAACCTTGGCCCTGGCTTGGTTGCGTGCTTACGTACACATACACTACACATATGCTCACTTAGAGAGGTAGGTATACCTGGTTAGCATTGATCCTCATGTTTTTTTTTTTTTTTTAGAAAAAGAAAAATCAATATAGGTGATAGAAACGAGGTCAGATTTTCAGATCTGTATCTCTTTTATATATATATATATAGTACAGTCGACCAGTTTGTGCAAAGCGGAACATGCTCGACGAGCTGATGAGTTACCAGATTTCCGCACATCCGCGATACAAGCGCATCACATATACCTACATACATATTCATACAAACACACACACACACACACACACACACACACACAATATGTATGTATACATACGTACTTACTCGCCTGTAATAAGTACACATAACTTTTTTTCTCTCCCACATTATTTTTTCCCCGTCCTTCCCAACAAGCGTGCCCGACTCGGCAAGGGAGTAAAGAAGATCACGTAGACCGCAGCGCAGGCATAAAAGCCATACCGCCCTTCGCGCCAGAACGCGCCCGCACATGCTCCCTAACAAGCTTCAGGATATTGCTGTCGCGCCAGCGCGCCGGCACGGGCCGGTACGCCGGCTTGAAGGTGCCGACGGTCTGGGCCCATTCGCCAGCATATGGCGTGCGAGGCGGCGGTGCTGTCTGCGACGGAGAATTCGTCGCGTAGGCCTTTGCGTCAGCATGCTCGCCTGTCAGCGGGGAGCCACCGGTGCTAGTTGTTGAGGTGTTCGCTTTCGCGGTGTTCGTTTGCTCGGCCGTTTCGGTTGCTGTCGCCGCTTCTTCGGAGCTGCCGTATGCGGCGGAACTCGTGTCTATTGTGGATGTTGATGAGGATGTTGAGCTTGAGGTAAGGGTGGCGGGCTCCTCTTGTGTGGCCCAGTAGTAGATGTCCCAGTCGTTCTCGTCTAGGAAGAGGTCGTATTCGGCCATTTGCTCTTGAGACATGGTGGGTAGGTATTCGTCTGCGAAGGTCGATAGGAGAAGATCTGTCTCTAGAATTCCGCGCTTGCGCGATTGGTCTGTTCATATCGTATTATGGTTAGTGTCGTTGAGCTAGTGACTGACTTCATGTTTACTTATCATGAAAGAGAGGCACGAGGGGAATCGAAGTAAGATCACATACAGACAAGTCGAGCACGCATCGTCTTTTCATCCTCACCAACGCGGCGCAATGGTTCGATTGTGAAGGTGACGCCCTCGAGCTCGCCGACAGCCATATCCTGTTGCCGCACCTTGGGCGGCACATTTCCCACTGATGCCAAGCCGCGACTGATGCTCATGCCCAAGGCGCGCGGGGCGCCAGCTTGAGAGACGTTTGCGCGGGCAAGCGCATAACATGCCGGGCGGAGGAGAGTGCGCGGTAAAGACGACATGACTATTGTATAGAACACCACAATATTTTCTCGTCCTAGTCCTCGTCCTCTAGTGTTCTTAATAAATTACCCTTTTTAAAATACAATCGTTTTGTGTTGAAGTGGTCGTTCAGTTGAAAAGAATGATGTATAATTGGGGTCTGGCGAGTTTCGATTTGTCGACTGACGTAACTCGGCGGAATCAATTTGGTTTGCGTTTGCCGAGGAGAACCGCATGCCGAAGCGTATCCTTAGTAAGCCGTCCCCAGCCCGTCACAAGCCGGCCGGCATCTGATCACCCGATTTTGCTCCGAGTCTGGGCAGGTCTGGGGGGAATTACCGGTGCATATGATCGGTTAATCGCAGTAGGCAGCCGGTGCATGGACTTCAAAGATAATTTCACACAAAAGAAGATTCAAGAGATTCGTTTGTGCCTATTAAGCCCCCCAGAACACCCAAGATATCTCATGTATCGCCTCGGATGATTCATACAGACTATATTTACACACACGATGCCCCCAGTCCCCGTGCATTGATATGGTGTCCCTTTCTACCTCCACCACAATCATCGCTCTTCCGGTCTCTATTTTAACCCTGCGGGCATCACATGGCTCCGTATTTACCCCGCATTGAATCCCGAAAAATCCAGACCAAGGTATGATTTTGCTTTAGTTTTTTTGAACGCCTCCAAGGGAGCATAACGTCGTGCGGTATCTTTAAATCAAGTGCTTTGATCGGAAGTAAGCCCGTAAATACATGATCTGCCAGCCCCAGAGTGCAATGAGTAGCGTTGTGGTGCCGATGCCAAACCATTTGACGCGTGTGTTGGTGCTCTCGTTCGTGTCGCGCAGCTTCTGTTCTCGGGTCCGCAGGTAGTCCATCTCTGTTACAATCTCCTGAATCGTCTCCTCGACGCGGCGCAGGTCCGTCTCAACAGGGCGTAACTTCTCGGTAGCCTGGATGGCAGACCAGTCCTTGGCATCTGCGCCGATGTCGATGTCCAGCTCGACATGGCGCACTGGGTTTTGGGCTCGTCCTGGTTTTGATGAGTTTAGAGCTGAGTAGATTTGCTGGCTCAGACGCAGCCGTGCCTGGGAGCTGTCTTCGCTTACCTCCTTGTAGTATGTTCTCGAAGCAGACGTCGAAGCCGGCGTCGGCGTGGGACGTGAAAACGGTGCGCTGTTCACCAGCAATATCCCTCGGACGGCCGTATTCATTGCCGATAGTATCCCTAATCTGTGTAGAGTGACCAGTCATTATCAGATCAAGTAACCACCGGGCAGCTGGCAGTGTTGCTTAGATTCTGTCCACATACGTGCATGTTGAGCATCTGCCCATCGCCCTTAGATCCGCTCACAATAGCCGTGACGACAACAAGCGTGTCCTTGGCGACAAAGTTCCGTATGCACCGCTCCTTTTTCCCATCACGTTGTGGTGTGGCTGTGATGTCGAACTTTAGGGCATTGACGGATGCGATAAGTAGCACAATGCCGCAAATGTATTGCAGCAGTGCTCGCGGCAAAGCCATGGTACGTGCCTGGTCGCTCTAGTCACTGGAAATCAAAGGGTTCGTCGGTGGTGTGTGCTTGTAAGGTGGGAAACCAAAGCTCGACAGGTGTGTTGATAGGTATTCAGATGCTGAAATGCTGCTGCCACTACGTCCGTACAGCATCGATACCGGTATCTCTACGTGTTCAAGTATTTGACCAATCAGAACCTCTGTTCTGAGAATGGGGCTGCCCCGAATCTCAGGTTTCTCAGCCCATGAGGACCCACTATGATAATCAGGTCTTGAGTGGGTCTTGTAGGAGAGACCCACACTAGGCCGGTAGGTAGCGTGTGCTTTCTGCCAATCACGTGCGTCCTTCATTTACTGGTAGCCATGGCGATCTCGTACCTTCAAACTCGCGTCTTTTCCTTTGAACATCGCCGTTATCTAACATTTCGCTGTGCATCACTTATCCAGATATCCAGCCGCCATCTCAAAATGCCGAAGTGTAAGCCCGACAGACTTTTAATGTCAAAACGAGCATGGTCAGAAAAGCTAACTTTCCATTCTGCCGACAGTTTTCTGTGATTACTGCGACGTCTACCTGACGCACGACTCCATGAGCGTGCGCAAGGCACACAACAGCGGCCGAAACCACCTACGCAATGTCGTCGACTATTATCAACAAATAGGACACGAGAAGGCCCAGTCTGTTATTGACAGCATTACATCGTCATATGCTGCCGAAGGCCAAGCCCACGCGAACCCTATGCTGCCCCAGAACCAGCCCGGTGCCCACGGCGCATTCCCTCCTCCACCCTTCAACTTCCCTGGTGGCATGCCTCCGCCTTTCCCTGGAGCTCCCGGTGCTCCTCCAATGTTACCTCCGGGTGGTGCATTCCCCGCTGGTATGCCTCGTAAGTGATAGACTCCCCATAATAGTGTCTCTCGTCAGAAGAAATACGAGAGCTTCCCAGTTATCATATTTTGACTTCTTCTGCGATCACAGCACCACCAGGCCAAGCAGGAGCCGGTCGCGGTCTTCCACCATTCCCACCAGGACCCGGTGGTATGCCTATACCGCCTCCCGGTGCCTTACCGTTCCCCCCACCCGGTGGCCTCCCATTCCCTCCTCCTGGTGCTGCCGGTGCTCCGCCGTTCCCTGCCTTCCCTGGCATGCCGCTACCAGGCGCTCCCGGATTCCCTCCTCCACCTGGAGGTGCACCAGGTCAGGGTCATCCGGGACAGGGCCATCCAGGACGTTAAATACGAGTATTTGACGATGTAAAATTGGATGGGAGTCTATACTAGCATATGATAGATTCTTACGCAATGCTTGGTGCCCATGGAGATGCTCCCGTCTGATAAGCAGAAATGCTATCAAAATCACCGAACAGAGGAACAGAGTCCAGAAAAGCGGGATCATGAAAAAGATCTTCAACCTCTACTCGTTTCACAGAGCGATTAAGGATAAGGACTCGATAATTTCCAATGAAGAGCCCCGGATGAATCTCGAACATTAGGAAGACTGGTTGTTTACCACCGGGGGCCAGAAACTAAGTACGTTCGCATTATTACGAAGCGAAGAAACGGGGGATCCCAAACCCTGGTTAGATCCGCGTGAGGCAGATCTGTATTGAAACTACCTAGATGGTCAAAAAAACTACGGCGTTGGAACGGCACGGATTGGGAAGGCTGGCGTTTACGGTATATATTCTGTTCGTGTATGATGATGCGCTCGGTAGACCCGAATGCCATGACATGGCAGTAGATTCCCGCACAGATATCGGGAGGACTAAATTTATCACTTCAATCAAGCTTCGCCTGTGAATAGGCACGTGCGATGACGTGACGGCAATGTGAAGATGTTAGCAAGCGAGCATTATATACGTCCAAACAGATCAAAAGGGACGCGCTCCTTAGAATCGTCTAACATATTTGATTTACAACATATCCGAGGGTGCAGCTCGTCGCACCGTAAAAAAAGACTAGGCTAGCTAGGTTTAAAAAAAAAAATAGGCTACAATAATTCGACAGAGGCCGCAAGAATCCAGCTCGCGGGACTCGAAAATCCATCTTCAGCTCTAGTAAAAAGGCCATTGGGCCATATTTTGTTGCTCGTGTTCCGAGCCAGGTCATCATGCATGCATTTATTCGGTTCATTTCGTGTGCTTCTCGAAAATCGTCAATGTCGTCAACTTCGTAATCGTATAAAAAAAGGCGCGGTGGTTGTTGTAGAGGAGGAGGACAAAGGGGTGTTTGATGAGTTCAACAGTCAAATGCCCGGACTGGAAAGAGAGAAGGGCTAAATGAGAAGAAGCGAGAAGTGAATAAAGCAAAGCTCCGTAGTGAGTGTTTAGATCTCCGCTCGTGACTAAAGAGAAAGGCAAATCCTCCCCCCCCCCCCTTTTTTATGAAACCCCGGGAAATGCTTCTCCTCGGCCTCCTTCAATTGGTTCCCGCTGGTCAACAAGCCTTAGGCAAAGTTCGCGCGTTCTCAGGATCGGTAAGCTCCCTCACAAGGATCATAAAACATGGTGGTATGGCAGCTGGTCTCCGCTCATATGCGTCGTCAAAGAAGTTTAACGGCGAAATATAAGTCACATCCAGGATGAAATTGGAATTTATGAAGGTAGTAGTACCGTAATTGAGAGCTTAAAAAAAGCGGCAACAGTGACGATGCTTAAAAATTTGGGTCGTGAAGCCGCTATTTGCGATCGATAGAGGTACGGACTTTAGAAGTACTCTGGTACGACGGGCCACTGTAGCTTGATCGTTTGATGACATCTCCAACGCCGTCTCTGACCTCGCGAGGTCCACTAATCTTCTGCCTAAGGGCTTCTGTTCGCTTCTGGCGTCGATGCTCACTCAGGCGGCGTTGTAGATTCTGTGGTCTGTACTGTTCCAGTTTCTCCTGCCATCCGGGGAAAATACGTCGTCCGCGGTCATCGACTCGCTTCTCGACTCCCCAAATACGATGGTTGGAGTTTTCGGGCGCAGTGGATGGGCGCTCGCCGCCTTCCGGCGTAAACAGACCGCTACGACGATTGCTATTGAGCTCATCGCGATGTGGGACGACGCGCAGGTTACCGCTGGGCGTCCGTTTGATCGTGCGGCGCTCTGGACTGCGGTGATTAGCCGTAATATAATGGTCGTCATCCTCAATGGGAAGGCTTGCAACGGTGCGCCTCATTCGTTCATTCAGACTTCTTTGCCTTGGGGCTAAGCGGCTACTGCTTGGCAAGTAACGGCCATCCGGGTGGTTTGGTTCCGACACGTCATACACGAGGTCATCAGTATCCGTATCCGGATCGTGAGCAGGATGCCATGATGGGTGCCGTTTGGATTCGTTGGAAAGTGGATTATTAGCTGTGGAGCGCCGATGCAAGAGGGGGTCCATGTTCCTCGACTCGAGGCTTTCACCTGTGTCTCTGCGAATTGTTTTGGATAGGGACAAGGTTCGCGCAAGCAAGCTACGAGAAGTGACACTGCTTGAACTTTTGCGGAGACTAAGTGCTCGGCGAACCAGTGATGGCCGATCCTGAGACTCCTCAAATAAGTTTTCCTTCATCTGCTTTTCTGATGCAGTCACCATACCAGATGGCGTAGCAGGCATAAAGTGAATCGAGGGTGGTTCGGGGGGAATACGTGGGCTTCGAAGAGGGGAATCGGTATTATTCACTAGGAACCAAGGCTGGGTCGGTGTTACAGGATTACTACCAAGGCCGCTGACTACAAATTCGGAGTAACCTGAGATCCGGCCCATACGCACCGGCAGATTTGTCGGTGTAAAGCGTTCAAATTGCTCGTTGTTTGCAGTATTTACCGGCTTCGACACATGGTGAACCATCAAGACGGATTTGTTTTGGTGAGAGTAAATATTCACCGCCATTGCTTCCGCGATGTCGGCTGCGGAATGTGTTCCGTTTGTCTCGACGGAGACCTGGGAAAAGGGTGTGTTGTATGCTGTGAGCCGTTTGTCAAATAATGGGTCACTGTTATGGTCAAATAAAGGCCTTTGATTAGGAATCTCATTTTTGTGTGACTCCACGGAGAGAGCCGTGCACGTTTGTTTCTGATCCAATCCACTGCTCGTATGCTCGCTGGGAGACATAGGTTCCACTACCCTAGCTTGCAATGATTGATTTCTCTCTTGCTGGAGCAGCGCATTGTGCGCCTTCAGGCTTTCTGCAGTCAGAGACCCAGTACGCGAACCAGCTTGGGAAGTATTTCGGCTAGTCGGAGCGGATAGAGAAGATGTCCTCTTGGGTACAATAGGGGGGTAATCCACGGTCAGCCGATCGTTTGGATATAGCCCGTAGGTCATCGAGACGGGTCTGCCCCTCCGCGGCGGCTTGTCTGAAGACGAGGATAGCTCGTTCACCGGGTGGCGGGTCGACCGTGGCCCGGGGCCCAAGCTATTACTTCTCTTAGAATGGTGACTTTCTCTTGATCGCAATGAAGGGGGTCCCGTAGACGGATATTTGAGAGACTCCTTGCGGTCAGGAATAACAACAACAGGAATGCCACCATTTTTCCAAACTTGACGCCGTGCCTTTCGGCTTGCAATAGAAACTACCGTGCCTACAGATGCCATACTATTGGTCCGAGGGGAGGTGGGGTTTCCAGGAACCATAGGTTGCCTAGTTTTGTCGATCTGGCGAACGGAATTGGAAGTAGAGCTTGATGGAGAAAATTCCGAGCCAGAATCCCTGAGCGTTGTCTGCTTTCTGACATGTCGCAATGTCTTCCGCCTTTGTGGGGGTACATCGACCAAAATGGCTTCCACCACCGTAGAGATGGTAGATTTTGTCGACATTCCAGAAGAGCGTCTCAGATCTGTACTCATTGACGACTCTGAAATTGATGTTGGCCGACGTGGTCGCCCTTTACTTGCAGATTCTAGAGAGAAAGTTTGCGGCAATGTCGCGGATTGTTTGTGTTCGTGCAGGCGCATCGGTCCCAAAGCCTTTGTTCCATTAGTTGGCGTGACTGCTACATCCTCCATCACTTCTGCCCACCCGATATTTCTTTGTTGTCCTGGGTGCTTTCGAACTATAACATTCCTATTCAGATTGTCGTCCCATTCTTGCTCAACCTCACTGTTTAACGTCCATTCCCCATCAAATTTGCAAAACTCTTGTTTCGTCTTTGGAGTCAAATCATCCCCAAAATCTAATGCTAAGGCTAACACGGCATTTCTTTGTTTCCCCGGTTTTGGCTCGACTTGCCGTCCCATTACGTTTTGAGGCGTCTTAGCGGCAGATCCAAGTAACCTAGGTGTGGTTTTCTCCTCGTCAGATATACCAGGGCTTTCTCGCGCTGTTTTAAACGATTCAGTGCGTGAATCGTTTGTTCCCTTCGAAGAAATCCGGTCGGCCGGCGTGGGACGAAGGCCTTTCGGACGACGTCCGACTTGTGGAGGTGTCACATCAGGTGTAGGTGGGCTTCTCTGGAGAGTTGGTGTGCTTGGGCCAGGTGTCACAGTGCCTGTTGCATTCACACCTCGCAATGGAGTATCGAAGGATGTAGTGCTTGAAGCCGGGTTCTGGCGAGGAGCCGATAACGTTCGAGAATGGGCGGGCGGTGTGGGAGGCGGATTTGGGCCGATCACTCCGGAATTTAGGAAACCTCGCGTGTTTCTCGGCAGCGTCACAGACTTTCTCGTCGGATTTGAGGAGTTCTGATAATCATTGGCAAGGTCACTGGGAGCTGGCGAGCCTCCACCCACAACGTCGGCGCTGGGATGTGGAAGTACCTTGTGTTTCTTGAATGATCGCGGGCTTGGCTTGAAGAGAGTCTGGGGTTCGTACGGAGAATCAAAAGAGAGAGATGTCGTTGTCGCAGGCGGTGCAACGGTAACAGTAGACGCAAACATCTCGAGTGCGTCAGAATAAAACGGGTCTTCGGATGGAATCGCTAACTAGTCTAAACTAGAAGTCACGGTAGTCCATCCTTGAGGGTGCTGTGGATATTATCCTAAGCGCTTTAGGAAAGGCTATCCAGGGAAAAGCGACACGAGACGAGACAGGACAAAACAAAACAGCAGAGACAATTTAGTCGAGAGGCCGCAAATCTGGCTGCCTCCAGCGGAATGGAGTTTGTGCCACTTTGAAAGGTGCAAAATGGCTGAACGATGCAATGAAAGGTGGCAGGCGACGGCGCGGACCAGAGCAGATCCTAGGTTAACACAAAAACCACGTCGTAGACGAAACGCTCATATGATTGCAACACATGGCGCAAAGTGCGTTATCCCAGCCAGTGGCAGTGGATTGAGTAGTCGCCCTTCCTCGTCAGATCAGCCTGTGATGATGGATTGAACAGTACCCCTTGCTCATCAGATCAGCCATGAGACTAGGTAATACCTAGCCTCGGCCGTGTTGAAAGAAGTTCGTCGCAAAACCGACGGGGGATTAACCGGGAGAAGCGGTATACGTATGAATGGAAAAGACGTAAACCTTGCTTGGCTGCTTGAGCGAATTAAGAAGCGAATACCGGTAGGTGTAGGGGGTAAAAAGGAGTGATAAGAGTTTAGGGAGGTGTGTCAAAAAGGACTGAGAAGCGTAAGTGTGGCTTCTTCTCAGCCCTCAGTACGTAGTCCGTAGGCATAGGGCGATATCACCTTCGACGAGGATGGAGATCGGCTGGGGGTCACTTTTAGTCTTACCTTTCCTTACGTAGGTCCGTAGATAGGTGGTGTACTTAGGTACTTCCTAGGTATGGTAGGTACTAGGTAGGAGGGCCGGATGCCTACCTAGGTACCGGTATCTCGATTATCAGCGAGAATTGGTACCTAAGGTACGGATCCAGCGGGACCGTGTGGATCTCGTCTAAGTAGGTACCTAAGTACCTAGGTACACATTAAAGTTGTTTTGGTCCACTTTATATAAGCCAGTGCTCCGCACTGTATATATGCACTGTCTCAGGTATCTAAAGTTAGATACGAAGTACCTAACTAATGTAGGTACACTATTTATGTACCTACATTATGCACACCACATGTGCACTAGATACCCAAGTTCCCACGACGTGTTCCTGTGGCACTGTTTGGTTGGTGCAGTCATGTTCCTTCCCCCATCTGTAATACTTAGCTTACTAGTAGCTTAGTTATCACTCCCCATTTCCTCGTCCTTCTAAGGATCTGAAGCTCCTTTTCCTTTCCTTGCCTCCCTTTCTTTTGCTGATTAACCATTTCCAGCATTGTCGTTGCCCTGGTCAAACACATTGTGAATATCATTTGACGGTATGCAGGAGGGTGAACAGAGACAAGGCAAGGAATGAATTTTTGGCTGCCCTCGAAATCATTGATACTACCCAGCCTGCAGGAGACCAATTGGTAAGTCCTGACTAGAACACAAGGTGCTTTTACTCATCATCACAGGGAGCCTAGATAGATAAAAACATTATGTAGGCCTGCTCCTTAGGGAAGTTCAGTGCCCTGAGGACTCCCGGGACCATCGTGGGACACTGCTCTCCCTGTGCACTCTCACCCTGATGCGCAGTATTATTATTATCATCATCATCATCATCATCATGGGCTCTATTGCACGCTCCTCCATAGACATGCATACATCTTGCATCCTCATTATGATACTAATTCACGTTGGCACTCTTGGCCTTGATTTCTTCTTCCGACTGCGATTATGCGGAAGCCCGAGAGTGCCGCATTAGATGCGCTTAGTATTCCCGATATTATAAGACCGGATTCGTTTGGCTCTCGCTTGGGGAGATACGCACAACGTAGCACAGCAGAGAGATGCTTATATATGTGTCCGCTGGAAGAGGTCGAGAGAATACCGAGACGCATCAAGTCGTGCTACCGGAGGGCCGCACCAGAGTCACCACCAGTCAGTAGATCCAAATCAATTCCTCTACTTGTCCAAGACTTTGCGAAGTTGATGCTACCCCCGCCACCCCCGAGTCCCTGAGACCCCCCAAATGGTCATCACAACGCACTGGATCATGTGGGCAAATCAGACGTAACAACCCCCAAGAATACCTGCATCCTTGCTTCTGGGTGGAGTGTACGTCCTGCTTCTGTCCTGTGTTGAGTATTAGAGGATGGAGGTATGTGCCTGCGTGTCTATTCCGGCACATTATAGAACTGGTCGAGCCTAGTGTCATGGCCGGTTACTTGCCACGACTGTCTCTGGCAATCGGCCCTGAAAGAGACAGTAGGTGCTACCTATTACATACAGATGCCCCGGAATCTTAACTATTTGGGGAAGCTTTCTTGATTCTCGAGTGCCGAGAACCCAGAAAACGGTACCTCAACTGACCAAAGCCAAGCTGTGATCTGATGGAGAGCGCCAAAATACATCCAATCAGAACGTCTCCCAGGCACATGTAGCTATTTACGTGAACTGCCCCTCATCATCATCATCATCACCACTACTCCCGTGGACCGCTCTCCTTGGACCCTGCCTAATAATAGGCTGATGTACCTATTTTCTGACGATAGCACACTCCTAAAGTCACATCAGTCCGCACACTCTGGTATGTAACTTTGTTGTCTAATAACGGCCCTTATGAAGACAGAAGGCTGAACTGCCACGTAGAAATATTGAAATCACGATATATCAGTACAGATGTTGCCATGCTTACTCACAGCCAGCTCAGTACTCGTACCAATCTGGTATTACTACCTGTAGTACATACGGAATACACTACTTCTCTTATTATGTACATCCGTACTCCGCCGGTAGACTCGATCGACGATCGAACGATGATGCTGCGCCATTCGCCAATCGCACTTCTCACAGTTCTGAAGATAACCCAATCAGCACGCATTCTCGGTGCCACCTTCATCTAGCTACGTGAGCTTAGGTAATGATTTATTCGAAGCTTTCTTGTTTCGCAACGATATTAGCATGTGATCACTGATTTCATGTTACCTGTATCTGTCATCTGACCGACTACATAATAGATTATACTTCTCTCAAGCCCGCTCACGCCTAGCACAGTCTATGAGGAAATCCAATCGCCCCCATCTCGGAACATAAGACCGTGCAACACTAGTGATATTGACTTATTCTCTTGACGCGGTCGAGATTGAATGAGTCTTAAATACGGCTTTGAACCTGAGAATTTCAGGAGCTAGCAACTAGGTACTCAGCCTGCAAACTTCTCATTAACCTCCAAATAAGAAACCAGAAACTTGACCACTACTGAACAAGCTCTCCTTTGCGGGTCCAGATTGCAGATGGGCATGTAGATATACGTTGATGGATGATATTTTATTCCTAGAATTTACCCAACGTTACATACAATTTTAAGAAGAGTATTTCGCTCGTCCGGAGTAAGCTTGTCAAGTTAGATTTATGGAAATCTACAATGATCTGGGAATGGCGACACCCATGGAAAGCGGCGGCTTTCGATTGCACGTGCATACATATAGACTAGACTGACTATTATACAATATCGATGCCCAAAGTCAATATCGGGGTAATGACGAGGTACATAGAAGGACTAGGAATAAAACCATGGCATGTAAACCATCTCGTGGCATGTGTTGCTAACGCAATAGCAATAGTAACAATCAGTGCGAAGATCTTGTTTGCAAAAACACTCGAGTCACTCAATTGCGCTGACGTCGCAAGAAACCAGAATTGAAACCGGCATTGCTACAACTCATTTATTTACTGCGGAATATCTTGATAAATAGGGCCGAGCGCCGCCGTGCAGAGAAGCGCAGAATAGCTCATGCTTTCGCCTGTACACGTAAGTGTTTCTGATAGGAATCTATAAACAATTCTTTTCACTGAAATAAACCCGGCAACGTGGTCTGCCACTCTTGGTTATGTTATGTTCTCTGACACCGCTTCGGGCTTCAAGATCGGCAACGGCAACTTGTACCAGGTACAATAACAGAGACTCTGTTACAGAGTCGGAGGGCGGGAGAAACAAGCTTTAGATATACATGATTTCTGTCTGTTAGATATGACCTGCAGTTGATTCGGGGGTTCTCCTTTCTTTAACTTCATGGTACGTATGTCCACGCAACCCACCCTCATATACCAATCTGAATTCCAGGCAGGCTTAATATGGCCGAGTACCACGAGCATCACGCGAGTAGATTCAGAAACGGCTCCTCGCGAATACGAATCATGGTTGCAAACCAGTCCCCTTGAAAGCCACGATTCTCTATGCAGAACTCCGCCACACGCAGGAGAGAAAAAATCTAATCCCAGGGTTGATCGTCATCCGTACATGCGATGCCTAACTCTACTCCTGCACTCAGAAGTTAGGAAAAGCGACCTCATCCCTCTTCCCGACGAGGAATCGTAAGAGCCTTAAACTCCCCACCACCGGTGATGAATTGGTTTCATGATGTCGAATAGATATACTTGTTGTCGTAAGCTTCAAATAATGATAAAGGAGGGGCGGAGACAATTAGGCCGTGCCGTAGCCGTGCGTGTTAGTAGTTACGCAAGTCTATTTGACTTTGCTGTAACCCCCTTTTTCCGCCGCTCTCGCTCTATATAGGCGCCGATTAGATGTGCTGACGCATGTGGCCGGGGATAAAGAAGGCTCTATGCCCATGCCATGTACAATCTACAGGCCGGGGCCTTATGTGTATGTGAAAACGACCTGCCAGGGCAATATGTGCCTAGTGCCCATTGCTTATATAATGAGTATATTGGCTATAGTCTGAGGTTGAGCGACTTTATGCGTGTTACTAGGATTAAATCAACCGCGCCTTCTATAAGGCTTAAATGTAATAAAACTACGACTTGCTGACTGGCGATCAGTAGATTCTACGTGGTTCAGTTATGGATCGGAATTATCATATGCAATGTTATAAAGTGTGTCTTTCTGGAACTGATCGTGTTATGTCCCGGTATCCCGAAATTTCCAATGTCCAGGTATACATATCATCCAAGCCGCCACTCAGGAGGCTTAGACGGATCGATATTGAGTGCTGTTCCCACCATTTAGCCTTTGCCATAGTCACGCTTTCAACGGGGGTCGAAACTTTCGAACCTTTGCCCCGAGGGGGGACCCTCGACACACAGTGGTAGGCCAAGACGCTGTATTCGTGGGAGCATACGTAAGTCGATCCGTTTACTTCCAGTTTCTCGCTGCGAGTCTGGCACCCTCCATGCATTTCTCTTATCTCACTGTACCCTAACAACTCTAGAACAGCCCTAGATATAAGTTTGCCTATTTTCGCCCGAGTCAACCTTCCCCGGTTCATTATAACCTCCAAATACCACTCTCGTTGTTGATATCTAATTAGTTTTGCATATCGAGGAAAAGCCCCTGCGACCGCAGTTGCCAAGATGAAGGCTTGTTACATCCTTCAGGCCATCATGGCCGCCACTTCTATAGCCCAGAACTTTAATAGCGGCACCCAGACCATCACGGTATCCGGGAACACTATTACAGTCGGCGGCACGAACGTTGCCACGATCACAGTCGGGTCCAACACATTCACTGTTGGTAGCACGACCAGCTCAGCAGACGATGGTGACGCCAGCGCTACCGCGGACGCAGTAGATGACGGCGACAGCGACGCAGCCGCGACCGCAGCTGACGATGACGGCGATGACACCGACGGCGCCACCGTCAGTGGGTACACGAACACGCCCACGACGCTGACCTACGGCTCGTCCAAGATAGTCCTAGGCCCGAGCGCCGGCGCCCAAGCCGACTCCGTCACACCTGGCGCCTCATCAGGCTTCAGTTATTCCGCCAACGGAACCTTCGGCGGCATCCAGCCCACGGGGGGAAACAGCGGCTCAAGCGACAACGGGGGAGACGTCACGCCCTCAGCCACGGCCACGGCCGTCCCCTCTGGCCCTACCACCTCGCTCGACGCCGCGCCGACAGACGCCCCTTCTTCAGGCGCGGCCGGCCTCGAGTCTGCGGGTGGACTGCTGGCGCTCATGGGTGCGGGACTCCTCTATATTCTCTAAATATATGTGCTTGGGATTTACGTGGTGCTTTTTGTTGGGCGGGAAATCAGGGCTATCACCCCACGGGCGCGGGACAATTATTTCTTTCCGGGTCATGGCACTGGTGACTCGGTCAGTGGTTACGGGGCTTCTTTCCTTTTTTATTCTCAAAAAACATACATTGGGCTTTTTGTCTAATAATAATACATAAAACTTTCTCTAACTGTACTGTTCTTGGGTTAAATTTGATTATGATAGACGGCACGAATATAGTACTACTACCTACCTCCTTACATTAAAAATGGCGATGCTGTGACTCGATTCTGTGCGTGAGTGTGAGTAAAGAGAAAGAGAAAGAGAGGGAGAGAGAGGAGAGTGGGGGATCTCGATGATGGAATTGATGGCTTACGTGTCGACTCTTCTTGTAATACCCTCCATCATAACCTTATTGTGTAAGAAGTATGCAGTTCGCCCACTCCGGTTTTCCGATGTGTGTGTTCCTGGCCTCATAACGTAATGGAGACGCTTACTACCTACCTTTTAGGCTGAATCTACCGTGGTGTGGGAGGGGATCTGGGTACGATATCTACCTACCTATACTACCTATGTAGGTTAGGTAGATCTACGTCCGGAGCCTGGATGGCGAAATAGATTCCATGCGCCGGTGCGCGCAACGGGCCGTTAAGATACTTGTTCGTAGATAGTAGCTGTCTTATATTAGTCCTGAGATGCCAATTTCCTGCGCTGCCGAGCATGGGGATGAAGTATTGACACGCACGTTGCAAATTCAACCACGATACCTGACACATCGTCTATTTCCCCGTGATGAAATCCAGGTGTTCAACCATTGAAGCCAATTCTACCCCTGACCTTCGTCCGTGGCCGGCAATATCTTTCAATAACAACGACGAAAACAAAAACCAAAAGGAACCATAAACATCATCATCATGTCGTCGACCCATGAATCCATACATTATTCCCTCCTCTATAACATTAAAGTCGCAATTTCATCCATGAGCTCACCACCACATGTCCCCGTCCAGATAGAAAGGAAACAGAAAAGCCGGCGCCGAAACGCGATGTAAAACGACGAAACGAAATGTGGAAGTGAAACCAGCCACAGCCTTGTCAAACGGCGCCATAGTGGAATAAAGCCCATCCTATCGTCATCCACGCAAGTACGACCTTCTGCTGCTCCTTCAAGCCCATCCAGCCAGGACTAGCCGCACCGCCGGCTAATTCTTTCGGCAAAGTCTCGGTGGCGCTGGCGGCGGCGAGCGTACAGCTCGCTGCCCCGCACTTGTACCCGCTTGGGCAGCATCCTGCTACGGGGCCGGCGTCTGTACCACAGAGGAACCAGCCCCCGGCACACGTGGCGGTAGTCTTTGCCGCGGCCTGGGCGTCAGTTAGGGGCACTACGACCGTGGCACCATGGGTGATGATGGTTGTGCTTGCCACTGGCGGGCAGGACGTCGTGCTGCAATCACGGCCCGTGCGGCAACAGCCTGAGCCGGCGGATGCAAGGCATGCGTAGAACCCTGTCGGGCAGTAGTCGGTTGTTCCGGTTGTGCTTGGGCTTGGGCCTGAGCTCGTGGGCCGCACAGGTGCGAGGCCGGTGCCGGTGCTGTAGCTGGAGACATTGGTCTGTGTCGCTGTGGGCGTCGAGGTTGTCGGCTTTGGCGAGGTTGTAGGTGTCGTAGTCGTTGCCTGGGCGGAGAATGTAGCCGTAGATGGAACGCCTGTTACAGTGCGCATCATGTCTTGTTAGCGATGGATAAGAAGCAAAGACACGTAAAACGGGTAAGAGAGAAGAGACGTACAACCTATATCCGCGCACACGAAACCTGGAATACAACATCCGCCGCCATCATCAGCGGGACAGGCCGTGTTCCCGTCCGAACATGCGGCAACACTACCTCCGCATGTCTGACCGTCCGGGCAACATCCTACATTCCCTGCGTCAGGCGCATTCTCCACCACAAAGCATACCGTCCCGTCCGTGCAGCAGTAGTTCGGTTGGTTGATGTCCGCGCACCCATGCGTACCGCCGGGACACGTGAACCCACGACCCTGCAGACGGGCTATAGCCTCTCTTCCACGCCGGAAAGCGGACCATGAGTCCCGCTTTCCTTGACTATCGGTTTGAATCAAAGCCCCATCTTCGTAGTGAATTAAAAACGGCGGGTGGAATTGGAGCGCAGCTGAACTGTTCGCTGCTAGAAGGGCGTCTTCCTCGGGCGTTAGGGTAGGACTGTCCGGTTGACGGGCTAGGACCTGCAATGGTTGAGGGCTTGCCCCAGCGAAGCCTGCTGGTGCGAATGCGAAGTATTCGGGCATGAACTTTTCGCCTTCGTCCAGCGACATTTTGCGCACGGCTGTCGGAAGTTCCGGGAGCCCATCTCTCTCGTTCCGGGCCACTGCTTGCGCGTGTAGTTGGGTCGCAAGAAGAAGGAGGAGCGAGGGTGGGAGGGAGAGAATCGCGCGAGGGATGCGCATCGTGATTATCGTCCCCTTGGCCAAAATTAACTTATTAAGCCGCCAAAAAAGAGTCAACTGTATATAATTAATGCCAATTTGAGGTGAGAAGTAGTAGAAAATGTAGGTATGAAGTTGGCGAATTCCCGTTGCTGCGGTGAATTTATTTGTGTCAATGACGTGTATGGGAGATCGGAGCTAGTACGGGATCAGCTTAGCGCACTGGCCGCTTTTGCTAGCATATGAAAAATGAGAACCGACGCGACTCGTTCAAATTGACCTTGCACTTGAATAGCAGCAAGGTGAATTCCTTTGATGCAAGATATATGAATAGATAGGGAAGTTGATGGACAGCAAGATATCAATCTGTCGGAAGAATTAAGGTCCAATTGGCTCAAGGGAGGAATGTCAAATTCACAACAGTGAGCTAGGTAGGTAGTAGCAGCTAGCTGGCTGACCTGTCGACACACACGAATGAGAGTTGAATAATAGGTACGTCCGTAGATAATTTGGTTGGACCACTGCAGCAGTACCCGCCAACCACGTCAGAGCTCATGGTACTCGATCAGATGGGCTGACAGCCACACCCGCCTCCAAGAAACCTATATATACATAGTAAGGCGCAGCGCGATACTTCTTTTGTTCCGGGAGACAACTTATACTCGCGCGATGACGGAGAAAGCCATTTTGCTGAAGGAGCCATATCAAAATCGGGAGAAACACGAGGTCTTTCGGTCAATATTGGGATTGTTGATTCAGGCACCAAGACTATGAATGAATTGAGCTTCCTGAGCGCTGCAACAACCACGACATTGAAAGTTGTGCGACGCGATCAATGAACAGCACAACCAGAGTCATTGCTGCCAGGCTCTGACGAGAAGGCTTTGCTGTTGTCAATAGGTAGTGGCCGTGCAGACTGGTTCAACAAACAGCATGCCTTCCGGACGGACTCGGGGGCGTCTTAAGCTAGGTCTATATACACTACACGTATCAATCCCAATAGGTATTACATACGAAGCCCCATTTAACAACGTCTGCAATCAGGCGTAGATAGAGCGGTAATAATACCGATGACCCCTCTGCTGCAGCTGTCGTGTCTCTTCATCTGCATTTTCCACGCCGTGCGTGGTCGTGGTCTGAAAGCACTGCCTAGATGCATGCTCATGCTCGCACTATTCAGCGGGAAAAGTGAAAAACCACGCTTCATGAGTGGACAATAAACCCGAGCCACCTTGATTATTCCGATGCCCCGGATGTTCAGACACAATTAGGCTTTTGGTTCCCATCTCAATCCAGGAAAGAAATGATGGAATCAGGGTAGGAAAGCGAATAAAGAGAACAATATTAAGCCTGAACTTACATAGGTGTTTAATACAATCGTACTGCGAAGGAAATTGTGGTTGCCAAAGCGTTGGGCCTTGCTCCTGTGTCGAAGCAGCTCAGACTGAATATGTTTTCAGAGGTAACAGTTACCTCAAAGTCGTGCAGATATTTCCTCTATCTATCGTGCATATATGATGTTGCGTGCCACATTTCTGATACACTATTGTACAAAGCCATTATATTCGTTCCTGGTACATTTCTTCCTTTACCATAGCTCGGATTTTGGTGACGCCTGTTCAATTCCGAGCATGCTCGCCGATGTTTTCTTGACAAAAGCAGCGCAAATGATGCCTGTAGCAACACTTACGTTGAGACTGTCAATCTCAGGATGTAAGGCCAGGCTAGGGATTGATACTTCGTGGTCCGCAGAACGTCGTACCTGCTTGCTGATTCCTTTGCCTTCGCTTCCAATCACCAATATTGTGGGTTGCGATGCCAACGGATCATAGCTTTCGATCCGGTCTACTGTCATGTGGGAATTCCCTTTGGACGCTGATGGAACGGCCGCATAGACCACCCACCCGTTGTGCCGCGACTTTGTGAGGAAGTCCACTGGTGAGTTGACGGAGAGTAGCGTCAACGCTTCGGATGCACCTGACGACGCTTTGAGGGATACTGCTGTTAACGGAGCCGAGCTGTGATTCGTGATCGCGACTTCATTGATACCTAGGAAAGCTGCGGTTCGAAGGATTCCTCCCAGATTGCCCGGGTCCAATATGCCATCTAACAAAAGGACCAAGGGCTTTCGATTCTTGAATGACTGATACTTGATGAAATCGGGGGCCCCGTTGATTTTTTCGTCTTCCTTAGACTGGTGATCCAATTCAACGCGAAACCTGGGCGTGTCTGTGGACAACTCTCCCAATGCTTTGACCGGCAACTGCGGCAATGGTGATGCTTCAAGCACACATCCATTGTGTGGTCTACCCTCGGCCATCTTATCCATCATGCGCAAGTCTTTGTTGGAAATTTTCCTAATTTTAACATTTTTCAGCTGTGCCAGCCTTTCGAGAGCGCCATCTTCCGACTCCTTTTGCCTGCCGTCCCCACTGTAGATATACAATGTATAAAGCTTTCTTCGTGAATATTTCAGAGCTGCCTCGACTACGGATCGACCGTACAGAAACTGCGACGCCGCCGTGGTGTGAGGTATGCGAATAGGACTATCTTCTGCTCCCCAACTTTCTTTCTCTCGATTGTATCGATTCTCTCTTCCCTTGCTCTCACCCCACGATTCGTCTCGATCTGAAGGGGATTCCTCGTTTGTATCGATTGCAGGCGCAGTGGATTTCGTCGCTTCTCCGGTGCTCGCATGGACGTTATCTAAAAAGCCATCTTGGGCAAAAGGGTTTGGAGATGGCCGACCGGAAAATGACACATCATTAGTTTGTTTTCTATGGTATGTCGCCGTACTTGATTTCGACTCTTCTCTAGTGCTTGCTTTGAAGTCATTTATACCATCAACTCGAGAAGCACGGTCGGTAGATTTGAGACTGGAAAACAATTTCTCATCAGTGTGCTTTTTAGCATGTGTCCGGACACTAGCTTTGGTCGATTTCTCACTGCCCGCGTTGAAGGCATTCATATCATCACCTCGAGCAGCACGGTCGGTATATTTGAGACTGGAAAATAATTTCTCATCAGTGTGCTTTTTAGCATGTGTCTGGACACTAGCTTTGGTCGACTTCTCACTGCCCGCGTTGAAGGCTTTAATGAAGTCATCTGACTCAAAGCGGTCACCAGAGGGCCGACGGGGAGGTGATTTGCTATCAGTGTTCTTGCGCGACTGTACTTTGCTAGATGGCCTAGTTGGCTCCTCACCACTCGTGTAGAAATCCTTCATGAAGCTTTCCGGGGTGAGGGGTTCATTAACTGATCGACGCGAAGACGTTTTGGGTTCGACACGCTTCCGAGAGCTTGTTTGGCCGCGGCCAGTTTTTTGTCTCGGTCCCTCAGCGTTCGAGTTGAAATCCTTCATGAAACTTTCTGGGGTAAGTGGCGCATTGGGTGACCGACGTGAAGACGATGACATATCGGCGCGTTGCATTTTTGTCATTGACTCCTTGAATGCTCCATGTTGCATTTGATATACCAGGCTCTTCTTACCGAAGTCATTCTCCGGATCATGGAACCGTGCGCGTCTCGATTGCGGCTTTGCGCCTTTGTCCTTAATGTTTTTCTTGCCTTTTTTTATTTTGAAGTTACTTTGGGTCCCTTGGGACTGTCGAAGGCCCTCATGAATGCCGGAAAGTGACGATGCATGTTTGAGGGGAATGATACTAACTCTCGGCGCATTCCATACTTTAGTCAATAGAAGTCGTCTACAGAGCAGAGACGAAGAATTTGGGAATCTCATTGCATTATTCCTTGGTAAAAGAAGATACCTAGCATATATTGAACTCCGAAAAATTCACAGCTTCCTGAAAATTTCTGGGCTGAAGGGACAACCGTCTATCTTATCTTATCAGTCGCGAATTGTGAGCCCACAATTAACCTACGGATCCGTACTTACCTAAGGTACCTAACCTACGTCTAGGTACCTAAGCTACCTATCTGCACTAATAAAGTACCTATCTAATTTAGGTAGGTACTTTGTGGTGTAGGTACCTAGGTACTTAGGTAGGGAAAAGAACTCTGCCCAGGTGGCTTGCACATGTTTCGCGGGACAGAATCCATATTGAGTTTAGCGTACCTAAGTCACCCAGCAGTCTGAGCCCTGTTTACATGTACCTATTCGTACTTATAACTTGAGTAGGAAGTACCTACCATTCAAGTTTTCCATGATTCGTGCCTCTACACACACAAGTCCCGGAGCGAGTACTTCGTACGTACGAATAGTGTAGCTCTTACCGGTACGCGAAGGTACACTTGCTAGGTATCTTAATGTACCTACCTATACGTAAGGCACCCAAGCTGGCAGGATTTTTGCATTAGGTATTAGGTACCTAGGTAGTACCAAGGAGGTAACCCGTTGAGGAAGCACGTGACCAATACTAACTAGGTAGGTACTGGTGGGTACCTATTTAAGCCTTAGTGCAGAGCAAAGTCAGCTTAATAAGTACTCAGCGAGGTAGGTACCCAGATACCTTCTGGATACCTAGGTACATAATTACCTTATAGTAGGTCCATTATGTAACATCAACATTTTCAACCGCAACGCGTGAGACCAAACGCTACTACAAATCAACACGCGTACCTATCTTGAGAATAATTTGCATTGGCTCTCTCACACGATCGCCCATCACTCATTCTCCATGCCTGAATTCGATCAGGAAGTTTGTTCTCTATTCAACTTGAAGTTTATTGGCACTTGCTTTTTTCCTTGCGCCGTGCCCTTTCCGCTCTGCCGAAACAAATTTTGATAATTCGTAGTGACTCAAAAGTAGATGCCCTTCCCATGCTGGCGCATTCCTGTTAGTACTACCTCGCTTGGTATGACATCGCGGCAACGTCCATCAAGGAAAACAGACTGATACGCAATGGATGACGACATACATATTCCTGGCGGCTTTTCGCTCATTGATAGCGGCTACCATGATGCTGCTGACGATAAAGTTTCAACAAATGAGGCGGACTTAGCCTTGGAGCAGGTAACCCAGAATAGCTTGCCTTCACCCAAGTGTTTTTCGTTAGTGTCAATGGCGGGACCGCTGACTTTGCAGCGAAGGTCATCAATGGCAACGCTGCAGCTGCCACAGCTGCCCATGAAGAAGAGTCCGATGAAGAATATATCCCGGACACTCTGATCGATCTGATCGATCAACAGCATGAAATTGGACATGATGAATCTGTCTATTCTAGCGAGATGGCCGATAATGCCACAAAGAAAGCAGATGGCCATCTTAGAGACACAGCGGATGATCTTGATGATCTTGATGATGATGATCTACGTTATCAAACAGCGCCTTCAACTTTCTCAAGTTCGTCTCGATCACCGCGACTACGAGCCATCGAAGTGGTTCTCTATCCCCCAACTGACCCTGACTCTTACGAACGCATTCCGCTCAGCTTGATGGCTGACGAATCTTTCGAGTTGGAGTCTGGAGATGATTGTATGGATGATGTAAGTACGAGCATCAGATGCTATTTTCTTTCCAATTTTCTGCTTGCGACAAGTATCCCGGCGCATAATATGGATACATACCTGAGTTGCCATAATTCGATAATATCATCACGACGAAATAGTTGCAGCAATGCCAACGTCAAATCAACCAACACCTGCATACTACATACTACATTAGGTACACAACAGTCACGAGGACTTCTACTTTCCTGATTACCTAACCTATCCTACAACTGCCTACCTACCTAGGTACCTAGTCGGTAGTTGCTTCCAGCCTACTCACTCGTCGCTCGTCGTTGCCTGTTTCCTATCAAGCAAGCCTATCCTGCTACTGTTAAGTCTTTCGGCGGCAGGAACCCCCTTCATCAGAATATCGCTACCCTTTTTCCTCGCTTGCCCTCTCTGCCGATTACATCTCCCAGCCTCCCGGTTATTTATCCTCTTGACAGTCCCGCGCCCACTTCTCTTCTAGATACACAAAACTTCTTCGGATGAGGTCCGCCTCATGCTTTTGATAGATGGTCGTTGCGGGCAAGATGGTAGGTACGAAGTACTTTACCAGTATGCCCAAGGCCTCACATATATCCACTCAGCATCACATGCATTTCTCTTGAAAAAATCCTTCGCGCTGTTCACCGCTTGCACTCTGTCTTTTGGCTCGCTTAGTTCTGATCCCACCAAGCCTGTGTCACGAGTACATTACTAGTGATTATATAAAGTGGTTTCCCAATGCTTGGTCAACTATTAATATTTTTCTTGTCACAGGTCACTTATGATCTCAAATCCACTATGACGCTTCGAAATCCGAACAAGCGGCCTCGGTCAGAGGATGCATATGAAGAATCTGGCTCGGAATTTGAAACAATGTTGAGCCGTCGCTTGTCTCGAAAAGTTTCAAAGCCTCGGCATATCCGTAGAAGCTCACGCCAGGCATCCCGTCAAGCGTCTGCTGATCTTGATCCCGAGGAATCGGGATTTGATGGATCGAAATCTCAATTCATTGACTTGGCTGAGTCCCAATCGGAAGATGACATCGTACGGTTTGCTTCAAAAGGCAAGCGTGCTGGAACCTTCTCACGCAGAGGCCGCCGCCTGACCAGGCCCCGGAAATTTCTCTCTCGTAACAGTACAGCCGCTGCTGGCTCTGATGACGAATTGGCAGATGAGGACCCCGATTTTTGGCCAATTGTTCAATCTGATGTTGTGGCGCCTGAATCACGAGGCTCAAAGCGGAGGAAAACCAGAGGAAGAGCTAGTACGATCGTTAAACGCGATGATAGTGATTCACCTGCCGAGTTTAAAATGCGTCGCTCGGGCCGATTCAACAGGAATATGAAGAGTATGAAGGATCCCGAACTCGATGAGATTGAGGCAGTTGAGGAGAAGCAGACCAATCTACCGAGACACGCGGCGGTTAAGGAAACGTTTCAGCCGTTACCAAAGGAGTCGAATTTCCGAAGTATGCACACAGAGATATGCATGGCTTGCTCCGGTGATTCTGATGGGGCTACTAATCCTCTTATTCAATGCCAAGGCTGTTCTTTTTCCTATCACAAGATATGCCTTTCCCCTAGATCAATGCGAGACCACCGGGTTACGAAGATTGATCATGAGAACTTCGTTCTTCAGTGCAAGTTTTGCATCCAGCACTACAAGAAGAAGGATGCACGGGTGCCAGACCACACTATTTGTCAATCTTGCAAAATACCAGGACTCTCATGTGCCGAATTCTCCAGCAAAAAAACTCCAAAGCAAGAGGAAAAGGCCCGAAAAGAAAATGAGGGAGTAGACCCAGTCACACTGGTGAACCAGACCTTGGTCAACAATGCCGACAATGTGCTCTTCCGGTGCATCGATTGCAAGCGCGCTTATCACTTTGAGCACTTGCCACCACTGACCGGAAAGACCGTGGCAGACCAAGGTCAAGACCTCAAAAGCAATCGCCTGGAGGAATATTCAAGTGCTGGCTGGAGTTGCAAGGACTGTGCCAATACCAAACATAAGGTACATACACTGGTAGCCTGGCGGCCGATTGACCAGACAACGTACGTCGAAGGACAGACCAACCAAGACTACACAGAGGATAACATTGAGTATCTTATTAAGTGGACAGGGCGTTCACATTTCCATGACACATGGATGCCGGGTGCTTGGGTCCATGGAGTTGCCCCTGGCTCTATGCGTTACGCATTCCTCAAACGCGAGACTTCGACTTATCCCAAGATGAGTGAAGCGACTGCCATAGAGGAGGAGTGGCTATTGCCCGACGTACTTCTGAAGATAAAATATCGCATCCCAGTTGATACTTCGGACAAAGTCGAAGATTTGGAAAGAATCGATGATATCACATCGGTTTTCGTCAAATTTCAAGGTCTCAGCTATGAAGAGACTGTTTGGGATGAACCGCCACCACGAGATTCTGGTGCGCCGTGGGATGCTTTCGTTGCGGCTTATAACGAGTATCTCAACGGCAAATACTTTGTCTCAGTTTCCAGCCATAAAATACGCGAACGCATTGCGCTCTATCGGTCACTCGACTTCGGGAAACACTGTGAACTCAAAAGCCAGCCGGCGCAACTGAAAAAGGGAAAGCTTATGGGATACCAGATAGAAGGCGTCAACTTCCTATTGTATAACTTTCACCAGCAGCAGAATGTTATTCTTGCTGATGAAATGGGGTTAGGAAAAACAGTCCAGATCGTCGCATTCATGTCTGCTCTCGCCCAGTCTAACCCAGGTTGTTGGCCATTCTTAGTTGTGGTACCTAACGCCACATGCCCAAATTGGCGGCGGGAGATTAAGCAATGGGCACCTGATTTACGGGTTGTCACGTACCATGGAGGAAAAGTTCCCCAGGATCTCGCATACAAACACGAGCTTTATCCTGAAGGGCGGGCAGGTGGTATGAAGGCTCATGTAGTCATCATGTCATATGAGGCTGCTGGCAGCCTAAATAACGTTTTCCAGGGGGTCAAATGGGTTGGCTTGATAGTCGATGAAGGACAGAGACTGAAAAACGAGGAAACCATGCTCTATAAAGCACTCCAGGACATGAAAATTCCATGCCGCATTTTGCTTACAGGTAAGAAACTTAGACAACTTTCGGATTCTTAACTCACAAAGTATTCAGGGACACCGCTGCAAAACAACAAGCGAGAGCTTTTCAATCTCTTGCAATTTATCGATACGAAGAGGAATGCAGAAGAACTCGATGCGAAGTATGCCGAATTAACCAAGGAAAATATTCCCGAGTTACACAGCCTTATCCGGCCCTATTTTCTACGGCGGACCAAGGCACAGGTTCTGAAGTTCCTTCCTCCTATGGCCCAAATTATCTTGCCAATCACGATGACCGTCGTCCAAGAGAAACTTTCCAAATCTATCATGGCGCGGAACCCTGAACTTATCAGAGCTATCATCTCTAAATCAAGAGTCAAGGCCGGGGAGCGAAAGAGTATGAACAACATTCTCGCTGATCTGCGCCAATGCTTATGTCACCCGTTTTGCTTCAACAGCGAAATTGAAGATAAAACCGTGGGCATGACGCAGATGTATCGGAATCTCGTTGAAGCTTCGCCAAAACTCCTGCTGTTAGAACTGATGCTCCCGAAGCTCAAGGAAAGAGGTCACCGCGTCCTTATTTTTAGCCAATTTCTTCACTGCCTCACAATTCTTGAGGACTTTTTGGTCGGATTGGGTTTGGCTTACGCGCGCATTGATGGAACAGTCTCAGCTCTCGAGAAGCAAAAACGCATTGACGCATTCAATGCACCCGACTCCCCGCTTTTTGCCATGCTCCTTTCCACTCGTGCGGGGGGTGTCGGAATAAACCTCGCTACTGCGGATACAGTAATTATCTACGACCCAGATTTTAATCCACATCAAGATATTCAGGCCCTCTCCCGCGCCCATCGTATTGGCCAAAAACGCAAGGTGCTGTGTTTTCAATTAATGACCAAGGACACGGTGGAAGAAAAGATCATGCAAATAGGTCGAAAGAAAATGGCGCTGGACCATGCTCTCATTGAGAGTATGGATGCAACCCAGGAAACTAGTGAGGATTTGGAATCAATTCTAAAGCACGGAGCCGCCGCATTGTTTGGGGAAGAGGACAAAGCTAAAATCATTTATGACGACATATCTGTGGACAAGCTTCTCGACCGAAGCCAGATCGAGAACACTAACACAGGGCAGGACAGTTCTGCTGAAAGTCAGTTCTCTTTCGCTCGAGTTTGGGCCACTGACAAAGGCGATCTAGCCAGCAATACGGAAGATAGTGAGCGGAACATATCCCCAGAAGCAAGCACGAGCATTTGGGAGAATATCCTTAAGGAGCGGGAAGCGGAACACCAGCGTGAACTTGCTGCGAGGCAGCAAGTTTATGGTCGAGGTGCCCGACGACGGGGCATGAAGAACATTGATTATAAGACTAGCCGGGTAGGTTCCATTGAAGGCTTTGATGGATTTTTACTGACATCGGTACAGCTCCAAGAATTGGGTAGTGGTGGCTCCGAGATTGATGTCGATGATGAGTACATCGACCAGCACGAGATAGAGGAAGAGATTGAGGACGAAGAGAACAACAGTGAAGGACACTCCTATGATGAGACGACTGGCGAGAAGCTTGTTGGCTCAGGACAGGCAAGGGCAGCCAAAGGTAAAAACCCTAAATATAGGAGCCGAAGAGAGCCCCAAGACTAGGGCCAAAGTTAACGTCCTATTAAGGAACAGTAAACAATGTGCCCCAGCATACATTGCAAGACGTCGTAGTTTCTAGCGGTTCCGCGACACCCAAACCGGCGGGAAGACCTCGCAAAAAACCACGACTCAGCCCACTTCTGCATTCGGCCTCACCTACCACCCAGCCGCAAGGAGCACATGCGCGGCCCATCGCGCCTGTGCCTGGCCAACTCCCTACTCCTGACCTACGCCATCCCCCCCCCTCACGCCTTACTCCAGTCAAGATCCCTACTCCCGCTCAACGTCCTACTCCCGCCCAACGTCCTACTCCCGCCCAACGTCCTACTCCTGTTCAACGCCCCATTCCCGTCCAGCTTCCTAATGGAGATATTGCTCCCGAGGGCTCAATTGGTGGGGGTAACCCATGTGCTCTCTGCTATCGCCAGCACTCTTTGAGTCATCCCTGTGTAGATTTAAATTCAGAGTCCTCTCTACGGCTAGCACTCGATAGACTCAGAATTGGCGAGGAGCGTGCGGTACAGGCTGCCCGAAGCTTCTTTCTCATAAGGCTTCAGATCGTGTTGGCTCGTAATCCACCTCGGTCGGGTCGACTAGCACAAACTCTACACTAGCTACGAAGGTGAAGAATAAGTATGTACATCTATCCATCGCTCAAGAACAAATGATTTGGCTCTTATTTAATGAGACTGGGGAAAAGGGGGTTTATGGGTACATGGAAATCACGCAGAGGGTATACAACGGCACTGTGGGCAAAAGAGAAAAGGTACCTAGATAGCAAAGGAGAGAAGATAGTAACCACCTAATGCAAAAAAAAAAAAAAAAAAAAAGGATCCATCAACATCACGTGGTCTAGGCCATGTAGGTATTTTGTGTGTGCAATACCTGGCAGTTTATATAGGCCGTTTGTCACGTGGGAATCAAAGGACAAAAAAACTGCAGGTAACCGGTGGTGATGCAAGTAACCTTAATGGATGAATGAGTACAAACGGTGGTGAAGCCCTATTTTAGGTGTTAGAATGCCTAAAGACAGGGGCTTCAGGGCACAACAGTGCAGAAGGGGAGGAGGGGAGGAGGGAAGGAGAGAAGGAGCGAAAGAGGGAAAGAGGGGAGAGGGGAGAGGGGAGAGGGAGGGAGTTACGAGGCAGAAGGAAAGACTTACCTACCTAGGTAGAGAGAGCTAGAAGGGGTTTCGGTACCGCTTGCCTTACCATACCTTGTTCTTGCCTTGCCTTGCCTTTCTTTCCCTGCTTTGCTTCAAGGTTGACCCGTTGGACCTTCCATGTAGCCTGCCTCTTGCTTGCCCGGTGCTTGGTAAGAAAGTGCCTGCCCACACAAAAAAACACACACACACACGGACACGCACACGCACACGCACACGCACACGCACACACGCATGCACATACACACATACATTCCAATCCCATCCCGTATCCCGGAGGAAGCAAGCCAAACCCGACTCATCCAAAACCCCAAGTATCCGGTCAGTATTCCCCAGTATCTGGTCGGTAACGGCGTGCCGGGTCATTCTTGCATGCAGCCTTCTTCCTCTTCCTCTTTTTGTTGCCTTGCAACGTCATTTTGTTATTTCGTCATTTTCGTGTGTTTCCGTTCCGGTGCTCTACCTAACCGTCTCAAGAAGCATACAGAAGTTGTCATCAACAGCTTTCAATACAGAGATAGACGCACATCGTGGGGCGTCCCCGTCTTCTCATACTTTCTAGATATACCCTCACCTCCTTTCTCCCCTTCTTCCGTCTCCCGTCTCCTTCTTCTTCGTTTTTTTAGTCTTCTGCCTTCGTCGCATTCCCCCTTCATCCACCGCTCTCTTTATCTTCAAAGACAGCAAAGCGGGTAGAAGCAAGTAGTTACACTGCTCTTCTGCTGGTCTGGGCTCAACGTGTGCCTTATATTGCGCACCTGTGCCCTATCGCCCGTTTGTTGTCTTCTTTATTGTTCTATTTTCCACTCTCCCCCGACAGACCGACGGAATTGATTGGTGAAGCAAGAAGTGGAAAACCGTGGTTGGTAAGGCACCAACCGCCCCTTCAACATGGACGTTCATCTGTCCACCGCCTCTGGTGCTGCCTCAGGTATCGCCTCAGGTACCGCCTCAGACTCTGACTCTGCATCTACCTCGGTTCCACCTACCACTTCTCCCTCTGGCCTGTCTTTCCATGCTCGGCCATCACACACATCTGAGCAGAACATTTCTCCTTTTTCTACTCCTGCACCCAACCCTGCTGCCACCATCTGCTCTTCTGACTCCTCTCCCCTAATTGATTTAAGTGTGGTTGACGAGATAGTGCGCACTCCCCGTACATCGCTCCATGAGCACAAAACTGAAGAGGAAAGTGACAGTGGTGGTGGCAGCGGTAGCAAAATCGACGACTGGGGCGTCAACAGCAATTACACTGCCCAGTCGATAAACATGGACAAAAATGCATTCCAATCTGTCAACGAGCGCCGTAACAAGCTCGCGAGTGAACGATTGGTAGTGAGCCAATTCCAGCATGCCCACCAACTAGCATCGATGCCCCAAGCCATTCGGTCCGGCATACAAACGCCTGGTAGCCATCGAAGCCTCACTTCAGTGAACTGGCGTACTGACCAAACCGATGAACTCACCCAATCGCAGCCTGGCAACCTGTACAACGCTCCATTCGATCCAGCCTCACAGCACTTGCCTCACCCATCTATTCGTACCACACCGTCTATCACTCCTTCGTTGGATCAGCATAATAGCCTCCAGCATGGTGCTCTTACCTCATACCCGAACTTTGGGTACATCACCGATGCTCAACTGGATGACACTTATTCTTATTGCTACGACCGTGGCAATGGTCAATACACGCGGCTCATTCCCGCTGACATGCTTCCTCCTCTACAACATATTCCCGCCATCCAACAGAGTTGCGCCGGTATGGTGGTAGTCCCTCAACCACGTGGTTTCCCTCCGAATGGGCACTCGAGTAATACGGAGCTGGTTACCCTGCAAGTAAGTTCCGCGCATGATTCTGCCACAAACAGCCTTGGTCCTACCCGCCCTAGGGTTTTCTGCTAAAACAAGTCTGAACAGGACTCCTCTGGGACACCTACGATGCACGCGGATCCAATTCAGGTAAGCTACATGGCCATCTAACATCACGTCATAGCTCCCTGGTACCGATCCGAGATACAAGTCATGTAGAAATTTGCATTGTGGTCTGCTTTCTGCTCAAAGCTTGAACTTTGTTCTTGGCTATGGAAACGAGAAGTTGCAAACAGAACCCTATCACAACCAGTGGTATTTCCGCCAGTATAGTATTGCCTACTATAGTTGCTTTCCTTTGTCTCGCCATCTCCTTGCCCCTTATACCCGTCATGATAATGCAATCAGAGGATAAATGTGAAAAATTGTCCTGGTACTAACACAGATTTTTCTACAGTCACAAATCGATAACATCGTTGCTGCTGTCCCTCCAACGCCAGCACGAGCCCCCTCCGGACACCAAGGGGCAGGCCATAGCACATCTAGTGGTGCGCCTCCCGGTCAGCGGCGGCCTAAAGTTTACTGTGACAAATGGGTACATGAAGGTGTCTGCGCATTCACCCAGCAGGGTTGCAAATATAAGCATGAAATGCCAACTGATAAGGCCACACAACACCAGCTCGGTCTCTTCCACGGCTTTCCACAGTGGTGGAAAAAACACCAAGCGGATCTAGGGAGACAACGTGATGTGACGGCGTCGGCCGAGGCTCTTGATAGCGGTGGTCTCAGCAACGACCCAAGATCTAATAATGAACGATACCTTGGCCGTACTCACTCTGCGGTGGGAATTGGAGGTAGTCGGGTTGGAGGTTCAAGCTTGCCTTCCGATACAAGTGGGCAACTCTCTTGGCAACGTAGAGGCGAGCATAATGGTAATGCACAAGGTCTAGGTCCTCCCCCCTCTGTAATTGGACGAGTAAATGCATCTCGCAATGCGCCTCCTGCTATGCGAAACCACATGGGTACGTATATCAACCCATTCAACCCCACACATCAAGCAATCTACTTACATGTCCTCCTTTCACAACACAGCAACAAGCACGCCCAATAATAGTTTATCTCCCTGTTCAGTCACGTACAGTTCGCCATTCGGCCCTATCGCTCCACCGGCACGCAGTCATGCAGTAGGCATCTCGCACGAAAGTCTGCACGGTTCATCAATGACACAATCAAGTGTCGAATCACAATCCATGTCCCAGCATACACGGGGAAATCCTTTGGTTGGTTCTAATATGGCTACTGCTCCCATGACACCTGGAAATGATCCATATGCATCACTTTGCACTTTCGACGACAGCGATGGACGAAACGCAAACGAGGCAGGGGGTTACTCTGATTCTCCAGGCTTGGGTGGTGCGCGTGTTTCGTAAGAAGCCCGTGCATTGCTAACACCAAAACTCAGCAGAAGAGCACTGGGTTGGATACAGGGTAATGTTTGACTTGGACAGAAGAGACCAAGATAAGTTTGATGTTTTTGCGCCTATGGCATTTGTGGACATCCCCTACCAATTACCTTGGAAAACGCGGATCGATTTTCGTGTCCAAAAGTTCCCTCGACTCCGCGACAATATTCCCGATATCACTCGACCTTCAGCTGATTGACAGGAATCATCTCTGACTATTTGTTCTGGCTTTGCTACCTTGTGCTGTGGACATATCGCACTGTATATCACAATAAAACGAAGCTTGCAAACGGCGCTAATAGTGGCTCACTCCATGTTGAGTTGTACTACCTATTTGTGAGCCAACAGGCCCATCAGTATGGAAGAAAGCTTCCTGAAACCTATGGAAATCCTGTAGCACAGCATAAGGAACAACAACTAACGGATTTCCCTCGGCACGGCATGGGAACGGATCTGTTGTTTTGCCTGCGTTGCTCGAAAAAAGATTGCGGACCAGCAACAGCACAAGGCAGATATCTCTACCGATGGGGTACCCCACAAAGAGACACAATGTACTATAGAGACCAAAAATCCATAACGGCTACGAGGGTGGGTGCAAGGCATCCAATCCACATCTAGATATACTCGTTTGTGGCGGCGATGTACCTACTTGATGGCAGTGAATTCATACATAGCTCTGAGCATTTCTGAGCATTTCCGAGCATTTTCCTGACCATGACATCAGTCATTTGGTAGAATTACCTATTCCGGGCTGAAGCATTTCTACGATTGGCTGAGGGCTGACAGGGGTTCCGCGTGACATGAGGTACCCAATCATTTGTGGGATAAAATTCGTGACAGAAAAACATAAGATGACTAATGAGTTGAAGATTCAATGATGGTGAGTACGGATTACCTAACGTAGGTATCTTTAGTTTTTGGTGGATCTTTTTTTTCTTGGCTTGTTGCTGGGGTTTTAGGAGCTGTTATGATGATGACTTCGTGTGTTGGGAATAGGTAGGTAGGTACACTCGTGAGGAAGGGATTAGGTAAGTGAGAAGGTAATAGGATAACAGGGTGACGTACCTATCGATGCCCGGGAACCTTGAACGTGATATCACATACATTACATTAGGTACCTAACCTACTACCTACCTAGGTAGTACTTATGTACGTTGGTGTAGATATTGGCACAGTCGGGTTTATCGTACAGGGTCGTAAGCACCTACGTATAGGTAGGTTTTGGGACTTGTAAGTACCTACTCGGCCGGTGCAAGTTTGGGTGTTCCGGACCATTCGGCTTTGAGATCGGAAGATGGATACAAGGTATACTACCTAAGGTTCGAATCCAACCTTGAACCAGGCCCCCCCTTCTTCGGAAGGGTCCGTGGTTGTGATCTGCCTACCTACCTAGAGAATGTGTGATCATGTATGTATAATCGAATACATCATGATCGCTTGCGAAACTTACGTGCTTACGTTGGAATCAATTCTTCCGTAGTGTAGTGTAGTGTACTGTAGATACCAGTGTCGCGATATCTGAAGCACAACAAAATAGTAAAACGCGAACATATCGGTAAAGGCTTTTCAATTCGTCGCAAGTTCGCATGTAAATTCATAAGCAAGCGAAGAACTATGTAAAGTCTGTACGAGTCTGTCTAACTTAAAAGCCCCTCTGAGCAAACTGCAAAAATCGTAAAGTCTCTTCTTCATTTGTTTTGCCGGGCTCACCAACTCGGATCGGAGAACGGTGCCCTTCCTTCCTTGTGCGTACCTAGGAAGATGTATGTCTGGGTCCCTTAGGTAGTGTCCTCCGTCCAAACAGAAAAAGAAAGCATCCTTGCGTACATCAAATCGGAAAAGCAGACAAAATCCTGTGCCTAGAACGATCTCCTCTAGGACAAGGCGGTTCTGGTATCAATGGATACTAACTCACCGGCCATATTCCGTCCAACGGATAGGGGAAAATTAAAACCTCGGATAGGGTCCATCTAGAGCCCAAGCTGTTCATAGTACACGCGAATATACTGTTACAACTGCGCCGCCGAACTTTCAGCCTTGCAAAATTAATCTTTTTATCTTCTCGTTTTCATAAAGCGCTTTCACCAAAGTGCTTCCAACGCCGGCCGACACCTCGCCCGGAAACATCAATCCCTGAGTTTTCATTACGCCGAATCGCAAAATACTGAAATTATTCTTGTTCAAATAGAGTAAGAGAAGTCTTGACGTGTCCCTATTCTCGGCTTTAGTTAGAATCGCCCCAGGAAATCGAACGCGACAACCCGGCTTGAGCCCACCACTCATCAGGAATGTCGGCACGCGAGGCAAGCGCCCGCACGATTCGATGCATACCTGACAGCCATTCTCTTTCGGGATCGTTTGTATCGAGAGATTCAGCTGACTCATTGGATTGCGTGTCGGTTGCGGGATGGGCGAAAGCCGGTCGAGGTGGGGGACCGGGCTGCTGTGAAACGCTGTCCGGCTGCTGTTCGACATCGTCATCACTTCCGGGATTGTTTGGAACAGGATCGCAAGGCTGCTCTGTCTCTTCGTTTTGAGTCGTCATTGATGTGTTGACGGGGTTGTCTCCACTGGTCTGGGGCATGCTGAAAGACGCAGTGGCGGATGCAAAGGATGAGCCAAGACTTGGTGGTTGAGGATCAGGTGCCAAGGTGGATTGGAGGGTATCCCATGCTCCATCACGTTCGGGACTGAGGCTATGATCCCGATCTGCAAGCCCGTCGAGATATACATATCTGAGACTTGATGTATGCCGTCGGATCGCATTCAAATAGTCAATAGGGAGTGATCGAGTCGGACCCTCAGCTAGACGTCGGCGGATATGGCGAGCTATATCAAAATCGTGCTCAATTCCGCCTCTTCGTGATGAAGGTGCGGGGACTCTAGCAGAGGCGAGTCCTAACAACCCGTAACGTGGCCGTTCAGATGGCACTGCATCTGGGGCCTGAGTGGAAGGAATGTGTTAGCAGATGCGCTCAGCGATGTTGATGCATGGCCATGAACTTACAGATGCAACCGTAGCGATCACGTGTGAAGGTGCCCATTGACTAAGCTCATTGTAGCTATTATCGGGGTCGTCAGGGACTAAGTCGTCCGACAGGTTATTAGTAACTCGAGCACGGCGGCGGCGTCGCTCCAAATACTGATGCAGCTCGGAATCGTCTTCGGGTCCTGGACTATGAACTCTCAAGGCGCGGCGTGGTTCAGCAAAGCGAGGATGGGGAGGCCGACCCGACAAGGCGAGTGACAGAGATGGTGTGTTGCTCGCCGCAGTCAACATGCGCAGTCGTTGTTCCCGAGCTTCAACAATTTGGCGACGACGCTCATCGCGGCGAATCGGAGAACGCCCATGGGATGAGTCAGCAGGAGGTTTCGCAGGGGACTTGGACGGCGTGTCGGATTCCACTGGGGGGATAAAGAGCCTGTTAGGAAGTACAAGTTGAGTTAGTTATGACTGATATTGCACAAGGTGAGGTGGTGTGATTGCCAGCTGCTAAATGAATGGATGATGGCCGAATTGGCATTGGCTATGGCTAGCCATCACGGCGCGCAATGCATCCAAGGCCCGCGTGTGCTGTGGCTTTTCTGACACTTGTGCAAAGGATATGGATACAGACGCTGTACGATACAGTAGGTATGACCTGGTTCTGTCTAGGACGTATGCTGGATAGGTACTCCGAGAATTTGGTGGCGTTGGCGCTTGCGCGTCGCGCGACGGAGATGACTTACGGTAGACCCATTTTAGTATGGTAGGTACCCAGTTGCTACGTACGGACGTACTTAAACTTGGATGCGCGCCTGCGTACGGATCGGTACCTATTAGGTATGTCAATACGGACGTAGGCAGTGAATGGTTGACTAATGAGCAGCGGAAAAGGCGGCGACTGGCTAGTCTTGGCTCAACTTGCAAAGGCGCAGGGTGTTATGGGATTAGGCAACTAGACGGACAAAGTCTAGTTCGTGAACGAGATGGAGATGAGGAAAAAAGCGAAAGGAGGCAGAAAAGGCGCTGCGCATGAGATGAAATGATATGCGGATATGGAAAATAGTACTGTTTTAGTACTACCTTGTTGATGATGGAAAGAAATTCTCGGGGGATGAAGAATGATGAGTGGTGAGAAAAGAAGAGCGGCAGCAGCTGGAATCAAGGAAGAGAGAAGGGTGCATTCATTCGCGGTACGAAATACGAAGCAGGTACAAGGGCTCTGAGAATGAACAAATGAAATTGCAAGGTTCGTGTGGAAAAATGGGTCCTGTGGCTGGTACGTCCGTAGGTTCATTTTCTTTTTTTTTTTTTGGGCACTGTCACACTCCTTCGGTCCTTCTTTCAGGGAGACTCCGGGGTAGGTACGTCCGTACCTAAGACGATAAACAAAAACAATGGGTAGGTACTTATATGTACCTACCTAGTATGTACGGAATCTAGATTCCGTTATAGGCATGAAACTACGTATGTACATAATAAGGAGATACCTACGTATATTAGGTACGTACTTCATTGCGAAGTTTTAGCAGCGCAATACCTATAACAAACTACAACAAGGTGAGCTTCACACCAACAGTCCAACTACCAGTAGTCAGAGGCGAGCCAGCGGCGACTTGTTAACAGTATAGGTATATAATCAATGAAATACCTAAATGAATTTTCCTAAGGTCCCTCGACAATGGATCCGTACTCTGTCAGTATTCAGTACTATCTCATGCTCAACTAGGTAGCCTACCTCATAGGTACGGAGTACCAGTTTTTCCAGTTTGTTTGACATGAATCAAATGGTTCAAATCCCCCCAGCATGAGAGCTGTTCTTGAAAAAGTCAGAATGTCTTATTATTTGTCCTGCAATCCCGTCAGATCTATACCTATGTAGGTCCTGTTACCGGTAGCTACCTAAGATATCTGATGTCATGTCAATACTTCGTACTTGGCAGCAGTATGGATTATACGTATGTAGTCCGTATGTAATGCTTACAATTACAACGGGCAACCAGCCAGCCTCGCGCACGACCAGTTTCCCAGCAGTGTCACCACCTTTGCCGTTATCGGCTAGATAACTCTATAACAGAGTTTTCCGACGGGATTTTACTTTACACGATGCCGAAACATAAGAAGGCCTCAACGACGAATAATATTCTAGCTGGAATCCAGGAGACGTTGACCTCTACGGAGTACGGATTCGTACGGAATTACTTAAACGTGTTTTCATAATCCGTAGTGCGGCCTCAATCCCTGCGCTTTTCTCGGGCAATGATTGGCCCGGCTATCGACAGTTATACTACCAAGTACACGCTGGTGGGCAGAGATCCTCTGCCTGATTCTGAATAATCCTTAAAACTTCCATGGTTATCACACATAGTATTCTGTCTGTATTCATAAGGAGGCATCCAGCATCCAGGACGCACTGCACACTTCACTCTGGTCTGGATTCACAGTACAGTAATAATAAAGCCCACTCACCGGCTTGACAACGAATCATTGAACCTAGGATTAGGTATATTTTGTAGGCTTACTTCTTCCGTTAACAATGTCTTTCTTTCTCTATGCCCACCGAAGTAAGATATATGTAACCTTTTCCAATCATTAATATAATCTACTATAGGATAACAAGCCAAATGATCGAGCTGGGGCTGGCGCGCATCAGCGCTCTACTGAGGAATACCCCACAGACCTGGAAGGCCATTCACGTTGCTGGCACAAATGGCAAGGGGTCGGTATGCGCATACCTGGATGCTATGCTGCGCGCCAACCAGGTATCCCGTGGCCGCTTCACATCGCCTCATCTCGTTGACCGATGGGACTGCATCACAATCAACGACGACACTGTGTCTGAGGCCCAGTTCTGTCACTATGAGGAGCTGGTCAAGAAGCGAAACGATGAGCAGCGCCTGAATGCCAGCGAATTTGAGTTGCTCACTGCCACTGCGTTCGAGATCTTCGAGGCGCGACAAGTCGAGGTTGGCATTATCGAGGTCGGACTCGGTGGGAAGCTGGACGCGACAAATGGCCTGAACCAAAAATCTGTAGCCGTCATCGCTAAAATTGGACTTGATCACCAAGCCTTCCTGGGTAACACCCTTGAGGAAATCGCCCGCCATAAGGCAGGCATCATAAGACCCGGTGTACCCTGTGTCGTTGACGGGAGCAATCCCGAGTCCGTAATAGATGTGTTCCGATCGGAGGCCAGTTCCGTCGGCGCCAGCGTCAAAGTTGCCGACTTACAGCCTACAACATTTGCAGACAAGCTCGGCGAGCAGCTTGAGCCACATCAAAAGCAGAATCTGCTTTCCGCATATGAGGCATTCCACCTCGTCTTCCCAGGCCACTCTATGTCAAGAGCTGAACTCTTCGCAGCAGGCGCAAGTGCCGTCTGGCCCGGCCGTTTGCAGCTTATCAGCATAGAGAAAGTTACTGGCAGGGCAGCGCCTATCCTCCTTGACGGCGCCCATAACCCCCAGAGCGCAGAAGTCCTCTCCGCATATGTTGAGAAGCGAATCCGAACCTCTAGCAAGCCCACCACCTGGGTTCTTGCTGCGTCTGCGGGCAAAGATACCTCCGAGATGATGAAAATACTATTACGTCCTGGAGACAATGTAGTCACAGTGGAATTTGGGCCTGTCGATGGCATGCCGTGGGTCAAGCCAACGAGCTCAGCCACGCTTCTCCAAGCTGCAGACGCCATTGGGGTGTCTGTCGCGGCACAGCGAGACGCGAAAGCAGACCTGAAAACGGCGTTAAACTGGGCCAGTGAATTAGCTGGCGATGGGCCTCTGGTAGTGGCTGGCAGTCTTTATCTGGTATCTGATACCCTCAGGCTCCTTCGAGGATAGAGTTCGGAGAAGCCGCAACTGTTTTAAGTGGTGTGTATATAGTTGACCTACAGGTTCGCGGACAAGGTGACGACAAATCAGTCATCTCGGCAAGGCTGTCTCATGGCCCTCTATGTCCTTACATGGGTTGTGGAAGGGTGCATTTTCAACATTACACAGGGATAAGAATAGCATTCAACAACGCGAGCTAGACGTATTGAACCGATGCTCTCCATTTTTATATTGGAGGAACCACTAGTGGTCGACGGCCATCTCTGCGTGAACGTCAGTGTTCGGTTCCGGAAACTGGATGTCTTTCTCCTTCATCTTCACTAATTCCGCTTTTGCCAGCGCATTGACATCAAGATTTATCGCCATCTCAACGGAGAGGGGTAGTACACACGCATCCGAAACACAATCCGCGTACGGGATGAGAGCGAGGGGGTCTGCTTGTACACCCAACTGATTCCCATTGTTACTTACTCGGCTGTCTACCTAATATACCTCCCACCTGACGCCTTCGAATCCGGGGATTTGCAAGTATCGGGTCGAAGATTTGAGTATTAATAGACACTTCGTGAACTACGTGTCACTTTCCGGACATGTTGTCCCATTGCCTGGTGTCAAATAACCACCGCACGTCTGCGTTCAGTCCATCTAAATATTTCGACGAGGAGTATCATCTAGACAAGATCGTGGATAAACTAGACATTTATACATGAGCTTTTTCCTAGCTTCAATAGAAGGTAAAAGCCTCAACCTTTGACACCGCATCTTCACCAGGCTGATGAAGACTACGTAGATGTCGTCCAAAATCATGCCACCAGACCATCTCATCATCGTGTGCGGTCACGGCATCTGGCTCGGCGGGCCTGCGCGCGGCTTTGACGAGGCAGAGTGGCTGATTGCCGACTTTCAGGTCGGCGAGACGCCAACTTTCATCGAGCATATCAAGGCTGGTCTGCGCGTGCTGAGGGATGACGCCCGCTCCGTATTGACGTTTTCAGGGTTAGTTGATGCTCTTTTCTTTAGTTGGACCTGGCCTATTAAAGTTAAGATGGCCTCACCTCACAAGTAGATATAAAGTGGAAACCGTCTCTTTGTACTTATCGTCTCCCATCGGACTCTTCACCAAACACCAACATCGATAAACATACTGATATTGATAATTCTGAATCAGCGGTCCTACACGCTCCGAGACGCGCCTGTCTGAAGCGAGCAGCTACGCAAATCTCACAGCGGCGAATTCATATTTCCAAATCCTCACAGAAGAGGCTGCGTGCACGAGGATACTGAAGGAGGAGCGAGCCCTGGACTCGTACTCGAATGTTCTTTTCTCTATCGTTCAATTCTGGTCTACCTATGGTATCTGGCCCGCCAAGTTGAGCATCGTGAGCCATGCATTCAAACGTGAGCGCCTGGTTGATTGCCATTGCAGCGCTATTCGCTTCCCCTTGGGCCGTGTGAACTTTGTCGGTCTTGACCCGCCAGGCATGCTTGATGGCTCTAATAGGGCGGCATTACCAGGCGTTGTGGATGCTGTTGTTCAGTGGAAAGACGACCCCCATGGGACGGGGAAGATTCTATTTTCTAAGAGGATGCGGAGAAACCCGTGGGGAGTATCACAAACACTGTTCGCGACGGAGGAAGATCGCAATCGAAGCGGGATCCGCTCCCGCATTCTTGAAGATGGACAGGAGTGCCTCATAGACGGCGTCTCTCAACCGTGGTCGGATGAATTGTAGCTCCCGCCGCGGGGACATGGGCTTGAGGAAGCGGCTAGCTAGATTTTTGGGGACGCAACCACGTCCAAAGAATTCACTGTATTTAGCACAAATCGGACCGCAGCCTGGCGCATCTCTGCGTTGAATTCATGACCGACACCCGGATAAATATTGTCCTCAACATAGACGTTCCCATCCTTGTACCACTCACCAGTAGCATTCTTGAAAAAGTCTAGGAACGACCGACCAGCATCATACGGTACTAATTTATCAGCACCTCCAGAAAGGACCTGAAATCTCTTGCCTCGAATCTTCGAGTCCAAGATAGGTCGTAGCCTGTCCTGCTCGGACGCAGAAGGCTGGCTAGAAATCTCGCCCGTGCCAAAGAGTATAGCCTTGGGATCATACTTTTCACATGCGCTGATGAGGGCTTTGGGGAAGTCTTTACTGCCCAAGAACGAGGCCCCCTGGTCGGCTGTGAACGTTTGGAGCTTGGAAAGCCGCGCGCGGTCTTGCATGAGATCTGGTGGCAAAAAAGTCGCCGTCAGTAAACACTACTCCGCTAAACCTGTCGATCCGCATCATGTGCAGCACATGCCACTCCACTCGTTTGTTGTGAGCATTTGGCACTTACTCATGTAATTGGGACACCCGATGACCATGACGCCAGCCGTGACTCTCGGCTCTGCGAAAAGCAGCTGCCACGCACTATGACCGCCCAGACTGATACCCAGGACCAAGTTAGAATCGATATGCCTAGCCTGTCCCTCAGGCGATGCCCCCAGTCCCGTGCCAGCTCCAAACAGATATCCCTCCAACAAGTCGAGTAGGTGCATAGTGTCCAATACAGTGCCAGACACGGCCCCAAACATGTCCTGGGCGTGCGTAGGATTCCCATCCCGCCAGGCGTTATTTGCGAGGGGGCTTACGAGTCGCGTGCCGTGATTGCGCTGGTCGAAAGCCACGGCAATGAGGCCCCTCGCAGACGTCTTCGATGCAGAAGAGGCATTGAAGGTCGACAGCATCTCATCTGCGACGTAAGCCATGTCCTCCTTCTTGCGCAGTCGCGGATGGTGCAGCCACAGGCATGATATTGAGGTTGCGGTCGCTGACAGCTCTGCGAGTCCGTATATGTCTACTTGCAACCCCGCGATGGACACCGTCGCCTTCGAGACGGTGGCGCCGTCGGCCGAGCGAGAGCCTAATGGGTTATTTGTCTGTGCCATTGATAATAGGTTCTACGGACTGGTATCTGTGTCTGTGACGAGATGTATTGATGCGTGTCCGTGTCTCGCCTATGGACCTCGGTATATTCCTTGGTAGGTAACGTAGGTAGATGAGGTATGTTTTAAGAAGACCAGCGTTTTGGAGTCATGACCTCGCGCTGTCCAATCACTATCTAATGGATTACCGAGCTTATTAGACAGGCAACCGTCTAGGTAGGTAAGTAGATAGTTTGCCGCTTTTTTCTGTGGATACTCAGGCCTACACTAGGTAGGTAGGTAGGTGGTATATTAAGAGGATGCTCTCTCACGCGCCTTTTGTTCTTTATCCAAAATCCTTTGATAAATCTATCGCAGTAGTCAATTGACATCCCAGCTAGACGGCTCAGTAAGTAAAAATCTTCCTTGTTTCAATGATTTTGGTGTCATTTCCTAGATTTATGCTATTGCATGATGGCACGTTTCTATCAAACCTACGAAGTCACATCAGAAAATAAGCCGGGCCACTCCAAGCTGGCATTGTGGAATTAGAGCCATCAATTGCTCCATTTTAGGTAATCCGATTCATGGAAAGCAGGTCAAGACAGGATATGGTGACGGCATCAATTGCTGTCGCGCGAAGTGATGTGGGAATTCAAGCTCGCATTGATGATAGACGAGGGCGGGCTACTCTCGAAATGCTGCTGGACGTTTTCAGAGCAACTGTGCTTCGTAGGTAACGCTGCATTCCTTGTTGAAATGGCCGCTTTATGGGTGAAGGCTGAGCCGAACGTTCAGTCCGGAGTACCTAAGGTACAGAATACACTACATTTGAACGCATCCCCGAACATACGTACTGCAATAAATGCCGTCCGCATCATCGGCTGATGAACGGATATTCGAAAGATCTGACTTGGCTGTCCGTATTCTTTTCAAGGCCCCCAATGTGCCAATACTGTCGCTTATCATTTTTCAACTTGTAGCAGCGAGTGAAGAGGGCCATCTACGTACGTACAGTATTTACAGAACAGCACGAAGTACTTAGGGACTACCTAGGCAACCTGATTTATGCGCTTAAAGGGAACATTACGTATATGAAATTAAGCAGTATGGCCTCAACTGGTGCCCCGGTGTCTTTACGTTATATCCGACCCACCTTAGCAGTCACTGAGGTCCCGAGTCCCTACCTATGGACGTATTCTAAAAGCAGCAGTCTTGACATTCTTCACATTAAGTAACATCGAAAGTTTATATCGCGATCCTTCTGGCTGGAATCCCTTTGCCTTCCCACGTTACGCTTGCCCCCTTGACGGAACAGCCTCCTTGCGAGTTTGTTATCATAATCTTGCTTTCGAAACGTGGCATCTTGAGCTACCTTACTTCCATAGGCTTCACTCCACACTGTGAGGTGAATGTGATAGAAAGAAATGGAAGAACAGAATACATTAAGGCAGGAACAGCTTCCTTGATGAACCAGCTCAGAGAGTTGATTTGGTACACGACGGGATCAGTTCGGTGCTTACTTACTTAGTAAATGTTCTGTAAAGGGCGCCGTTAATTACCCAGGTAATGCATCCACCGCTCGCCCGTTCCTTACACGACCTGTCGCAGAACCTTCAGCGAATACGTCCTGTGTTGTTGCAACTGCTTTGACAGTTCTTTTATGAGCTTGGTCCCAATATAAACCGTCAATCTTAATCGATTTCCACAAGATGGTCATCTCGCCGCTCATTTACCCTTGTTTTTCTTCCGCCGTAGCCACTACGATACGATATTAGCTCGACTACCTACTAATGCTTTCTTCCTAGACCAAAACATTTGTCAGCATACTTTGTCCCCCAAAGATAATCTCTTTTAATGGTTATGGACTCTTCCCATGGCTCAACGCACTCGAAAGATTCCGCGGATGATCATATCCAGCAAATTAGTAGAGACTCTCAAGAACAGCCAGAGGATGGAGCAGAGATCTCTCTGCCAGGTTCCGGAGATGCAGTCAGCATGGAAAGGCATCGCGACTTGATGCTTGCTACCTTACTTGAAGAGTACTATCGCGGCCGTGCTGTGGATATTCTCAATGTCACGAACCCTGGTCGAGTTTATACTAGGCAGTCACCAGAAGTTGAGGCTATTGCTCGCCAACTGTTCGCCCAGGGAAGTCGAGTTTTGTCGTCAAACGGCTTGATCCCTTCAGGGGCAACCTCCGATGAGTCCCAAAGCGCACGTCGCCAGTATCTCTCAGGTCTTGAGAGACTTTTTGCGGCGTCGCATACGCCGAACGTAGTAGAGTCAATGCGTCAAGTAGTGATCCAAGCAAATCAACTTAACCTTACAACTCATCCTTCTAACGATCTCCAATTGACTTTAAATCAATCACCGTCGTCGCCTCTCAGTCATTATAAATCTTTTTTCAGAGAGGTTTCCCTTCTTGGGAGGGGTGGATTTGGGAGGGTCTACCGGTGTTATAACCATCTGGACCAGACTACGTATGCTGTGAAGAAGATTATCCTGCCCTCAAAGGTTGTAAAGGGTTTGTCAGATGGAAGGCATGATAAGTTGCAGCATATCCTTCAGGAGGCGAAAGCTATGGCCATGCTCGATCATCCTAATATTGTCCGCTATCATGCCACCTGGATTGAAGAGCCGCAACGAACGCCGGGACTATCGGATGGATCTGGTACGTTACTTGTACTGCATGCTGCCATTAGTCAAATGATATGTGCCAGTACTCCTACTCTCCTTGCTGACTGTTATTAGACAACACTATGGACCAACCAGGAAGACCAGGCCAGCAACTGTTGCTGGATAGTCGTGCATTTGACCAGTACAGCGATCAGGGATCCTCGTTTAGTGGCGGTATTGTATTCGGGGAAGACACGCCGTCGCATCAGAGCGCAGAAGCGAATGATCACGACCCGAGTCCCGAAAATCGAGGATGGTCTGAAAACGATCTCTCGTCGCTTAGTATTGCCGACACCGTTTCAGCCGCCGAGAGTGAAATCTTCACGGGAGGGGCAACTGAACAAGGGAACTCACCCCCTAGACAATCTGCTCCGGATGCAAACGTATATGCCCTATACATCCAAATGTCTATGTATCCAATGACGCTGGCCCAATTCATATCTCCATCTTCGTCTTCAGATACGGGATTGCGACATTGTTTCCATCTTGCCCCAACATTGCGCTTGGTACTTTCCATACACGATGGACTACAATACATTCACTCCAAAGGATTGATACACAGGGATATCAAGCCCGGAAACATTTTTCTTTCCTCGCCGTTGATGGCTTTCGAAAGCGGATATTGCGACTCTTCGTGCAAGCTGTGCAAAGAATCTCATCATGAATGCGCCTCCACTTCCAGATGGCTAAACCCTAGGATTGGTGACTTTGGCCTCGCATCTCAGCTTGTCCAGGGTGACGTCTCGTCAGCGTCGGAAAGCTCCACTGATTATTCGTATGATGTAGGAACTGCATATTATCGGCCGCCTCGGAAGGACGAGGCGAAAGATGAGAAAACCGACATATTCGCACTTGGTGTGGTCTTTGTTGAAATGATATGCCGCTGCAATACAGCTATGGAACGCGCGTATATGCTCAAGGACTTGCAAAACGGAAAGGTCCCTCCGAAACTTCAGAAAAGCATACTAGACGAAGGTCACGACTTGGAGACCGCGGAGAGGGTCACACAACTTGTGTCTTCGATGACTGATGGAGATCCTGATCAGAGATGGTCTGGGCTTAGGGTGCGAGAAGCGCTTCAAGATTTGCTGGGCAGATGTAAGGGCTAGTAGAACTCACATTTACCTCGAGTGAAGTCTATGAAAGGCACACAACACAAAGCTGACTCTATAAATCAAAATAGAGTCGGCCAGTACTCCAGCTAGCCAGAACAGTTACTTTAAAAAATCAGTAGTCCCCTTAGCGTCTAGCAGCAACGTGCTATGCGATTAATTGATAAGCAAGTTATTCTAAGTCTATTTACGGCGGCCGCACATTGCCTTGTGTTGCCTGGTCTGTCTTGATGCAATCAATCCATTAATGTGAATGGTTGATTAGGGTAGGCCAGATACCATCCCATGTCCAGATGCTGATGAGTCTCGGTACCTCCTAGCAGCAACTCATGATGCTAAGGGCGCTGCCTACTTACTACCTATATACCTACCGTAGACTCCTTCACATTATTCCGTAAAAATAAACTCATCGGCTCGCTCGGTATTCCGTACTACCTAAGTCGAAAAAATATGAACGAATGGAGTGTAGGGAGAAAAAAGCTCAAAAAAGGAACGACGAAGCTAATCTAGGAATTGAACCCAACCCGATTTGAACGGATGACCTTCTGGATGCTGTTTCCAAATAAGCTGGAATCAGATGCTCTACCGCTGAGCTATGGGTCCGTCGCTTGGTGATGTCGATTCACCCAATCAAGATAGATATTACCTAACTAATAAGTGACTGCGGATGTACTTACGTACGCGTCCCACACAGTATTCACGAACCTATACTGTGAATACTGACACTGTATTTTGGTCATACTGCGTAGGTATACGTAAGTGAATTTGACAAAGGCGTTGTAAAACAAACTCTCAATTTCATTGTTGTGCATGGCCAGTGAAAGGCATCTTTTATGAAAGATGAAACTCGGTAGAGGCGCCTTAAAAAAATGGACGCCATGTTTGTTGAGGCTCTGGATATTACAGCCATTTGCGAGGTTGTTGTCTCGGAGACAAAGCATGGTGTTTGCTTGTTACGAAACAGACTTCAACAGACCAGAAATCCTCTTATATATTTACGTCCTTGCGCCGGCGTTCCTGCAAAACGCCGATACCGACAAAGTCATTTTACCTTCCACTCAATACTCACATAACAACATCTAGCCCAGAACATCTTTCACATTAAGGTAGTCGACCATGGAGAGCGCCCTAGCCCTACTCGACCGATTCTGCATTGTCAGCAGGACTGACGTCCGAATCCATGAGGCAGCAGAGCAGTACCGCGGGGTCCTCGCGCTCAATTTCTCGGGCGCAACGCCGGCCACGGTGGAAAAGCTGAACGAGATCTCCGATACCTGGATCAAGCACATGGCGCGCCGGAATGTAGAAATCGCCTTCACGGCCTGCGCCCTGTACCTGGACGACAAGGACAGGGCGCTGCTGGTCTCCGTAGGGACAGTCTTAGCTGAGTCGACTGAGTTGAATGTGAATGGGTCGACGCCTAGGACGTTGCTTGTGTCGTATCTCCTCTGGCGCCATGCGCTGCTGGTTGCGAGACGCGAGGTTTATATTAGTCCTGCGCCTGCGTCGCCTCCGGAGCTAGATCTCGCTCGCATGATGGGGGATGTGCGGCTTTAGGATACGGATTTTTAGATATCCTTTCGCGCACTCACCAGGCTTGAGGTCGAATATCACGTGAACCAGTGTGATGATAGGTAGCTGTTCGTACAGGAACAGTGTAGAGTTACATTGAGATTCATTGGTGAGTACATTAGTTATAAATAAATATACCTAACACTGATTGATTTACCTCAATATTTTTGAGACTTATGGCGCTTTTAGTGATCTGCACTCTTTTTATTTTTGCTTCATGGGCTCCTTACTGTACACAGATGAGACATTGTGTGTGAATTCCATGTACTGCTTCAGCTAGGTCGAGCAGAAGCCCATTGTCGAGTCAGGAACAAGAATCAGGGATGTGTGTACTTGCCCTGCCGCATAACGACTCGCATACCTCGGTATTTCAGGAGATATTCCTCGGATTGAAATCGCCTGGGGTCAATGTTAGGTATTGTATGTCTTTCAATTGGGAGGAGTTTCCAATTTATATTGATTCTTCCCGGCAACCTGAAACCTGCACAAATTCAAGAATACAACGTAGGATTCCGGATTTGCCGTTCCCAAAAATATTCTCTTGTGCAAGGTTTCTATGTAGTGTAACTGATATTTATATGTATTTGTCTTGTATGTATGCACCTATTTGTCTCTTGGTTGGATGTACACTATGTAATTCGTAATCCATAATCCTTACGGACGTACGGATCCGTAATCCGGATCCATATTCGGGATCCAACTTTAAGGTTAATTTTGCGCTAACCTACCTAGTCCCATTTTCAGCCCACTCACCTCACTCTCATCGCTCATCGCTCATCCGAAAATCCATCTTGACTTTGTTTTCGAGGGACGTCGTTTTTTTCCTCTTCCTCCGCATATGCTGCATATACCTCTTATTAAGGCGCAAATAAGAATCACGGGCCTTCTTTCTAGCCACTGACTTTCCCATATTTCGCCCTCGTTCGTGCAATGCAATTGACTTTGTGATTTTCTAGACTATCTTTGTTGTCATATATCTGCGTACTTTTCTTTTAAATTGGGTTTGATTTGCATGCTCATAAATCGTCCTGGGGCCTCACGTCTGCATGTCTTTGGCGCCGAGTAACGGCCTCCTCGCCAAGTGTACCAGCACTGCCTTTTGCTACTTAAGGGCCATTCCTCTGTGGACCATCGTGCTGCTGCTCCTGGCATTGAGTGCGATCCGCTCGAAAATCACCGTCTTGCCTTCTCGACAGGCGCCCTCGCGAAACAACAAACCTTTGTCGAGTAAACCGACGTTCTAGCTATGGCGTCCGCCGCCGGTCCCGTGAATCGGATCGTACGGACCGCTGGTCCACTTATTCTCCCGGCGATGGCATACGGCGCTTGGAAGGGGAATGTGCCGGCGCTGATCGAGGCCTTCTTCACAGGGCCGGGCAGGACGAGTCGCATCATCGCGCTGGCCCTTGTCTTGATCAATTGGAAGAGTTTGCCGTTAGCCTGGACGGTACGTGGCGACAACAAAACCACAGCCTCTCCCTTTCGCCCCAGCAAACTGCATACAAGCCGAATCTAACAATCTCTCTTTTTCTCTCTCCAGTACCGCATCTTCAACGGCATGATCACGCACCTGATCGTCCGCCCAAACCACAACTACACGCCCGACAAGCTCTTCCAGCCCGTCAAGACAGAGACGCACGTCACGCTCCTCGAGGTAGACTACAACATCCACAAGTCGAACTCGACCTACTTCGCCGACCTAGACGTGAGCCGCACACACCTCGTAAGCCACCTCTTCGCGCGCGGCTGCCGCGCCCTCAACCAGAATGCCACCACAAAGCTCGTCACCGACCCTGCGGACCCGACGCGCGCCGCGCGGGGTAATTTCGGCGTCATGCTCGGCGGCGTGCAGTGCAGCTTCAAGCGCGAGATCAAGCCCTACCAGCGCTACGAGATGTGGTCGCGCGTGCTGAGCTGGGACCGCAAGTGGATGTACCTCGTCACGCACTACGTTGAAAAGGGCACCAAGCCCGCCGATTGGGAGAAGAAGGTCTTCGCCTCCGCCGTCAGCAAGTACGTCTTCAAGATCGGCCGCCTCACCGTCCACCCGGCCGTCCTCATCGGCGCGAGCGGCTTGCTTCCTGAGCGCCCGGGCGGCTGGATCGTTCCCGGTGAGGGCGGCGAGTCGAACGGCCATGCGGAGCCGGCGGGGTGGGACTGGAAGCGGACGGAGGAGGAGCGGTTGAAGGGCCTCGAATATGCCGAGCACTTTGCTTCGCTCGATGATCTGCTTACGCGGTTCGGACCGGGTGAGGATGGCGCGCTGGCTACTTTTGGTCCTGGCTGATTCTCACGTGGTCTTTGGAAGACGGAAAAGCACTGCATAAGCATATACACAAACACACATCTACACAGCGGGAATATTAGACATATTAGAGATACACACACACACACATATATATATATACATGTATATAAATGTTGTAGAATTCATTACCATCAATATAAGACCTCTTCAACTACGCTCATATCCCCTGTATGATTTTTCTCTAAAAAATTGTACAGATAGACAAACAGACAGGCTATGTAGTTATCATGCAAGTTTATCATCATTGACTGAATCACAATGGGTGTTCAATCAGGTAAGCTAATCTCATTATTTCCACATTATATATCCACGGTTTTCTCCCCCCTCCCCCCCCTCAACTTCTATCACGCTCGTGTCCCTGACTTGTTCTTATAGAGCGAAGGCAAACAGCGCCGCGGCGCCCGCCAGTCCCAAGCCGGAAATGTGAGCGGCGGCACCGGTGTGATCGTTGGCGGAGCCGGCAGAAGTAGGCGTGGGAACGACATCATTGGTAGCGGTGGCGATGAAAGAGCCGGCGGCGCCCGTAGCGCTCGTGAAATCCGACGCGATGGCGCCCGTCGCCTTCGTGATCTCTGAGCCGACGACGCCAGTCGCTTCCGTAAAGCCTGAGCCGACGACACCGGTCGCTGCCGTGAAGCCTGAGCCGACGACACCGGTCGCCGCCGTGAAGCCTGAGCCGATGAGGCCCGTGGCGTCGGAGACGATGGATGTGGCTGCGCTCCCTATTGAGTCCAGGGCGGAGCTGAAAGCGTCTTCGCCGGCGCTCTTTGCGACGGCCAGGCAGAGCTCGGTGAGATCCTTGGGGAAGTCTGAGGAGTGCCCGTGTCAGTATTTATATTTGTGTTTGGTTTTGGGAGGGAAGGGAAGGGAAGGTCGGGACGTACCACCTGCATCATCGCCTTGACAGACAGCGGCGGCGCAGAGGACACTGCTACCGGAGACGTCGCTGATGGAATTGCACATGCACTTGTAGTCGGTGGGCTGGCAGCCGGCTTTCGTGGTGGCGTCTTGGAGACATGACTTTGCGCAATCGGGGATCTTGGCCGCGGCGTCGCTGATGCCGTCTGCGGCGACGAGGGCCGCCAGGAAGGAAAGGGCGGTGATCTTGAATAGCATGATTCGTGACTCTCTTGTGAAAGCGTCGTAGGGTTCTATGTTTGTCTTTTGCTTCTTGTATGCGTGTGTACGAAGCAGAGGTGGTGGTGAGATGGTGAGATGATGAGCTGAATTGAAGAGAAGGAAGAAAATGGAAGTAATCGTCAGACGCTTTATTAATATGGCTACAATCTCCCGCCGTTGGCCTCTATCTACCTAAGCAAGCAAACCTTGCAAGGTAGACATAATAATTGCCCAGTCTTATAAGTAGGTACCTACCTATTTACTTACCCTACCAGCAGGTAGGTACGATGAAGCGGGTCTTGCTTACCCCCCGGGGTTTGGGCCTCCTTTTTTGGATCTTCGTGCTAGGGCCCGGAATACGCAGTATCGGTAGGTAGATGACTGGGTTAGGTAGCATAGGTAGCGTAGCGTAAGGCTACCTAGGTAAGTAGGATGGATATCATCCATAAATAGGTAGGTAGGTAGGTATTCCGTACGGATCCGTACCTAGTGCCAAGTTGTGTAGGTAGTGTACGTATACCTACCTAGGTTTACCTACCTAGGTAGTATAGACGGTGTTCTACCTACCTAGTGTACGGATCCGTAGTGTTTACCAGTTTGTTTGAAGCTACGCATGAGTTGATGAAGATGTCTGGGGCTCGGATCGCATGTGGTGTATCGTTTCACATTGCTGTGAAACGCCTGCACTAGACAAGGTTAACTTGACTTGATCGACATTGCTCGGCTACGATACCTACCTATTTATCGATACACATGCTGCTTGGCCACCTTGCTCTCTATCAAAACATCTCTCTCTATAAGTGATTGGTAAGAGCTTCAACCCCTACCCATGTACGGAATACGGATCCGTATTAATCTGTTTGAATATGTAGGTAGTACCTACCTGGTCAGTACGGATGTTACGTCCGGAATACCTAAGTATAGGCAGGTTGGCCGAGCAGCCTGAACTGTCCCTTAGCCGAGCAACGTCAGCGTGCTATTACTTAGGGTACCCTGGATACGGAATTGGGTATCTGCTGTGCATCCTGCAGCGGCCCGCAGACCGGGCGCACTCTGTTCAGCCCAAGCCTCCTCCTATCCTACGTAGTACAGTATACGTCCATTTTCATCCTTACTTTTCGGATTTCGTTCCCACCTATCTTTCCTTCATGTTGGCTCTTAACTTCAACCGAAACTCCTCCTCAAAAGGGCCGCACAAAACAATACCCAAAGATGCGCCCAGACCGGTCCAGATAGTAAGGTAGGCAAGCAATCAGCGGAACCAATGCCGTGACAATGGTCGCGTGCGGACGTACAGTCGCGTCTCCCATCATACAGTCACGATGATGAACCCCGTCGACAGCCTTCTGGTACCTACGTGAATGCCCATAACAGGAGATAGGCAGCCTCCAAGCCTCCAAACAACCACATCGCCCAGAGTGTGATCGGATAGTTGCACGGGCAATGTCACAGCGCTTAACTGATCGGCAAAAAAAAAAAAAAAAAAAATTCAGCTCGATTCGAAACCACGGAGGTGACTGCAACCGCTGGCTCTAAACTGTGTTGATCGATCAATTGACGGCATGCGTGAGCATCCACCTACCTATGCTATGCCCTTTGCAGGTGCAGGTACGAAGTAATTACCGTAGGAAATGAGCGAATCCGCATTACCCACTGTCTAAGGAACCAAACTGTGCTGATTCCTACCTAAGGTACCTACCTACCTGTGGCGTTGCTCTCTTCTTGTCACCTGCTACGTAATTACGTCTACCTGCGTCTACGGATCCGAATATGAGGTAGGTACAATTCGACGAAGTGTCAAACCACACTCTCGGGTATTAGCGTGTAGATTCGGCATTGTCTTGAGGGAGAAAGGGGTTAACGGTTGGTTGTCGCCGTTGAATAGGATTTCGGCGTCTTACGGGAAAGAAAAAAAAGGCCGGTTACTCCGGCCGTATGAGCGCTTTGGCAGGTAGGTAGAATCGCCCATAGCAGCCCGTAATTTCGGCATCTCGGATTGAATTGCGTCTCGGATGGTGGGTAGGTAGGTATGATAATGCCGCCGGCTACCTACCTACCTAGGTACTTACAGTGTTATACCCTAACCCAGCGAACCGTTGAACCCCGAGCTTCAGGCTTGCCTACTAGTGTAGGTAGGTTCTTGAACATTCAAATCTTGGATACCGGTAGTTAGGTAATCCGTAGTTGTACGTGATACTACTATCATACGCCTCATGAATAAGTCGCAGGATTTCCAGGTAGGTACCATCTCTGCCCTTGATCTACGCATGATAGTGGCCCCTCCGTACATTCAGTTCTGGATATGTAGTAGTTCGCGACGTCTACAAATAAACCCAGATACCTACGTTGGTACCTAGCATATGGTAGGTATGTAAGGATTACGGATCCTTACCTAGTAATTTTTTCAGTGCTACTCTTCCAATTCCTACCCAGACTTTTCCAACCGTAAAACAGCCAATGAACGGGTACGGCATACGATACTTACGTCCGTAATCCGTACCTACATTACGGACGTACCTACGTACTGTACGTACGTATACGTAAACAGGTCAGCGGGATTTGTGGATCTCAACCAATTAAGTGGGTGAGTCAGCGTAAGTTAGCGAGCAGGGTGTCTGGCAGCTCTGAGGGTAGGGGAGTAGGGGAGTAGGGAGACGTCACAGAGCAGGTGTCTTACGGACATATGATTTGGTATCTATCAAGGAATACAGAATAGCATGCGAAGTATGGATGCTTAATGACTTCGTAAAACGTCTCAATACCTAAGTAGAATTACCTATGTTATCCTCGATACGAATCAGCCTATTGTAGGGAGTGCATGCTGCAGGTGTGTGTTCCGGTGCTACAGTCTTCAATCGAGCGGCAACAGCCGGCAGATTTAACCTACCGGCTGCAGGAAATTTTAGGTATTTGTCGGCATTGCATCAGGATTCGTCGAAGCCATTATAAGTCTAGACGACTCGACTTTCTGTCCTCGATAATGTCACCGGCACAATGGGTGTGCCGGCGATGCATCACGGCCCTGGTCCGGCCGCTGAATCGACATTGTGTTCGCTCCATTAGCACGAGTAGGTTTGTCACTCCTCATTCATTGCACGTGTTCGCGATCCTGACCTTTTCCCCCGAGATGCCACACCCAACCTTCCGCCCGCTCTACTAGCGCGCGCTCGAAATATCGCAAACGAACATGACCGGCTCGCCCTCGCGCTGGAATCCAATTTCGACCCGAAAACGGCGAAGCGGATGGGCGAGTTGTCACGTGTTGCTACGGCCTTGAAGGAATGGGATGCTGCGCATTCGTCCATTGCTGAGCTTACGGGTATCCTCGAGTCCAAGGATGCGAAAGACGAGGAATTGGAACAGCTGGCTCGTGAAGAGCTTGCCTCGACACAGTCAAGCCTTGAGCCGCTTGCGACTGCCCTCTCCGCCTCCCTGACGCCGCGCGACCCTTTCGCCGACATGCCTTGTATGCTTGAGATCCGTCCCGGCCCGGGCGGTATGGAGGGCCGATTCTTCGCCGATGTCGTGTTCCGCATGTATCGCCAGTACTGTGCCCGCGTGGGGCTACGAGCTCACGCTGTGAAGTACGAAGTGGTGGAAGGTGGCGAGTCCACCAGTGCGAGCGAGTTACCACTACAAGAGGCAGTTCTAGAAATCCACGAGCCCGGCGCCTACGACAGGTTCAGGGGCGAGGCGGGAATGCACAGGGTTCAGCGCGTGCCCGCAACAGAAAGGACAGGCCGCACACACACGAGCGCCGTCGCCGTATGGGTTCTGCCGGTGTTCGAGGAGGACAGCGCATCCGCTCAGGATGCGAACGATCCCGACAGTCTCTTCTATGTGAATCCGACAGAAGTCCGCGAAGACAAAATGCGTGCAAGCGGTGCCGGTGGACAGCATGTCAACAAGACGGAAAGTGCTATTCGCCTTACTCACGAACCGACGGGGATTGTGGTCTCCATGCAAGATTCGCGATCGCAACATGCGAACCGGAAGGCTGCGTGGGCTCTGCTTCAGTCGCGCATAGCTCAGAAACGGAGGGAGGAGAGGGAAGAGGCTGCTTTGGCGTTGCGGAACAGTGTCCTTAGCAAGGACAAGATCACCCGTGGTGATAAGATCCGAACATACAATTACACTCAGGACCGATGTTCAGACCACAGGAGTGGTTTGGACGTCCACAATCTCCCTGATGTCCTCAATGGCGGCGAGACGCTTGACAGAGTGATGGATAGCGCGAAGTCATGGCTGATCCAGCGAGAGATCCAGGCCTTGGTGGCCGAGGAGGAGGCCACGGCTGCGGCTGCGGCTGCTGCTTCTAAAGACACAAAGAAACTGAAGCGATAAACTTGCCTCCTATGTGCAACTGCTGTAGAACTTGTACATCTATCTCTACTGTGAATTTTGTATAATACCCGAATTAGAGCATAAAGTCCAACGCTTCATGAAAGAGCATGATATTCCCTTATGTGTCGAGTCTCATGCCTGCGAACAGTATAATCGAAATATACATAATTTCGAATAGGTTCTAAACAACACAACGTCTCGAGCTTGTGAGGTTCGAATCGAGGGTGTGCCGGCCTTGTACGAAGTATGGCCGGTATTAAATTACTCCAGGGCTGGTTTTCGTATCGACTTCAGATGCGACTAATAGTCTTCTTTGAGGCTGTAAATACCGCCCTATGCTCACTACTGTCCATCGGCGTAATTCATCATATTTACCCGGCCTAGATATATACTACTAACAACGGCTCGCAGACTCGGTTGGAGGCGTAAGTATAAGGGAAGGCTCTTTCTCATTTCCCATCCACAACCTCGCGCTACACTCTCATATCGCCTTACTAATCGTCCAACCCAAATCATTTGGCATATGCCCCCAACAGCGTACCATTCTAAATGCCCAGCTAACCCCCCCCTTCCCTCTACACTAATCCGCACTTCCTACCTACTCCACCAGCATCTCACCAAATCCCCTCCAAATGCGCAATTCCGATTACATACGCAGGTAGCCCCCCACTGCGACCGTGCTTTCTTAGTGTCGCATTCGTCACCAGAATCCCAACAAGTCAAAGTCGTATGGTCTAATGGTTATGATTTCTCGTTCACATTCATGTGTACTAAAAACCCGAGAAGGTTCCGTGTTCGATCCACGGTACGACTAAGATCTTTCTTTTGCCCGATTCCCCCCCCTTATTTATATATCTTTTTTATATCTCTTTTCTTTTTGCTTTATGGGAACGCTATTGCGTTGATGTGTTCATTTTGTATCATACATTAATTACCAAGACGATGCACAATATCAATGCTCCGTCTTTCACTCAATACCTACTGTCGAAAACAATCACAGCGTTATGTAAAATCAATTTCACCAATCACCAAGACCAAAACATAAAAAGAGCATATGAGAATGCCAAGAAGTAAGCGTATGATTCACGAATTAAAGCTACCTCTAGAGCTAGTATGAATCCTTCAGGCCTCTTCCTCAGCATCGCCAAATCGCTTTCCAAACGCCAGGGTTCCACCGATTAGCTTCCCAACAGAATACCCAGCATAGAGGCCGCAAAGAATCGTCACAGGCCACTTCTGCCACTCGCGGTCCCAATCAAGCGGGATCGGCACGGCGCCCAGCCAAGCCCCGACGCCTGCGCCGACAAATCCGCCAAACGCCTCGTCGAACGGCGCCCTGACGCCCAGGATCTCCAACCACGCCTTGCCAGAGACGCCGCGCGCGTAGAATAACGGATACAGCGCAAGCAGGGACAGATGGAGGGCGCAGAGGAAGGTATGGGGGAGGTGAGTGAGGAAGGGGGCGCCGAAGAGGACGAACAAGACGTGGAGAACGACGGCGGAGAGGGCCGATAACACGAGTGCTGCAAGCGTTGTCTGCAGAGTGGGTGCCGTCAGTATCAATAATTTTATTTCATAGCAACTTAGGGAGAAAAGAAAACATACCACGGCATAATTCGGACCCGTCCCGTCTATATCAGTGGCCTTTTTCTTCTCGCCCGGCCGCAGCCTCCTGGGCGAATGTGATCCGGCGGCGGGAAGACAGACGATCGTGTATGCTGCCTGCAGCGCCAGGACCACGGGCAGCGAGCTCTGCATCGTCGACACGGGATCCGCTACCAGCGCGGGGAACCGTAGGGCGAATAGCGCGAGGAGAATGCCTGGGTGTGCATGGCGGAGGGCTTGTGCTGCGGGCGACGGTATCGTTCGGATGGCCTGAGTCGGCGCATCGGCGTCTTTGGCTTTCGCGGGACTGTCTTGGGGCGCCACGCCCTTCGCTGACGCCTGCGGCATGGGGATGCTTGTTCAAATATGCAGAGAGGCTGGACTATGTCTATTGAGTGGAACGAGTCGACTGATTGAGAATTGCTTTAATTCAATGCTTTTAAAATGTATGGCGTACCTAGACTAAAGTTGAAGCTACCAGTAGGTACAAATATGCTGTAACTTTCATAGTTGAGCTAACCCCGTAAGGTACTTTGTTTACATCAGATTGCGTATGGAGTGTATTGGTAGTTATCGATAACTGATAAGCCGATAATCGAAGCTCCCCCACCAGAGAGGCAGTTGAAGATGGCAAGTGATGCATTTCGAGACCTCCTTCTAGGTACCTATGTCTTGGAAAGATCATGGTTTTCTTCGTAGATGTAGCTTATTATAGCATGTAAAGACTGTGTATGCAAATATCCGGGCCAGAAAAATGAGCCACCCTGCCACAGTCACGAATATTAGGTTACCTGTTAGCTATCCACCCCTCGCGCCAAGCTTGAGATCGGGTGGGAAGCAAATACAAACGCCCGGTATGATACGGGTAAGTCGTACGTATAGTACTTAGATGATCATTCTGTAGTCTTTGGCAGCAGATTCCGTAGTGAGAGATCGTAGATAACATCTTCGACTTTCTTGACGTGGTACTTGACGGCATCGACGCGCTTCCGCACAATGTCGTTCTTAAGATTGAGTAGCTGGAAGCCTGCGAACAGGTCCTTGATGAAGCTGCTGATGCGCACAGTAAGTGCAACGTCGCCCATAGTCACCGAGTTCATGGCCAGACGGCTGAGCTCCTCGGTAATGTCCGTGAGCGCTAGCAGATACTCTTCGATCGTCACGTGGAACGAGTCTTGGTCCTTGAGGTTGACCGGTACTGTGATATCATGATGTTAGCGAGGCTGCCATTTGACAGAAAGAAAGCTCGCGATAGACGCTGCACCATAGTGTCATGTACCTTTCAAGATATCTCCAACTTCCTCGAGGGTGAGAAGTCGGCCGACCTCGCCGGGCCGAGACTCAGTGCCCATGCCACCCAGCCAGGCCGTGAGCAGAACGGTAGCAACCACGTTCTGGATGCTGCGGCTCCATTTGAAATTATATCTTCTTCAAGTCAGTATCGGTGACGCGGACTGGGAATATACGCATTGCATGATCCTGCTTACTTGTAGTATGGGTACTTGGAGGCGAATTGGGCGAGTTCCCCAACGACCTCAATCTCGGGCCGGATACCAGTCTCTTCAACCTCCTTGAGGAGCGGCGCCACTGACAAGAATCATTAGCAAGCAAGAATATGGAACGTTATCAACACTACTTACATTTTGAACTTGGCGTCGAGTGGATGCGACTGAGAAGACCTTGGCTGGTAGAAATGTTGCGGTTGAGAGCGGCAGTAATCTGATGGAGCTTATCGCCTACCTCAATCTCCTCCTCGCCGTGGGCCTTGAGGTATTCAAAGATGGAGGGGTCAATCATTTTGGAATTATTCTTGGTGGCTGTCACTTCTATAGAATGCAAGGGTCACGAAAAATAAGTTGCGAAGAGTAAAAATTCTACCGTGATGCAGGAGGGTCGAGTTAGGTGATGTAGAAGCGTTGGTGATGCCTTTACCTTGCCTGCTACGCGGGAGACGCGTAAACAGCATGCGCACACAAAACTACATGTATGTAATCTGGATAATCTACCTACCTATCGTAGGATCGTCGAATGGTGTTGTCTAGATGCTATATCCTGGCATCAGAGAACTACCTAAAGCACTTGAATCTGCAGAGCTTCGTCGGCGTCAAGGTTTTTGCGCGAAAGCCGCAAGCCGCGACAATTTGCACCTCACAAGACAGGCCAGGCCACACCAGGTAAAGGTAAAATTGGTCGGAAATCTCTTCTTCACATCCACAGACACGCTGTAGATTGCAATGAAAAGTGAGAAAAAAAGGTTCGCGTCGCCTGGAGGCAGTGTAATACCAGGGACACAGTGGAAACGATCATGCGCAAGCACAGAGGATGCGATTCCGAAGGGCAAAAATTAGAATAATCACGATTGAGTCCAAGTAGGACTCTTTCAGAGATTAAACTGAAAAGAACAGATACTACACTTGATCTAAGCCAAAAGGCAAAGAGAGCTGAAGAAGAAAAGAAGAAGAAGAGTCTAAGATTTGGAGGGGGAAGAGCGAGATTTTATAGACTTGGGAGACTGGTGTTAGGGCGGTGAGGGGCGGCAGAAACTAGCGTTGTTGTTTGCTTGGTCTGTGCTTTGTATCACTGTTTCTGTCAGCCAATCAGACAGTAGGTAGCACCCACGATGTTACTTCTTATCTACCTAGGTACCTACTTTTACAGTACGAAGTGCGTAGGCAACCGCGACTTGGTTGCCATTACGTCCGTACCTACCTTCGCTATTCCGTACATTCCAATTCATTCATTGAATTGTTCCTGCCTTGTATGCCGAGATAAGCGGCCATGTGAGGTCATTTTGCTCATTTTATTAGACAAGTGAACTAGATTAGGTAATTCTGCCCATTTTGTATTTGTATTCCATCTAGTAACTGAAATACTCAATACCTCACTCGAATCCCTTTATTGAAGTTATCGTGTTCTAAAGTATATCGACTCTAAATAAGATGGGCGCGGCTGTGGACGATGACCTGACAGGAGGAGGTATAGTCAAGCCTTAACCGCATTATTATACATATCTGAAGTCCCCTCTGAGATCATAAATGGACTCCATTCCGATTAGGCGAGGAATCACTAATAATTAGCCTGCCTGTTTGTTGATGTCGAATACATTTATACAATCAATCTCCAACTCGCTAGAGTCTATCGTGCGTCTATCGCCTCAGGAGCGCAGATCTGAACGGCCCAGAACCTCCAGCATTCTGAACCGTGCGGACAGAAGCCATTACGGGTTGTTTCCCCGCTTCCTTTTCCTTGCCGATTGCGTTAACCACTTCTACGCCGTCAACTAATGTGCCCTGCTTTTCCTTCGCTTGGTCGAGAAGCAGAATTTTCTGTCTTGTGTCTGCAAGACTCTCTCGACGTTCATCGGTCAATCGCCACTCCACAGGGAACTTGGGTTTCACTTTGAAAGTATGGTGTCTTGTGTCAAGCGGGACGTCCTCGAACATGTCCGTGGGGTCCTATGGTAAATCGTTAGTGGCGAGATGCTTTTTACTCAAAAGAATAGAGCTATGATATACCGCTGCCTGCGCTACTAATTTATTGACAAGATCACCTAGGTACCGCTTGTTCTGCGCCTGATGTTCGAACTGCTCGCAACTCATCTTGGCGATATCAGTCTCGGGATTCCACCGAGGTCCCAGTAGCTTTCTGAGCTTCTGCTGCTGCGCTTCATCTAATGGCATATCTTTCGGACAAAATTCGAGCACGACCTTTTTCTCCGCAGGATGGAACTCCCCCATGTAACTGGTGTACCGGAACCGTAGGGGCTCTTCGGCGGTAGGTACTTCGAAGGGAGTCGCCAATTCTGCAACAACATAAGTAACTCATATAGACGCAAGTAATACATGAATGAAAAATTGGAAAATATGACACTTACTGGAGAGAAGGGGCATCTGCCAAGCTGCAACACGAGCGTATTCTCTGTATTCGCGGAACTCTTCAAACTTGGCATGTCCTATAGACATGATATCATCCTCCTCAAATTTTTCAGTGTTTCCCTCATCGATCATCAGATCGGTGTCACTCTCTTCGCTTGTCCAGAAGTCCTCGTCGCGAGGCTTTCTAGTCCGCATTGCTTCGGTGAAAATCGAGCCCATACTAGTAATGGCGCGATCTTGGAGGCGCCTAGCTTTTTCGAATCCAGAGTCCTTTTCTAGTTCTGCAAGGGCGCGTTGAAGTTCGGCCTGGTATTCCTCATCTTCGAAACCATCCATGTCGTCTTCTTCGTCCTCTTCTCCGTCTTCGTTGTCATTATTTGCTTTCGGTTGGCGCTGAATGGAAGTCGAGGAAAAGGATCGGATGGTGAGTAATTGCCGCGGCGCGACTGGAGCTGGAGGAGCAGCAGCTCGTCTTCTAGCTGCGCGCAAACACAGTCGCATTGACTGCACTGCAGAAGCCATGGCGGACAATGGGATTGCAGAGTCGACGAGCTGGGATAATTCGTGTCGATAACGTCCGTACACCTATACGGACTACCTACCTATCGTGCCGCCACAGTCAAGCTCCGAATGCTAGGAACAGATAAAATTTAGTGGAGTCATGAAAGAAGTGGATACTGAGATTGATAGGTCGGTTCTATTGCCATACACTCATGTAGCTACCTACGGATCCGTATTCCGTACTTCGGACAATTAATACCTCTGATCCATACAGTACGGGATAACTGCCTATCCACTTTATCTAGATACCCCTCACGCATCAGTATGAAGCACCTATTTAGCTATACCAAACTATGCATGAGACCAGACATATGCAGCATCTGTCCCTCCATATGTGCATACACACAAACTGGTGTAAGAAAGGCGTCCACATTGTTGGGAGGGTGAAGGACGGACTCAACAAGAACCTCCTACCGATATTTGATGCAATTTTCATCAGTCAGATTGTATGTATGCTACTGTAACGCTTGAGTGCCACCGAAGCTCATTATGAACTGTGGCATAAGATATTAATCGTTACCATCATTCATTGTTACGTTACTACGAAGTGCATACATAATATAATGTAAGCGCCACAACTGTAAGTACCCGGGCTGGGGATCAACTGCGAAAACCGTGTTTGATCAATCTTGAGACTCTGTATTTCTTGAAGCCAAGGAAGCGGTTCATCAGTAATGCTCGCCCTGTGGCCACTTACTAAATGCATGCGACATCACGCACTCAACATGTGGTTTGAAGGTCGTGATGATCAATATGTAGGAACCAGGGTCTGCCCAGGACATCCGCCCCGAGATCGTTGGCTGAGCCTTGTTATCACCGGCTTCTGCGATATCATCAGTGAATACTTTCATGCCGATTCGCCTATGGAACAACCCATACTTCCAAGGGCTCAGTCGAGCCGTACCAGAACTGAGTTAGACCACTGCCAACTTCGTAGTGCACATATGTACCTATCACCAAAGGGGTCTCATTTCAAGTGACGAATACTTACTACCTACTGGACCACCGTGCTTGGTTTACCCATCACAGCTGAGGCGATTCGTGTAGGTAGGCAGTATGCTATGCACCTGCTGGTACCTCGACAAGATAGCAGCAAGGTACCTAGTTACGTATTGGTAGGAGTACGTAGGTACTTATACGGAGCTACACCACTGCCCATGGGTAAGACGGTCTAGATGTGGCTGCTCTTGTACAGATACTTCGTATCGAGAACATTATCTTTTCGATATGTATTCTTCATCAGCTCAACCATTAGATTGCATATGTACTTACAAGTGTACATTGGTTTTCTCCCTTCAGCTGAATCATGGCAGCGCAGACTCCTGCCTCACCAGAAGGCATTCCTCCCTTATCTTCATCTACCTCTCCTCATACGAGCACGTGGGTTCTTTGGATATCTTCTCACAAATGTAGGGCTGGATTCACAAGAGCGCATTCGACCAGACGGCTACAGAGATCAACAAAGCTGTACTGGGCGTACATGACGAGTACCAAGATCAATATCGCCTTCTACAGCACCCACAACTGTATTTCTACGGTACTAACCAAATTTCTGTTATTGCCAGCGTTCGGTTCCCTCGCCATGTCCCTCAGTCGATCAATCCAGATATAGAATCAATGCACTGCATCTTACTTCCCACCGCATGGTGCAACGCTGCAACCGCCAGTTTCGTCAACAAAAAACCGTTGCGTACCGGGGATTCTCCATCTGGTATCATGTAAGCCGTGCAAATATTGGTTACTCGTCTCTGATATGGGTAGATCCTCGGGTCCGTCTCTCTTGCTTCGCGTGTTTGGTTGATTAATTGTACACATTTAGATACCTTACCAGTCGAGCCACTGCAAACGATTAATCTACACGCACCTAGAATTCTCTGTCAGCTCGGTAGCTGTACCTATCATGTACATATGTCAATAGTTTACAAACGCCTTTTCTGGACGTCGATACCACCCACACGCCTCTTGTAGTGCGGCTGGAATTCACAAGCCAAAAGTTACATGCATACGTCCCAGTGGTCCTTACGCCGTTCTGTCCGATTCGTCTCGTCCTATTCATCCAAGACTTTCTGTTGGCACCTAATAAGTTCATTTTCCCCCTTGCCACCCTCTCCTTCTCTCTCATTATATCGAATTTGCTTCTTCGTCTTTTCCAGTGGGCGTCGGTGTGAAGCGAAGCTGTGTCCGTTAATTGCATTCTTTTCCATACTTCGTTCGTTTTCTCTCGCGGCTTGTTGTCGCGATGAGTTTCTTCAAGTCATACTTTGCTCCGGTAAAGAGCAGGCCCGAGGATGAGAAAGGACATGGCAATAAGGCGCTGGCAGATGGTCAGACCCGTCTGAGGCGACTGGACGCTGGGAGCGCCGCTCCAGCAGCCACGCCCAATTTTTCCTTTTCCGGCACGCCGTCGGCTAGGACTCCGATGGTATCGCGACCGGGCTCGTCTCATCGCAGTTCATTATACCCTACTGGCGACTTTCGAAATGTTCGTGAAAATCTTCTGGATGTCAAAGCGGATGTGATGTGCAGTTGGCTCTACCAGCAGCAGTTGGAAAGGCAATATGCAACCGGTATATTGCCTGGTGAAGGCGTTGTATTGAAGAAGGGGAGGAATAATTATGCTTGCTGCCCGCCACAGCTTCAAGACATCAAGTACAGCCTGTATGATATGGCAATGGAGCTCAACGTCAGGGTACGCAACCCTTCCATGCTACACTTGATCGTAACATGGTTGCTAATTGTTTCGCCAATAGTGTGCCATGACTGTCAATACAAGAGTAATCAATATTATTTTAGCTTCAAGACGAACCAATTACGAATATATTCCATTGCCGGACGGTTTACGACTACAGGTACTGCCCAGTATGCGTGAACTGCCTGGATGTCACAAGCATCACTTCGCAGCGTTCATACAGGACCTTCGAATTCTTGTTGTGTGGGATGACGAACCTAAGAGGGTTCTAGCCAGGGCGGAAGCTTTAGAACGTCAGCTGATGAGGATGATCTGGGGTACAGGAGAAGTGGATGATGATGACTCAGAGCCCGAGAAAGGTGAAAAAGGCATAGCAGGTGAGATCGACGAAACACCAGTCGATCTTGAGGCTGCCGATGCGCCAGACAGGCGGATAAAGCTTACCAGCGCCTTCACTGTGGCTCTGACCGTGGCCTTATCTATATCAACTCTAGGCTTCGGTTACAGGTACCTTGCCTTTGAAGTTGCAACGGACGGATCATATACGCGACTAGCATTAATAGCAGTCAGTCCGCTTCAGCTATGGGTTGGCTACTTCTTTTTCCAGACAATCATCATCAATTTCTTTGAAATCTTCGGTCCCATCACCGCGGTCACCAAAAACAGTAAATACTACTCGGGAGTGGCGCCAAAGCGACTCGATCGCGAACATCATACCTTACCTCATGTTACTATTCAGATGCCGGTATTCAAAGAGGGTTTAAAAGCTGTCATTATGCCAACTGTCCAGTCACTCAAACAGTGTATATCGACGTATGAGCTCCAAGGTGGCTCTGCCAACATCTTTATTAATGACGACGGTATGCAGATCATTTCACCCGAGGAAGCGCAAGCCCGTCGCGAGTTCTACGACGAAAACAACATTGGCTGGGTGTCACGACCGAAGCACAACCCTAAGCCTGAGAACGGGGAGCGGCCATTCGTGCGTCGTGGAAAGTTTAAGAAGGCATCGAATATGAACTATGCTCTGATGGTCAGTAATCGCGTGGAGGACAAATTGGTCCAGACTCAAAGACCGGCCACATGGACACAGGAACATGAATATGTCGCCTATGAGCACTGTCTCGCCGAGGTCTTACAGGAGGATGAGGGGCGCACATGGGCTGAAGGCAATATCCGCGTCGGTGACTACATTCTTATCATCGACTCGGATACCCGTGTCCCGGAAGATTGTCTGCTAGACGCTGTCAGCGAAATGGAGCAATCCCCTGAAGTCGCAATCCTGCAGTTCTCTTCGGGCGTTATGCGTGTTAGCGAGTCCTTTTTTGAAGGAGGGTAAGTACCGTGTTTCCTAGAGAGACATCACATTGTTGTTTGCCGAAACAATACTAACGTATCTGAAGTGTCGAGTGGTTCACCAACTTGATTTACTCTGCCATCACCTACACTGTCTCAATCGGTGATTCCGTCCCCTTCGTTGGTCACAATGCTATTTTGCGGTGGTCCGCTGTGCAGGATGCGGCCTCCTACCACGACGAGGACGGCTACGAGAAGTTTTGGTCTGAATCGCACGTCTCGGAGGACTTTGACATGTCTCTCCGACTCCAATGTGCCGGTTACAGCTGCCGCTTTGCCTCATACACCGGCGAAGGATTCCAGGAAGGCGTATCTCTGACCGTGTACGACGAGTTGGCGCGTTGGGAGAAGTATGCTTACGGCTGCAACGAGCTCATGTTTCACCCCTTGCGATACTGGCTGACACGGGGTCCCATCACGCCCCTCTTCCGGAGGTTCTTGTGCTCTAGCATTCACCTGCCCAAGAAGATGACCATATGCAGTTACATCGGCACTTACTATGCGATCGGCGCCTCGTGGATCGTCACTCTGTTCAACTTCTTTCTGACCGGGTTCTTCTACGGTCTGTACGATAAGTACTATCTTGACTCCTTCGCCATCTGGGTCTCCGTTATCGTCGTATTTGCCGGCTTCGGAAACCTCGCCCTCGCCATCCTGCGGTACCGACTGAATCAGAAATCCCTCCTCGGAGCCTGTAAGTATATTTCCCATATCCCTTGCAGCATCTCACACGAATCTTCGACGACACTGACTCACATCCTCACCTCACAGTTTGGGACAACATCAAATGGATCCCAGTAATGAGCATCTTCCTCGGCGGTCTATCCCTGCACCTATCACAGGCAATCCTATGCCACTTCTTCGGCATCGAGATGACCTGGGGCGCAACGGCAAAGGAGGTCGAGGAGGTCAATTTCCTCGAGGAGATCCCGCGCCTGCTGAGACGGTTCAAGGGCACGTTCGTCTTCTGTCTCGGCAGTATCGGCCTCATTATCGCCGCCTCCCTCGCATTCCCAGAGGAGTGGCGCATAACCTACTTCGCCTCCATCTTCCCCTTTGCTTGGCTCATTGCCTGCCATTTACTCCTTCCTGTCGTCCTTAATCCTGCTTTGATGGTCTTTGCGTGGTGAGGACGGGCTCTTTGGTGCGTTACTATCGCGGCTTTGGGACAGTATAATATATGATATCCCCCCCCCTTTTTTTCCTTCACTTTTTCATTTCGTCCTGGGTCTAGCCACCTCACCAATAGCTTGATAGAAGGGAGTTAGCAACCTAGAATGAAATGGAAGAAGCCCCCCCCCCCCCCCCCCCCCCCCCACCCCCCCCTTTTTTTTTCCCGCTATTTCTGAATAATCGATTCGTACATACATACAAATGCATAGTATTTGGCTTTGGATGAGTAGAGTCTGTCTTATTTCGCCTGTTTGAGCTTCGTACACGAGTATGTTGGCCGAACACTTGGGGGCCATGCGACATAATATGTCTTTTTTTAGGACTCTATTCTATAACCTATTTAGTCTCGAAAGATAGATGTCAAATATCGCTCATCTGTGTCTCGACGTCGCGTACATCATCACGAGACTGTAGAACGCAAGCATGACATAAATCATATGTGAAGCAATGACAGACTAAACGCAACAGAATGGATCTCATCTTCATCCCCTCATAGTAGCCCCTTGGACAAAAAAAAACCCCGTTCATTTCTTCGCTATGCAGTCAGGTCATCATCTCCTGTGGAATCATTACTCATTTATTCTTGTTATGCTTACTTATTTTATTATTTCATACAGTCATCACTCATTCATTCTCTTTACTGGACTCCCGAAACCGTCCAGATCTTGACGGCCGCATCACCTCCTGTACTAGCAATCTTGTTCTCGCCAACCCATGCCACACCATTAACGCCATCCTTGTGCGCATTGAATACGCTAACTCTAGCACCAGGATTTGCGAGACTCCAGACGTAGACATGTGTGTCGAGGGCGCCACTGACAGCCTGCGTGCCCGCATCGTTCCAGGCAATGCTCGTAACACGCCCGGTATGAGCGGACCACCGTTCGGTGGCGATCTGCAAACCGTCCGTCTTGTACGCGTAGATCTTGCCGTGTTGGTTACCTGCCGCCAGCAGCGATCCGTCCTTTGAGAAAGTCAATGCCGAGATCTGCGCGATCGAGTTCTTGACTTCATTGGTCTGAACAAGCTTGTTGCTTCCATCTACCTTGTATAATCGTACTACATTGTTGCTCGTGCCCACGGCGACGAGCGAACCGTTTGCCGCAATAGCTGTCGGTTGCGCATCGGAGATATCGAGCTTGCTCGCCAGCTGACCTTTAACGTATACCTCAACTCCAGCTACTGTGGCGACAAAAGCACGACCGTCCGCAACAGCAACAGCTTTTGGCTGCGCAGAAAGTTTCGAGGCTTCGCCAGTAAACGTATTGGCAGATACATCTATTATGCGCAGCGTGTCATCCCAGCCGACACTGTATGCCTGTCCCCCTGCCGACGCAAAGTCCGTGACTCGGTTGGTATGGCACTGACCCTCGACCGTTGTGCCAACCCCTGAGGACACATCCCAGGTACAGACTTTGCCGTCAAAACTTCCGGTCCACAATGTCTGACCGTTACCACCCATGGCTGTGATGCTCTTGTTGTGCCCTTGAATGACCGCGACTGGCTTGCTGCTTTCTTCTTTCAAATAGTTGAGGTCTCCGTTGAGACCTAGACTGATAATCAATCCATCATTTCGTCCATGAGGCCAGACAACACCGACTTGTTGATAGTCGACCTTGGAATTTCCTTCACCATCAACAGGCCAGGTCCGTAAGACCGTGCCAGCTTCAGCGTCCCACATTTTTACTGTTCGATCCGCACTGGCTGTGACAAATCGCTTGGAGTCACTCGCCCAGCTAACCGCAAATATACTTCCCGTGTGCTCGCCCTCCCCAATTGTTTTCGTATGATCAAATGATTTTGGGGATTTCTCCTCGTTGTAAGTGTAAAATTGGATCCGTTTATCTGCGCCTACAGTGACTAGTTTGCTACCATCAGGAGAGATAGCAGCACCAAGCACAAATCCCTTATGTAGGCCGTCGACTTTGGACTGGAAATGGAGGGGACTCGGGACGTTCCCGAGAAAACACACGGACATATCATCGCTCACTGTTACGGCCGAAATAGCGCGAACTGTCCTTTCGGTCGGGCGTATGGCGACAGAATTGATGACCTTGGAGTGACCGGACACTTCTCCCACTTTTCCACCGGTAATGTTGAAAGCATGTCCGAATTTCTCGCGGCCATCTCCAACCGCGATGACTCGGTCACCGTCACTGGCAAAGGCGATATCGTTTACTCTTCCAGAAAAAGCCGGCCATTCATCTTTTAAGACCGAGTATAATTAGTCAACTGACTTGACCGCAAAATGAATGTTTTTCCATACCTTTATTTTTGACCCCGTCATTTGTCGAAGACCATACTCGAACAAGTCCGGTCGCATCACCACTTGCAATTCTGTATTCGGGGGCTATATGAGGGAGCGGCGCGATCCGAGCGACTGTTGTTTGAGCCGTGTGATCGTTGTACTCGACGCAGTCGGACGGCTCATCGATGGAGCGCAAAAATATTGATTTTCCCGACTATTAAACAACTTGAAAGTAAGCTTCACGGTCAAGGCAACAGTCCGAGAAGCGGAGGAGCTCACGGCATAGGCGATTTTCGTGCCTAAAGGGTCAGTAGATAACTGAGTCGGTTGTCCTCGAATGGTCACGGGGGACGCAGCCAAAGTCTTCTCGAGCGTGATCGACATTTCTTGACTCGGAGAAGCCAGGGAATGAAAGATATAAGTGAATGAAAAACAAGGAACCCAAGATATCAGATATATTTCGGTCCTAACAAGCAATGGAGGAACAGATTGTCGCCCGTCTTGCCTGATAGCCTCCGAGTTCCAACTGACACGGGGCACTTATATGTAGCACATAGGGAGGGAGCTCATAAGATAGCTCTTACGTAACTGGAATGAAGATGCGGGGCGTAGAGTTAGCCCAAGCCACGTAGGTACCACATAGGTAGGTACCTAAGTACACCGTTAATTGTGGCTGGAATCTCGCTGTGGCTAGTATTTATGGGAACCCTTCAGGCTCATCATCATCATCATCATCTCTTAAATCGAATCTCAATCTAGCAAAAGTGAACGAACATAAGCTTCATCCAGGAGGGATATCACTCTCTAGTCCCAGTGTTCGATCACAATAAACAATAGACAATTCTCAAAGAACCGTGAATTTTTCTGTGCCATTATTTATCGAGCTACCTTGCTGAGCTTTTAATCGTCTCCGCGATCAGATTGCCTATAGCACCTGTACCTAGAGCAGAAGAACGATAGATGGCCATTCGTGGCATCTTCTTGTCTGAAACCAGCGGAGATTATCAACACCTAAAACAGGCCTCGAAAAGCGAACGATTGTCTCATATCAACACATTTCCCTCTTATCATAAAGCACTGATCGGATACAATGTCCGGGCACCCGCCAACCATTGCAACCAAACTGTGCATCAGAAGCGGCTGTTTAGCTCCAGCCATCGTCATGTCCACCGTTGGCTTCAACCACGGTTTTACCGCCGTTGCCAGTATCAAAATCGTCAGGGCCAACCGTCGGATTTTTGCATCGAACCTTAGTGTGACCATACTCACCGCAGTTTTGGCACTGGATACGACTATCTATAACGTGGTATTAGTGAAACAATTCCGTAGTAATATATCATAAGTCATTCAGGCGCTTACAATCACGAGGCTTCGGACACTCGCGACTCTGGTGACCGAATTCGTCGCAGTTGCGGCATTGGATCTTGCTCATGTCCTTCGGCTCCTGGCATTCGTTCGCTCGATGACCTTCCTTGTTGCAGTTTCGGCAGATCAATTTCTTAGGTTCTGGACAGTCGCGAGCCGAGTGTCCCTCTTGACTACAGTTGAAGCATCCTCGACCGCCGCCTCCACCTCCCTGAGGGCAGTCTTTCGCATAATGACCCTCTATCAACCTGATCAGTACGTATTCTTTTACCAAATCACAACAGAGCTGGCTTACGTCCTCTGCACTTTCGGCACTCGACGTCAGCTCCTGCAACGCGAGGTTCGGGGCCTAAAAATCCATAAGTTGTTGTTTATAGTCATAATCTTCTCTCAAGTATACATCACTTACATTCAGCAGCCTTGTGCCCACTCTTGCTATATTACGGACATTGCGTTAATTCTCTGTTAATGAACACAAGAAGCACAACTTACCCGCAGTTTTTGCAGGCGAACTTGTCAACGCGCTCCCGAGGGCCTAGTTATGTAATGTTAGTAAGTAGCGCAGACCAGTCAGCATTCATATAGGTACTCACAATCACGGACTCGGTGTCCTCCCTCTCCACAGTTGTAACACATAATGGTGGTGCGCTCCACTTCGGTCTTCTCCTGTGGGCAATTCTTGGCAATGTGTCCAAGTTCATTGCAGTTGTTGCATTTGGAAAGACCACGGCTAACGGGTTCACCAGCATCTGCTAACCGCGCCATATTCTCTTCGGGGCTGCTGGGCCAGAGTTCCCGCTCACGGGGGCGGTTCGGCTTCGGGCAGAAGCGATAATGAACTCTGTATGTCTTGTCCAGGTTGCCCTGGAGATCCATATGAGTGAGGGTGGGTAGCAGGGATGCGTTAGTCATGGCAATTAAGTAAAGTCCGATTTTCTGGGAACGGAAAGCAATTTCCAATTCGCTGTATGTTGTTTCTGGGCAGGCCTTTATATATTCTTGGATGGCCTCCTTTGCATCGTCCAAGTCGCTTTCACGAACCGCCTTCAGGATCTTGCTCCAGGCAGTTTCAGCGTCTACCTCGGCAATATCTGATCGGTCAACCCTTCTCGGGTTGGGGCAGGTAGCAAGAACATGGCCTGATTGGGTTTAACTTTTAGCCATGCTCTCACATTAAAACCGAAGATGGCGGTACATACCCTCTTGCTGGCAATTCTTGCAGACCTCGGCGGGCTTATCAGGGCAATTCTTGGCCATGTGACCTTGCTTCTGGCAGTGGTGACACTCGCCAGTGAACTCACGATGCGGGGCAGTAGGGCAGTCTCGAATCAGATGACCCTCTTTGTTGCAGTGATGGCATCTCATGACGCGAGCGTTAGGACAATCGGCCTTGTTGTGCCTAGAGGCAGCTGTGAGCGCGATATTCATTAGAATATGTAATTTCACTTACCCTTCCTCGCCGCAGTTGAAGCAAGCGCGTCCACCATTACCGCCGCCATCGCCATCAACTCCACTGCGGTATCGAGAGCGACCACCAGGGTCGTCAAAACCATCATAGCTGCCATTTTCGCCGGATGCCCCATTCCATTTGGCGGTTCCAGAGTTGGCGCCACCTTCATCGTCAGGCCAATCAGACATGGTGGTTGATATGCTTGACGCTGCCAAGGTAGTTAGCACGAATATGTGTCATTTAATAATACCAGTAGCTGGTTGGTATTAGATAAGGTAGATGAACTTGGGGGGGCCGAGAGAGTGAGTTTTGAAGAACGTGAAGGTTGAATTGGGCAAGTACTGGTTTAGTTCTAGTTGGCGGGGTCGCGCAATGCGATGATAATAGGCGGAATGTGTACTTCAAGAGGAGGGGATATAGTCAGATTTAACTTACCAAGGGAGTCTCGTTGAAACTTGACGATGGTGATGTCGAGGGAAGTATTCGGTGGGAATGGGATAGGTTGAGTCGGTGGAGGAAGATAAGGTTAGGTAGTTGTGAGTTGACAGGTGGGGGAGTAAAAGAGCTTGGGTCCTCTCTTGTTTAAGAAAAGAAAGAGGTTGTAAAGGAAGAAGAGGTACTCAAGCTTTGTGAGAGTGGTGAAGGATACCAGGTTACTAGTAAGTAGTTTACAAGTAACAAAGGACTAAGAAGCTATGGGTGGTTTGCAGTTGCCAAGTCAATACACAACTCGGAGCTAGAGCCTAGAGTCAGGTGGAAAGGAAGGTTCAAGGTGATTTACCTTCTACGTAGAATGGGTATTCACTACCTGGTAGCCAGGGAAGTCTCACTGTAAACATCGAGCGCGAGGAAGAACGGCACTTGCTGTGTTAGCTTAGGTAAGTACCGGGTACCTTCCGGTACATCGGGGGAGTCTATTTATATTAGAATATACCACGCTACGAAGTATTAGCTGCCTAGCAGAATGTATATGCTATTGTACTGCTTGTATTTGGTACTCCGATTCATGATACCGGATTGTGGAGCGGTGGTTGTTCTTTTTTGCTTGTTTGTGTCTTTGATACCCGGACCCGGGTGCCGGAGACCGCAGGTTTTTCGGAGGGAATGGAGCATGCTAATGCCGGGAGACTACCGGTACAATTTAGCAAGATCCCCGGTACAGCCAATCACAACCACGACCGGAACCTATAACTGGCCACCCCCTAAAGAGCCTCGGTGAAAGAGCACTCATACTTGTATATTAGGACGGGTACCCAGCTGACTGAAGACAGCCGCGGGAGCTCTGGTGGCCCTGAGTTAATGAGGATGGGCCGGTCGAAGATAGGTTCTATTCTGTACAATATTACCACGGCATACTACTCCCCATATTTTACCAAATTGACCAGTTTCGTTTCTATTCCATAGCAACCGGGCTTGGAATTAAATAACGGAGAGGAGCGCTATTTTTGTCCGTCCTTAGAATGATCCACCATTTCCTAGACCCTCCCTCCAACATCGAAGCAAATATTAGGTAGGTAAGTATTGTTTCGAAAACGAGTTGGCGGTAGATCAACACATTACTAGGCATTCTACTAATGACACCAACGTACACAAAGTACAAAGGTTTTGAGAACTTCATTTCACGTATTCGTGAGCTAAAACTTGTCACGGCTGAATCTTCAATATTCTCGCCCGTAACTCTCCGCTTTTCATATACCACATATGGTCCGCATCAGGAAACAAGATACAGCGTGACCACAGATTAAATAAAATATAATGGGCCTGAGAGGTATCGGGTGAGATGTCGTATTCGCCACTATAGACGAGATTCGAGACGGTGATCTTAGCAAGATTGGGACTACCAGACTCGACCTCCTCCTCGGGGGTTCGTCAGGCGACTACCGCATCTCTGGTAGCATTTTGTCTCGGAACAGAGGTGCCGCGGATGGCAAGCTCCTTGTCTGCGATTGAGCTAGCGAGACTGTGTTGACCGGGAAAAGTTGAAAATGACTGGCAAGACCATCGAATTAAGCACGCCTCCAAAACCATGGCTAGAAGGTGATCTATCAAGTCACACAGCCCGTCTTTGCACCAGTTGTTTCTACCAAGAGACTTGTAAGTTGTCGCTAACTTGACCGGACACGCCTAAGAGAGCCCAGTCTATCTGGCAGTAGGTAGAAAACGATAGGGCCGCCAGATTTCCACCGGAATTCTGAGAACATAACGAGTTTATTCGCGTCGGGGGACACGAAGATTTGCCGTGATTGGTGCAAAATATTGGCCTGGTCCCTTACGTGGAGTGCGTGTGACCGTCCGGTTCGTTGGACCAAGGACGGTCCAGATTGTGCAAGACCATGGGAAGAGGTAGGATTGATGTCGTGCTAGGTCAAATATTGAGGTATGGGCGTTTTGTCGATAGAATTATTCGAGTTTCGTGGACGTGGGCATATTCCCCTGCGACGCATTGCCAGTACATAGTGCAGTGTACGTCCGTATTAACGCAGAGAGTGCCTGTCTCGAATATTTCATCCTGTAAATCAAGCATAGCTCATGGGCACTTTATGATGATAATATATTTCATACCGGAAGCCCTGAGGCTGGGGTTTGCGCCGTTTCAGTTTCGCATGATAGTATCCAAGCCGGCATGATGAAAAAGCAATACATACAACGAACCACGGCGATGTGGTGTGCGGCCTGAAACCAGCCTCTATACTTAGAACGTAAACGACGCGGGCCGTCTACAAATTGTAGTGCAACTCTGGGTGTGGTGGAATTGCGAGATTATTGGTCACTGCTCTCTACTGCACCCTGAGCCGTCGGCCTCTCTGTGGAGGGATTCTGTTCGGCCGTACAGGAGGAGGAGGGAGTTGGCACAGAAAAGGGCATTGCTTTCAAGCTGCGCGGGGCGCCGCGATGACGCTACATAGATACGGATTAGTAAGATTCGTAATCCAATCAAGGCAGAGCTTCTTTGGTCCAAGCTTCCCCCGCAAGTCCGTGGCAAAATGGGTCACCAGCTGTTTCGGGCCAATCGCACGATCGACCCACCTTTTCCGCTGTAAATTCATCGAATGTTTGTTCTGCCATCTTTCCACTCTTCTCTTCCCTTGCTGAGGGCTCAAATCATCATCCATCACCACCACCACTACCACCACCACCACCACAATCATACCACTACCGCCACGACCCTTGGCTGTTCAGCCGTGTTGTCTCCCAGTCGCCTCTACGCCACGGAGTGGTGATCTCCTCAAAATCCTCACCTGAGAAATCATGTGTATGCGCGCCCTGCAATTATAGTCTACCTACAGTTCCTGGTTCTTGGCTCCGCAGCCATGGGCACCTTTTAACTCCAAACAACTCTATCGACCCATTCGACCGCTTTCTCTTCTCCAACGCTCCGTGATCCCGCCCAACTCAACCCCAACGTGTCTATGTCTGCTAAGATATCCCATATATACGCGCATTACGTTGACTTGGACTCTCCCCGGCTCCTTGCTCTCGCCATCTAGCAAACCAACTTTTGTCAATATGGTTCTCACACGTTCCACCAACCACACATACTCTCATCCATTCCCGACCGTTACGCTCGCGTTTTTCCTCCGCTACTACTCTCCTCACTTAAACCCCTTTTCGAGCCATGTTCTTTCCACAGACACCATATCGTCACATGTCGATCCAGTTACAGGTCGCCTACACACCACGCGCATTCATCTGAAGAAGTCGCGCATGCCCTCCGCTGTCGTCAAGCTGCTACCTACCAGCGTCATTGGCGGAGGAGGGGATAAGTCAAGCTATGTTCTTGAGACCAGCGTGGTCGACATGAAGGAGGGTTGGATGAAGACTGAAAGTCGAAATTTGAACTTCACCGGTGTGCTTAGTGTGGTTGAAGAACAGCATTATTCGACCTCATCACCAAGTAGCTCAACTACTTCAACCTCCATTTCTACAAGTGCCCCCCACTCTCCAAATACTCTCGTCACAACCACATTTTCCTACCGATCCTCACTTGGCAACAAGAAGCACGATCGTGCGGCGGTGGATTCGGCGGAAAGTCCGGATGAGACTGGACCCCGGCGCCTAGGTACTTGGATATCCGGGTGGGGCGCCGCTCGTATACAACGAAGTATCGAGTCAATTGCCTCAAACAAGACGGATGACCAGCTCATCAAGTCTCGAGATGGTATGGGAATAGTACTTGAGCGGCTGCGAAACAATGGCGTTGTTTCTGTACTGAGAGAATTGAGGCGCCGAGAGGGAAACGCCGTTTTTGATCAGTAGTATCACTGTTTAATCATCAACTCGATGTCAACTGTAACATCTATTCACCTTTCTCATGCGGTTCAGCAAGGCGTTGGGTCACAATTTAGCTGGGGAATGGAAAAGATAACAGAGAAGGGTATGGCAACAGGCACATGGACTTCAATGGGGCAGCTTGGACATTGCTTTCCGATGGTTTGCGACTTAGCACCTGGCGCGAGTAAAGAATTATTGCCACCTTCATTACTCCGCTCATGTAACACATTATTATTTATCGTCCTTTCGTGGCTTCTATCAAGAAATACTTGTAACCCTAAGGAGATTAACTTACTGTATAAAGTTATGACTGAAAAAAAAGAACATATTTCTTGATATCCCACATTGTCGCTACCGTTCTCTCCCCCCCCAAGTGTACGCTGGATCTGACTTGTCACACATGTATCATGACTTGCATGTTCGTCCAAGCTGCCTCCACATTCAACTTATATATAGTGTAGTAGCTGCAGACATCTCGCTCACCAAGCTCAAATCTGCTGTCCATGGAGATGAATTAGTGAAATTAGTGTATATCATACAAAACGACATGACTAGGAAATACCCATAACCCGGTCCATCAAGCCCATTGTTTCCAGCACAATGCTCATATCCATACCCATATCAACCAGTCTGCCGAAATTCAAAACAACACACGCACACCCAAACACAGAGAGGGAATGCCTAGACCCTTACGCTCCCTCAACAGCCCCCTTAAGCCCATCCATCCATCTCCCAAACCCATCCTCCAACTGCGTCCTGGGCACCAAATACGCCAACCAGCCCCCGAACGTCTCCCAGCAAAGATATCTCGTCCGCACTCCCCCGTCCTCACCAACCCCATCCTCCACAAACTCCTGCACGCGCTCCGAATGCAGCAAAAAATGCGGAAACCCCATCGCCTTCCACACAACCCGATAACCCGTCCCCTTCCCCCCGCCCGCTTCAAACGTCTCGAGAAACGTCACCTCCAGATCCACGGCGCGCGCGCTCCCGCCGGGGACCATGACGGCTTGGAAGCGGATGCGCGCGCCCGGCGCGATGTTTGAGGACGAGACGATGTCGCGCAGCTCGGGGGACTGGTCGGGGGCGGGAGCGGGAGAGGGAGAGGTAAGCGTGGCGCTGGGCACGAATGTGTTCCAGGCCTCGTAGCTCGATAGGTCGAGGACTTTAGCGAGAACGGCTTTTGCGGGCGCTGAGATTGTCGTTGTGCACGCGACGCTGAATACGCCGCCGGCCCCGTGCGTGGGGACGGGGATTGGGTCGATGCATTTTGGCCTTGTGGGGAGGTCGGGGGGTGCGAGGGACATTTTTGGAAGATTGGTGGTTTTTTTCTTCAAAAGAAAACTTCTTGGGTGTGTTTCGGGCTTGGATTGGTTGAGATTGGGAGTTGGTGATGTTTGGTGGTGTAGCGACGATGAGGTTGGATGTTGTTGTGGGTAAGCCCGATGCAACAGGATCGACGGTGACTCCCGATGAGAGATTCTAGAACCACGGGATCCCGTGGATGTAACGTCAGCACGCGATGTGTAGCCATTCGCCGTTGGGCATCTGTCAACAGTTGCGAATTTGAAGTCAAAGTCCGGAATCGTTGGAACACCTGCATCAATCCATGACCACGGAAGCCTATGAAGATAAAAACCAATACCTAGGGCTCTTTCAAGATGATGAACCCTCCTAGACAGGTCAGCCAGGTAGGCATCCTTACCTACTAGGTATGTACACTAGGTATTGTTAAGATCGGCGTGATGCCTTGATCTGCCTGATCTGCGTGCGTCGATCTACGGATTCTCAGCTAAAATTCTGTGCATTGACCTTTTGATGGATGGATGGATGGCGTGCTGTGGAGAACCCCTTTTATCGATGAATCGCAGCGCAAGGCCCATCGTCAAACCTCAATCTACTAGAAACAGCCAAGCTGGTTGTATGAGTTGTATTGAATGATCGACATCCCCTGTTTATACTCCGTTTCGCCCACACATTTTTAATCTATGCCCCGTCTATTTTCCGTTCCAGTTTCCGTTCTTTTATCCTTCTCCATAAGTCGTAAGAGAACGCATTGCATCTCGTTGTCGTGTTTTCATGATCAAATGGGTGGCTGCTTGTGAATATTCTGAAGCCCTCGGTCTGAAACCCCCAACCTCCCTTCTAGACTCATTCGTATGTATGCTCATATATATCCGGTCACCCACAAACTCCTATATCAATGGCGCTGAAAAAGACCCCTTGGTTGGCGAACCTGAAGCGACTCGACTCTCGACTTGTATGTATAACGCCGCAAGCCGTTCATATAGACCCAGTCTAGGTACGATGTCATACCCGTCAACGAACAGCTTGGGCCAGAACTTCCGATACGATTCGCAGAGCGATCAATTGGCCATCCGGCCGAGTAAATTGGCGAAATAATATCGTCATCAAGTATCTTTGGGACTGTGGTTCATCCTGGGTTCCTCGAGTACCCATGATACACCGATTCCATTGATCCAAGCTCCACGTACGTGGAGCGCTCATTTCGACTCGAGAATGAGCGGGTTGGGGGGCTAATGACTATCATGGGTGCTTTGTATCTAGGCTTAGTGATATCGTCGTCTCTGTTGAGGTCGGCTATGTAAGCGTGGCTTGGTGTGCGCGTACGGGGCTTGAGGGATTCTTTTCCTGCGCGGCGAGGCCAGGGCAGCAGCTTCGCGTTGAAAGTACCGAAGTTATGACGAAGGTAATGGAACATCTTCTTGAAAGCGACAAAGTCTACAGGCAGACAGCCGCTTACGAGTCCTATGTTTAGCTCGGTGGCACTAGGGGGGTTATTAGTTAATGGGTATTGCTAGACCCCCGAATACTAAGGCTGAGGGACGCACCGTAACGTGTAGCTTGGGATTGAATCCCACGTGAAATCATACGACTTCAGCTGAGCAAATCGAAATGCCGTACTCGTAATTGAGGCAGCGACGGCCCTAAGCAGCGTCAGTCTGGATCCTCCCATCTGGCTCTGGTTGTTCATACAGCAGACCGGTAAGGAATATCCCTATAATGCCAATCCTTCGACTTAGGGGGAGTCGTAATTTGTAGACCATGCTAACAGGGATGCAGAGCACGTAAAGGTCAGAAATGATACCAAATATCCCTGTGGCGGCGTTGATATTGTAGACTGGCTGCGAGCAATTGCTCGCCTTCAGTTTCTTGGCCCACTCCTCTTGATCGGGCACCGGCGTAGTCATTGAGATCGGAACGCAGAAACTTATATTGATAATGACCACAACGAGATAGAACACCACGATAGTCGCTATACCGCACCAGATCATCAGCTTCGCCAACGCATTTGGGGCAAAAACTCGAAGATACATGGTCAGCAGTGCGGTTTTGACCAGCAACGAACTGATCGAGAACAGGACGATCGAGAGGAGCGTTCGCTGCGTAAAGTGTCAATTTACAGGACAAAATTACGTTTCGGATTCGAAATAGAATATGTCACGAAGTTCGAGGTAATTATGGATGGGCTGACCTCTAGAAAGCTATCATCGAATTGGCTGAGACGAACGTTCCACTGATGGGGACCCAGAGGGTTTCCGAATACTAATAGGCAATTAATATCATTACAGACACAAGGGAGAGATGGCCATCGTCTAGTTCAACTTACATGAGAGAGTGACTCCTGTATAAGCGGTGATACTGGCCTGAATCATGATTCATCCGATTAGAACTGGTGGATTCAGTATGACATAGGCTGAACTAACACCTGCGGCCAGAGAGAAGACTTGGATACGAAGGATGAATTAGTACCGTAGTTCGATCATTCTTATTGGTGATCTCCTTCTTTTACTCACAGTCATCGACACCGATAGAATAAGTGATTCGGAGACGCGTGTAAATACGCACGGCGAGGAAGAAGAACATCAAGGCGTATGTGAGGCTAACGATTATATTGGCTACTTCTGCCCGCGTTTCAGTGGTGTTGAAGTCTGAATGGACGCCGGGCGGCGGGGGTAAGGCTGGAATCTGTTCCAGCAGACTCCAATCGCTGTTCGATTCCGCCATGGTGACTGTCAGAGTCGTGATGAACAGGGCGACCGACTTCATCCTCGTGGTGGTTCCCGATCGAAGAGAATGTACTTAAGCGAATAGATATGAGTATAATTGAACAACGATCTTGAATGTGAAATATGAAGTCATCGTGTCAGCACTGACAACCTCCTTTTTCTATTCCGTTGAAACGATCACACAATAGTTGAACCAGAGTGGGAGTTTGCAGTCGAGGCTATCGGATAGAGTACCTTAACAGGAACCTACTGCGTAACCTACTTATGTAAGTAATATCGGGTTGGTTGGGAGCCATCAGAGCAGTCATGAAAGAAAAGCCACTTATTATTACACCTAGCTATATGACGCTGCCTGTGATGTCGGTAGATCTACAAATAGGAACATGATTTGCGAGAGGTCAGATCCCCGACCGGGCGCAGGAAAATGCACAGTGTGCCACCTCTATAGACTGTCTAATGATGGGAAATTTCCACAGACCATACAGTTCAAGTACACTGTGCCGTCTACTTCGCACACAAGCAAAGAAAAGAAAAAGAAAGGACCCCGAAAAGATTGCTCATACCTACATATCTCGTAGTGCCACAGTTAAGGTAGGTATGGAGTGTTGAATACGCTATTTCTGAATCAACTGAGTTTTCCTCACTGCCAGCCGTACCTACCACTACGTATAAGGTATTGTGCATTCCCGACCGATGACATATGTGTGTATACGTAGGTTTCAGCGGCGAGATGCTTACCAGTGAAAGGGTGCCGGCGGCAAGTGGGATGACTCAAGCCTAGAAGCCACCTCCGTAGTTCTAGAATGTTTGTACTTGTGCAATGCAAGAGAACTCGCGATATCGAAACAGTCCCGTCCCAGCATGACCACGAGAAGGAAATTCAACCGAAATGAAATGCGAGAGTAGGCAGCGTTCGAGATCATGTCGAACATGACCAGAAACCCATGACATGAGTTTAATTTGGCGCGGAGAAGAGGTGCTATCCCTGTTTGTAGTCGCGGGGTTTCAATGAACCGTTCATGACAATTCGCTCGACGCAGCTGAGCGTTGGTGGCTGGTGGCTTTTTGCTGGTGGCTTTTTGCTCGCGACACATAACCAACCCAGCCTAGGAGCGTCGTGCTTCTAACCTTAGGTCTCTTCTCTTTACGTCCGTAATTGTGATATGATAGTCTCGGTATGTATGATTCCCGGGGACTCTATTTTTACTTAACCCATCTCCATCTCCATCCCCAATCGCATCCCAGACCTCTGGGTCACCATCACTCCGGCACGTCTCACATCATCGTCGCGACCCCCGACATGCCACAACCGTCGTCAGTCTGGCGTCCTAAGGCTGAGGATCCTGCCTAATTTACACTACCTACATACATATCTAGGTAGGTTTCGCGTATGTACATAATTAGGTCGATCATTTCCCTGGCAGGCTCTCACACTCGCACATGTGAGCGCTTCATCTTCTGCTGCAAACCCACGTGGCGAATGCTTCACAGTCGTACTGACGATTTCTTTTCCTGTGTGACTACGTATATTTATGTGTGTACGTCCAAGGCATGGCATGGGCAACGAACGACGTGGTCTTGACTGTATGCCCGTGCGAACTTTCATGAAGCCGGTCCTTCATTACTGACGAGGTTCTTGATCGGCGATATTGAGAAAGAACGATTTCTAATTCGATTGAAACTCGGTGGGCATTGTGGTTTATGATGCCCTCGTCGCGGGGCGCTAGGGAATTGCCCCAGATCCGTGCCGCCGTTCAAAGATTAACCGTAACGTTGAACGCCCCATCGGCTCTCGATGCAACTCTGACAACCATTTGGAACATTGCGATAAAGCGCACCAAATACGGACGTACGTACGTACCTATACGCTATTCGGCGCTAATCATGCTGGACGGGAGTCTTTAGTCTATTCTCAACCCCGATGAGATTCGCGATACAACTAAAGGATCAACGGGATCTTATCATCCTCTTACCTACCCAATCCTCATAGGTAGATACCTATAATCCCCTCCTGGCGGTAAGCACAGTAGGTATACGGAATAAGTAGGTAGATAGGTAGACGATATCTTAGACAGCGGGGCTTAACGAGTACCTAACCCCAACTTTGGAGAGACCTAACTAGAGCTCTTACACTACCTACATACGTCCGTAGTAGTATAAGAGCTCCGATGTGACTTTACCCGGTTACCTAAAGTTCTCAAGTAATAAGTTAGAATTCCCCCCTCATTCATCGCCCTTAGACAAGCTTGCCGCCAATATAGCCTCGGGCGAGAAGGGTACAGAATAGGTACCAACATCATAACCACAGCAACTCCCTACCTACTTAAATTATACACTAGAAATCTACTTAGGTACCTACTGAACTCAAGCATTGGGCTAACTAAAAGTGATAAATCGTACCTATCCCAATTCACTTATTTAAATCTCATGGATATCACTTCCATAACCATACAATCAATCAAGTTCTCATAACAGCTACCCGCCGGTCCCCTTTCGTCCGGTCTCCGAATTCCCTCCCACAATGCCCCTCACCACCCCCTCCGTGTTCCCGGCCGGCCCCCAAGAGGAGTTCGCCATGTTCTTCAGCCGCCGCAGCGTCGTCCACAGCACCAAGGGCATCGTCGCCTGCACCCAGCCACTCGCCGCGAAATGCGGCATTCAAATCCTCGATGCAGGCGGGAACTGTGCTGTAAGCATCCTCCTACCTAACATTGTTATCCCTGTACTAGTTACGAACGTCGTATACACTAGATAGAAAAAAAAAACCAGAGAGAAAGCATGTGGTAAAAGAAACATTTCAGCTAATTTGCACGTAGGATGCGGCCGTTGCAGTTGGTATGTCCCGTGATGTATTAATAAATTAATCAATTTACTCTCGCGCATTGCCCGGCGGCAGCTGACATCATCTCCCAGCCGCCGGCCTGAACATGACCGAGCCCTGCTCAACCGGCATCGGCGGCGACATGTTCTGTCTCTTCTACGACGCCAAGACAAAGAAGATCTCCGCCCTCAATGGATCCGGCCGGTCCGGCTTCAAGTGCACGCTGGAGAGGGTGCGGAAGGTCCTCGCCATCCCCGATGGTCAGCCCGGTAACATCCCCATGGACAGCGTGCATGCCGTCTCCGTGCCCGGCGCCGCTGCCGGCTGGTGCGATACCGTCGCGCGCTTCGGCAGCGGCAAGTTGTCCATGGAACAGATCCTCGCGCCCGCCATCGAGCTCGGCGAGAAAGGATTCCCTGTGTCCGAGGGCGTTGCGTATTGGGTAAGTCGTATAGACTAAGCAGAGTATTTTGTTATGATTCCCTTTTGTATAATTCTCCATTCTGTCCCCCATCGTTGTACGACTAACGCAAAGTCAGTGGGACCGCTCCGAGAAACAAATCCGCCACGCCTCGCCCAACGGCAGTGAGATGCTGAAGGTAGACCCGTCAGCGTTAGGCGGCGTACGCGCGCCTCGCGCTGGCGAGATCATGAAGAACCCCACACTGGCCAGGACATTCCGGACGCTGGCGAAGGAGGGCAAGGCTGGGTTCTACCGGGGGCGGATCGCGGAGGAGATCATAAAGGTCGTGCGGGATCTGGGCGGGCTTCTCGAGCGCCACGACCTGGAGGACCATTTTGAGACGGGCAGCGAGCCCGTTGAGGCCATCTCGCTGAAGTTTCGGGGCCAGAACGTCGCGCAGACGCTGCGCGATCGGATAGCGGATCCCGCGCGCCAGGGCACGGACCCGGATCTCGGCCTCGAGCTCTGGGAACACCCGCCCAACGGGCAGGGAATCGTGGCGCTGCTGGCCCTCGGCATCCTCGAGGAGATGGAGAAGAACGGCCAGATCCCGACCTTCAAGCCCGCCGACTTCAACACCGCGCCGTACCTGCACGCCGTTATCGAGGCGCTGCGCATCGCCTTCGCGGACGCGAGCTGGTTCGTCACCGATCCGAATATAGTAAAGATCCCCGTATCGGGTCTCCTGTCGCGCGATTATCTCTCCTCGCGCGCAAAGAAGCTGTTCAATCCGAAACAAGCGAGCCCGATGCCACAGCACGGCATGCCCTCACCGGCGCACCAGAGCAGCGACACCGTGTACTTCGCCGTGTCGGACAGCGAGGGCAACGCCGTGTCCTTCATCAACAGCAACTACGGCGGCTTCGGCACCTGCATCATCCCCAAGGGCTGCGGCTTCACGCTGCAGAACCGGGCCGCAAACTTCAATCTCGACCCCTCCGGTAAGCACCCCAACATCATGGCGCCGTGCAAGAGGCCCTACCACACCATTATCCCCGCCGCCGTCACGAATTTGCACGATGGCAGCTTACACTCCGTCTTCGGCGTCATGGGCGGCTTCATGCAGCCCCAGGGCCATGTCCAGGTGCTGCTGGGACAGATCGTCGCCGGCTTGAGCCCGCAGCAGGCCCTCGATGCGCCTCGCATATGCATCGGGGCCGGCATGCCGGAGGACGGCAAGGTGATCGACGCCAAAGTGTTTATTGAGGAGGGGATGCCGGACAAGACGATCGAAGGGTTGCGAAAACTAGGACACGACGTCGAGGTCGTGAAAGGCATGGCTAGGGCGAAATTTGGTAGGGGGCAGATCATTCGCTGGACGGCCGACCCCGTCGACAAGGACATTGGTGTCTGGTCTGCGGGCAGTGATATGCGTGGTGATGGCGCTGCATACCCGCAGTAATAAGCGCTGCGTGCTAAGGAGTTTGGTTAGGGAATGATCTGGGATCGTAAGTGCATCATCTAAGGATGCCGCATCAGGGTAGACAGAACCATCATCCTAGATTTATTATCTTGTTTATAAGATATTCACGAGGTCCGAAAAAGCAAAGAGCCGCATAAATCTCGGACGTGAATTGTGAGGTGGCATCGCTCGCCTTAATCGAGTCCTGGCGCCCGTGAGCCAATTCAGAAGACCAAACAAGTATAGGAAAATAATAATTCATCAGGCGCTCGTTTTGCATTGTACACAGAAACCCTATACAGGTTGTAATCATACAGACCATTTAACAGTCCCCTCCCTCCTATGCATGCATATATGTATGTGTTCTTAGTTTTTGGACTCGGCGTCCTGGTCTATCACCGATTCCACGGGAGCCAAGACACCCTTTTCCTCGAGCATTTTGGCTAGAGAGCCATCTTGATGCATGGAGACTATAATATCACAACCACCGATAAACTCCTTGTTGAGATAGAGCTGGGGGATAGTGGGCCAGTCGGAGAATTCCTTGATGCCTACAAGGTGGAAAACCAAAACAGATCAGTAATGTACTAGATCCGGCAATGTTCTGAGGTGGGATATTTCGGTGGCAAGAGCATCCGTACCTGATCGTAGCTCGTTGTCCTCTAGGACATTGAACGCAGCGAACTTGGAGGGATCGACCCCTTGCAAGCCCAAGATCTGGATGCTGGCGCGCGAGAAGCCACATTGGGGTATCTCGGGTGTCCCTTTCATGAACAATACTACTGGCGCCGAAGCAACGGCCTTTTCAATGGCCGTTCTGGTCTCATCGGACAATAGACGCTGTTGGAAAGCTGACAGGAAAGGAGTGGGCCGCTGAAGGGTTTGTCTGGCGATAGGGCGCGCTGCTTGCCGCAGGGTCTGCCGGGAGATGAAGAAGAACGGTCAGTATTCTGGGCTCATCATGCTTCAATTGTTATGAAGGCTCTGGAAGTAGCTTACAGCAGAGAATAAAGATCTGGAAAACATCGTGGCGTAGTAAACTGTTATGTAAATATACTTGATACTAGAGAGTCAAACCGAAGGTGGCGTGAGTTTCGGGTGATTTTTAATCAGCAAAGCTACGATAGGACACACAGAGTAGTACCGAAGTACCGGTGACATCAGTTACCGGATGATGCAATGTGTCACACGCTTATTCCATATATATTGCTCTAACCATAACTACTCAGTCGATATGCATGAATGAAGTTACATTTACATAACCGTTTCAGCTCCGGTCTCTAACCACCAGCCAATCACATTTCGAGCGCATTCCGAGCAGAAAGGTGCCAGAAGCACCCCGCCATGACGATGATTAGGGGACTACCTAGGTTGGTAGTAGGTAGCTCACCAGAGAAGCCGATGATTGATTTCTAAGCCTCATACATACACGAAATTTGATAAACAGAAATATCATCCATGAGTTTGGATGATCGGTCATTCATAAGGTGATATCCTTCTCTATTACGGACCGTATTCCAACATGCTTCAGAGTATTCCTAACCCCCACGATTCACAAATGAGCGAGACCTCCATAGAGGCCCTCACGGCCTCCCTCAACGATGGGAAAATTCATCTGCTCCTCGCCTGCTCGTAAGCAATGTCCTATCGTAATGCTTGAAGTCATTAGTTAGGTAGTTGGTCCGTCTTGAACTCTTATGTAACCCGAGACATAGAGGCAGCGTCGCCACAATCAAACTACCCAACATCATCCGGGCGCTTTCCAAGTACCCCTCAGATCGGCTCTCTATCCGGGTCGTTCTGACGCCCTCAGCGTCGCGGTTTCTCGCCGGCCAGGCCGGTGAACAACCTCCTGTATCCGCGCTTAGTAATCTTCCTAATGTTGATGCTGTGGGTGAGTGATGCCGCCCCTTTGAACTTGGCATCATTATTGCCTGATAGACCTAGGCTAATACTTATTCTCTCAGTATGTGATCTGATTTCATGTTTCCCGGCTTGAATTATGTGGATATGCTCAGATGTAACAGTATATGGATGAGGACGAATGGAAGGCGCCGTGGGTCGTAAGCATTACCTCGCTTTCACTAATATATACAAATGGACACCGCTGACAGGGCATATCACAGAGAGGAGCAGGAATCCTACACATAGAGCTCCGCCGCTGGGCCGACGTGCTCGTCATCGCCCCCCTGAGGTGAGCATTCCCGAGTCCCATTATCCTGTTTCTAGCACTGACGCCCATTTCTAGCGCCAACACATTAGCAAAAATCGTGGGCGGTTTCGCCGACAGCCTATTAACCTCAGTGGTGCGCGCCTGGGATCCATGGGGCGAACTAGACGCACCAAACTCAACCACCACCGCGCAAAATACCACGGCCTCAACATCACAAGGAAGCGGGACGACAGAATCTCGCAAGAACAGAAGGTTCAGAAAACGACGCATCCTCGTCGCGCCCGCCAGTCCGTCCCTCCCCCCTGCAGCCTGAATGAACAACTAACTGATATTCGCAGTGAATACCGCTATGTGGCGCCATCCCATAACCGCAAAGCAACTGCGCGTCCTGGAAGAGGAGTGGGGGGTTCGAACGCCCAAGATACAGGCGAACGACGCATCGACGGATCAGTCGGCTGTGCTTGAAGAAGATGAGGGCGATGGCTGGTTCGAGGTCCTGCGTCCGCAGCGCAAGGTCTTGGCTTGTGGTGATGCGGGCGATGGCGCTATGATGGAGTGGCCGCAGATCGTGGCTGTTATCGAGGAAAGACTTGGGTTAAGGGCGTAGTGAATCAACCGATAGCTAAGCTCGATTTTCTTGACGTGTGCTTAGAACGAGGTTCCTGAAGGGACTGGCAACTCAGGCTAGCCATGAACATTTTCAACTTTTATAGACATGATAATAATCAGCACATTTGTTCCATACTGTTTCGTCGACATGGTGGCGAGCTATTCCGATATCTGACCACAGGCCCAGAGGGCATCATCTACGACAGCCAGGAACGAGATTAGTGCCGTGACGAATTATCGCAATCACCAAAGATGAGACCAGACACGCAATCTACAGTGCAACCCGCGATTTTGATTTTGGTTTTGTACAATTATTTTACACCAGTACGTATGGAATCGTCGATCTTCGTAGCCCCCACTCCCCAAGTCTTTCCATGCAACGCTCAACCCCGGAATTTTTTGTGCTTGATCATGTCGTATGCTACAGAACAGAGTAATGCGGAGAGTCGTGGGGAATGACAAACGTCGAAACCCCCTCCTCAAAAAAACAAAACTCCACCCGCCTTCACATCGAGACCAGAACCTCGCAGGTTTATACATGCATGACGTAAAAAGACTGTTTACTTCCACCCCCCTCCCAACGCCCCATACGCGAAATGCACAAACGGAAAAGGAAAAATAGAAAGTCTAGAGAGAGACGGGCTCTCTCTAATGCCGGAAACTGAAGGCGATGAGCAGATCAGGAGGCTAGGAGTGTAGTAAATGAATGCCTTGGAAGGTATTCAGGGAGTCGAACCAGTTTAGGCGGCTTAAGAAGCAGAAAAGCCGACAATAGCTTCAATTTGAGAATACGTGGCAATCCCAAACGTTCCCTAATTGACACACCTATGCTCCATCCCGCTACTTCTGTTCGTTTTGGCCGTTTTTGCGATGTCAAGGACTTCGCAAGTGTCCGGTCTGCAATGCTCATTTGAGATCGTTAGGATCGTGTCGGAATGTGCAATTGTCGCCTTTGGCACATAGACCCTTGGCCCAGAAGGAACAAGGCTTGGTACCAATAAGAGCACGGTTGATTCCTTTATGCTCCTTGTTTCCCCGGTGGAAATCCTTACGATTTCCACGCTCGCCATTGTCTCGGTGATACTGTCCTTGAGATTGGTAATCCTGCTTTTGGGACCCGTAGGATGCTTCCTCACGTGAAGCACCCTCATACTGCTGAGAATATAGGGGATGATTCTGACCCTGTAATTGACCCTGGGGTTGGGTAGCAAATGACTGAGCAGTGAATGGCTGAGCACCGTAGGATTGAGCCTGGCTCTGGGCCCAATTCTGCCAAGCCGTAAGGTTGGGATCTTGCGGAGCTGCTTGAACTGGTTGCGCAGAACCGCTGAGTGTAGCTAGAAGGTTGGCTAGGCCATTGTTTGCCTGAGGCGCAGGCTGCGGGACCATGGTGCTTTGAGCCGCTTGAGGATTCTGCAACGCATGGACTTGTCGCAAGATAGCGGCATATTGATCTGAAACTTGGGGAGTCGCCTGCGGATAATTCTGCGATTGCTGCTGCGTCTGTGCCTGGGGCTGATAGGTGGCAAAGGGATTAGTTTGAGGAGCAACATGCTGACTCTGAGTGCTTTCAGCGGCCATGCGAGGATATCCTCCTTCTCCAGTGGACCCGGTATTTGTGCTAAATCCGTATCCAGAGTAGCCCTCTTGACCATGGGTGAGATTGGGCAGCAAGCCGCTAGGCAATGCAGCTGATGAAGCTGATGCGTTCTTGCATTGGTCCACGGCACTCTGAATGATTGAAAACGCTTTCAGTACCTTTTCGTCGTTAGTTTCAGGAGGCTGGACAATTCTAGGGTTGGCCGGATCATAAGGATCAGGGTCAACGTAATTCTTTGCTCTGTCGGACTGAAGCAAGGCCAAGACGCTAGCGTCGCGCTCTTTCTGGGTCATCGGGGGAGCACTGGTAGGTTTCGATGGTGCCACATTGAACCCAGCCCCGAAATTGGCTGTTGAGCCGGCAGCCTGGCTAGCCAGGCTGTCCAACCGCCGAGTCGCATACAGAGTAGCCGCAGCCGGGCCGAATTGTCTACATTCTGCCCAGCGGAGCTGAATCTCGTGACTCTTGGGGTGATTGGCTGGCAGAAATACGTGCTTCGGCTCCACGAATGGTTCAGAAACCATTCTCGAAGGGGATCTAGGCGTAAGGGGAATCTCCGATAGGGTTGTGTAAATAGCCATCAACTCGCGATTCTCGTATGCGTCCATAACCTTCTTTTGCTCTGACTCTATTGGGCGGAAGCCGCCACGAGTAACATAGTTTTTCTCCCTCTGGCTTTGTTCGAGAACAGAGAAATCGATGAGTGAAGGCGCAACCCAAGGCCGAATGTCAATGTCTGTTGGGTTTCCGTCATCTTCATCGTCATCTCCTTGCATACTTCTTTGCATTTGTTTAAGCATCTGGCCTTCCAAGCGATTATCTCGCACATCCTTAATCATGCTTAGAGCTCGCCCTTCGTCCTCATTAGAGTCGTGCTCGAAGAGTCTGACTTGAACCAATTCATCGTCCGGTTTCCACGTCACGGTCCGACCTCTGCGGGATTCCTTGCGTAATCTACGCGCTTTCTCCTCCGGAGTTTCCGGAGCTTTAGCGGGCTCCTCCTGTAGCTTGATCTTCTCAATCGGCTTGGCAATCTCGGCGAGCAAGCCACCTATAGTTGAAGAAACAGTTGACTGGGCCTCTTGTGCTTTTGCGACTGGTTTGGAAGCCATACGAGACTTGCTCAAGACCATGGATCCCGATGTTCGAGGACGAGTTCCATTGTTAGATGCGGAACTCTGCTGAGTTGCGGAAGTCGGGACCGATGCTTGACTTGCTCTTCCAGTACCCGTCACGTTACCCTCTACTGCAGCTTTCTTGACCACACGAGGCTCAGCATCGCCATCTCTAGGTCGTTTCGCAGGGGGACCTGCACCAAGTTTGGCAGTGCTGTTGGTAAGCTTTCTCGCAGAAACCAACCCAGAGTAATTCTTGGTCTCTTTTCTTCCTGTCTCCGGCATAGCCGCACCGCCAGACTGAGCAGCCTTGGGCTTTAAGGTGCTGCCTTTGGTGGCGGTGTTGGCACTGGCCTTTTGGGTGGGCATACACTGACCAATATTCGCATTTTCCAACTGCTTTCCCTTAGGTTGACTTTGAGTGGTCGGCTTTTGGGCGGCATTTTTGGCAGATCGCTCCTCGGCATTCTTCGATATCTGTTCCACGAGTTGCTTTCCTTCATCATCCAGGTTGTCACCGTACTTCTCAAGAGTACCAGATAGTTTAACCCGGTTGAAAGTATCCAGATCCATAAGAGTGGCTTCAGATATGAAGCGAAGAACGGCTCGCTGAACGCTCGTGTTGAAGACCTTGCTTTGGAACTCTCGGAATAGCGTGGCCGTCAAGCCTCCCATCAGTTTCATATGCTGCCCCATGTTTCTCAACGTTTCTTCATCGCCAAATTCAAGAGCTGTCTCGAGAGCTATACGGATGACATCATGCTTTTCGTCGAGTGAAGTTTGAATTCGTGGCCATTCACTCTTGGGACTATTCGACTTCTGTTCTTTCAAAGCCTTTGCCTCCGCACAAAGGTCGACAACATATTTGCCAAAGTTGGCAACTCTTTGTCCTATGACTTTGGACCAAGGATCCTCCTTTTCACTTTGAGAGGTACCACTTTGTTCAGCACTGGGTTCTTGTCGAATGATCTTGACTACATCGTACTGAACACCCTTGGTTGGGTCAGTCGGTCGGGTCTCCATAGCCATGATCTATTGAAGTAGATGGGGTTAGCGTGACCCGGCACTGTAGACGTATGATGAAGTTGAAGCAATGCACAAGTTAATTGAGATAGTTGGTTGCTTGCAGGGAAAGATGAACGTTCAATAACGAGATGTGTGGAAATGGGAATTGGTTGATGGTTAGGTTTAGGTAGTAGATGTTCTGCATGACCCGTGCAAAAAAAAGAAGGTGCCGGGCAGACGTGTTTTGGGAAGTCGATGGTGGGGTAGAGAGTGTTTGTGTGTGTGTGTGTGTGTGTTTTTATGTGTTTATGTGTTTATGTGTGTGTACGCGTGTGTATGTTTATATGTGCTGTTGTGTGCACGTGGCCATCACGGTTGGGTAGGTACCTAGCCAACGCGATAGTACTCACCTGTAGAACTAGAAGTTCCTGGGGGTCTTCTTCCTCGCTGGACTCGGTAACGCTCTCAGTGTCATACACTGGAGCCTCTACCTTGCCCGTCGCTCGGTATCTTTCTGCTTTTACAGCAACTATAACTTGTCAGTACATCCACCACCTGCCTTTTTGGAGGACCCCTACTTACCAGCTTTGATAGTACTTTGCTTCTTTTCCGATTCTAGAGTGGACTTCCTCTCTCCAAGTTTCTTTAATTCATCCGCATACTTCTTATGCTCGGCTGACCCAACCGATGCACCTTTGAGCTGCTTCTTGGTCATGGCCATACTTTCACTGACTCTTTTCAGTTCCTCAACCAATGGTCGCACCTTCTCCCGGAGTACTTCGCAAGGCAGAGGATTAGGAATTAGTGGGAGCAAAGGCGTCCCATTCCTATTATCTCCAGCAACGTGGGGTTTAATGCCCGTAGCATTCGTAACCACCTGACGCCGCACCGGCGCTGCTCCCAAAAGAAGATAAGGGCATCCTGGAACACTTTTCCACTCCCTACCGTGGGTTCCCGTCACCGAGGTGGTCGCCTGTTCATTGCCTTGAAACGTGTTTGCCTCGGGTACATTTGGTATAGACCCCGCGAGAGATAGATCCGTAATAGGTGTACGGGCTACTGTAAGCGGTATACTGGGGCGAGTAGCCGACGCTGTCGGGACATTAGTCAATCCCTGGGCTTGTCCTTGAGATGGCATAGGCACTAGATGAGAAGCCGATGTCGCAGGTAATTCAGCTGCGTTGGCTGGTACAAGGCCTGCGGGGAGTTGGATTTGACCATGTCGAACGTTGGTGGTCTGTGAAGGTTGGTAAGTTGTTCCATAAGTATGTGTCTGAAATGGTGACACTTGGTCAACCTGATATGCGCTCGCAGAAGGTCCTGTCGGCATCCCCAAAAGGGGTTCATTATTGGAATACAAATGCTGTCCTTGAGCATAAGGGTTGGAGGAGCTCTGCTGCCCAACCCACGGGCCTTGTTGGAAGCTATTTGATCCGAAATGCGGTTGCGATTGAAGAAATTCGGGGTAGTGCCCGGCGTGGTCTTGTGGATGATATTGAAAGTTATACGACGCTGAACCCATGGAAGCATCGTCATGTCCGTAATCAGACGCGCCTTCGGCCACAAATGCGGCATTAGAGTAAGAGGTTCGTCCAGTGAACTGCGGATTGGTGGGCTGACTATAGGCGCCAGTTCCCACAGCGAACCCGAGGTTCTGATATTGATGATTACCCGAGCCGTCGAGATACGATCCAGTACTATGATCTACGTGTCCCACGTTGTCACCTTCATGGCTTTTGCTATTACCACCAGTCAGGTCAGAGCCAACCTGGCCCATCTGCCAGCCCGCAGCACCCTGCTGGGCCATGGCGGAAGTGAACAATAGCTTTGTTCAACAACAAGGAGCTCACGTGACCTAAAGAGGTGTGAGTGGAGTGCATGCCAAGATCGTTAGTGCAGAGATGTGGAGGGGGCGTCTATCTATCAATCAACCAGCCCAGTCAGCCAAGGCTGGGCTCATCACCACCAGGAACAATCAAAAAATGAACTTACCAAGGACTGAAAGTTAACTTTGCAAATAATCAGGATACTCTGGTCAATGCAAGAAAGCTTGAAGATGTGCACATTCAATCAAGGCTTGACGAGAAGATGGCGAAAGTGAAGAAGAAAGGTGGCGTGAATTTAGTTGCAGGCGTGTGTTTGGGAAGTGGAGGCGTGGATTTAGTAAATTTTAAAGAGGTGGATGATTGTGTGTGGACTGACGTGGGGCCAGCCCGCCGAAAAGGGAATAGTTCGAGATCTGCAAAACGAAAACGATCAGCTTCAGCTTCCCTCAAAGCTATCAGTACAGTACAAACAAGCTGTCAAAGTACTCGGATGCTTGTTGTGTAGGGTGCGCAGTATAAGCCCACGAATACTAGAAAAGTATAGGATGAAGAGGGTGGGAAATAGGAAAAACAGGAAGAAGAAACAAGGTTGATGCGGAACTGGATGGCCTAATGCGCAAGGGAATAGCACCTGAGAGGTAGCTTAGGCTACACACAAAGTTGCAACACAGGGATATCGACGACAGGGAGGTACATGTCAGGCTGGCTTGAGTCGCCGCGACGACCTGTTGTGGTGTTTAACACCATGCCGGCATGAGTGCTATGGACAACTCAGGCATCTATCGTCCCGGCGATCCACGTTAACACATCAGCAGAGGGTCAACTGCCCTATAGAGCCTACAAGCCCTTCAACATTAAAGAGTTGATGCATCCCAGTCGGCGACAACAGGCACGCAGGCTCACAGCATACCGCAAGGCCATCAAGGGTTGGGTTGGGTTGATGCAGGGTTTAACTGCATGGTGCTGGCTGAAGTCTTCGGATCTAAGGCAAGTTGACTAGTCTCTGGACTGTTCACAGGCCGGATCAGTGTGAAAGGATAAACAGAGCCTCCCCAGCAAACAATCGAGCATGTCTGCATACAAATGATACTGCCCGATTTGGTGGTGTAGTCCTGGGCGGCATATTCAAAGGGGTGAATAGAATGATGAGCAAACTCTCTGCCACCTCTTTCTCTAAAATTCTTCCTCGCCGACCTTTAGGCCTGGGAAACGGGAAGGGGAAGGAATTAAAGTGTCACTGATGATGATAAGGCATGTTGGGGAAATGGAGGTTGGAATGTCCCAGTCCTATCAGGCCAGCCAGACTATACTCTGGGTCCAGTGTATGCGCCTTAATGTAGCAGACTTCATGGCCTGCTGCCATCGCTGGCTCCCGATTTAACTCCGAGCCTCCCCAACCCGGCAATCCGCAATTCACTTTTGCAGCTTGACCGGTCGGGGGGGTTTCGGTGGCTGGGACAACAAACAGCCAATGATAAAAGGATGAACAGTACCAACCAGCGCTCACATACAAAATCCTTGCTTTTGCTCTCGCTTTCCCAATAAAAAACTTTAATGCGAACACAGAACAAAGGTGATGCTGCGATGGATGAAGAAGAGAGAAAGGGAAGAAAGGGGAGGGAGATTTGGTGGTTTTCAGCATACCCTGTTCTGATTGCGATTATTTTCAGTTCCTAATCAACAACCCTGTCGCTGTGATCGCTACTGATTATGTAGTCGTGAAAAGTAGCAGTAGCAGCAGCAGCAGCAACCGCGAAGATAGTAGTAAATAGTAGAAGACCCAGCAAGTACCGTTTTATCTCTTAAGTGAGAGTAGTAAGTTTACAACATGGATGTTTTTTTTTGGCATGTAATTAATGAGACATGCCCTCTGAGTCTACCTCGATGTTATTGAACAGATTTGAAATGATCCAATGGAGTGGAAGAGTAGCAGCCGATGCCGATTTGATGGAGGGGAGAGAGAGGATTGATTGAATACGCTGAAGTGTTGATGGTTCGACAAGAGCAGGTAGAAAAAAAGGATGCGGCGGATGAGAACAAGATAGGCGCTTGAAATAACAGACGCGCTATAAGATAGCCCTTTCAACTAATTAATTCATAGAGAGGCCCAAGTCATGATCGTTACCCATTAACGCGAGTACAAGAAGATGAGAGAGACTGGTAAAGCGAGGGATGAATGGCGGTTAGGTGGAAAAGGTGAAGAAGGGAGAAAGGCAATCGGGGGTGGCCAGAGTGACTTAGGGCGGAATTTTGTAGGCAGGAAGGAGAGGGCAGGCGGTGGAGGCGGTACTTATAATAACTTGCACCCAATTAGGTACACGAGATCCCTGATAAGTGCTGAAGTGGAATAGGTACCTAGGTAGCTTAGGTAGGTACCTAGGTACCTAGAATGGAAGGGGGGGCCCAAAATGGGGTCGGATCCTCGTGGGTTGGGTAGGTACCTTTAAGTACCTTGGAGTACCAAACCCAGTGTGTAATTACGTCGGTAGACGATATATATACGAAGTAGTACTACGCAGGGCACAGTAGGTAGGTACCTGTGGCTGAAACCAATTTAGACTCTTAGGTACCTAAGAAGTAAGTACCCACCTAACACTACATACTGATGTACCAAAGGTAGGTACCTGACGTACATCGTACCAGGTACCTAACTCGGTGGGTAGGCACAAAGTACCTAGGTACCTCCCTAGCAAAGTAAGATAGGTACCTAAGATACAGTGCACTCTCTACGTAAGTACCTATGAAGTACGGATCCGTACTTACGGAATACGAATGATAGCTTAGGTAAGGTACCTAGGTAGGCAGAAGTTTGCAAACGAAAGTACCTAACCTAAGGCTCTGTGAGATTTGGTCAAGCCGGTTTCCAAGCATTACACCTGTCAACAGTGGCCGTCAACCAGGTCCGTAATCCGTTAGGTAGGGACGTACGTCCGTAGTTAATGTACCTAGGTACCTACCTACCTACACCTCCCTACGAAGTACATAGGTACCTATTTCGGATCGCCTGCTGGCTTTAGGTAGGGCGACGGTTCCCGGTCGATGAATTACCTACCTCTTACAAGTAAACATTAACATTGCCTCTCTACTACCTACGGACTACATACATTCCAATCGCCCCATGTAGTGTACGAAGTACCATAACGTGGTAAATTTCAAGGCCCTTGTGGACATCACACCACATCTGATCTAGAACGTCTACAAAGTACTTACAGTAGGTAGTCCGTACATTAACCGTATTAAGCTCTCCTCGTAATCACACGAGTTAGGTATAATGTAAGTAGGCAGTAGGTAGCGTACTTCGTACCTACATAGCTAGTCTAGGTAGGTAGTGCGTGTTTTGGAGCTCTAAGGTCCACTACTTATAGGTGAGGATCTTATTGGACTTTACTGTCGAGATACATATGTATTACACGTAGATGATAACACTAGGTATTTATTGCAGACCTTACGAAGTAATCCGTACCTAGGTATACATTAAAACCTACTGGGAAGTTTACGTCAGCAGTCTATGACTTATTATCTGGTCAGTGACATCGCATCGTAAGAAACAGTGAAGTTCGTTCTAATAGGTAATGGTGTTGGAAAACAGGGTTGAGACTGCATGTAACCCGTATTACGACTGTATTTCAGCAACATAACAAACCCGAGTTGCCCTCGTCCAACTTTACGGCGCGCAATCCCTATGTTTACTTGTTTGTTCAAATTCCTGAACCGGATACTATAAATGCAACGCGCTAATAATCTCTTTGGGACAGCCGTTATGTTATGTCTGACGACCTGGCTTCAAGTTGGTATGCTACGGGTTCAGATAGCACTCAAGAGATCTCACAACCGTCGAATCTCGCTATGTAACGCCAGCTGATGCGGCTAATCTTTCGATTTCTAAAGATCATTCATTAGTTGCGCATCGTCGATTGTCGTTGATCCTACTGTCTGGGCTCCTAGTCCTAATTTGCCGTCCCTGCGTCGCACAAGGGGGTACCTACACTATAACGCCTTAAGTGTTCATATCACCACCCTGCGTTTGTACATAAATAGTACGGACGTAGTAGTTATTGGATCCATAACCCGAGTCATTATACGGATCCGTAACTAGAAGGAAAAAGCACCATGCAGCTGATATTATGTAAATCCGGTTCATTCTCACATATGGGCTTATGTCTTATACCCTAACCTGTATCAGTCTACCTTTAGTATTAGATAGGTGGCCTGACGTTAGACACGTGTAGCCTGAACTTATATCATCTTAATACCCATTTTTCGAATATAAATGATTGCTCTTTTTATCCTCCCGGCAGCGAGTTTCGCGGCCAGTATACTACGGCCATCAGTACCAGGCTAACAGCTACATCGGCCGAAACAACTTATTATCGAAATCCGGAGAGGTTCCACCACACCCGCAAGGCCATGGCGTACACGTATCGCTACTGTCTCATCCCTGAATACCTCCAATGAACGCATGCGACCTGTCGGGCCCTTTGACAGGTATTGTCTCATAATTGCGGACCTGTGATTTGCAGGCCAGCAAGACGGCATAGCTATTTGCTCGGGGCACTGTTGTCCAGATTGCCGAGAAGCCCGAACAAGATCTGGTCACTCGGGCACGCGACACGGAACAGCGAGAGACAATCGAGGGATATCTGAGAACAAGTGGTCCACCCTTGATGTTCTGGTTGGGTCGCCGTTGGAGTTCGCCGAGATACCCTTCTCGTATTGTATTCCTGTTCATGAACCTCTTTACGTTGATATGTGCCACGTTTGAGGAACGGAGAACCGAAGAGAACGGCATGATTGATTGGCATTGAAAATCATACCCGAGCCCGGAATCGGATGTGTCATCCGAGCAGCCGTGAATAATTCGTACTGTCGAGCATCGCTTGGACAGATCGGGTCGCTGAGAAGCGAATAGCAAACTGGAAAAATTGATGACGTGCGCAGACATAGTGTTTGCTCGACTGGAGGACGCCTAACGGCTCCAATAGGCCAACGTGATGTTCGCTTGCCAGAGGAATTTTCGTGGTTCGTGTTCGGCGAGCATCCATTGTTCTCATTTGACGCCAATAGAACTTAAGAAAACTTCTCTTTGTTGAGGATCCACGATACTCTGCGCCACATCGCTCATCGATTCGACTTCGCAAATGCCGACGCCATGCCTGAACTGCCATATCCCAGACACGGCCCCGCCATCATCCGAATCGTAGCGGACCTGAAAAGCCTGCCATCTTTGATTTCGTAACTCGGAAACATGCACCTCGACGGCGTTTCTCTCACCAGAGAAAACCAAAACGCCTGGATACCCGGGCTTCGTGACCCCAGAGATTTTTGCGCCAGCCCATGATGGGTTCAAGGCCAGCTTGCGCTTGTTTGTGTTTAGGAGATGATGGAGCCATACTATAACCGTTCTGTCGGCACGCGCGTTGTTGCCCTCAAATTCGCATGCATTCCCCGCTGGGCTGCTTGCACTCGGATGTGAGCGCTCTTGCGATGAAATCAAATCCTTGAACACAAGCAGTAGAGCGTCCAAAACCTCTTCGCCGGCAGGAGCCTCGACTGAACTGAATGCAGCTTTTGTGGCGGACCTCAGGTCTTCCTTATCGTATCCGGTGGCAGATATGACCTCGGGAAAGCCACTCAGGGGGTAAGTGTCTGGCAATCGGAGCAGCAGAACAGCAGCAGCAGAATTTTTTGCACTGGGTCCATCGCAGCAATACGAATACCGGAGCTCCTTTGCTTTCGGGGAGTATCCTAGGGATTCAGGGTACATGGCAAGCAGCAAGTCCAGTTCGACCTCGAGCCGCTCTGCTGCTTCCGTCGCCATGTCGGCGGCTACAATCTTCCACCTGGAGTACTGGAGTATAGTATTGAAAAAATTCACCTCGAATCATGAGACACTCCGTTTATAATGAAAACAATGAACGAGGAAATTATGTAATTATTCAAAACCGAAGAACATCGCTCATGAATTGTCATGTATAGGTAGGTATTCCGTGACCGTTAGAATAATTACCTAGCGTACCTACGAAATACAGTACGAAGTAAGTGGATTCGCAGTCTTTCGTCCCTAAAGCTATTTTTTCCGAGCGCATAAATACCCCTGCTTACAAATGTACGTACTGTATCTGCAACATCACACTATTCTATGGACCCGTGCTCTATTGATATTTTCCCATTGGCACGAGTAAAAAGGATATGTTCACAATTATAGCTTCGATCGTAGGTCACCTTGGGCCTGAATCAATGCGAAAACATCCAGTTGATAGACCTTGGCCTCATTTACGATCTTTTGACCCCGTCCCGTACCCCAGGCCTGTGTCAATTGTTCCGTAGGAAAGTCTCCTGGCGCACAGTCGTACTCATATAGTGACAAAAACCTCGGGCATTCGCCGTTAATCCTTCTATAATGTATGCATCTGCGGAATTTCTTAGGGATGCCGAGCTTGTCGAGTTGCTGATTTTGGTACCAGGCACCAAAGTCTTCGTCTTGGCCCTCGGCTGGTTCCATCGCAACACAGTAAATGGTACGACTTTGATGTTCTCCACTATCGTTCTCGTGTTCACGGGCCTCGTATGTTTGAAGCTTCTCGTACAGCCTTAGCTCGAAGTGAATGAGGTCACAGATATCGTCGCATCCCAGGATTCTGCTTTTCTTCATTTCTTCATTGATATTCAGGGTTGCAGTTGAGTCGGTAGTGCTGGTGTCATCTCGAGGATAGAGAGCTATGTATGGAATGATTGCGCCCTTCTCCACGTTCTTGTACCGCAGGGCAAGCTTCGTCCAGCCGCCAGAAAGAACATGGGGTAGATGTTCCTCGTTATAGAAACGGTTGTAGAGTTTGTCGGACGTCTTCTCCGCGTCGAGCACGCGCGAAGCTACGAACACAAGTCCTCGTGTTACCATAGTTGCTGTTGTTAGTTTGTAGAAAGAAAGGCGAACTTTTAGAATGTCATACCTCAGTGGAAGTAATATTATGTATTTAGATATTGTTTGTCCGGCGGACAAAAGTCACATTCCGACGCCGATTGACTTTGCGATTAGCTGGGGACTGAGGAGGTTCCCTAAGCCGTGGTCACACCATAATAGAGTTCCCAAGTCATAGCTAGTTACACCAGGAGAATAAGTAAACTAGATTTCTGCATAGCAGGGGTTTGCTTTGACAGAAGAATCCCGGCTTTGCGGAGGCTTAAGGCCACAGACAAAGCTGACAAGCTCGGCATAGGCCCAAAGCCTTCAAAAGACAGCCCATGATGCTGCTGCATGGCATATATAAAGTGCGTTACGGCGCGCGGACTGAACCTTTTAAGCAATGCGTAATGCAATCAGCACGCCACCGGAACTTTGCACACGGCTACTATTCTCGTCAAACACCCCGAGACAGTTCCCTCAATTATATTGTTGGCCAGCGACTTCCGAAGGGCGTTTCCCTGATTCGGCGAGTCGAGGATTGTCTCCAGAATGATAAAACCGAGAAGCTGGCGATGTATTAATTGGCTTGGAATCACCGGCCAAAAGAGAGATGAGCGTCATGGGTGAGTAAAGCTTAGCCGACAACTATGTAACGCTCTATCTTTGCGCTTTTCCGCCGTCGGCCCGGTAAGAGACTTTTTGGTATAGGATTTACTGTTAGGTCGGGACGTAGCTAGATAGTTAAGCGATGACATGAGTGTTATGCCTACCTCCGAGGCCATGAACCGCCCCCGGAAACCTCAGCTAGAATCCCGAGTGGTTTCTTTAGTTCTGACTACGGTGCTTCCATTATTCTGGATTTGATTAGACAGCGAAACAGTCTTGTATCAACATAATATGTTTGTGAAAAGAAAAAAAAAGCAATCACGGCGTCCCTCACGTCCATGAGCTTCTTCACAGCAACTGTTACGTACCCTCCTCATGACGAAGAACGCCATGGACGTAATCCGTACCTACCTCTATATTTAACTACCGAGGCCCTTTCACATTGCACACGGGATACAATCATTAATGGCTGTTACTATCCTTTAGTTGCATAGCTAAGCTCACAGATACCCCATATATGCATACCCTCGAATTGGTCTGTACATGTAACTCCAAACTCCAGGAACATCGACAGTGGCACGAACAACCTTCAAGCTAAACGACAGCTGTACAATTGAGCGAGCAAGCACCGATGTCTTTACATTCATGCTTGCTGATGACTAGCCCAAGGTGGATTGTATAGCCGATCAAGAGTCGCTTTCTCCCTTTACCAAATACATCACCTATTGGTCTGGGCTGTAGGTCTATCTGTTCGTTATGGCCGCCACCGGGCATTCATTGCGCGATCGCCAAATCGGTGAGGAATCTCTCCTCTGTCCCGTATCAAATACATTCTTATCTTGTGAAGATGCATGTGTGTGTATATGTTTGCTTCTACTGACCTCCGTAACCTGTACCACCAGCGTCCCTTAAGAAGATCCTCAACCTCAATGAAACCGTCACCCGAGATGAGAACGATGAGCCCCATGCACATGGTCTTGCGCCGGTCGGACCCATCCTCAATTCTGAGGGAGAGCCAATCTGGAAGGTTCTTGTCTTCGACGACTTGGGCCGTGATGTCATCAGCAGCGTTCTCCGAGTGAGCGACCTGCGCTCCATGGGCGTGACGATGCACATGTATGTATACAGGATATCCTTCAACTCTGTCACAATACTCATAATCAGATAGGCACATCTCCGCCGTGCGACACCCTATACCTGACGTTCCCGTCATTTACCTCGTTGAGCCGAATGCGAAATCTTTACAAAACATTACAACCGACTTACAAAAAGGACTCTATTCCCCTGCTTACATTAACTTTCTCTCCTCTATACCACGACCCCTTCTTGAAGACTTCGCCGCACAAACGGCCACCGCTGCCACCGCGGAACACATCGCCCAGCTATATGACCAGTACTTAAACTTCATCGTTGCCGAGCCCGACTTGTTCAGTCTTGGCATGCAAAGAGAACATACCTATTGGGCACTGAACAGCGCGAAGACAAAGGATGAGGAACTAGATTCTGTTATCGACCGTATAGTCAGTGGTCTGTTTAGCGTAATTGTGACCATGGGTACGCGCAAATGGCATGCTTCTTCCCGGCATTGTGATGCTAACATATGGCAGGTGTCATTCCTGTAATTCGATGCCCCAAAGGCGCGGCAGCAGATATGATCGCTGGAAAGCTTGATCGCAAGCTTCGTGACCACGTTTTAAATTCGAAAGATAACCTCTTCAACGCTAGACCCGCTTCATCTACCGGTACTCCCGCCCCGAGACCCGTTCTCATTATCCTCGATCGCAATGTAGATTTAAACCCTATGCTATCCCATTCTTGGACTTATCAGTCCTTGGTCCACGATGTTCTCAACATGAAGCTTAATCGAATCACCATCGAAACCCCGGTGGATGAGAATAACCCGGCGAAGGGAGTCACAAAGAAGGCCTATGATCTGACTGCTGCTGACTTTTTCTGGGAGAGGAACGCTGCGCTCCCTTTCCCCCAAGTGGCCGAGGACATCGACGCTGAACTATCACGGTATAAGGAAGATGCTGCAGAGATTACAAAGAAAACTGGTGCTTCATCGATAGAAGATCTTCAAAATGATACGAGTGCGAGTGCACAGCATTTGAAGACTGCCATAACCCTATTGCCTGAATTGCGGGAGAGGAAAGCCGTTTTAGACATGCATATGAACATTCTGGCGGCGCTCCTTTCGGGTATCAAAAATCGGCAATTGGATAACTATTTCCAGATGGAGGAAAATGTCATGAAGCAAACAAAAGCCCAAATGCTTGAGACTATCAAGGATGAGTCAAAGGGGTCTGACCCACTAGACAAGCTGCGATTATTCATAATTTGGTTCCTCAGTACTGAGCAAGAAGTCAGTAGGGCAGACTGGACTCAGCTTGAGGAAGCTCTTACAGCGGCCAATGTGGACGGCAAATGCCTTGCCTACATCCGACAGTACGTATCTGTCCTCTTTATCTCAGGAACATATCCGAGGAACTGACTGTCTCATCAGAGTACGCGCGACAACTAAAATGACTCAACTAACTACCATCAATAACCCCTCGCAGCCAGCTTCACAGTCCGGCACCTCAGATCTCTTCGGGCGCTTTTCCTCCATCTCCACTCGATTAACAGACCGGTTAAAGGAGACTGGTGTAGGCGTCCCTGCCAATCTAGCATCTAACTTTGATTCTTTAATAGGGGGGATCAAGAACTTCCTTCCCGCCGACCGTGATCTTACAGTCACTAAGATAGTGGAATCGATCATGGACCCCCAGGCCGCCTCAACATCCGCTATCGCCAAGACGGAGAACTATCTTTACTTTGATCCACGCAGTGCGAACGCACGAGGTACGATGCCACCACCTAGTGCCCTACGAGCGGGTGCTAGCACACCAGGCTCGTTGCCAGGAGCCGCAACACTAGGAGTATCGACGCCGGGCACTGGGGCTAGCTTCGGACAGCGCAGACAGGGGTACACGGATGCGATCGTGTTCACAGTTGGCGGAGGTAGCATGGACGAGTACGGCAACCTTCAAGAATGGGTGAAGCGCACGAGCGAGGGCAAGGCGAAGAGGAGAGTGGTTTACGGCAGCACGGAGTTGCTCAACGCGCGGGAATTCATCAAGGAAGAGCTAGAGAGGTTAGGAAGTGAGGTCTCGTAGGAACTTTCTTTTTTTTTTTTTTTTAGCTCTTTAAGTCTACGTACCTAATCACAATTTTCTTTGGGGAAAGCGAGCTCCCCCCGAACAATAACTGAGACGAGCATTGATTGATTGATTGATTGATTTGATTTACTGATTTAGGTACTTTGTGAAGGAGGTTGCTTGCAACTTATCCCGAATCGTACACTTGCTACGCGTGGTCTACGTTCTGCTCTGTCTGATACATTGCGCAGCGCGCCTATGAAATAGATAAATAGATCCCATCCATCCATCCACAGAAACAGAAACAGATACACATACCACAAACCAACGAACAGACAGGAAGTAAAGAAGAACACATCGTCTTCATCATTGACTACATTACATATTCAACACGAAATGAGATCGAAACCCCCTCGCTCGCTATTCTCACCGCACCTCTTCTTCTTTTCTTTTCTTTTCTTTTCTTCCCTTGAGAGAATAATCAACTAACCCGGTCTTATCCGGCAGATGAAGGAAACGTAAGTGACTGGCCCCCTTCCCGAATCGCGCGAGGGAAAAAGATTGCCTGCTCGTTTTTTTGAGGGGGGGGAGGAGGAGGGTCGTACGGGGAGACATAATAGGTTAGGTGAGGTTAAGTTAGGTAGGTAGGAGGGCGGGAGGACGGAAATTATCTTAGCGTGAGGGGAATAATGGGAGAAGGGAGAAGTGAAATGAAATGCGCTGAACGTCTAATCGCGGATGGGGAGAGGAAGAAGATGGATGAACGAAATATTGTAGAATTGAAGGGTTTATATATATGAGTTACGACGTGCGTCTTGTTTTTTAATAAGTTCTATACGCCCCTGAACAAGCGAACAACAAGGAACCACAGGGCGCCGATGAATTTGAAGGCGCTGAGGCCGGCGACGCTCCATAGGATGATGGTGGTGTAGAGCGTTGAGCGCGCGTCCTGATCCTGTTGGGTCTGGCCGGGACTGAGGTCCTCGAGGCCGGCTGTGCTAAGGACGAGGGCGACGAGGCCGAAGTTCGTGAAGATCCAGATCAAGACGACCAGGGAACGAATCCACCTGTAGTAATCCAGCTGGGACTCCATTTTCTGCGCCTCGGTTTTTTCCGTCTTCACTGCCTTGGGCTCCTTTGCGCCGAACACCTTAAGTTCCTGTTCATACTGGGCGTCGAGATCGCCCTCGTCTGGCAGGTCGGTCTTACCCTTCCCGTCTTTCGTGTCGATTTTGGGAAGCTCCTCGGCTTTGTCGTCGCCCTTGGTACCCCATGAAATATCGTGGGTGTTGCAGAATGCGTACACATTGAGCACATTCACGTATGTGGGCGTTAAGGCTAGGTATTGTATGAATGACGTGATCATGTGCCAGGGGTCAAACATTAGAATCGATGCGATGATCCAGAGGCCATAGGTTGACAGTAAGGAGACTACCAAAGACAGAAACACCTTATTGTGGAAGATGGATTCGATACTGAATCCGGCCTTGATTTCCTGTTGCACAGCTATGACCGATATGAAGACGGCAGCGAAAGCCAGGTATCTGAAGTGGATGTTAGCATGTTCAAGGAATGTAAGGAAACCCTGAGTAAACTTACATCATGATAATGCACCAGAAAATGACCATTGCTGTGTAGAGCTTTCCGGAGCCCGCAGGGCGATTACCGAGAGACAGTACAAAACATGCGACCAAGCAGACACCGTAGAACCATTCAAAAACCACACTCAAGATCGTACCAATATTGCCCAAAAGCAACGGCCCACCCAGGCTCTTCGTTAGAATCTTGAAAACCAGGAAGAAATTGCCAATAGCGAACCACGCAAAGATTTGGCTAATCGTCTGAAAGATGAATTCGATGAAGAAGGCTATCTTGCGGATGAAAGAGTGGTCGGACCGCCAGAATTGGTAGAAATGAGCAATAGCGTAGATGGCCGCGAAGAACGAACCGTTTAGCCAACGACGCCGTTGAAGAATGAACTCCGTGACTGTGTCTGGTACATCCGTCTCGCCCGTGGCAGACTTCACATAGGTGAGAAGCCAGTGACAGTTACGTTTCGTGACCAGCTCGAAACAAAGGATCCTATCTTCAGCCAAGTACATATTCGCCGTAAAGACGCCAGCGCCTGCTCCGTGAAGCGTTTCACCCTTGAAATACTTCTCCAGAGGGCCTTGACCGTATTTGTCGTTTTGCAACGCAACATACCGATACGCCGAAAAGGCGCCAGGCAGGACGGAAATGAATCCAAATGCGGATTCAAGTGGCTTATCCAGAATGTTACTCATTTTGTACTCGAAATTCTGGGTGGCGACGAGAGGATTGATCAAGTGTCTGCCACCTGTGCCTAACATAGCCTTGATCTCACCACATGCACCAGCACAACTAGGTTCGAGATCGAAGGCCTTCCAAAGCTGGTAAATGGAGTTACCTCCGGGTCTAGTACCGGCATCAATCAGAACGCATATGTTGGGATCCAGAACGCGTCCAAAGGCTTGAAAGAACCACCGGTGCGAATTGATCTTCTTCTGATTCTTCTCTTTAAGACAGAAGAGTAATTGAACCGGCTGTTTCTTCGGTAACAGCTGTACAACACCATTCTTGATCTGCATACCCACCTGGCTGGTGTATTCGTATATGTGGGCGGTGACGTCTTTACCATTGACCTGCTGCTTGGCAATGCCTTCTTGATAAACACCCATACCGGCCAAAAGTGCCCTTGTCCTTTTATTAATCTTGGCGCGACCGTCACTAACGATACAGACGACAATTTTCTTCCAGGAATTCGGCCCCCAAGTGTTGCTTCCCTTTCGACTGCACATATACTCGATATTCTTCAACACACCAATCATGGTTCTAGCGAAGAGAATATCGTCCTCGTTGTACATGGTGATGACGATGAAAAGCTCGGTCTGCCGTGGCTTGCTGAATAATTGTTGACGCAGCGTGAAGTTCTCAGTGTAGAAGTCATTCGGATCGCAGGTTGCTGCGCTGTACCGCATGTGTGTAAACTCATCACGCTTGCCATGAGAAAGCTGGCTTAACAAACGCGGGGGAACTGGGCAGTCTAGGACCAAGTTTCCTCGATATAAAAGAACCTGTTTCACTGTCTTCCATCTCTTGATGGGCGCAGCCGATTGCTGAGATGGATTATCTGAATAAGGCTCTTGCCCTTGTGGCTGTGGTTGTGAATACGAATCGTCGTGAGGCAGTATGGGCTGCTGATCGTAATCATCGTATTCGTAACCTTGATGGTCATTCAATGGCGTTGTCGGTTGTGGTTCGTAGGGCGGGTTGTAATACGCGTCGTGGTGCTGCTCCGGGTTTACGGAATACTCAGAGCTATATGCTTGGTTGTGACCACGCTGGTAGGGGGTTTGGGACAAATCGCTCGCAGAATATGCCGCATTCAGAGGTAAGTTGTCACTCGGAGTATATTGTCCGGGGTTCGGCATGTCGATGCCACTGCTCGAGTGCGCGCCATAGTTACCATAGGGAGCATCGTCTAGCTGATACCCGCCTTGCATAGGATGTCCTGGGGAAGGTGACCGGTGCGGGTTTCTCCGGTGGCTATCCATAGTCGGATCGTAATAGTTGTCATCTAGAAAAACACAGGAACTAGTGAGCTTTTATGGTGAAATCCAGATTACACTGCCTCTTGGAAAGGGAGGCGCAGACTCGAGCGCAGACCGAGGCAGAGAAACAAATGAAAGTTGAAAGGAGAGTAGGGACCGCAGTACTTAATCAAAAAAAAATAATAGATGGAATTCACGCAGGAGGCGGAGGATGAAAGCTCATAACTTACCCAGATGATTATACGACATGGTCCGGGATTCGAGCGTTTCAAGAGGACCGAGGGATTTCTTAGCGAAAGGAATGAACAGACGGAGAAGTGGATACGTGGTGAGCTACTACAGGCGAACAAAATGGCTGGAATGCAACTGAAGGATGGGCAGACATCGGCTGGAATGCCTATATAGAGTAGTGTCTAGATAGCAAGGTCGTGGGTGTTCGACCACCAAGTCAAAGACTCAAAGACTGAAAGACTCAAGGCACGATGTATCAATGAGTCGCGTGGCCTTGGTTGGTTTTCTGCTGTTGATTGGGGTTGTATTCGTATTTCTCGACGCAACGTATTGTACATGCGACGGCTTCCTTTGTTTTGAAGCTCTTGCTCAAGCCAAGAAAGCAGGGTTGGTATCCTCTCTCTGTCTTCGATGCCCAAACAAACAGCGACAACAGCGACTCACGGTGCTGGAGAATTGTTCCGTTCAAGTACTGTACTGTAGCGACGAAAAGCCACACGAATACATACGCGCGCACGTAGACAATCAGTTGTTGTTTGGGGGGTCGAGAAAAAGCGATATATTTTGGGACTTGCAAGTCTCAAGAGAGGCTGAGCCCGGGCTGAACAATCTGACTAGTATTTCGTACGACAGATGGCGCGCAAAATAATGGGTTGTTTCAGATCAACAAAGCGGGCGAAGCAGTGATCAAAAGCCAATCACGTTGTTTGTTTGCGCGGTTAACTGCTTGCCGTGGCGTCACCGGCCAGGCACTTCTTCATGAGACACGCTCGTGACAGTGGGGGGGGGGGGAGTAAATGTACAGATAAGGAATAGCGTGGAGTCTTATCTGTGTATGGGACCAAGGACCCACAGAGTGACGTCGTTCAACACACTAAAAGTTCTCACCTACGAAGTACGCAGTAGGTACCAGCTCATCTTCACCTCAAAAGGTTTCTTCCACATACCTACCTAGGTACCTAGGTACTTAAGAAGTCGAGTGGAAGCTCCCATATATTACTAATCTGTTGCCTACTGGATTTATACTGCACTGCGGAATCCATTACCAGATACCTAAGTAAGGTATTAACTATGTCGTTCGTTCGTTAGATATTAACTGTAATGCGCTGCATGCGGGGTTTTACCAGGTCATGTACGAGAGTAAGAACGCCACACTACCTACGTCCGTACCTTAGGTACCTAATGCGATCCTCCTCTCTTGGAGTCCAATGCAAATTTCAGGCAACTTTACTTTGCCAACTTGTGAAATCTACCCACCGCATACAAGTACCTATACCTAAGAAGTACGCTACGGATCTCATGCCTAAGTGCAGCCTCGTGCCCTCGTATCTTACCCATCTACCGGTACTTCGTACAGGTAGGTAGGAGGTGGTAGTCCCGTCTAATGACAGATTCTACCGTTGCGTGGTGTACATACTACGCAGTATATCTACTACCTTACTACCGTATCAACACCCCGATAATACTGGACAGGTACAGTAGGTAGAACCACCCACGCCAGCCTTGGTTATATCGGAGCAGTACGTCCGTACCCAAATATCTACCGGTAACCAACAACCAGTATCTACCTACTCCGCACCTAGCTATCTCCATACCCAAATGTAGGTACCTAGCGTGCTCGTACCTTGCGTATGAGATGCGGCCGGGGAAATAGGCTGACATAAGACGCTTTAGTTACTGTCGGCAATGCTGTGCAAGGGAATCCACGCGCCTGCAAGCGGACCATGAAATGCAATACGACCTTCAAATTGAACATGCCTCGCTATCCAATAGTTTTTTTCCGCTAAGGCAGTCACTGGACATATTTCTGCCACCCAGATTACGCACATATCTCGTGGCCGTCGGTGCTTATTCGGCACCAAAGAATCTCGATCATTCGCATGCGCTACTCCCCACAACCTAATCATAGCTACCCGCCATTCTTGAGCATTTGATAACTACCTACCTATCTGCTTATCCCTAGCTGATTTTTAAATTCTAAAAATATCTGCGGGCAGAAGCAGATGGATTTTAGATCTTGTGAGAGCCTATGCATTCGATCCAAGCCCAGGATCGAAATCATGCTGTGGACTACATATATCAGCAGGGCATCCAATAAGACTCAGGCTTCCGGAAAAAGTCGAAGTTTATACGAAGTAGTTACTATATATACACTACCTACCTGCACTAAAGTAACACCGCAGCCCGACGGGATCGCAAAGAGCCTCGCTCCTCTCTCATGGGAATACCTAAGTACCTACCTAGCCCATCGATCAGCAGCTAACACTCTTCGTTCCGCCCTCGCGGATACAGAAATCCTAATTACGGCAAGTTGAGTCTACCTAGTAAGCATCGACGGGAATAGGTAGGTAAAGCCAATATCGCTTCCGCGCCCTCATTAAAATAGGTAGGTAGGTAGGTAGGTAGTATAAGACGAACATCCGAAGAAATCTTTTTCTAGGTCTTACACTACACTACCTACCTACACTAGGTACCCATGGCAATCCCAACCGTACGGGAACTACGGCAGGGAACTTCTAAGCCTCCCGGCTCACTAGGTAGGTACACCTCATACTTCATGGTTTATTTACCTAGTTCAGGTATCGTACCTCCGTAGGGATTCACGATCGGCAAAGGGGAGGCCGGAAAGGGGGTAGGTAGGTAGATTAATGAGGTGCATTTTTTCAAAAACCGGCAGATTGGATTTCGTTAATTTGCGCATGCGGCTAGGTATACCTTCACTAATACACTACGGATCCAGCCTACACTAAGTATGTACAGTATTACTGCACAGTGTTGACACTATGCCAACCCGTACGTACGGTACAACTACCTACCTAGGTACCTATCTAACCCCTTCCTCCTCCCCCCCCCGGGCTCGTTTCGGTCCGGAGCCACCAACCCAACCAGGGACGGTTCCGTAGTGTACGGAATAGGTACCTACCTACTACGGACTACCACCTACCTGGATCCCCATTACAATTACTAGTGTACCTACGGATCCGTACACTATAGGTAATATCCCGCAGGTACGGACCTAGGTAGGTAGGTATCCTGGACTAGGTAGGTAGGTTCGAAGTAGTGAACCTAGCGTACCTGCACTAGAAAATTCCGTTTTTTCCGCTAGGCTGGCCCGGGACAGGGGCGGTTCCGTGTACCTGGGGTTTGGAGACCGGTGTTTTCAATCGTTGATTTAATAGTAAGTGCACCCGTGAGTTAATAGTAAGTGCGCTACTTATTCGTCTGTCTTTTTGTACGTAAGTCCGTAGGTAGGTAGGACATAAGACAGTGTACCCAAGGTACTTACCTACCCGACTTGCCGGTAGATTCCGTACATATAGGTAGGTATACCTAGCTACCTAGGTGTGGAATGCCTGTACTGTGTATCCGCGCCGGCGGTGTTTCCGTGTAGGCGGGTAGGTTGGGGGGGGGGGGGTGCGTATGTACTTAGTCGTGATGGCTTTAGCGAGGTGGTTGGGTCTTTACGGATCTGTATTGTAGGTAGGTACCTAACGTCCGTACGTACTTTGATTACGGAATAGTGTATTTGGTGTTGTGTGTGTACGTGTGTGTGTGTGTGTGTGTGTGTGTGTGTGTGTGTGAGTGTTGCTTACGCTACCGCCTGCTTTTTCCCGCGGGTGAATATTGTGCGGACGAGGCACGGCTTGCCCATCATCCTAGATTAGATACCTAGATAGGTATCCCATCGTATGCGGCGCCGACGAGTTGATGATGGGCGCTATGTCGTAGAAAACCAAGCAGACAAGAAGAGACTGAGTGCAGTGCTACGACCGGTGTGAGGGCAGTCGTCTTAGACATCAGATAATCGCGGCAACATAGCATATGAAACGTCACAAACAAACATCTCTCGCCCACAACTTAAGTAGATATCAAAAATTTCACGGTATCGATTCTGACTCGGTATACGATACAAGTCCCGTCCACTTTCACGCCAATCCTCTAATTTTCATAAGGGTATCCAAGAAACCACCCCGAAACCCCCCAATCTTCATCCATAGCTCGCGCGCCGGCTCGCCATATGCCCAATATATATATGTGTGTGTGTGTGTGTGTGTGTGTGTTTGTGAGAACCAAATCCTTCCTCTCGTCCCTCATAAATCTTGTGGTATGCGAGTACCTACCTATATACAACGTCGTAAAAAAAAACCGTGCAGGGCCCCACCTTTCACTCAGTGTAAAAGACTCAAAATCGATCGTTGGTCGTGCTTAATCTGGAACGCCCACGTCAATTCGGCATCTAATCCGTAGACGCCGGCCCCCCAATTTCTTCTTTTTTTTTAAAAAAATTTTTTTTTATTTTTATTTTTTGCCTGGTGGTGCGAGATCACGCTTTCTCGGTATCACTGTTTGCGCCGGGCTCATATGTCGACAGAGGCATGCCCTTGGGCGTCTCACTCCACTGCTCTCCGGAATCGAGTAGTCTGCACGCGCTCGCCCACTCGCTACGGATGATGTCGGCGTGGTACTGGGTGCGCGGCTTGATGCTAGTCTGAAACGGTTCTGGCTGGACCAGCATGCCGGGGATCAGCTTCTTCGAGTCCGGAGTGATTGGTTTGCCGTCCTTATCGAGAGGAGTCTCCATACGGAAGCCCCACAATAGACGGGAGATACCGAGGAACATTGACCGGTCCGCGATGTGCATTCCTTGGCAGATGCGACGGCCGGCGCCGAATAGGAAGTGGTCACGTTTCGACACGTCCTTCTGCTTAGTGGACTCCATAGACGTGGTGTTGTCGTCAATGTATCGCTCAGGGACAAACGCGGTTGGGTTGGGGTACCGCTTGGGATTCATATGGATGGCCCTGTGAAGTATTGTGGTTAGTCAACGCTTCTCACGTGTGTTCTTTGCGGTGTGAAATGAGGGATGCCTACCAGACGTTCGCCACACATATTGAGTCCTTGGGGATCCGGTAGCCCATGTAGAAGTCCTCCTTGATGTTGGAGTGCGCGATACCCAAGATTGCCGTTGGCATCCATCTGTTGGTCTCCTTCATGCAGGCGCGAATGTAAGGTAAGTTGTCCCAGTCATCCATGGTAGGCATTCGACCGCCACAAACAAGATCGATCTCCGCCTGGGCTTTCTTCTGTACTTCAGGGAACAGCAGCATAGCTTGAACAAATCCGGTGAGTTGAGCAGCCGTGGTATCGGCGCCGGCCTCGAGCAGGTTTCCGGCAATGTAAGCGGCTTGCTCATCAGAAAAGCCCTCGGCATCTTGGGCCTTGATCAGATCGACAGATAGCGAAGGCTAAACAGGAGCATGTAAGCACACGACGACGGAGCGCAGGTCTGAATCGGCGTACCTTAGCAGTTCCAGCCCGGAGCTTCTTTTTCACTTCCATCCAGTTGTTCTTGTGGAGCTTCATCTCATTTACGTGGAGCTCCTTAGCATGCGCCCGGCTGGGAAGAAGAGAATCGGGTAAGACTCGAAGAAGAGGAAACATGTCCAAGAGCATGGCAGAAGCCGTGCCCATAGCCTTGGAAAACTGATGAAGATTGTGGAATAATGTCTTAAACCTCCAGTCGTCCAACGTAGGTGTTCGGAAACCGTAGATCATCTGGGTGGTCAATGAAAAAGAATAGCGACGTAGATGGCTGGCCCATGTATCAGGTTGGTCTAAAAACCCTTGTAACATTTGCTTGTTCTCGAGATCTTGGTAAGGTACGAAACTCTTGGCGGCCTTGATGTTGAGAATGCTGTGGTACACGCGATGCGCCATTCTCCATCGGTCGCCGTACGGCTAAGATAACATGTCAGTGGCCATGTGATCAATTGGGTTATATATATAGCCTTCACCCACCATGTTCAGAACTCGATAGCCGCCGGGGACCTTATGCGAACCGCCAATGGTTCGCGCAATGTAGGCCTCTGGGCGAGATGAGTATATAGAGCTCTTCTTATCGAACGTATCTTTTACAGCCTGGTCCGAAGAAAAGACAATCATAACATTAAGTCCCAGAATAAGGGAGTACACCGGCCTATTCAGACTATATGAGCTATGATTCAGTGAAAGATGAGGCAAGTTCCTTACCCATATTCATCGGCCCATTTCTTGAACTGCTCATGCCCATTTTCCTTGGGCATCAAGTGTAAGTTGCCCAAAATCGGGATGGTCGGTGGTCCAGGGGGATAGTCCTTTGGCCTGCTACCAATCTGAAGGATACGATATATCGCCAGGCCCAGGAGGGCGAGAACGGGATATACCCAAGCGGCAGACATGTTTAAGTGTTATTCTGCACGACAAGAATGGAAAGAAAGCTTCGACATAGGCAATCGTTCGAGAACAGACTGGTGTGGGAAGGTAGGGAAATCAACCTATATACAAGTATGTAACGGACAAGACCCAGCTCGATCTACGGATGCGTACCTACTTTTTATCTGACTCCATCTGACTATGTATCGCCCGAGATACCTAGCACCCGCAGTGTTTAAGATAACCCCGTCGACGACCATTCTGTTGGCTGGCACTAGCGTACACTTAGGTAGGTAGGTATTCTGAAAGAATCGAGACCAGGGGTAGGGTTGAAATGAGCGCATGAGCGCATGAGCTGGGGTTGGGCGAGCGCCACGGCCTACCGGTAGGGACGGATCCGCATTCCAATGGGCAACGAGCTCGAGATGCCGGCCGCACGGGTTTTGGCGTGGGTACACATGTACACTAGCTGGCCCATATGCGGTAACGATCCATGGTACGGGAGAATACCAAGCTTTGACATAGTGTAGGTAGCGTATGATGCGGGGCTTGATGAGATGCAGGGTGATCTCTAGATGCGACCGACCAAATAGGCAGGCAGGCAAGCCTGAACGATGCTAAAGTCTTCAAAGGTTCGATCTTGGCCATCATGTTGTGCGCTCAGGTTGTTTTTGGCAGCGCACACTGCATCAGCTACCTACCTTACTGCAGACGTGACAAAAACAAACGAACTGCCGTAAGTAGTTAGATATACATTATGTGGCTGGATAGGACTTCACAGTGAGATGATTGATCATTTTTTTGGAGTTAGGAAGACTTCTCCAGTAGGCAACCGACGGTTTCGAGTTTCTTGAAAAGTTTTGATATAGCCTCATATTCTTAACGCCGTTGAGGTTTGGTGTGGAGACAAAGAACAGTAAGAATTACGAGGCGGCAGGCGTGCAGGATTTGATAAGAATACCAATCGCCAGGGATGAACTCGGTGGAGATGGGTGTCCGTATTACCTACCTTAGGTACCTAGGTACCTATAGGGTAGCGGGTGTAGTGGAATTGTAGCGTATCGTAGGTACCTAAGGTACCTAATCCGTAAGGTACGAATCCTAGATAGGTACCTAGATACTTTAGGCTAGGTAGGTACAATACCTTGTAGGTACCAGGTAGGTAGGTAGGTGGCGTACCTAGCAGGTTGATGATTGGTTGTGTGTGTGGTCGTATAGTAGGTACCTAGGTAGATTAGATACCTACGGATCCGTATTAGGTACCTAGTGTGACTACGGAATGAGCACCTTAAAAGTAGGTACAGGCACCTACACTACCTAAGGTTAGGTAAGGTACCTAGTATGCCTAGGTACCTAAGTGAAGATCTTAGAGATTCCGCGGGCTGCATCACTACGACCAAAAAAAAAAAAAAAAGATAGGTACCTACTTGGCTTGGCACTACCGACTGCTTCAACTCTTCTTCAAACTGGATCAAATTCAATGTCATAATAACTAGGTACTCTACCTACTCCTATGAATACAGCATCAATATCACATAAATAGTTACGCTTTACCCCTATATACCCTTATACCTACCGTAGGTACCTACCTACAGTATGTAAATGATGCTGAGTCCCAACACAAAGGATACGCTTAAGGTAGTGAGGTGGATCATTGGCCGGGATTCGATATTAAAGGAGCTCTAGGTACTTTAAAGAGGAGGGTGTTGCTATTTGGCCGGGCGAGTAGGTAGGTAATACCTAGGTAACTGCTCAGGTATACCTACACTACCGACAATACCGAGCACAGACATATTGTAAATACATACTGTAGACAATAGTGTACACTTGCTTCCCAGCTGCTGAACATAGGTGTCTTGTTCACAGCTTGTATGTCCGTACCTACACTCAAAAAGCCCTTGTCAGGCTCGAGCGTAAGGCTTGGCTTGTCTCAAGCTGAACACTATGTAATTGTTCACAGCCAAGAGGTCCTGGGTGTATAAGTAATAGGTAGATAGGTAGTAGTAAATAACTGGAATTCACGAGAACAGCAACTAAGCTCAGTACAATCTATTATAGAATTCCGTACGAGCCCCTGTACTTCGTTGACGACCATTTAGGTAGTGTACCCATGAGTCTTCCATATCCCGTGTTATTGATCCACCACCTGTCTACATGAGTGAAATCTTGCATAACGTAACTATCATATAATAATAGGGAACCTAGTATCAAGCGAAAATCATGGTCTTTTACATAAATCGAAAGCTCCCTCAGTTTGAACGTATACGTAGGTAGTACTACCTAGTCCGGACCTACCACTACCTAAATAGCGTACCGACTTACGTTGAAATACTACCTTCGTAGGTAGTGTAGGTAGGCAAGCTTCCGGGGTTTTCTTCCCTCGCCTTGCCGCTCGTTAGTGAATCTAGTTAGGTACGAAGTATTCCGTAAACTAGGCAGTACGTTCGTAGTAGGTAGGTAGGCAATTCTAGCCGGCACTAAAAAAAATATTATCATTTACCGGACAAACGGTTCTGATCCGACGACTCGGTCAGGCTGTTGCATAACTGTGGGGTTTACGACGTACTGAAGTATACCTTACCCGGTATTTCCGCATTTCCTATAATATTGCCTGTCTTTATACTGGCTTGCTTCGCATTGGCTAGACGGCGTCCGATCTGTGGCTCAGGCGGTGGCACGTTGATTCCGGACCCACCAGACCAGACGCACGTCCAAGTGCATGGTAGGAACTTGAAGTCATCTTTCCACCTGTGTAGGTATACCTATGTAATATCTACCTTCGGATCCGAATCGACATGTGATAATGGTCTGGTAAGTAGTACCTACTACACTACGTACCTAACGTATTGTACCTAGAGCAACACCATGTTGGAGTACCTACGCGATAATCCGATCTGTGTACGGATCCATATTCGCACCCTACCTACGTGGTGTATAATGCCTACCTACCTAATGTAAATACCCAGCGACCTGGATGATCTCTGTGCCTGCTAGGTAGTAGAGGGACCTACGTAGTGTACTGCCTACCAGTAAAGAAGATAAATTGTGCATATCATGAAGTATAAGTAGTACTCCTAGAGGACCAAGGCCTGGCCAGTTAAAAATGAAGGGAATCACCTTCATTGTCAGACCCACCCTGTGATACCGAATACCGGTGGAGGAGTTACAACCAGGATCAACAACATCGTTCGCTTAACCCATGACACCAAATAGGTAGAGGCAACGTTATACCTACGTAAATGAAATGCCTTGGGTTTCAGGCTTACATGTCTATCTAGTACAAGTTTCTATAAGTGTAGTTGCATACCTACCCGGGGGACTTATGTGATCAGTAATGTTACGGTCGACCAGTAATAAAGTAAAGCGACGATTCCACCTCGCGCCACATTGAGCCACAGATGCGGTTGCTTGCCAAAGAGAACTCTTTCTTACCTAATACTACCCGTATTAGTGCGTGAACGACGTCCACGTGTAAGATATCTAGCATGGTACCTACACTACCTAGTGTACTGCGTACTTGCCAATGCAACTTGTAAGTGATGATATGTCTTACTCAGCACTGAATCAAGTACGTACGTACATACATGAACAACCTGGCTAAGACATAGAGTAGTACTTCGTAGTGTACATGTTGATACTGCGTTCGCGTAGGTGGATGTATGATAGGTACACCTGCCAGCACTTCGCTAAGTTGTGCCAATGTTAGTTTTACAATTCACCACTTATGAGTGCAGCAGTTATCAGGTAACCCCTGAGTGACGGTGGCTTTCAAGCCGGGTGTATCGTATACACCTAGGTAGGAATCGAGTGCCTACGGAATGTTAACACTTGTTATCTACCATGTCCCCATGACTCACCGTGGAGGTCATACATGCTGTGGCGCAGAAGAGCAACGTATGTCTAAGAAGACGGCCTGCCCGGACCAAAAATTCACCTTAGGTGGCGGATGTGGACAAAGTAAGAGGGAAGAGATTTACGTCGTCATCACATTCTATGGACCTAGACACACACCCAACGTACAAATACTTTCGTGTTGTCCTCTAATACCGGTAGATATCTGTCACAGTTCCGCATACACTATAGTATACCTAGTGACTATACCCTAGGCGTCGATGTTACATAGCGAATGAACTACTTCGTAGGTAGGTAGGCAGAAGAGCGGCAGCTTGCTCGGGAATACGGACATAGGTACACCACCTAATTTACCTATTCCATAGTATACTAATTAGTTACCGTAACAAATACCTACTCATCTAGTACGTACCGACAGTAACTATCTACCGCTTACGGACTATAAAGACAAAAAAACTAGGAATGCAGTGAAGGGCGTTGTCGTTTCATCTCACATAGCGTACGCAGTAATCCGTAATTACTGTAATAATATTATTTCGTACCTACGGAATACCTATACTCCCTTACCGCACATGCTGCGATTTGCCGTACTTAGTGGACCAACTAATAGGTTAACCTAGGTACGTGAGAGGTTTAGGAAAGTTCTCTCTAGCGGCCAAGGTTGGGTTTTTCATAGGTAGTCCTAGCGTGATCCGTATGTGACTCACAGTGTGCACTAGTAATCGCACGTTATGCCCTGGTCCACGCTACGTCCGTACTCGACCCGGCATTGTGGCTGTCCCCACTCTTTAAAGTGTGCAATCTGCGATGCCCGTTTTGCTCCGGCATCGCACGCTGCCATGGTTCTAAGCAATTCGCTAACCAATCAGAGACGTTGAATTGCCAACTTGGCTTAGAGATTTTCTTCTCTGCTCCTCCACGCCTTGGCAACATGGACTCTAACCATCAGGATAATGAGGGTGATTGAGCTAGCAGGTCGTCGAGGCGCAAGCCTTCGGGTAGGTATGCCCATCCCCGTCACGAATGAACACGGTTCCTTCTTTCGGTCTTAGTGTCTGTTTTCACTGACCATTCATAGCGCCTTGTCGCGCGAGGCTATCGCGGGGACGTCACACGGCCGCGATCCTTTGCGACTCCTACCTTCGTTTCTTCGAACCCACGTATTCCTCCCTATCTGAAGCTTGTCGAGAATTATGGAAAGGTCAAGCAAGTGCTCGGGAAAGGCAGCGTGCTTACCCTTGCCGAGAAGATCCTATACAGTCATCTGGACAATGCCGAGGAATCGCTACTCACCAACACGAATGGCGGTCGTGATATTCGGGGAACGGCAAATCTGAAGCTTAAGCCGGATCGTGTCGCGATGCAGGATGCCTCGGCGCAGATGGCTCTCCTGCAGTTCATGACCTGTAACCTACCCAGGACCGCTATCCCTGCGAGCATCCACTGCGACCATCTAATCGTCGGCGAGAACGGCGCAAAATCTGATCTCGAATCTGGAATTCAGATGAACCAGGAGGTTTTTGATTTCTTGGAATCAGCCGCAAAGAAATATGGCATTGAATTTTGGCCACCTGGAGCTGGCATCATCCACCAGAGCGTGCTGGAAAACTATGCCGCCCCTGGTCTTATGATGCTAGGTACTGACAGTCACACGCCCAATGCCGGAGGTCTATCGACGATTGCTATAGGTGTTGGTGGTGCCGACGCTGTTGAGGCGCTTGTTGGTGCACCATGGGAGCTCAAGGCACCGCGGATCCTGGGTGTAAAGCTTCTAAACAAGCTCAATGGCTGGGCTTCACCGAAAGACATCATCCTGGAGATTGCTGGTAGATTGACCGTTCGCGGTGGCACGGGCTTCATTATTGAGTATTTTGGACCCGGAGTAGAGACGCTTAGCTGTACAGGCATGGCCACTGTCTGCAACATGGGAGCTGAGGTTGGCGCCACCACCTCGATCTTCCCATTCACCCCAGCTCATGTGCGTTACCTTGAGTCCACCCACCGACACGAATTGGTTTCCGAGGCCAAGAAATTCCACGATATCGTCTCCTTGAAGGCTGACGAAGGTGCTGAAAGCTGTTATGATGAAGTCATTACGATAGATTTGGCGACTCTGGAACCTCGGATCAACGGCCCCTTCACTCCTGACCTGTCCACGCCCTTATCCCAATTCAAACAAACCGTCCAAGAGCAGAAATGGCCCGAAAAACTTTCAGCGGGTCTCATTGGCAGCTGTACAAATAGCTCGTACGAAGATATGACACGTGTGGAGGGCATGGTACGCGAAGCTATGGATGCTGGCCTGAAACCGGCGTCAGGGTTCTACATCACACCCGGAAGCGATCAAATCAGAGAAACTCTGCGACGAGACGGTCCGCTCAACACATTCCAAGAAGCCGGCGGCACTGTGCTCTCGAACGCCTGCGGTCCATGCATCGGCCAATGGAAACGCCAGGACGGAGTTGAGAAGGGCACACCCAACGCCATCCTGACATCGTACAACCGTAATTTCCGCGGGCGCAACGATGGCAACCCGGACACCATGAACTTCTTGGCATCGCCTGAAATCGTGACGGCGATGACGTTCGCAGGCACCACCACCTTCAACCCAATGACAGATACTCTGCAGACTCCTTCCGGCAAAGAATTCCGCTTCACGCCACCATCGGGCAAAGAGATCCCATCACAGCCATTCGAGGCTGCGAGACCGGAATTCCAAGCCGTGGCATCAGCCCCAGACGCCTCAGTTGACGTTGTCATTTCGCCCAGCTCCTCTCGTCTCGCCCTGCTGGAGCCCTTCGACTCCTTCCCAGAATCCGATCTAGCCCTCCGGGTCCTCGTAAAGGTGACAGGCAAGTGCACGACCGACACCATCTCGGCAGCCGGGCCCTGGCTGAAATACAAGGGCCACCTCCCCAACATCAGCGCCAACACGCTGAACACGGCGACCAACGCCGAGACGGGCGAGGTGAACGCCGCCTACGATCTCGACGGCTCCAAGCACACGATCCCAGAGCTTGCGCAACGATGGCGCGAAACCGCACAGCCATGGCTCGTAGTCGCCGAGCACAATTACGGCGAAGGCAGCGCGCGCGAGCACGCGGCGCTACAGCCCCGCTACCTCGGGGCGCGCGTGGTCCTCGCAAAGAGCTTCGCGCGGATCCACGAAACGAATCTGAAGAAGCAGGGCGTGGTGCCGCTGACCTTTGCCAACGAGGCCGATTACGACCTCATCGGCGCGTGCGACGAGGTCGAGACCGCCGGCCTGCTGGAGATGGTGCGCAATGCGGGCAAGGGCGAGGTCTCGCTTCGCGTCAAGAACTTCCGCTCTGGCAAGGAGGTTAGCATTCCTACGCGCCACACCGTCACGCCTGAGCAGGCCAAGTTTATCTTGGCGGGCAGTGCGCTGAATCGGTTGGCGCAGATCATTCGGTGAGGTGAGGTGGGGGGTTGATAGGAGTAGGTACTTGGGGTACATATTTAATATATGTTGAATACACTGCCTCAATACCAAGAGGGTCAAATCTAGACCTGCGGGACGAAAAGAAATCAAGGACTAGTACCAAATTCTGCGCATCATACCTTGAGCGAGTCAAAATGGCGACAGACAGAAGTAAGCAAGCCGTGTCATGTCAAGAGCAAGCAAGAGCTTTTTACAAACATTTGGTTTGGAAGGGCCATATACATTTATATATATACATTTTGTATGCGTACCTACCAGGGCATCTGACCGAATGGTGCGGGTGAGTTACCAAGGTAAGTATTTGGCTGGCTGGCTCTATGATGATATACGTAGTAGTTCGCCAGGTCTGTTGTGTATTCCGTAATTCATACCGCCTGCCCCCTCGTGACCATGGTACGCGTGATCGTTACAAAGATTTTCGTGTCGTTTTTAGTGTCATTTCATTCCCTCTATCCAACCCCCCGCATGTACCAAACGTTGATGTATGCTGGGCGGATACAGAAAGGGGGTTAAACAAAACGCGCTCCTGTCACTCTGCCTTTGGGGTTGGACAGATATATGCGCTGCCGATGATTTGATACTTTACAATGTATGTATCTGGATTGTGTTGCGCATGCTCTAAGTGGGAAGTTCGAAGCGGGAAACGCCTTATGCAGCATATATGTATATTCAGCGTGTTTACCAGTGCCCGTTAGCTCGAGTCGATATCAGCATCAGAATCGGGGACAGTATCCACGCTTGCTGTCTTTTGTGTGAGCTCACGCCGTTTATGGGCGCTAAGCTCCTCGATCACCTCAAGCGCTGCCAACCATTTCGGGTTATCTCGCACGCGCTTTGGCAGGTTATCTCGTTTTTGGCTCCGGGGGAGTTTTGCGGCAGCTCGCTTCCGCTGCGTTGCTCGCTCTATGGCCTTGCCGAAGTTCGCTTTTCTTTTGTTGCGCGCGGAGATTTCCTTCTGCTTGCTCCGGTACCACTCTTCGGATTTTTGGTGTAATGAGTAGGTTGCTGGGTTGACGTAGTCAAAATGTGTTGCGCGACGGGTAGGTCGTTGGGGCAACGCGTCATATTGATTGCTAAACAAGGCATCTCCGGGTCGAAACGGACGATTGTGTTCGCTATAGATCTGAGCGTCTAGTTCTTCTGGGTCATGCTGTGAGACCCAGAAAAGGCGGCGCTCTTCAGGGGACATGTTCTTCCATTCACGACCACCCAGCCGAGCAGACAAAGGGTGTTCGATATTTATAACAGGCGAATCAAGCTCCGCTTTTTGTGCCGCTGGCTGCGTTCCATTAGTTGGGGGTAGCGAATCTTCTCCAATTGCCAAGGCCTTCGCTTCAGGAGTAGGCAGGGCTTCTACCGTAGACTTAGCAGGTTTCTCGATCGCTATTCGCTCTGTCTCTGAAGCACCTACGTCCGAATGAACCGGAGTTGAGTGTTTCTGGTCGAGTGAAGATCGACCAATTTCATCAGGAAGTTGTTGCTCTTTAGTAGGTTGTAGTTCTTCTTGATGGTTGGAAACGCTGCCTGCGTCCATGTGCACGGGCTCTGAACTAATATTGGAAGTTGATATATCTGGCTTCTTTTTTTTTAACGTTATCGTAATTTTCTTTGCAGGCCTCGATGTGGCCACATCTGGCGGGTTCGAAACAATGTTCTGCGGTGTTTTATGAATATGTAAAGTCGTCAAGTCTTGTTCAAGAGCGCGATCTTGTTGGTTTTGAGAAATACTGCCGAGCTGAGGCTGTGACGGTTGTAATCGTATTTCACTACTGGCCAAGTTCACGGAGTGATTTTTGTCACAAGGCAGATCATGCTTTCCGTCAGGGGGCTTCTGATGCTCCCGCTGGCCAAGCGCGATGCCACTGGCAATATGAATATCATGATCTCCCGTGTTATCCACCGCCAAAGACCGGGAAGAGATATGTTCGTTTAGACTGTATCTCTGGGAAAATATATAGGCAGATGATGTAGACCGACTTGAGCTACTATGAAGGTCCTTTGAATATAATTGTCGCTGGTCGTTGAGTGCCGACTCATTCACGGCCTCTTTTTTTTTAGGTCGCAGTGCAAAATCGTCTATAGCGCTAAGCTTATAGGTCCTCTCTTCGGGCTGTCTGAACATACCTCTTTTGGACGACTGAGGGATGCCATTCTCAGAGAACGAAGAACTGGTTGGTTTTGGAAGCAGCCCAAGTCCGGTTGACAAGCCTAATGGGCGTTGTCGCTTTGCGGGCCGCAAATCCACGGAGGGTAAGTCTATAGAGGCTTTCCGTATAGGAGAAGTTGTGGCAGTGGGATGAGCCTGTTCTACGGTCGATGATTGTTTGACGCTTTTCCGTGCTGTGTGTTTATCAGGAAGCTGCTTCCTTTCTGTGGGTGATGCTGCCCCGGAGAAAGGCCTGTGCTCCCGGCAATATAGGTCTCCAAATGACAGATTGCACGAACAACCATCCCATTTGCACCTTTGACGCTGATCCGAGGCCATTGTAGGCAAAAAATGTTGGTTGACTCTCTTTCGGGCCTTCTTGACCTAAGACTGACCGGATAACTAATTGTATGCCAGGCCATTCAGGCGTATACGAATCACGTTTACGTGATGAGTCGGTTCCCGTTTCTGTACAGGCTATTGCAAACAGACAGTCATACCGTACTTGTCACTGATAGTGGCCTCCCGATATCATTCATCTATACTATCAAGTAGGGATTGAGTGAGCATGGACAACGGTATCCTGAAACATCAGGTTGCATGGCAAATTTGTCGCCACTGACTAACTTGAGGCTACGAAGTGGCGCCGTTTCCCACGGGAACTGGTGGAAACAGAACATAAGAGAGCGGTTGCTGGCTGCTGGGGGAGGGGCGAAATGCTGATACCTACACCTCCTATAGGTAGCCAGCCTGTCGTAACTCAAGAAAGCGATAGAGATACTATTTTGTGTAATTTGCTCCGATAAAATTATATACTTGACATTCATGAGCGGACGCTACATGAATGTATTGTGTGGCCTGGGGAGATAACAGTCAGCTCAAACGCCGAAGCCTAAGAAGTACAGCAGCATGAAGGTAGATTTTTCATGGGCCGGCCTCAGATCTTTTCAGTTTTCAGATTTTCTCCTCAACCTGCAGGGAAACAGCGGCTTTGAACACTAGATCCCAACGCTGAATGAGAAATCCCCCGGACAGCATCTCTTCGCCACAGCCTTTGGCCCCACTTCAGTCGAGTAAAAAGGCGAAGTCAGGCTCCACGTAGTGGCACAAGCAAACAGAACATGCTTTCTTAATTTGCCTTGTTCCCGCAGCCAAGCGTATCGGTCTGTGGATATCTTGGACCAAAGGAGTAAACAAGACGTGTTGCTGGAACAACACTTGCTCATTTCAACGGGCATACAATGCAAGACCAGAAGATCCACTTGCAGTCGGACCTTTTACCTTTCGCGCTCATCATCGGCCCGGCCAGAGAACAAAAATAGGAAAAATTTAGGGAGATAGATAAGTAGATATCTGGAAAGCATTAGAACAAGGAAACATCTCACCTGACATACCCGAGCGTGCCGGAGATTTATTTAATCACCATCGACGATGCTTCGTGACACGTAGCCTTGCAGCGTTCGGCTGGGAACTTAAAATCAAAACATAAAATCGGCAGGTTTTTCTGGCCCTGCACAGAGCAAAATGAGAGTGATAGACTCGATCGAAACGATTTTGATTCCAGCAGCTGAGCAATATTTGCAGAGTGTCATGCGCGCGATGGATGAGGAGACATAGAGAGATGTTACCTATCAGTTTGTTTAGGTTTGAGTTTACTTACCTACTACGGATCCGTACCTATTAGCCTATTAGACAAGACGGGGGGGGGATTGGGATTACCTAATGCCTAGCTGGCCCGTGCTATCTTATTGGTCCACCCCCTCGTGGCTGCAAATCAGCGCCGGGAATGTTACCTAAGCCACGATGACCAATCAGAAGCTTCGAATTAACGGGCGTATAAGGTACCTAACCTTAACCCTCACTGGCCAGGCGGAGCTCACCCGGCGTTAAGTAAGTACGTCCGTAGGAGGTGCCCAGGTGTATGGGGCAAGTAATCGCACAAATGTTACCCTAAGTCCGTACGGATCCGTACCTTAGGTGCCTCCTACGGACTAGGTAGGTATCCTTGGATTCACATGCTTTAAATAGGTACGTCCGTATTTAACCTAGGTAGGTATTCTGCAATACGTACGGACTACGGATCCGTATTTTGTTTTGTACTTGCAGCACCAACCAGCAGCTTGAAAATCGGTTCGAGAAATAGAATCTCCGCTAGAGAATTATTTCTAACACTTGATACTACCAGGTACGTTGCCAATAACCTAGGTATTTTACGTACGTACCAATCCAGGTTACCACCTCGAAAAACACGCCAAGGCTTATTACAATACGGAATATTGTACGTCCGTATAATAGAACTCTTCGCGTTTGAGTGTTTGTGCGTCAATTATCTATGATTACTTATACTACTGGAATACCTCGATGAACACTCAGACTCTATGGATCACACTACACCAGGGCTAGGTGCCTCTGTGAGCCGTGATTAGCCCGGACAAGCACCGATAACACTTCATCAGCAACCTCCTACTGTACTGGCACGAGACGGTAGTCAATGGGTTTATTGGCATCATATCCGGATGTATACTATCTGCCAGCATACAAGCATTGCCCCGCGCCTGTTTCCGAGACGAGGTAACAAGGACACTATGATTCATGATTAAAACTGATCCACTCGAATCTTTCTCGCGATTGAAACGGACTCAAGATATCAATATTACAAATAGCAGATTGGTTATACTATAATTAATACCATAGAAGCACTGGCATCTTCTGCATTATGTGTCGAATTACCAGCAACTCCGAAACGGTCCAGACGCCCGGTGGAGGATTGGAGATTCGACATGATGGTGCAAGTTACATCAAGTGCTCAGCTCTCATTCCCATGACCTCACTATTTTGTGGGTGAAGGCGGACATGAGGCAACGAATGAACAAATAGAGTCTTCTGGATGGCACGCTCATCTGGAACGAGCTGCTCCGTATAGGAAATCTCAAATCATTCTCATAATTATGTTGTCTACCTACGCTAAGCAAGCTCATCGGCTCAACAAAAGTTTGACAGGACAATTGAAGACGATTGCACGAAAACCACCTTATACTACCACACCTAGCAAAGGGGGAGGAGAGAACATGCCCCCCCCCTACACCCCCTGTATCGAGCTGCTATGGCTACGAAGAAGGCACTTGTTGTGCTACACAGTCAACCACAATACAAATTCCACATTTCTGGTGTGACGACTGGAGCCTGGGATGCTGTCAGAGTGGCTGTTCTGGTCAGCCGGAGCATATCAGCCACCGGACAAACTAATTCAGTGTCGTAAAGGGAGACAGTGTGCAGGTGGGCAGACATCAAGTTTCCTGGCTGATTCGAAGCTGTACTATCACTGACATGGCGCCTCTCCGGGTTCACACCATAAACCACGAGCCATATCGCTAGTAGCGCGGGAATTATCAAAGGGTTCGTCACTGTCCTCGCTGCCATCCAACTTCTGCATGCAGTGGTCTTGAATACGTAGGCAAGGCCTGACAATGCAGGCATAGTAGCGGTGTGTAGCGAGGAATGAGGCCGCAGAGTCCTATACATGAAGAATCTGATGGCAAAAAAAAGATATCGACTAACTACAACAGTTGCCAGCGTGAAGTATAGTTTATGGCTGGAAGGGTCCCATTCGCCCACGTCGCACTTCGCCGAGTCACTTCCGGTGTGACGAACGACCTACAAAATATAATATTGCATGATTATGTGACAGCGCAGCACAGCGCTGGGGTAATCGGGAATAAACTGATACGCCGGTCAAGGTGATAATGGTACTGATACCAAGCATGTCACTAGCAGGCGATCGGATCATGGACGTCACCCGGGACTTCCAGCTGTTCTGTCACGCCTGGCTTTTGATTCCTAGCAGTTTTGCTGTGCCCTCTGAAGCCAATCGATAACCGACGTGAGGCCTGCAAAACCTGCGCCCGCAAGTACACGAATGCAGCACTTCAAGACGAAATGAGTGGTGTACCTGAGTACTCATGCTTAGTCCGTCTGGCGAATCGCGACCATTTTCTCCATTGATATCCTCGTCTACAGACTTTATCAGATCGCTTCAAGGCGTCTCTGACAAAACGTCTTCTGTTGGCGGCCCGCTAAGAGTAGCCAATATCCCCGCTGGCTCCCCCCTGGTTTGGACAGTTCAACCAACCATTATCTCGACGAGCGCTTTACCAGACCCGTATCTCCCCCCTTCCCTTTGATATTGGCTAGAATTGGGCACCGATGAATACAACCGCAATATGGCATCCAAACCTCAACCGGGAGAGTGTGATCCATCTCGCCATTTTCGGATTTTCCCCGCTCGACGCCGGCACATGCTGTTGCGTTGAGGGCCTCCCAACAAGTCAGCTTCCAGGGCCTGTAGGGTGGTTTGCGCAGGGCATACAATGGCCCAACTTCATACCTTTGAGACTCCGGCAGAGATATAACAACTTCCTGACGAGGTGGTGTCGCCATTGTAATTCATTTCTCAACATAGGCGAGCGAAACCGCCCTCGCTGCATAATCATTGACCATAAACATGCGTGCCAACATAAATTGATTTGGAGTAGGTGACATTTGCACGTCCCTGAAATCCACCTTAAGGATCGTGTTTCAGAAACACACCCGAATGAAGGGAGCAAATCTGGCGTAATTGGACCAAAATCCACAAATGAGAGACTGGTTGTCGCATTTAGGTTCAAGACTTGTAGCAGAGGAAATACCGTGAGCGGCCGATTTAGGCGCGTTAGCCATCGATCGTTGCGCGATAGCCGATCTGGATTTATCGATCGTGGCCATGGGATCGATGTGGATTGCCCATCCCTTCCGATGCCTCCGGTGTTCTATATATTATATTAGCCGTGCGTAAGTAACGATGGCAGGTTACTACTCGAGGATTCTTCGCGTGGTTTACTGTGAAAATGGTTTGGGGAATCCTTGAAGATATATATATGGAACATGTGCCCGGCACGGGTATGCTCGACTACCCAGTTATTCCTGGGGCGCATTGCTAATATCGTGAGTAGTCCTCTTGGCCGATGCTGAAGACGTCTCGAGTGAATATGGAGAGATCCCACGGGAATTTCTCAAACGTGGCCGCGGGCGGCATGCGGATGTAATATTGGTACCTCAGCCGAGTGATTCGCCCAACGATCCGCTAAATGTGTGTATCCCGCACGCAATCTTCATTCACGTTATAAGCTCACATTCAAGTAGTGGCCAACATGGCGTAAAGATGTGATTCTGACAATCATCGGTCTATCCGCCGCTGTTGTGGGAGCTTTCGGCCCTATGATATCTCCCGGGTACGTCGAGATTGCGGCCGACCTAGACATCACGGTCAGCAAGCTAGCAAAAGTTGCGTCTTTGGTCAGCCTGGTAATTGGCACATCACTCTTTATATTCAATCCGATTGCCAAGAAGTTTGGACGACGGCCTGTGTATGTGATTTCGAGCACCATCATGCTCACAGGCAGTGTCTGGGGAGCTGTTGCGCAGAACTACCGTATCTTTGCGGCATCTCGCATCTACAGCGCACTTGGGATGGCCCCGTACGAAATCCTTGTCCAGTGCACCATTGCGGATATTTACTTTGTTCACGAGCGAGCTACGAGGATCGCCGCTTGGAACTTTTTCCTTTTGAGTGGTATTAGCGGCGGGGGCTTGATTGCTGGTTATATCATCCAAGTAAGTTGACCATTTTTAGCCTGTGCAAATTTTACTCTATTAATTGACCCCTGAGTCGACTCTAGGATCAAGGTTGGAAGTGGACATTTTCATGGTGCGCTATTCTGTTCGGTCTACTTCTACCACTTGTCGTTTTGTTTGTTCCTGAGACTGCTTACAGAAGGCGGCGATACCATGGCCGAGGGGAAGCACCAGTCACGAAAGTCGCTGACGAAGCGCCGAAAAGACAAGACACGAGTAACGACCCACAAAACGAGAAACTCCCAACGCCGCCAGAAGTAGAGGTAGCTAAAGAACCAAAGGACTCGTTTTTGCGTTCGTTAAGGTTGTATAGCGGAATCTATACAAAAACGCCTCTGTGGAAAATCTTCTTACGACCGATAGTGATTCTATGGTATCCAGCAGTGCTCTGGGGGTTTCTGCTATTTGGCGTTACCTTGTCGTGGATTACGGTTTTCAGCGTCACACTCGCAGCTATATTCACGGCGCCACCGTACTGCTTCTCGGTATCACAGGTTGGGCTCATCTACCTGTCGCCCTTCTTTCTCAACTTGACGGGCGAGATCATCTCTGGCCCCCTGAGCGATTGGTTCTGCCTGTGGCTTGCGAAAAAGAATCGCGGGATTTATGAGCCTGAGTTTCGACTTCCGCTGGTCATCATCTCCTTTTTGATCGGCGTTACCGGGTTCTTTGGATTCGGGGCCACGGTTCACTATCAGACACACTGGAGCGGGCCGGTTCTCTGCTTCGGCTTAGCGAACATGAGTCTGGCTTTCTCAACCACGAGCATATTTGGTTATATTATTGACTCTCACAAGGAATTGAGTGAAGAAGGTACGTAAACATTCCTGATATCTAGTACCAAGCATCAAGAAGGTGGTAATAGTGACTGACATCACGATCACTTAGCTTTCGTGGCAATCAATGCTCGCAGCTTCCTGACGTTTGGAACGGTATACGTCGCCAATGATTGGCTGGCTCGTGATGGAGTATTGGCCATGTTCAACGTCTTCGGTGGCATTTTTGTAGCAATCAACGTACTGACGATACCGCTTTGGATTTTTGGAAAGAGGATTAGGGGATATATTGCGAGGAACCAGACTTTGCGTCGATTCATGCATGAGGATTGAGGCTGGCAATGTATCGCACCGATTTGACCTACTCGGCGATTAACTTATAAGAGTACATTATATGATCGAACTCAGCAATGATCGATTGACTGCTACAAGCCATCGGCGAGGGCTGAGTGACTACTTGCCACGATATACCATTGAACGGGCCACATGATCCCAAGCCACAATCTCGGCGAGTGATATCTTCGATATATCGGCGAGTATCTAACCGCCCACGAATCCACGATACAATGTCGGTGAGTGGATGCCTCAACCACTACGCTGAGCCATCGATTAGTTTTGAGTACTTAAGTTGAAAAGTTCCAACTGTCTTCGAGATATTGTAGTGAATGTATCTCTACCACTTCAACGCCTCGTCGCCTTCTCGGCACGGGCACGCACGTTTGTTTCTTGACGTCTTTCACTACTAGGCTACAATGCTCTAGCACGACCCTGGGCGAACGGCTGACCTATTGCCGTGTCCTAGATATACTTTCACTGAAGTTCTGGTGGCTATCTTAGGAAATCTGGCTTTTGATATCAGGATATGCGCGAGTAAACTGTAGATAGTAATTCAGGGCGATGACTCCAATGTTCAAATGAGCACATAATAGTACACGTCATCCCGACTCGCTTGATCAGCCCCTTACAGCCAGTACCTCATCCATTTTCCTAACACACTGCTTTGCTACACCTTTGACTGCCTGGGATGTTCTCGCTGTAGTTGAGATTTCCTCGAATCGCTTTCGCCAATACTGCCAGCGCTGCTTGCTCCAACCCTTCTGCACGCCAAAATTCGTGCCGGTGTGTGGATATTCCCAGCTCATCAACCCGCCCTCCAGGCACCTGTCGTAGAGACTATCAGCGCAGTAAGTCAGCCAGGGCTCCGCGGCTAGTACGTCTGCGTCGACCACTGGTGTGTGCTCCAAGGCCTGTCTCAGTGCCTCGCCGCCGCGGTCGCGCTGATCTAAAACCGGGACTTTGCCCCTGCGCGCAGTCATTTTGGCTAGGAAGGCATTTCGGTTGACGTTGGCTTGGCAATTGGAGGCATAATCCAAGGACTCTGGTTTATGCTCGACTAGAACACACGGGATTAATCAGGACATGGAAGCTGAAGTTCGTTCTGCGCGGCGGTACTCACACTGGAATTGCTGCCATTCGGTCCAGTAGTTGTTGAAGTAGGGTAGGTCGCTCCACCATGGGTTGGGGCCCAGCACTCCCTTGCCGTCGGGTAGGCGCTGCAGCTTGATAATGAGCTCGACTAGCTTGTCGTTCTGAGATGTGAGCTTGTTGACTGCGTCACCTAGTACAAACCAAAATACGTCGATACGCGATTCGTCAAAAGGTTTGATGTACAATCCGCCAAGTTTCGGTGCGAGCTGCCACAAGTCGCCAGTTGGAGCATTCAACACGTCTACGAAGGCAGCCATTTCGGCATCAGTGGGCGGCCGGGGAAGCTCTTTTTGAGCGCGCGCCCAAGCATCAATGTCTTCTGATTCCATAATCGGCGGAGGAGGATATGAACGTGTTGATGGAAAATTTAGCAGGAGAGAGAATTTGAAGGCAGGGCTGGATTCTGTGTCGAAGTCTCAAATAGAAACAACGCAGGTAAGTACATTGCAGAGCTGGACTCCAGAATGCTACAGACTTCCCCGCGCGCTTACGCATTCTTCTGGGATGTGATATGACAAACTTGATGAGTCATGATGTCAATGCTTCTTCGTCGTCGCACAAGTCGGCCACATGAAGGGATTGGCGTGCCAAGGCCGTTCAAAGGATCATCTTTCGACCTATCGGATGCCCGCCCTTATATCAATATAGGCGATATAAGACATAGAATCTTGTTTCTGTGACTCATTTCGGCATTGAGCAGCAGCAGTCATGATGGAAGATGGATGCATGAGCGTACCTACTCACCTTACAAACACCGCCTATATGATCCCTCGATGACTCTCTGTTCTGGAACTACCATTAAATCTGTCAATCAGGCTGTGACAACGTCGCCGTCGGCTTCAATTCTCGCGCTTTTGAGCTTACCAATATTTGAGATTAAATCGCTACTAAGCTCCAAATCTGTTTTTGATAATTGTCTCATTATCTAGAATCTCCACCAGTGAGTCTGGCTTCTCCGCTCACGATTTCGTCGAACGTAGGTGCATTGAAGAGATCAACTGATCAAGAAAGATACTATGGTGCGGCCAGACCTTTCTTCATCAATGAAGTCTTCAACCACATTGACAAGCTCAGTCTTTTTATTCTCCCTCATCCCATTTTAAGGCTTTTCTTGACGAGAATGTTTACTTCTCACTAAGCCCTCAAATTGCAGTTTATTTGCACTCTTCCTTCGATCATCCTGCTCTTGGCATCCATCATCAGGGTAATCCTGCCCCGGCAGGCGATGCCGTCACTTCAGCTGGGCGCCTTCTTCAATTGCCCCTAGAGATGGCGTGATCGAATGTGTATGTTGGCTTGGGTTGTCTGCGCTGCGATTGTGCATGAAAGACTCATATCTGTCCGGATATGTATTGAAATTTGAGCTGGCAGAATTTTAATGCAGGCCGATTATCAAGGAATACTCGTAACCTTTGTGTATCACGTACCCACCCAAGTAAATGATAGGTAAATGATGTTTCAAGTAAGAGTTCGTCCTTGAGTCCCTGACCTTACAAGGCCTGGGCTTCTCTCTTTCGAAGTTCGTGGATGGGCTTCATCTCATGTGCTTCATCATTGGTTTCATGTATAGCCTGCAAGTAGGCAGCCCATCTCACTCTCATATATAATATCAAAAACGATCCGTAGGAGCTATACGTCGACGCTGTTGATGTCGATCCGTGCCAGCGCCGGCTGTTCATAGAGTCCCAATAACCTAAGTGCATATGAAGGCCAAGAATTACGGCTGCATACATGATACCCTTCAACAACGCTTTATAGAAAGATCGGAACGCTGTTTTACACAGATGATTGTTCTCGGCTTGTTTTGCTCTCGTATGAGCCCCGAATGAGTCAACCCCCACCTTGACACAATGCTCTTTGTTGAAAGTTTTGATCCAGTGAGGACAAGCGAGGAAGAAAATCGAGTGTATTGATCTGGCGGCGCACAGTCAGAGAAATCTTACACCAGAAGACGGAGTTTATCCAAGCTAGTTAGTTGATCGTTGACTTTTCACCGGTAATTATAGTCAGCCTTTTGTTCCGCTGTTTGCTGATGGCAGTCAGGAAAATCCGTGGAGATAGGAGTTTCTACCTTATTCGGCGATGTTTCTAAAGACGAGATCATGTTGGTGTCTTAGCACGGTGCTCCGTTCATTCAACTCAATCGCACCTGGTTTGATGACGAGGAGGCCATGCCTCGGTGATACACGTTCTGAGCGGATCAGTTATTTCAGCGCAAATGATATGCATTCGAGCCAGCTTTTCAGTACCTGACACGCGGGAGCAGACTAGTGACCGGCTCTTTAGATTGATCTACCTAGCAGGCATGGGCCTGGCCTTTCCAACGCGGGTGGATGGGTTGAAGAATGCAATGTTATACCTAGACTGATACTTTGAAACTGGAACTCCTAAGTAAGGCGACAGATAAAAGTGCCTAAGGTATTCGTCACAGCTGTTCATCAGCTGGTAGCAGATGTGCGGGGAGAGGAGAGAGAGGGAATTAGTGTGTGAGACGACAGTCGCTCTTTGTCCCGCTTGTGTTTTCGAGCTTGGGTTAAGCTCGAAAATAAAGTGGAGCGGTCACGAGTAAACATACTTATATTAGGTAAGTACGCAGTACCTACGGATCCGTACAGTCGACTTAATCGTACAAAAAGTTAGCGCGGTTCTCCAGCTCTCCTAGCTCAGGCACGAGCGCGTTGAGAGCCTCCAACTGCCACCTTTTGGAATTACATACAATTGGCGAATGTACCTCGAATGACTTGGCCCTCCCCGTTTTATACTCTCCGCGACGGCGCGCAGGATCTGTTTTTTTTAAGCACTTATTACTCCTAATCCATTATATTCCCTTTCGCACGACTGGGCGAAAGGCTGGTCTACATTACCAAAACCCGGATGTCTCATTGTTTGCGGCAGGGTTAATTGGTCCTACAGTAAATAAGTGAAGAAGCGAATCTAAGCTCCGATCGACCAGCCCGGACCGGGAAGAACAAGCGCGAAGAACGTACCGAGGACTCCATCGCGAACGCGAATAGAGCACTGCTGTGTAGAGAGCTTAGTCGTCAACCACAATGGCAGATTCCTTGCATAACGCCCCAATCGTGCTTGACAATGGTTCTGGCACTATACGAGCGGGCTTTGCCGGCGATGACCAACCGAAGTGCTACTTTCCTTCCTTTGTGGGCCGCCCAAAACATCTTCGAGTGCTCGCCGGCGCCTTAGAGGGCGAGGTCTTTATTGGTCAGAAGGCTGCTACCGACTATAGAGGACTGTTAAAGATTCACTATCCTTTAGAGCATGGCATTGTCACTGATTGGGATGACATGGAAAAAATCTGGGAGTACGTGTACAATGAAGGCCTGAAAACCATGAGCGAAGAAGTAGGATGGCACTCCGTTCCTTCACGCGTGTCGCTGTCGCTGCTGACACTTACCTATAGCATCCAGTGCTCCTAACCGAGCCACCACTGAATCCCCGAGCCAATCGTGACACGGCCGCCCAAATCTTGTTTGAGACCTTTAATGTTCCAGCTCTCTATACGTCCATCCAAGCAGTTCTCTCCTTATACGCAAGTGGCCGCACCACTGGCTGTGTTATGGATTCTGGTGATGGTGTCTCCCATGCGGTGCCTGTATACGAAGGCTTCGCGATCCCAAGCTCAATACAACGTATCGATGTTGCCGGCCGTGACGTTACCGAGTATATGCAGACATTACTTCGTAAAAGCGGCTACATTTTCCACACTAGTGCAGAAAAGGAGGTGGTGCGGCTGATCAAGGAGTCCGTCTCATATGTTGCGCTTAATCCAAAGCAAGAGGAGAAAGACTGGGCAAGCGCAAAACTGGAGCAGAGCAAAGTCGCCGAGTACGTCCTCCCAGACGGCAATCGCTTGCGTGTGGGCCAGGAGCGGTTCCGCGCTCCAGAGATCCTCTTTGACCCTGAGATTATCGGCCTTGAATACCCTGGTATCCATCAGATTGTGACAGATGCCATTGGCCGGACTGATCTTGATCTCCGCAAGTCTTTATATGCCAACATTGTACTTTCGGGTGGCAGCACGCTCACCAAGGGCTTTGGTGACAGGCTGCTAAGCGAAGTTAAGAAACTTGCAGTTAAAGACATGCGCATTAAAATATTCGCTCCACCGGAGCGCAAATACTCAACCTGGATCGGTGGCAGTATTTTAGCTGGCCTGAGCACATTTAGAAAGGTACGTCTGAATTACAACTTCCATTGATTCAGCAGCGCACCTGAATACTGACTATCTATGTAACAGATGTGGGTTAGCATCGATGATTGGCATGAAGACCCGGACATCATCCATAAGAAACTCACGTAACGGAACCATTGCAATACACTACAAATCCAAAGATGAATTGTAAGATCCACAGCCTCCCAGAGATAAAGGTCAGGCAGAAGTGAAACGACCGGATTCAGGCTTCGCCAAAGCAACCCGCAACATGCCCTCTTCCTATGTCTTACATCTACATAGTAAGAAAGTTACTTGGGCTGTACGAACACTTTATTCCCAGATGCCTAGTTGAGAACTGCGGCCTTATTTAGACGCGGGGGGCGAGTTTAGACCTTCTGCAGACGTGTATTACAACGCGTAGTAATCTCATATTAGTCAACGCAGCACGCAACTGAAGGGCGGAGGTGCGACGCGGGTGGATGTTGTGGAAGGTATACGCGACACGAAGAATGAAGGCGAAGAGGAGATCACCTTAGATGAGTGAATGATACCCATTTGTTGAGCGGCATTTGTAAGAGGCACTTATAAAGTTTCAATCACGATGAGTTCCCTATTTTCTTTGAAACGCAATAATATGCTCGTAAGTGGACAGATGATTGATTAATGGATTCAGTTATTCGATCCAATTGACTGTAATGCCCCCGCCGTATCATATGGGAGACTAATAGTATAACAGAAAAGCTCTTCGGTAGCTACCGCGGTGCCTTTCGAACCTATCTGGCGATCTTTCGATTGCTCTCCCCCTCTCCTTTCTTTTGTTCTTTCATCCTCATAGGGAGAATAATATGCCCCAGACCGAGATGTCGACTAAACCATCATACGTCATGAGTAAAAACAGTGAGGACGAGGGTTCTTTAGGTATGTGCCAGGTTGCTGTCACGGGTGATAATGAGCCAAGGAAAAAGACTGTAACTCAATCGACATTCCTTTATTCTCCTGCTTTGTTCCTCAACCCAATTCGATCATCAATACCACTTGCTTCTTCCTCATGGAGAACTCCGAGCCTCCAGCTCCACTCTCCCAAAAAGGTACCTTCCGACTATTTTTTTTTATCCGCGTGACGCGGCCATTTTCAGTCTTTGGTTCATAGGGGGCTCGACAAATGGACGCTGAAAGCGCGATCTCCCCTCATGATGATAGGTAAGGTATCTCGCTTCTTTGTCAATTCGTCCCGTTCAATTTCATAATGACGTTTCCCTCTTAACCCACCCACCCCACCGTTGCGCCATCGCTCGAATTGTCGCAGTGTGCGTTTCCAAATCGATCAAAATATATAACAAAGCCAGGGTGAATAAACAGAAAGCAGCAATAAACAAGATAAGAAAAGTTATGTCCTGATGTAAATGATATGGGTTTAGTGGCGATGGCTGAATACCGAGCTCACGCGCTCTATCAGCATGGCGGTCCGCGAGTTCGTGGAACTGCCGGAACTCGTGAAGCTGTCGCTGCCCTTGCGCGTGAGATTTAGCGTCATCGGCTCGTAAATGTTACCTGCGCCGCCTCGTCCCGTGTAGCAGACGCGGTGCTGGGCGATCTGGCTCTGCAACCGGAATTCCTCGTCGAAGGACATGACGGGCCGGTTCTGGCAGACGTGAGCATTGCCCGCGCCGCCGCGGCCGGAGTAGAAGTTGGATGTGGAGGGTGGTAGCTGTTGTGGCTCTGTTGGGACTCCGCTGGAGGGCGTGGTCACTGGGGCGCGGAAGTAGTTCCCTGCGCCGCCGCGGCCGGAGTGCGTGTATGTGTTCTGCTTGACCGTCGGGTGCGGCTCTGCGATTGTGAAGCGAGGCATTGTGTGATATGATGGAATTGGTGCAGCTGAGCAACGATATTGGTTGTTTATATATGCTTGATGACGATGGGGGCGTCTTGCTAGGTGTCTGTCTGTTTTGACTCGACTTATATGTCTTAGAAGTGATTCACCTGAAGTGCTTCTCTCACGAAGTACTCGTCTCGCACGATTCAGGTTGTGCCCATTTATTCTCGTACTACCTACCAGGACTACGTTTTCACCTCCCGGATGTGGGAGGGGCTCGCTATTAATATACCAATTGTACATCGTGAGTTTTACATGTTTGGGGGGGGGGGGGCATATTTCTCTTTGTCAAGGTTATGTTCTCGTGACTGGGTTTTTTTAATCCTTCAGCCGGGCCACTGTCACCAGATGTGGCCCGCAAGGTATCAATGACCAATCTACCTACCTAGTGGCCTCTAGGAAATGTAGTGTACACAAAAGAGTCCACACAGTCTACTTCGTACCTATTACAGGGTAAGCCCAGTCGCACTTGAGACAATTGCGGTGCGGCAAAATTTTTCCCATAACAGCCCTCGAGGGGGGTAGGTAACAGTGATACCGTGTGCTTGTTTGGCTTGACGAGAAAGGAAGATTTTTCGTCGGATACGTGTACCTACATAGTGAGGTGGGTTGTTGTATAGTCTACCTACATAAATGTACCTATATTACCACCAGTACCCGAGATGGCCAGGCAGGTAGGTAGGTAAGGTAGGTATACGATGGTTAGAAACACTTAACGGTAACACACCTGGCTAATACCTTTGGTACCTATGCCGGAAACAAGCGGCGGTTCGGCTTTCCGACTTTGACTCATCCTTTGTTCCATGTGTTAAACATCCGGATGTACGGATCCGTAGGCATCACGTAATACCCATTCATCGCGCCTTTCTGCTTCTAAATTTTCCATTCAAGTTTGCCGACTAGGGCTCTATGAGGTAAAGGTCTTCCTTAGCAGCTCGTATTGTGGAATACCAACGTCGAATATTCGTCCTTGGTCCCATAGCTCAGTTGGTTAGAGCGTCGTACTAATATTACGGTTAATCCGATAATATCGGTAAATGCGAAGGCCGTGAGTTCAAGCCTCACTGGGACCATTGAGCTTTTCTTTTGCTCCCATCTTTTTTTTCCCTTTATACGAACGAATCCGTAACTAGCAAAGGTTTACGGACGTACAAATGATTACGTTACAGCGGCTATGGGTGCGGTCCGTGCCGATTGTGTTAATAGGCTGAAATGCCTAGGTGCATAGATAGGGTAGCTTAGGTACGTTCTTCTTGTATTGTACCTAGTGTATGTCTAGTTTCTGGCCTCTTTTTTTCCTCGGTATAAGGGGGGCTAAGCGAAGAATTTTGCGGCAGACTATTCCGTAGGTAGGTAGATAGATGGGCCATCGACTCCTACCATGCATGAACCACCTCATGAATCATCCCGTAGACCTGCCTTCGCTTGGTAGTGCATTGTACTCCCGCCGTCCGGTATCCAATCAATTGGTCCCATAGCTCAGTTGGTTAGAGCGTCGTACTAATATTATGATTGCATTGTAATGTTGGTCATGCGAAGGCCGTGAGTTCAAGCCTCACTGGGACCATGAGTTTTCTTTTTCAAGTTGTCTTTTTCTTTTGCCTCTTAGGTCGACCTGTACGGTAGGTCCGTGGAAGCCCCTGCCTGCGCCGTCCTTAGTAGGTATGTCCCTACGACCGGGAGACCGGCGCTGGCCGACTACCAATATGTCGCATCTAGATCGGCCCCGACAAGCCTGGCAGCATGCAGCCGTGCGAGACGGCGTGCCACTGTTGATCCAGTAGATAGTTGAGCCTCCACAGTACAGCGGGGATCTTGATGTGCGTCGACGGATCCGTATGTACGAGGATCGCGGAGGAAGAGAAATGGCGCCTGGTGCCCGGCGGAATATCGGGCGACGGGAGAATTGGTAAAAAGTCGGTACGGACGGAAGGGAGTGCGCTGAACACGAGTCCTAGGACCAGAACAGTGCGGCTACAGCAGCGCACGACATCGAGTCCACCATCTCAAAGAGAAAGTCCGATGGTCATCTACCTAGTGTGCTCCTTCTACGATTCTACCTACACCTTATCATAGAATCGCAAGTTGCAGACTTGCAGGAAGGTGCAACATCGAATTGACCCCGCGGTGCTGTAGAACAGACCAAGATGTCTTGAGAGCGGCAACCGCTATGGGATCGAGAACATCACCTTCCCTTTTTACTCCTTTGCCCCTGGGCAGCCCGGACCATCCGGGTAAATATTTATAGAAAGCTGCTTTTCTAAGCGGCTGACTGACTCGATTCCTTCGGACTTCTCCTTCTCCATTTTACTATGACAGATGTTGTGATGCGCGTTCACCACAAACCATAGGATCGTGATAAACTATTGCATGAGCGTGTCTGAGGCCAAGGCATGGCTTTCCACTTCCCGTCAATACAATCATTTTATTCGAGAGAGGTGCCCGCACATGAGGGCGATGAATCCTCCAATGTCACTAGGTCCGGCGATGGCTTCACACCCGCCGAAGTAGAAGCTGTTATCACTCCACTTTCTCGGCCGTTCAGACCATCGAGACACTATGATGTTTGTCCGATCGCGGAACTTCACACCGGTCCCCATAATTATGAAATTACAGGGAGATTGGTCAACTTCTCGTCCACTGGAGGCCCTCATAGAATTCCACCCAGTGCGGGGGGATATTATTTTCTCATCGTGTGTGATGGTACCGCCGCAATAGCAGTGAGTTTACCACATACATAATACGACGATGACAATGGTCATTCTCATTAGCTGGGTTCAGACCTTGCTGAGCATACTTTTCAGATAAAGCTCTACTGTAAACCTTCTGAGTATCAGCCATTTCTGGGTCAGCGAATCACTGTTTGGGCGACTTCCATATCCGCTGGAAACCAGGCCGAGATTGGGCATATTCCGTACTGTTCTGTAGCCACAACGATATACCCAGGCCGCGAAGGCGTTACTCACATAATCTTCCACCTGGATGAAATTGGCTCGGAAAATCATCGCTCACTACGTCGCCCGCTAGAAATGGATGTCAAAAATTACGACTACCTCCCAGGTCTCATGACCATGAAGTCTTTTCTTGCAAGCGGCTATGACTTTGCCGAAGGTAAAATTCTTGTTTGTGTGCGAAGCATCGGTCCTAGACGAACTATTCATCCCAAGACAAGGGAGGGTACACTAGATTTGGTTGAAGTAGGCATCTATGATGACACCGCTCACTGCATGTTAAAACTCTGGGAAGACAAGATTCCATCCGCTAAATCGTGGATCCCAAACCAGACCATTCTGTTGATATCTAGACCCTCGTGCCGCATCAACGATCATACTAATCGTCAGGGTGTCATTCAGGCAGAGGTTGGCATCGGATATAGTTCTATGGTTGACGTTGATCCCGACTTCCCAGAAGCTGCATGGCTGCGTAATAAGATCCAGGACATGGCCAAAAAAGAAAGCATCGTCATGCCTTTTCCTGAGGATATCTGGGACTTACAAAGAGCTATGTATGGGCCTGGCCGGGTGCTATATACGCTAGCGGAACTTGAAAATCAAGTGCGCTATCAGGAACCATCTATCAATTTCACAGGAAAACTGGGCGTAATTATTTCCGAGATGAATTTGATGAACCATTGGCGTCAAAATACCACCTGCTGCACTGAATGGTAAGATTTTCTTGTCCCCTACCATATTCGCGACTGAATAGTATTTATTATACAGTTGCGGAATGCCCCTTTACGCTAACAAGCCAACGGCAACATGCAAACATTGTGACTCTCAGCGGGATCTCACGTTGAATCCACGTGCGCTTGGCTCATTTCTCGATGAAAGCGGTATAATTGCCGGGAACAAGCTCGTGTGGAATGATCAAGCGTGGAGTCAATTCTTCTCGAGACCAGCGAACGAAGTATTATCTACGGTGGACGGACAAGATCCCGCTATCGAGCAGTCGTGGCAAGTCATCACCACGTTCGACACCAACGTGTTACGAGACATCGAAGCGTGCCTACTATATTCTCGTGTTACGTTGACCTTCGGCTGGTCTATTGATCTTGGAAGGCTTTGTATTCTTGGCGTCGAGTGGTAGTGATCAATGCTAATGGCCAGAACGCCATTGACTGTTGAGCCTCAAAAATGCCATTGAACTTGGCTTCATTCACGTTCGAATCTCCATGCTCGGGGAGCAACTTTGCTGCACACAGGAGAAAAAATGTTGAGACAACACTCCTGTAGGTGATGTATTGAGTGTACTGAGTACTACGTATCCCCTGCGAGCACACAGCCCGTCTTACGCTTCTAGCGTGCTGAATTGGTATCTAAATCATGGCAACCTCATGGCCACGAAGCTGCTCTCCATAATTTTAAAATCATTAAAAAAAGAACCCCACACAACACCACACTTTTCCATACCCAGTCATGACGAAAACACAAAAGAAAAATTATGAAGTGAGGAACTTTCTAGTCTTCCATCTCCTCATCCTCGTCATCCTCATCCTCGAAGTCCACGTCGCTGTCGATTGAGTTGCCCAAGAAGTAATCGATGGCATTGGGGTAGACGTCCTCGGCGATGGCGACGGCGACCTCGTGACCGGCGGTGAAGGTCTCGACAGCCTCTTCGGTGAAGTCCTCGTCCTCGTCATCGTCCTCGTCATCATCCTCATCCGCAATGTCCTCGCCGGCTTGAGCAGCCTTGTTTTTGGCGAGCAGGTTGGCCTTGGCCTCAACGTGCTCGGCGGCGCTGATCCAGCGACCGCGGTATGAGAAGAAGTTGAAAAAGCTCAGGGCGCCCTCGGGAGTATCGTGGAGCTTCTTGACAAGAGCCTGATACTGAGGCATCTGCTTGGCGGCAGCGTCGCGGGCGTGGCGCGCCTTGTTGTCGAGAATACCGTCGAGCTGCTGAGAGGGGTCGGCCTTCTGGGCATTGAAAAAGGTCAGGGCGGCGTCAGTAAGACCCTGGGTGAGATCCTTCTCGGCGCTCTTCCAGTTGATCTTGATGGGGTCCGAGACGAGGCCGGCAGAGCCGTCCTTGCCAAAGCGGAAGTAGAAGGTCTTGGACAGCTCCTTGTCGGAGAACCACTCATTGTCGGCGAAGCGGAAGGTGAACTTGAGGGAGCGAGGCTCGCCGAACTTGTCGAGACCGACGTCAAAAGGTTTGGCATCGGCCGGGATCTCGGGTCTTGTAACCTCGAGGGAGGTGAGGGCGGCCGAGAAGACGTCTAGGTCGGGAGGGGTGATGGTGGCCTCGAGCTCCGTGTTGGCGTTATCAAAGGTGACGGCCCAGAAACTGGGGATCTTGGCAATGGTTTTCTGACGGGCGTCGAAGACGTCCCGGGACATGAGGTACTGCTTGGCGGTCACCTCGGTGTCGACATCTGAGATTGCGGCCTCGAAGAGGTGCAACTCCTTGATGATCTGGGGGTCGATAATGACGTCGGAGTCAGGGGAAGACATCTTGCTGGAGAAAAGAACGCGAATGTTATTCTTTAGAAAAAGGGTATATAGAGAAGTTGGTGAGGGACGTGCGTGTATGAAAAAGGCAGAACGATATGTGATAAAGATGGAGAGGGGGGGGGGGAGAATCGTGAAAGAGGGAAGAGGTAAGAGGTAGGTAGGCAGGGAGGTAGGTGCCGTTATCAATGGCTTGGACGGGGGGTGCCTTTTTTATAAAAACTTGATTGCACCTAGGCAACGCAAATATTGTTGTTGTTGTTGTTGTTTTTTTTTTTTTTTTTCATCGGTAGTAGTATTTTTCACATTACCTACCTCTTACACTAGGTACAATACGCTACCTAACCTACCTTTCCTATTCTACGGTACCGACTAGGTAGGTAGGTAGGTACATCTCTACGTAGCTATCTAGTGAATATTCGTCCTAGGTAGTAGTTACCTACCTACTTACTTACTTACAATACCTACCTATACCTAGGAGAGAGAGAGAGAAAAGGGGGCCGGCGGGGAGGGGGGTTTTCCAACACGTGAAGAAAAAGAAAAAAAAAAGAGGGAAAAAAAAGTACGCTAGGTAGTGTAGTGTAGTGTAGACTTGAAGATCAGTTGCGGAAAAAGCGAGGAGGAAAAAAACATTTCTGTATGCACGAAATCGTGTAGGTACCTAATACTACTACCTACCTGGTACCTAGTACTCAGTAAGTACCGAGTGTATACGTCGGTACAGTGGGTAGGTTAGGTAAGTACGGACTATCTAAGGTAGGTACTTATTTGGCGGGGTGATGATGATGATGATGGATGGATGCATGATTGGACGATTGGACGGTCCCACCTCGTTGGAACTTGGGAAGAAGGTTTGATCTCGTGCTGCTTTTTGTGCAAGGTTAGGTATTTTGTAGTAGTACCTAGTACTGTTGTGGTAAAGTACCTTAGGTAGATATGTAGATTAAGTAGGCAGTAAAGTAGGTAGGTAGATGGTACCTAGGTATTACGAAATAGGAGAAGGTATGAGTGAAAGAAGGGAGGGAGGGAGATGTGATTTTTCACGGCGCTGTGACAGAAGCAGAAGCAGAAGCAGAAGCAGAAGCAGAATCTGTTTGCGCTTGAGCTTTGGGTGCCGTGCCGTGCTGTGCTGTGCTGTGTCTAGGTACCTATTTGTTTGGTGGTCGCTTCCCTATCTTACCTTCTTGCTTATGGAATACTTACTTAATTGTCTAGATACTGTACCTAGGTAGGTAGTGTAGGTAGGTAGGTAGAGCGTCCGGCAGAAAAAGAAAAAAAATTCATCAAAGTGTCGTTGAGGAAGGATGACGGGATGCCCCTCCTTTTCCATTTTTTTTTCCTTGTTACGGGACCGGTAGTACCTAGGTAGTGTACCTAGGTAGGTACCTTAGGTAGTGTGGTAGTTAAGGTACGGGCCTTACACTGGTAAGTACCTAGGTACACTAGTACCGGTATGTATAAGTAGATGGTTCCACTAGGTAGATTGAGTTTAGTGGGGTGTGGGAGGGGTTGACGCTTATAGGTTAGGTACCTCAGGCTATTTTTTAGCGTGTTGTGTATAAGTGAGTACATCGGTAGTGGGTGTTCTTGTTTGGGACCATTGTGCTTGTGTTGGTTTGGTTTGGTTCAAGTTTGGTTGGTACTGGTAGATTTGTGCGCGTACACACACAAATCTTTTGTGCGAAGCCTGGGTACCTAAGGTACTCCCTGTACTAGATTACATTACACTACATGGTAGGTAGGGAAGAGTGAGGCGAGTTGGTACATACTTAGGTAGAGGCATGTACCTACCTAACTGAAATTCACCACCAACCATACCTACATAGTATGCTAGGTACCTACTTACTTAGGTACATACCTACCTACTTACCAGGTATGCTAAGGGTGGGTTCTACGTTGTTAGTGGGTGGTCAGCGGTTCGATTTGGAAATGCGCTAGGGCTAGCGTAACGGGTACTATCGAAGAGCCCCAATGACAGGTACCTACTAGGCACTTAGGTAGGTACTGTAGTCATACCTAGCTAAAGGTACGAAGTAGAGGCGGGTCATGAAGACGATGAAGGTATTGGTCACGGTATGTACAGTATTCTTGGGCACGCTTGGGTCAGGTAGGTATACCTATTTATGTACCTACCCAGGGTAGGTATGAGTGTATGTGTCAGACATTGGTAGGTATCTTAGGTACTAGGTAATAATAGTAGGTATGTACGATGTAGATGTATATTACCTACCTATGAGGACTCATTGCTGAATGTGCCAAAAAAAAAAAAAAAAAAAGCAAAGGAAATCTAGGATCTAAAACACCCAATCTCCCTATATGTCTCTATCCGTGCCTCTATCCCGATTGTGGTGTAGGTATGTAGTCTTTAAGTCTATCCCTGTCTTGAAGAAATATGAAGTTATTCTCTCTATCCTCTAGGCATACCGGGGTTGCCTTCGTCGTTTAGCTGCCTACTTTATAGAAAGGAGACGGACGATATGAAAGGAAATTGAGCCCAAAAAAAAAATCTTTTTGCTCGCCATGAGTCAAGAATGCAGAAAAGAAACGAGTCAATAGGAACCCGAGAAAAAAAAAAAAAACCAGACCATGCAAAACCCGTGATCTCAAAACGCCTAGGTAGTCCCCTTCTATGTCAACGCGATTGTGTAGCTTTCTTTGCGGTTTCTGGGTAGCAGAGGTTGGCCGTGCGCCAATTTCGTGTGGATCGACTGGATCGGCGTGGTTTTGATCGCCCGGGCTGCGATATAGCTGGTTTGAATGAGGTAGTCCAGGAGCTCCGCGACCTCGTCGTCCGTCCCGAGCTCGTTGAAAAACTCCAATTTCTCGAGGCTCGGCGCAATACCAAAGGAATCGAGACGGGGTTTCTTGGATTTCTTGCCGAAGAGCTGCCAGTCCCAATTGACGCGGAAGAACTTCAGGGCGGTGAAATCCCGCATCTGGAGCGGCCTTCTGCTGCCTAGCGTGGGGAAGTCGATGGTGATGCTTCCAAGGGACGCCGATTGAGATGCCAGTGCTATGATGTAGTCGCCCATGTTGTCGGAGCTCTCTTCCAATTCCGGGTTTGGCTGCGGGCTCTGTGTCATGACGAATTCCTCAAGGGCCTTGGGTAGCTCGAGGACGTCACCCAGAGCATCGTCGCTGATGTCGCAGTCGATCAGATGCAGCTGCTTCAGAGGAAGCGCGTGGGGACGCTCAATGAAGTCAAACCCTCGATAATCCAGCTTTGCTCTTCGGATGAACAGGGTCTCGAGCGTCGGGTGCGCGAATATGTGGATGTTCTCGCGGAGATCCCAGTAGGCGTTGTCCGGGCACTGGTAGAACAAACTACACGACTTGAGACAGGCCAGATCGAAGGGTCCGTTGAACAAGGCACCCATACCATGGAGCAGGGTCACGGGGACCGAGATCTCCAGTTCCTGAAGGTTAGACATGGTGGAGATGGTGCGCGATAGGCTGTCGAAATGCGAGGGCGCATAGTGAGAGTTGGCGATGTGGCCGTTGAGACTGAGATGTGACAGTTCACTTGTGGGATACTCGAGGCTCACGTACTGTATGGCTGAGCCGCGACGCTCACGGCGTGTCAGCGACTCGCCGAAAACGAGGTGGTCCTCGGGCTTCTCGAAGCGGACATCCTTGTAGAGAATCGAGTCGGCGATATCATGCCATGTCTTGTTGACGCGAGACACACTGCACAGGTCGCGCGATGAGACGTCTGCTACGATTTCGAATATCTGTTTCAACAGAGCATGCGGCAACTCGGCAAGGCTACGACGGCCGCCATGACTACTAGTCTGACTGTTGTTGTTGTTACCGTTGATGACATCGCTGGTAGGCTTCGGGGACTCACGAGATTTAGCCTGTGGACTAGTCGAAGGTCCACAGGCGCCATCGTCGCGGGACATCGTTTAAATTTTCTTGGGTGAACTGTGTCCAGATGCTGATGTGGATCTGGGGAAGTTGATGACAGTGGGCACCCCTGGTTGGGCTGGATGAGATATGGTGGAATTTCAAGGTTTTGGCTTGTGATTGTTGTGGATCTCACGCACAGCCACAACCGTGACCTGACTGACTGACTGACTGCCTACCTAAACTTATACTGAGAGCGGCTGATTTCCGGTTTTGTTTGTTGGTTCAAAAGTTGTTTCAGCTGCTCGTTCAGTATCGTCTATTGTGACCTCAGAGACAAAGCGAACATATAAACAGTCGCTCTCCTGACATAAAGACTTTTTCTCCGGTCTTTCCAGTGACGAAGCATAAGGTAGTAGTAGGTACCTTGGTAGAAGAAAAGGGCGACAATTAAGTCTAAATATTAGGTACGCTATCCATATAGACGCATATTATACGGCGCTAGATAAGTGAGTAAAGTACCTAATGTATGTAAGTACCTGCAAAGCCAAAGGTGAGGTCGGGATAAGTACGAAATACTTTGTAGGTGAGTCCAGGTACCTTTTTGCCTTTGTACAGTGTACCTACGCTGAATAGGTAGCTGATTAGTACGTCTGTATATGAAGTACTTCGCGGGTACGAAGCCGAAAGACAAAGTGCAGTTGCTTATGATTGAGTTCACTTTAACACTCAGGTACCGCATAAGTACTTTCCTGCGAGTCTACCTATATTGAGATAGTGACCTTATAGGTAAAGTACGCCGAGGTACAGGTATTCCATACATGCAAAGGATTGTACGAATAAGCACCTTATAACAATTGAATTCTTTCAGGCGTTGCAACGCGCAAACTTTATTATGTATGCGTATTTTGTACTTCGTAGAAATGTCGTAAGAAGCCATGATGTTACATTGACAGGATACTTCCTAGGTAATCGTCGGAATGGTAGCGATCTCTCTCAGACTCTCTGGGTGTGTACGGACGTACTTCGTACCTACAATAGGTAGGGCTTGCATGTCAACACGCTGTACCTAGGTAAGTTAGGTACTTGGTTCTGTACGTCTTTTTTGCACGGTGTATCTATACATTAATTTTAGCACAATTACTGGGCAAGTATGAAGTACGCAGTGTGGTTTCATACTGTATGAACGGTGTACTTAGTCATGAGGCGTACGTATACGTACGTTAGCACAGTGCACGGAGGGCACACCACCCACCTAGCATACAGTGCACAATGCACTATATATGCACAGTGCCACAACCGGCTACCTACCTCGGGCTGCCATCTTCATTCTCCAGACATTTGCATTTTGACGCCTTCAATCGTACTCCAACATTGATCACTCAGGCCGTCAAATGAACGTTGGCGTCGTCATCAGACTAGGTAGACCTGGGACCGAGTAGCATCTGAGACGAGGTTATCATCTCGTGTCCTGGTAAGTATTGTTTTGACAGATTTTACTAATCCAAACAACAATGCCCGCGACTGGCGGGGCAGTGTTGTGCCAACTATGTTTAGAAATGCACAGCAAAAGACGAAACCTGCGAATGCCTACCTACTGCGTTGACCCGGCCAATGAAAATCCCTATGGTTACCCTTGAGCTCCGTGTTGCTAAATCAAATAGCATACCGGTGCCTAGTGTACTCCTTGGCCAGGCGGAACGGTCCTTTTTGCGGGAACCTGAGTTGTCAACCCTACCTACGTACCTATCAGCGACCCCGTTTCTCGTTGATTTGGAAGCGCGACTCGCCTTTTAAGCATCGGAGATGCGAGAAATGCATGATAGGTATCTACCTATCTATTTCTGGTGAATCTACGGATCCGTACACTATCTACCTGCTTTGCAGGTAGGTAGTGTAGGTACGTAGTAGGCTGGGAATATATCTGCCGGAAATCCCCGACAAAATCTTCAATAGGTACCTGCTTACCTTACGTAGTCAACGCTGCGAGTCATCGACCAATTTCTGAAACCACCATACAAGTCCAACTTCACTCTCGTCCTCTCATCATGTCTAGAGGTGAATAAAGCTAGGTTAGGTATACCTACCTAGTCCATCAGCCTATGAAACAGACCTCTACACCCATCCAACCCAAGCCACTACCTACCTACCTCCTACCTCTACCTGTCCAACTAGATATCTAACTACTACCTAGCAAATACCTACCCAGGTTACAATGCAGCCGTACCTGTTGCCGTTGCACTAAGCACTAATCCAGGTACGTCTAAGGACCGACACTACAAGTACCTAGCAGGGAGGCGCCACGACCTTGGTAGGTACTGGTATCACTGATTCCTTGCATGTTGCGGAAAATGCTTAACGAGGCTCGACGATGAGGTTATTGTTTTCCTTCTTTAATTTCATATTCTCGTGTCTATTGTAGGTATTGGTTTCCTCTGAGTCTTCTTCATCGCCTGCGTTCTAAGCCTTTATCAAGGTTCTACGTCACCAAGGTGACGTTACCTCGCGTGCCGGTTCCTATGCGATCTTTCAACTCTGTACTTCCTTTCAGATAATATGAACCTTCTATCTTGTTCTGCTACAAAGTAGAAGAAAGTTCCTTTTTTCGCCTTCCATCGAGTAGTCGGGCTGTCACCCTAACTGGAGCCTAAGTTGCTCTGGTTATCGTAAGGTCTTGATCATGCCCCAGCCATCGCCTAGCATGGGTATCCAGGCCCGTGACGGGGTTGACCAGTTTCTTCAGCTCATACAGGATCCCTTCAATACGTCGGTTTGTTACCTTGCCTTGTCTTCATCGTGAAGATACGACTAACCGGAACCCAGCTGAGTGAGAAGGCCTTCTGGTCTTCTTTGGGCTATTCTTTTGGCGCAGCACTGCTTTTTGTCGTTCTCTTCTGTATACTTCGGCCTCACAATGGCACGGTATACGCACCTCGTCTGAAGCATGTCGCCGAGGAACACGCTCCTCCGCGAGTTGGGAATGGTATTCTCAGCTGGGTCTCGCCCGTAGTAAAAATATCCGAAGCAGCCCTCACTGAAAAAATTGGCCTCGATGCAAATCTTTTCCTGCGGTCTATTAAGATGTGTCGCGATCTTATGATTGTGCTCTCGGTAATTGGCTCAGCCGTCTATGTTCCTGTCAATTTCTTCGAAAATGTCCGAAACACGAACATAATGAATACGACCAACATATTCATCCTCCTCACTCCACTGGGCGTCTGGGGGACTGCCTGCTGGGCACATGTCATTGTCTCTTACATATTTGATGGCGTACTGTGCTGGTTTATTTGGCGGAATTACGGCATCGTTACCCGTCTACGACGCCAATACTTTGAAAGTCCCGAGTATCAGACAAGCCTGCATTCGAGGACTCTATTGGTGAGTCTAAGTAGTTGTTGGCAGTATACTTGATCTTGTTTTACAAGGACGAGAATCATGTAGTTTGCCATAACTCGACGCACATCCCGGCTGGTACGGGTTCGATGGGGGACACTGACTGTATTCTAGGTTACTGATATCCCTCCAGAATATCAAAATGACTCGGGGGTCTCGCAAATTGTGGCTGGAATTGACCAAGCGGAGTATGGCTCTGGTGTTGTTGCGCGCAATGTTAAGGGCCTGCCGGGCCTAGTTAAGGAACATGACGAGGCTGTCAGGGAGCTTGAATCGATTCTTGCCAAATACTTGAAAGACCCTGATAACTTACCCCCCAAGCGACCCCTATGCAAAACTCAGAAGGGAGACCCGGATTACACCAGCGTCACGAAAGTTGACGCCATCGACTACCTTACATCACGAATTAGACGACTGAAAGAGAATATTTATGAGAAACGGAAATTCGTTCACCGGCAACAGACGCTCTCTTATGGATTTGCTAGTTACCAAAGCATTGAAGGAGCCCACAATGCTGCATTCGGTGCCCAGAATAAGCATCCTCAGGGCACCACGATACAACTTGCTCCAAAGCCGAGAGATTTGATATGGGAGAACCTCAGCCTAAACCATAAACAGCGCTTCTGGCGTACCTTGATGAACAGTATCTGGGTCATTGTTCTCACCGTTGTTTGGACCGTACCGAACGCACTCATTGCAGTCTTCCTCGCCAACTTGAACAATCTAGGGTCTGTTTGGCCGACATTCCAAGCTCAGCTCTTGAAAAACCCCAGAGCCTGGGCTGCTATCCAAGGTATTCTCGCCCCTGGAATTACGACATTGTTTTACTTGGCTCTTCCCGTTATATTTCGCCGACTTGCGATGTTTGCTGGCGATAGTTCAAAAACTGCGCGTGAGCAACACGTTACTAAAAGGTTATACGCCTTCTTCGTTTTCAACAACCTTATCGTCTTCTCTCTATTCTCTACGGCCTGGAAATACGGTGCTTCAGTGAAGGCCGCGGAGAATAACGTTGATCTTTGGTCGGCTATCGTCAACTCCCATCCATTCGATAATTTGCTGATTGCCTTCTGCGATGTCTCGCCCTTCTGGCTCAACTATTTACTTCAACGCAACTTTGGAGCTGCACTTGATTTGTCGCAGTTTTATAAGCTAGTTACGGGATATATTTCGCGTACGCTTCTTAACCCGACTCCACGCGAACGCATAGAGCTCTCCATTCCACAACCCTTCGATTACGCCGCTTACTACAACAATTTCCTTTTCTACACCACTATCGCATTAGTTTTTGCGCCTTTTCAGCCCCTTGTGCTTCTCGTCACTGCATTGTACTTCATTCTTGATACTATTACGAAGAGTTATCTGCTGTTGTAAGTTCGTCCGCTGAGCCGATATGTTTCTTTACTAACAACTTCGCAGATTTGTGTTCAGCACCAAGCATGAGAGTGGTGGCGCCTTTTGGCAATTACTTGTCAACAGACTGCTCTTCGCGGCCTTGCTGGCCAACGTCGTGACAACTATTCTTATTATTGATAGACGCGAGTCCCTCAACCAAGTCTACGCAATGATTCCGCTCCCCATCCTCATAGCGGGCTTCAAATGGTACTGCCGGCGTACTTTCGATGATAGCTTTTATTTCTACTCGAAAGGACTGCATGAACCGAAATTGGAAGATTCGCAGAGGAACCTGAATAATGACCACCTTGGGGTGCGCTTCGGCCATCCAGCGTTATATAATAAACTCATGGTACCCATGGTCCATGAAAAAGCCAATCGTCTTCTCAAGGAAATTATTGATGACCAATCGGATGTGGATTTTGGTGAGACAAACGAATATAGTGATACGTTTCAAATGAGGAGGCTTTCTGCACGCCAGCCAGGTCAAGCCGACGCCGCACGAGACGCCACGTTTGAGATTGTCGACGAGTACCAGCTAGATATCGAACACTTCCGCAACCGCGATGAGTTCAGTGCACTATTAGGAGATGGTGAGGTGTATGGTAGTCCATCAGACCTTCCGATCGACAGCACCGTTGCCCAGGGGCAGTATAGCCGTTCCAGATCAACCGACTCACAAGTGGAGCATACAGGACTTTCAGGAGAGTACGACTACGAGGGGCGCTCATATCCGACAGGCTATCATCCTCCATCTATATTTCGGCCTGAGCGTACAGCCCAAGACTCTACGTACCATCAAGTTTAAACCCAATACTACGTTAGACGGAGATTATAACTTCCAGGTTGACAGGTAAGACAGGTGTGAATTTGTTGTGCAAAGTAGCACCGCTAGATAATATCATGGATCATAGATGTGAGGTGAAAATAATACAGGCTGGACAGGGTAAAACAAACGGATTTTGGCATGAAATTGGGCGTGGGGGGTGCATGTGAAAGACATGCGACTGGTTCCATCCACCCTACGTATATATTATTGAGGACTTGTACACTGGTATTCTCCGAACGATGCTCTACGATTGTTGGTTCAGCATTTGCATAGAAACGTGTTTGAATCTTGCACCACTTTTGGTCTTGTGCTAGTTTCAGAATTTTAAGTAAGCTGGCGTAATTTAACCTAACTGCAAAGAATGGTTGACAAATTCGCAGGGATACATATAAACTTGTTAGTTGCTCGACTATTGTGTTTATTGTGGCTTCATAAAATGGCTTTCAGACGGGTCAGGAGCTTTGTTCACGAAAACACAGTCACCTGATAAACCTTCTCAAGAAAACGAACCCAGCATGAATAACATCATGAATTCATAGCTAATGGCTTATATGGTGTGTTGCAGTGACCTCTAGTCGTGCGACAATGCCTGACTAGATCATGTCAAAGAGTTGGAAACCATCTTCACTAAGGATATCCGTTCACAATCTCCCTTGAAACCCGTTTATACAATGCGGACAAAACTCGGCATTCTCTTGATCCATTAGACCGGTCACAATAGGTTGACCCAGTAAACATGATTCGGCCCATGCGTGAATGATGCATCAATAGTTTCAATGAAGATAAGAGCTCATGCTCACGCTCACGTGACAGGCGCGCGTCGCCCTGAGCCTCTAAGGTACGTGTATGCACACTAATCAGCTGTGCCACATCTATTCAAGATATCTGACTCGCTCGGTTGCCGACTCTGGTAATAAGTCCACGACTGAAGCTCCCAAAATGCTCTAGCTTCACCCCAGATCTCCGATCTTGATGATAGATGACGGAATTTATGGCTTGTAGATATAGAATCTTTCCGTCAGGTTGGTGTCAAGGGAAATAGTCTAGTTGAGACTGTGCCCCCGCGGGTTCTTAATCCCGTGCCGTGACCAAACTTCATGATAGTGAGTCAGTCATGCCCCATCCGGTGTTGATACGTGCCACCCGACAGGAGTATAAGTACGAGGTATTGGGCGGAGAAACCCCAATGTCGATTCCGCGGATCCTTGAACCACACATTCATTTTCGAGTACACACAATTGTTCTTTGTTTTACTTTACCATATATTGTTGGTAGCTCACAATCCTTCATTTACCAACTAAAAGACAACTCCTTACAATATATTCACTCCTTGGCGCCTTTCTCTGGAAGAGAGGCAATATAAATACACATTGGATCGTCCCGGTCTTCCACTCCTTCTCTTCTGTCGACATCACACACACAATCATAAGACTCCCGGTTCCATTCATTACCTACCGTCTCCGGTATACCACACATTCACTTTAAAAACAAATACCCACCACATCGACAAACAAGATGTTTTCACTCTCTCAGATCTTTATCACCCTCAGCACCGTGGCTACTATCACGGCGCTTCCCCTCACAAACGGATCCGGCTCCTTCACCGGCTCCTTCACCGGCGACATGACGTACTACGAGCCTGGCCTGGGCGCCTGCGGGCAGACGAACTCGGCTAGCGACGCCGTCGTCGCGCTGTCGACGGCGCAGTACGACGGCAGCTGCGGGAAGACGATCACCATCATCAAGGACGGGAAGACGGCCACCGCCAAGGTCGTCGACAAGTGCCCTGGGTGTGCGAGCGGGTCAATCGATGTCTCGCCCGCCGTCTTCCAGTCGCTGGAGCCCTTGTCCGTTGGACGGACAACCGTAAGCTGGTCTTACTCTGGTTAAGCGAGGGGAATTTGGGGAGAAACTTATGAACTAGGGCTGGACCCTCACCCTCCCTCCATTTTGTCGTTGCGCGGGCCCGCGACGCATTAGCATGGATCACGATCATTTCTACTATATACTTCATATGCATGGGGGGGGGAGTTTTTTTTTCCATCTGATATGATATCCGGTATAGCCGTACATAGGAAAGCAGGATTCGGGCGCATGGCGCCTGTCACTCGTTGATTAACGCTCTTTGATGATATCCCAAATACCAACTTTCATTTATTAATTCCGATGTTCTGCGATGAGTTATGGGTGATATGCTTTCTAGGTGATGAAACGGTCCGCATATGTGGATGACCTCTAGTTCCTGCGGTTGACAGCCCATTTTTTTGCTTTCTATAAATTGAAGGACTTCTCACCGGTCCATGAGAGAGCTTCTAGTAAACGCGTAAGAAAAAGAACAGGGTAGACGACTTCATCCCCCCCCCCCCGCGCCGATTGCACCCCGCGCCACACCGACCGTTGACGATTGAATCTATTGAAATTCGGCTCGGTGTAGCCTCCACAGTCGAGACGGGACGAGATAACGTCGAGCGCGTCGCACCAACTAGCGTTCTTGGTCGCCGATCTCTGCGATGTGGCGTCGTTACGACGAAGAGAGAGAGAGAGAGCTGCGGTGCAACACCACATGTGCGGCGGCGTTTGACAAGGAACCCCCCTCTATCTATTACGCGCAAATCCCTGGATCTATTACTTTTCACGGCATGACCGGATGGGTGCCTCCGTCCATTGAAACCCGGCTTGGTTGTTTATTCATCATATCATCCGTCGTCCGCGCAGAATGCGACCTCGATCAATGACCCCCTTTCCCTTAATGTCGCATGCGTCCCCTCTTCAGTACCCCTTGACGGCTATGTGGCGATTCATGTATGTACTCCGCTTCTAGACGGCTTTGGTCCCGCGGTGAGGGGAATCAGGGACGGACCCTCTGGCTTCGGAACGAGGCGAGGTTTTATCGATATTGCGATTGCGCAATGCAGTGAATTAATGAGACAGACAGCTTCTAGACCTCGCTTAATGCCTTCTGTACATTAATATATGTCTATGCTAATGTCTGAACCGTATCACATTAACGATGAAACGCAATATATTCGCCACACCGTCTGCCGAACCCCACCCCCTCTGGAAAGCATCCGACAGAGCCGCATTGATTACCATCTCAATTTGAGTCCGTACTTATGCAATCGCTATCAGTACACGACGGGTGGGTTGCTGACTATGTAGTCGTAGAGCGACGTCGTGCCGTTCAATTGCGTGTAGATCGCCTGTGTGAACGCTTGCGCGCTCAGGTCGGCGCCTTCGGGGCTTGTGTGGGTGTGGTCGTTCGGATACAGTGCGTTAGTACCCGTGTTGCCGAGCTTGAGGTACACTGGAGACGATTGTAAGTCAGACGTATGCATGTTCACGAGCGTCGGGGACGGAACTCGAAAGTTCACTTACTGTTGGCTACGGCCTGGAAGTGGTCGACGAAGTACGTATCCGCGCCTAGCGCCTTCTGCGCTGTCAGCTGGTACCCGACAAACCGCGACGGCGCGCCCTGGAACGTCCCGGTCTCCCAGGCGTTGTTCGGGGTCTGGGAGCTGAGGACGACGGTCGCGCCCTTGGCGGTCATGAGCTTGGCGGCCTGGATGACGTAGAAGACGAAGGTGTAGACGGTTTCGCCCGTCGTGTCTGAGATGCATGTTTCCGTGCCGTCGCCGGGACAATCCGAGCGGCCGTTGTCGTTTGACTCGGGCGAACCCCCGTCGTTGTGGCCGAATTCAATCACGACGATGTCGCCTGATTGGACGACGTCGGCGACGTCGGCAAAGCGTCCCTCGTCCCAGTACGAACGGGCCGAGCGCCCGCCGATCGCTTTGTTGACTACGCTCACGGTGCTATAGGTGCCGAAATACTGGCCCCAGCCGTCCGTGTCGCCGTCATTTGCGCCGCCTTTGGCCATTGTGCTGTCGCCGCAGAGATAGACGGTCGGTGTGGCCCTGGGAACTACATCTGGTTGCGTAGGAGTGGCGCTCGCCTTCAAGGCGCCAAATACCGATACTGCGAATAGCGATAAGAACCTCATGATGAACGTATTGGCAGTTTGTGAAACTCGATGAAGCTTTTAGTGTATTCAATGGTCATCTTATCTACTCTGAAACGAAGTCTGCATGCACAAATGTGACGAAAAATAGATGCCGGCACGTGGTCCTGAAGATCATGCGTCCGCCGGCCGGTGGCAATACCCAATTCGGAGCCGGAGGGAACGGAATGGGTGGGAAATCCCACCAGTCAAGTAAGATACCGAATTCGGGGGAACGCCCCCTGACCCTAACGAGTCAAAGCTGTGACTATGATGGGGAAAATATGACAGCCAGTCAGCTTGCGGGCAATTATGTTCTTCGTTGCCTCCGGGATATGATTGTATCGACGGAAATATTAATGGGAGTAGCCCCCCGTTCGCGCTGTATTCAATACTGTTGTAAGCTGGGCAAATATACTGATCACAATCGCGGCTTGTAAAAGATTTCAGACTCTTTTCCGGCCCGTGTAAATTCATCAATATGTAGATACCGAAGTAGGTACACAGTAAATAACCAGGTCATCCCAATCCCAATCCCATCGCATTAACATTAAGACATATCATCAATCTGACATTAATTAAATATATATATATAATCCCTGAATCCCTCATTTCCTCATTAAGACATTACTGCTCGAACTCGCCGGCATAAAGGATGTCGCTGGCGTCACCGTTCATCTTCTCCCAGATGGCACGGGGGTCGAGCTCTAGATCCTTCTTGTTGATGGAGGTGATGTTCTTGGCTAGGAGAGCGGCTGTCTCGAGGCGTGCAAGTTGGACTGTTCATGATATTAGCATGCCATTCGCGTCTCATCAACCTCTCATCACACCAAAGATAGATGCGAGGTTAGTATGTTGTTATAGGGTTACTCACCATGTAGGAAAACGGCAGCTCGCTTTCCAGAGAACATGGCGTGGGGAACGTTGGTGACATTATCAGCGTTCGCGTCGCCGATAGCGTAGACGTTCTCGATGTTGGTCATGAGACCTCGCGATTGGTTGGCAGCGAGTCTGCCACCGTCGAGCCGCACACCCATCTCAGCGCCGATATCCGAGTGCTGCTTGTTAGGGAAGCTAGCATAGAACGCGGCGCGCTCGACGGCGGGTCCCTCTGCGAATCCAAGGCTGAACAAGTCGTGCTCGGGGAATGTAGGCGCGCTGGGGTGCTCGTCCTCGCCACCGTCCTTCAGACGCGTGAGGTTGGTGATGGTGCGGTTGTCGACCTTGATGCCCTTTAGATCGAGGTACTTTTGCCAGTTGGGGAATTTCTTCTCCGTTGCGGCGCGCATCTCGGGCGTGTCGGTTCCGTTAACAAAGCAGATGATGTCCTTGTTCAGAGTCGAGATTTCCTGGACTGAGCTGGCGGCGTCAAGGAGGGTGCTGAGGATTCCGAGGGGCTGATCGGCATGCTCGTTTCCGTCACACCACTGTAAGTAATTTCTTGTGTTAGCACACTGACCTTGAATGCTGAATCTAGGCCGTTCTCCGGGGAGTTCGGTTTCCGACCCCGAAGGTCACCCCTGGAATGGATAATTGCATGCGGTAGTACTCACGGGACACCAAAAGATACCCTTGCCCCAGTTCTCTTCAATACCTGGCGTTTCGGGCAGGATATCTGTGAGACCTGTTGCCAGGACGATTGCCCTCGCACCGACCGATGCGTCCTTACCCCCAGGCAAAGTTGCCCGTACGGTAAAAGGGGCGCCTGACGCAGCAGAACCAGACGCGCTAGACGCCGCAACGTCGATCTTCGTCACCGTGCCGTTGATCATTTTGGCCGATGGATAATATCCGAGCTGGTTACGAGCCTTCCATCGGAAAAACGCCGGTGCCAGGCCTATATGACCCTGTTAGTGTCTTCGACCTGCCTTGACAATGGGTCACGGGCGCCTATAACCTACCATCGTTTCCGATGACATCGTGCATGTGCCGCGTAGGGTCGTTGCGGTATGAGCCGGAGTCAATGAGCAGCACATTCCGGCGAACTCGTGCAAGACCGCTTACTAGTATCGCAGTCGCAGGTCAGCAAGACTCGCTACTAAGAAACTCATCTGAGACGCAGCAGTATGAGATAGTACTTACCGGCACTGAGACCGGCGGGACCACCACCAACTACAATAGCATCATAGACGAAGCTCTGGTTGAGGTTAAGATGAGCGACATCACGGTCGATCAGTCCGGCGGGAAGAGCTGTGGTAGCTGAGGAGAGCAAGAGCTGCACCAACGCGGTCTTGAAGAAACCCATTGTGAGATCTGACAGCGAAGTTTGTTGTTGCTGTTGTTGTTGTTGTGTTGATAAGAGGAGTGGTGATGTAGGTTCGTCTCAGATCATAGAGGCCAGCGACCTTCGATCGTCTTTATATTGAACATGCAGGCGGGTCGCAATGCCGAGTAGCCTGACTGTCGTGCATGATTGTGAGCGCTGAAAACACAGAGTTACACTCAGGTATACCGAAACTTCAGCAACCCATGGGTCATGAAGTGACTATTGATTGATTAGATCCTCGATGATCGAATGTTTCGGAGGCATTAAACAGGCAAGGGATCGGTTCCACCTCTCCAGAACGTGTAAATAGTCGAGTATATTGTGCAGAAGCTAACGTGATGGCGGTCTCAAACAAGCTGAGATGTAAGTCTCGAAAGGGCCAAGTCCTGCAAATCATGCACTTGTCTCGGACAAGCCTAGACAATCATGGTCAATACCAAGATACTACCGGTACCTATGCAGATGCCCATAGCATTGATTCTTACCTAGCTTTCTAGACTGGGTGAGCGATCTGCGGCAAAATGCAGGGCGATCATCGAAAAGGCAGTGGAAGCATTCAGGTTGCAGGTGAGCAAACTGTAGATCTACCTACCTACTGTGCAGGGTAGGTAGGTAGGTGCCTACATAGCTGGCCCGAGATGTCCGGGGTGTCCACTGTCCATCCGGGCACTATGTAATCCGTACGCATGGCGGGTATACCTACCGCATCATGGGTCGGCCTATGTACCTACACAGGTATGTAGTGTAGGTAGCCTCCAAGAGGCAGTTCTCTGGTGTTGAAGAGTTTCATGCTCGTGAGTTTGCGAGCTGGGCTCATCACTAATCAGGTTTCTACGGAATAGATAGTTATGTCCCATAACTAAGCCCTTTGGTCCGTCAACTCTTTGACATCTTCTAGGCGCTTACTGATAGTTAAGGAGCTGCACAAATTTTACATCGTTCACATCGTAGTTTACGGAGTAAGTAAAGATGGGCGATGTGGAATAGGTAGTACCCCCCTGCTGTAGAATGCGTTGCGTTGCCAAGACCGCCAAGATGCGCTGCATGTTGCAACTCTTGGCGGCGCATTCATTCTAAGACACAATTTCGAATTGTCTCTCCAATGATCATAACTTCCAAAGCGAAGGCAATTGCAACGGTTGGGGCAATTGAAGATGTCGAAATGCTTGATATGAGACTGAGATGATAAAGATTAGGTCACTCTTGAGATTAAATTGCGCTGACATATACACATTCATGACAGCAAACTTCACGCGACGTGGCCGCCGCATATATCTCGTATCTCAGGTCTACGCACGCAGGGTGACACTAACAATGTTCGGAATACTGACTCGTGCGCTCCATATTGCCTTGGCCCTCCTGGCTACCTGCTGCATGGCCCATGTCCCAATCACCTATTGTCCAAGTTCATCGTCAACCTTACTGTAGTTGTTTACCTACCCAGACGACATCCTGATCTGCTAGACAACCCCTGATGAAGATCTGAACCATTTCTGCATAGGTAGTCGTGTTCTTGGAACAATGCCAGACAATGCGGGATCCACACTACCGGTACATCCCGGTCTTACATACGAACGTACCGGTAGCACGACAGTGCTTCCTGGGCTACCGGTACCTACCTATCTACCTCATGACATCATTGAGACCTTCGCTGGTAGGTAAGTTGTGTAGGTAATCGCAGTGTTTACGGCTGATGCTATATGCTGTCTTGATTTGATCGCTTTGTCGGTATGGATTTTGTGTACTTATAGGCGTGGTCGACTCAAGTCGTGGGTACGAAGAGAACGGGAACTACCTGAAGCAGAACCTGTTCCTTCACTTGAGCACTATCAAAGACAGTTCCAACTTTCTTTCAACCTGGTCCCGCGAGGGGAGAGAAACAAGCTTGATAGGATAGGAGTCGAACGACAGTGGTGAAGGAGGGTGGCAGCGCCAAAGACGTTGTGTTCGTATCTGCCGCAAGTACCTTGGGTGTGTGTGAACCCAATTGGGGTCTTGAGAATACGAAGCATTCCGTGTGGATAGTTCAACCTACAGCAGGGGTAATGTTCCAGTTTTTTTTTTTTGGTTTTTTTTTTTTTCAGCTATTTACCTATGGAGTCTTGACGTGACGACGAAATTGTGTAAGCAGCGACACCATCTGTACGGAATACAGATGCCTACTAGAGAAGGGATCTTCTTTACGGATTATAAACCTACCATATACTACTACCTACCTACTGCCTACACTAACCAACCGACCATGTGGGCGCTGGAGAATAATAGTACTCAGTAGTGGGCGTAGTGTAGGAACACCCTACCTGAGTAGCTACCTATGGTGATAAGGCTTACGGACGTACGGACGTATTTACATACGGAATACGGACGTACGGACGTACAATAATACCGGTCAATGGCCAGGCTGCCAAGGTTCAACTTGCCTGTAACAATAGTTAAGTAGGTGGCATACCGATCCGCACATACATAGTAGATAGATAATTGGCTTACACCGACTGCAAATAAATTGATTCTCGCCGCTCCTCTTGGAGGTTTGCTAGGTAGGTATTGTTCATCCTTACCGTATTCTCGGTATCTTGTTAGCTCGATTCTTTAGCTAGGTACGGTCCGTACACGGATTTTTTTTTTGGCGTTGTTACCTATGCCCCTGGTCATGATGGGTATGGCCAGCTCGGGACTTGTAATCGCCGATAGCTACCCTTGTACGGACGTAGGGAGCTGAAGGTACAAAGTACTTATGAAGAAATAGTTGGAAAGCGTACAACTGTGCGAAAGATGAGAAGGAGACTACGCTTATTGTTGAGTCCATAGTAAAGAGACATCATCTGTTTCGTTTCCCGATCTCTTGAAGGGAATAGGCCGACAATGGTCGCGGCGACAACACACCGCTCTAAAGCAATAGCCAGGGGCTAGGAACACCGATATTGAAGCTTCCTACGATTTGGGAACCGATAAGTACACATACGAAGGAGAAGATACCTACCTGTTGCTACCTAGCGTAGGTAGGGTATAGCTATGGCCCTACACCAATGTAGACAAGGTACAGCCTTATAAGACACATAGAACTTCCTGAGCTGAAAACACAAATCACTTTTTTCTTACGGAATGTCACAAAGACGCTCAAGTGCAGTAGCGTTTCCTAGGTAGGTAAGTAGTGGACGTTTGGTCACAGGTTACGCGTCACAGATCTTCGGAGCGCTGAAAGCCGATCAATCATCAGGTGAGTTACGCATCTCTTTGACTGCCCCAAAAAAAACCTACAATTCGGTCACGCCGTCACGGGTCAAGTTCTGAATCAATTTACGAAGACCGATGAATAAAGAGTACCTCGCACTCCCAAGCAATTAGTTCCTGGTAATAGAAGTCAAGGCGAGTGATCATATCCTACGCTGGCGGAGAGCTCGTGACTTAGCTAGCTGTAGGTACCGGTAGGTAGTCTTCGGGCGGCCAAGGAGATGCCTACCTAGTACCTATTGTACCTAGCACAATCTGCTGATCTCGATACCGGTCCCGGCCGGCGCTGATTCCATAGTGTACTTACATAGGTAGCTAAGCCTCAACCTATTAAGTACCTAGGTAGGTAACGGCTGGTCAAGCGAGTCTCGACAGATCTTAAAAGTCTCAGCTCAGCCCACGTACGTACCAGTTGAAGGCTTCGCCGTCTTGACTTCGGATTTATTGTCATTCGTCCAAGAACGACTCAAACCCAATTTTGCAAATCAAAATCTCCGGCCGCTAAGCATTGTAACATTCGCGTGCACACTACGGATCCGTACGCTAGGTAGGTACACGATACTACCGGTAGGAGTATCTACGAGAAAAAACGAGCGATTTGTTTAGTTGCGCCATATTTAACAACGGATCCGTACTTTTTCCTCCGAAGAGGCACCTACTCTACCTATCTAGCAGCTTCAAAGCGATGATTAGGTAGGTAGGTAGGTAGCCTAGGCTCTGATCACAATAACCGCTGCCTAGGTACGGATCCGTGGTTCATGGAGTCATGTCCCGACACAGGGCAGAAATCTGAATTTGGCAGCTTTATTTATGTGAGATGCGGTACCTAGGTACACGGGCAGATGCAACTTGGAGCTGGGTTCGCAAATTTTTCCCGGCCCAGGTCCCTTATACGTACGTGGTATTCATGAAGTCTGACCGCTGCCCGCATTCCGTACGTACATTACAAAGTCCGAATAGCCGAAATCCGTGACATCGGTCTTCGAAGCATGTTATTACCTAACATACCGACGTACCGCCTATGTGGTGTGGTGTACGGATCTGTACCCTACCTTGGTAGGTTAGGGATGCAGGTAATCCGCACATGAACTCGCGCGGCCCAATAAGCTACGAGACGAAACAAGCCCGTGTGCCGAGAGGAAAGCAAGCCTTATTCAGCGCCGTTACTGGCTGGGCCTGTCCTGGGTATTTGGTACCGCAGACGGCGCTCAACGGTAAGCCACGGATTAGATAAGAATTAGGTAATGGGCTTAGGGCTGCAGATGTGCACAAGTTAGGAGTCCGAAATCTCTTATGGTGAGAGTTTTCTCGGTGTATTTGGCTTGATGAGAGGCCCAATTGGTCTGAGATGACATGAGGAGAGATGTGATGTGATGCGCTGATATTTTAAGTAGGTACCTACACCAAAAACGATCGTGACGGCGACTTATTACCTACCTCATTCAGCAGGGTTTCACATGAGTGATGTAGGTACCTACGAAGCACGAAGAGTACCGTGCGTAAGAATGTGGTACCTACCAATTAGTATCCAGTGTAGGCCGGGAGTTTAGACGGATGGAGTTTGGTTGCATGCTCATCACTTACATTTACGGCATAGTGTAGGAAACGGAGGGCACAGAACGTGGGGTTTCATAGGCCCTTATCGCTTGGCGACGTTCCGTTGCTGAAATCCGGGGAACAGATACGATCCGTACTCACTCCCCTCTTTCCTTTAAGTAATTTGCCGGTCCTTCCGGCCTTTGTGATATTCACTCTTTCATCTCACATTTTTTGGTGTCGCCGAGCATATATGGCGTAATACAAGTGGATGGTACTATATTCCGTCACAGTTGGCACCGGTATCAGGCATACATCCCTCCGCAGGTTGTTCTCCCTTCGCGCCACAGCTCATCGTTGCTGGTCCATGTTTCGTTCACGATGGTCATTCACTCAAGATGGCAGACGGAAATCGACGTCTGCTCGTTGCCTAAATGGGTATTTGGTTCCTCGTTTGGTCCCCTTCCCGAAACGCCTCAGTTCATCGATCCCGAGCGCCCAGAAACCCATTTTATAACGAGAGTAGGCTACCGGTTATGGTCGAAGCGGATGGCTCTCGGGCTGCAGCGTGCCGGCGTCAAGACCGGTGATCGCGTGCTCCTCTTCTCCGGGAACAATTTGTTCTTCCCCATCGTCTTCATGGGCATCCTCATGTCGGGCGGCATATTCACGGGCGCGAACCCCAGCTATGTTGCCCGCGAGCTTGCTTATCAGCTGGCGGATAGCGGAGCCTGCATGCTTATTGCTGCAGACGCTAGTATGGAGATCGCGATGGAAGCGGCCGAGCTGGCCGGTTTGCCCAAGGATCGGGTCTACAGCTTCGACGCGACGCCGATGCAAGGGCAGAGAGGAAACCCCCGTCTCGGGTCCCGGCATTGGACGGAGCTCCTCGCGCCCGAGGCGGATGCCGCCAAGTTTGATTGGGTTGAGCCCGCAGATCCGAAAGAAGCCGCATGCTGCTTAAATTACAGCTCAGGCACAACGGGCGTCCCGAAGGGTGTGGAAGTCTCTCACTATTCATATGTTGCCAACGGGAGCCAGGTGGTATATATCGAGAACTTGAATCCTGACATCAAGGAGAAGAGGAAGACGTATCGGTACCTCTGTTTCTTACCATGGTACCACGCATACGGCCAGACGTATTTCTCCTCCACTTACCCGCACCTGGGCCTTCCGGTGTACATAATGCCGTCATTCGATTTCGAGAAGATGTTGAAATACATCCAGAAATACCGCATCTCGCACATCATGGCCGTGCCGCCTATTATTGTCGCTCTCGCGAAGAATCCGCTGTCACGAAAATACGATTTGAGCAGCGTGCAATATGTGGGCAGCGGAGCCGCCCCCCTAGGCAGCGAGATGGCCGACGAGGTATCGAAGCTGTGGCCAACGGGCGCCGTTCCGGTTCGCCAGGGCTGGGGTATGACTGAGATGACATGCTCGGTCACTGGTGCGCATCCATTGGATACCCAACGGACAACATCGGTCGGCGAGATCATGGTGAACTCCAAGGCACGCCTCATGAAAACGGATGGCTCAGGTGAGATTACAAGCGCTAATGAACAAGGCGAGCTATGGGTCACAGGCCCCGGCCTGATGAAGGGCTACTGGAAGAAACCCCAGGCGACGGCTGAGACGACTCATTTCGATCCCGACGGAACCCGCTGGTTGAAGACGGGTGATATCGCATACGTGGATAAATACGAACCGGGCGGAAAATTGCATATTGTTGACCGCATCAAGGAGCTTATCAAGGTCAAGGGCAACCAGGTGGCACCCGCCGAGCTGGAGGCCGTTCTGCTTGAGAATAGCGCTGTTACGGATGTAGGTGTGGTTGGCGTAACGATTAACGGAGAAGAAGTACCGCGCGCCTACGTGGTCCCGAACCCCGCGGTCAAGTCCTCGGAGAAGGAGATCGCGAAGTGGTTAGAGACGCGGGTTGTTCGTTATAAGTGGTTGAAAGGTGGCGTCAAGTTCATTAAGGCCATCCCCAAAAACCCGGTAAGCCTGCCACCAATACGTCGAAGTGCTGCGTAGACTAGGTTACTAACTTCCTTCTGTCTAGTCCGGCAAAATCCTGCGGAAGCAGCTTAGAGAACTCGCTGCCAAAGAATTAGGCGATAAGAAACCTGCCGATTCGAAGCTTTCATAGAGCATAATATCCGCTGGCTTCGCAGGCGCGCACGCTGAGATGCGGTTCGTGAGATGTCGGGAGGAATCCCCGTCGCGCATTTAGATACACCACACCCGAACGCCCCTGATCTGGTCTCTCATCAACACTTCTTTTCATGTGATACAGTTCCCTAGGCTTCCCAGCCTAGACTGTATATACAAACTCGAGATTTCTAGTATTGCGGGCGCGCCGACCCCGATTCCGCTGTTTGCTTTATTTATTGACGCCAGGATGGGTCTGGTTAGAGAAACTATTTCACGCAACGGCCAAGAGGCGTGAAGCAAGAGAGGATGACAATCCAAAAGTCAGAAATATCACTCTGGCATAAATTCATATACCCATCTGGCAATTCATCAATCGTATTATCGCAGGTCACGCTGCACAAGAAGAGGCACGAACTCGTAGCTGAAGGTTGTATTCGACCTGCCACAGGAGAAGGTGACTGACTATAGGAGAAGATGGTCTCTACCTACCCTGATGGGGCTAGTGCTCGCAACACGTATTTAAAATAGTACCTAGACTATTTCTGTTGTACCCAACCCTGTCGACGAGTCGTAGCTAAAGTAACTATTTTAATGACCAGTAGTAGGTACGTTTGCGGTCTCACTTTTGTTTCGCAGCGCCTCGCCTGTCTGCATAGTGTCTCTCGGCGCCGCCTTAGCTATGCGGATAGGCGTCATCTGCTGCTATCTTCTACAGCAGTGGCTTGAGATTCTGCTACCGGTACGGATTACCAGGCCTGAAAACATTTTCTCATACCCGAAGTTCTGTCTCTCAATTAACGCCACGCTCGCTAATTATGTACATACTGTAGTACCTATTCCGTATGTATGTGTAGGGAGGTCAATAACCCCATAAATAGAAATAAGCATAAGCCACCCGTCCGTATACAAACACCTATACTCCAGTACCAAATTTATCCCTGTGGAATTTCTTGACCTCAACATTTCCGCCTCTGCCCACCGTCAAGCCCTGTGGGTCACCCTCGATCTTCAGACCGGCCAAGTTTCTTGCTCTGGACAGAGCGACATAGACCTGCCCTTCCTCCCAGGCTCTCGTAAGATCGACAATCACTCGATCGAGGGTGAGGCTTTGGCTCTTGTGGATTGACATGGCCCATGCCGGCGCCAAGGGGATTTGGGTCCTGCTCAAGATACTGTAAGGCTTCATATTGCCCAAGGGGTGTATCGAACAATCCGCATAGATAGTCCGCTCCATCCCGTTGTGAAATTTGACTACAGGCCAAACCTTCTTGGTAATAAACTCCTGTTCTATGAAGCTCTTGATGTATATCGCTCGTCTAAATGCATAATCTCCGTGTATACTGTTTTCACCAGTGGGATCGTTCTTGTCGGCCGCCTTCGGCAGCTTTTTGACGTCGAATTCTTCGTAACCACATACGATGCCCTGGCTTCCGTTACAGAGTTTCATCCTTAGATCGAGATTCGTGAGAAGGACGACCAGCATCCCCTTCTTAAACTCGACGAATGGCTCAAACCGATGGTCTTTAAGTGCGATCAGTGTCCCGTCGGGGGCGCGCCTTCTGTATCTTTCATGATCGGGATGACTTGGTTCCAGATCGAAGTCGTCCAGGCAAGGATAAGAGTACTTTTCAGTCAGTAACTTGTCGAAACATTTCTGGTTCTCTACGCGGACCTCTTCCCGCCTCGCGTAGAGTTTCGTTGCATTTCCGATTTTACACGGGTGATTCATAAGGATATCCATATCATCGCCGGTCAGGGGATCTCCGACTCGGCATTTCTGCAGTATCTTAATGAATGTTTCGTCATTTTGCCGATGGATCGTCTTGAGATGGAAGTAAACAAAGTCACATTTATCCCAGGTCTTGCTCTTGAATGCCCATTTGTCCTCATCGTGGAAAATACCATGTACCTTGCACGTATAGAGGTCCTCCGATCGATCAGCAACGAGCTCTTTGCCGCAGGAAAGACAGTACGTGAAGGGTTTCACAGGAGGCAACTGGTGAAAGTCGCCGGTGACAATTAGTTGGACGCCGCCAAAAGGGGCATTGGAATTACGAGCCGTCTGCATGACGGCGTTAAGTCTCTCGAACTGAAAATTCTCCACCATGCTGATCTCGTCAATGACCAAGACATCCGTATTTCTTAGCCTTCTTCGTACGTATTTTCTATTTGCTGCTCGCTCAAGCTCTGACAATGATGCCTTGAAGCTACCTACACCCCAGCCGGCATATACGAATGTTGTAGAGCCACCGACACCCAGCGCCGCGATTCCGGTTGGCGCCACGATGTCGACCCATCGACCACGTCCACGCAAGCGTTGTGTGAATGCTTTTAAGACTGTGGATTTGCCGCAGCCCGCTGACCCGGTATAGAATACGTTTCGCCCAGATAGAATGATGTCTACTAGTTCAGCCTGCTCTGGGCAAAGTGGGGGTTCTTGATAGGGAGGTAGAATCTCAGGTTGCTCTTGTGGTTCCCCAGCCTGCTCTATGGGCAATAGTTCCGAGTTGCTCGAAGGAAGAAAAGTATCTGGCGTGGCAGGCGAAGGTCCGACGTCATTGGCCAACTTCGGTAGAGTTGTCTTAGAGCTTAGGCTCGTATCATCCTCTTCCTTCTTGACCCGGTCAACCCAGTCATCCCCCACAGCGAGGTCGACTGTGTTACAGCTGCCTTTCTCATCCTTGGTTTGCTCAACTTTGGCTCGGGGTAGCTGAACTGTTTCGGAACGGGACACGTCCACCTTGGTGATGTAGTCCTCCTCGTCCGAGCTCAATAAGCTGAGCAATTCAGATTCGGTGAACAGGACCTCCTGTATACGAGGCCGTTTTCTTTGGGGTTCCTCATCTTGTGATGTCTCACTTTTGATTGAGGGTGGACAACCAGCCTCTGTATTTGCACGGGAATGCAGTTTGGGAGGCATACTGAATACGCATCAGAAAAGGGCGCACTAACCCTGCGACAGTCAGAAAGACATTCCTGCCAGAATTGTAACTTGCACAGGGTTGTCAGGATTCACCACGCCCTACCCGATGTGAGGCGGTGACTGGCACGTTTGGTAGTAATTACTAAGGGTATGTACTTGCGGATATCCGACCGGTTCCACGTGTAACACGCAGAGATGCGGGTTCAATACGCAAAAGGTTGGCACCAGCTAACACCCCGTTTCATGGATATCCTTCTATGCCATATACCCATACTATTCCTCTCTAAATGCATACGTAGTAAGGTAAGTCACTGCACAAGGTCGTCGCTGTCCAGTTTCGCATGCTTATATGAAGCAATTAAGGTCCCGGATTTCTGATGCTGCTGCAAAGTATTTTCAGTGAATAGAAAAGATAACCTCATTATAAGCCTTCAGAACTTGTTTTCAGTTGCTGATATGGAATACCCTTTATTTGCATCGACTTCCGAAAGCTTCAACGTGCACTACGGACGTACCTACCTAGATATTCCGTACTTATAATCCGTACACAACGAATGTTCTTGGCGTCTTGGCATGTCTGAGTTTGCAGGCGAGAACTACAAGCGTATGAGCAGGTACTTACGAAGTAACACTCGCTTACAATTCACCGGGCAGAGGTACTTACTGCATACCTACTTCACGTACGGACGTATGGGTGGTTCTGTTGGTTTTCGTTTGTGCTTCTCACATGTGATTGATGCTACCTAAACTATTACGCGAGGTAGGTAGGTAGTCTAGCCATCCATGCACGAAACTCTAACATGATTTGCAGCAATCAGGAATCAAGACTGGTTTCTAGCAACAGCTCGAGATGCTGTATGAAATAGGTAGGTAGCATCGGTGTTTGCGACCCCTACATGCGACAGGGGACCTAATCTGGCCTTTAATAATGCCCGCTAAGAGACTTCAAGGCTGTGAGCATTGAGTCCTTAATTAACTGGGTATCTACTTACCTAGGTAGTGTATGGAGTACCTAGACAGGTAGGTAGGTAGACGAGCGGTTGTTGACATGTTGTTTTTGTGGCCGCAACATCGACTCAACACTTTACTTAACACACTTGGTAACTACGGAGTAGCTATTACGGATCCATAGATACTACGAAATAGACACGCCGCACCATCACATTCACGATTTAAAACGAGGCAGCCGTCTTGTAACACTGCACTAACCAGACCCGGCTCCTTCAGTACGAACTCCCTTGCTTTCTTGTAGTACCTACGGACGTACTCGTGAGTGGATTGGGAGCAATACAGCGCAGTGATTGAGTATGAGGTGCTCCCCTCCGAGATATACACACGCGTACGAAGTACGAAACATATTATAGACTGCCTGCCTTACGTATAAGGATCGTGGTCATGATATGCACCTCAGAAAATGTACGACCAACAATGGAGAAAGCTGTGTGTGTACGGAGTTCTTCCTATTATTAGAAACCTACCGGCTACAAAACAGGTTGCGTATACCTACCTCCTTCGTACCAAGTACAATCAGTACTGGCTATGTACCCAGTACCTACACTACCTACCTAGGTATTATCACTTCCATCAGCGGGTCCAGCGTGGCGATGCTATCGTCGTACCTACACTTCAATTTGGTATGGCCTCGTTACACTAGTGTAGGGCCTAGTTGCATCTGCTAAACTAGACACTCGCGAGATAATTACATATTACGTCGGTGGTAAGTAATGAAATACCTATGGCTGGACCGGGAGAGTCCCTATCTACGGATCCGTCTAGGTATGTACTACCTACGTACACTTCCTAAGGTATGTGTCTTGTGTTCATACGAGGTTGGTAGGTACCTAATAGAGTGGCTACAACTCTTTGCCTGAAAGAGTAACTACTCTATGTTGGTCCCAGGTTGGGTAGGATTAGATACCGACAGCGTGGACCGATACACACAAGAACGGGTGTAGTTCCAAACAAGGCCGCCAGACATCATGAAACAAACACAAGCCACGGAATCTGATAGGTGATCGGTATGTAATTACATATGTATTATCCTCATGGCCAGGAATTCGGGAATGCGGGGTCGGTTCTCATTTGATCAGATCAGGCTTACAAAAGCTGTGCCAGTGCCAGCCTCCTATGGCAACTCCTTGTTCATAATGACCAAATATACCGAAAGGCTACACTCAGATTTAATGCTGGTCAGCAACGACAAGCTCTTCGGGCAATTACCTAGACGTGTTACGACGGTTAACTACATGTCCTTAATTACGGCATGGCTTCTTCTATCCCTAGCTTGAAAGCCAATGCACCAACTCTTGCCTGCGTAACCCGGGCTGCCTTGCTTCTTAAAAATCCCTTCGTATTTTTCCTCCTGACCATGCTCAAAAGTACCGGGTACCTATTAAGACTCTCCTGCAATCCAATCATGCGGCTCCTGGTCCGATGATCGAGTGTGTTTTCTGTCCTCCGGAGTATGTCCTCAAGCCTTCCTGTCCGTCTCTTGCTACTCAATCTGACCACCAAAACGTCCGCGCACTATCTAATAAGAAGACACCAACTGGTAACACCACTCTCCAGGCTGTATGTTGGTGAGAAGCCATAGCGGTACAGCATCAGGGAACGGAAGGGAAATATGAGCGAGACACCTTCACAAAATGAGGTGGAAAATTACATGCTACCGTCGACTTTCTCGCCATGGAGGGGGGGCGAACCGGCGAGCAGTAGCCAAGGCAACACCAGCAATAGCACGAAAAACAACATAAGCGTGGCAGCTGCAGATCTTGATCTGACAAGACCAAGCATTGACTCTACGACTTTACCCTCTCCAGTACAGTCGATAGCAATCAGTGATATTTCAGGCCCCACGCTTAGACCACCAGCATCTTCGACCTTGCATATGCCGCAGTCTGAGCATCTGCCAACAACACAGCCCTACACCCCAACACGCCCGTTAGAGATCACTATGTCTCACACTGCAAGTATGGGTTCAAATGCCACAGCCGAAACTACTGGAATGGAGCGACAATCTACCCGCGACTCAACTTCAGGCACCTCAAGCTTGGCGCAGACAACGGAGGTGGGCAATCCGGCAATCTCGAACGTTGATGCCGAAAGAAACACTGCTATCATGCCAACCCATCCCGGGGCCGAGTCTATTCCATTGGCAGTCATGTATACTCGTGGGTCATCACTAAGCACTCCGGCGGGCGGGGATGGAGGCAGTGCAAATAACTGTCCCCAACAACAATGTACGTGACTTTGGAACCAGAAGTCTCAACGTCTCATGGTATACAGATCTGACCTGTGCTTTAGCTCAACCATCCCACTTCGACTGCTACTCTAGAGAAGATGTCTACAATAAGCGTTGGAGTCATGTATATGTGACACTCGTCGTTTTGTCCATATATTCCACTGTGCTGAGTGGCATCTGGCTAGGTCTCTCGATTGTTCAGCCCCCGTACGGAAGATTCATCTCGACTGCAGAAGGATGGCAGCTTAAGCCCTCAACATCGACGCTGATTGCTACGCTTGCCGCAAAGACCATCGAGTTGTCTTTCGTCACGATATTCGTGGCCGTGTTAGGTCAGGTGTTGACGAGAAGAGCATTCAGTAGGCTCTCGCGGGGTGTGAATCTGGCAGAGATGACCATGAGAAACTGGGTGATCGTAAGCTATGCACCATTACAGCTAAAATATCCAAGACTTACAACAATTCCATCAACTAATCATTCTCGCATAGCAACCCGGCTCACTCTTGACTCACTGGCAAGGCATTTCGTATGCCGCGCCTACGGTGCTTGGTGGGCTTACCTTGACTGCCGCTCTATGTGCACTCCTATACACTACCGCTTCGGATGCTATGGTCAGCCCGAAGCTGAAACGTCTAGGATGGCAGATGATGGACATGCAAGGTTTAGTCAAGGCATCCTATGCCAATCCATACTACGTATCGGCCAACTGTGAGACTCCTCTCAACAAGTTTGACGTGTTGTACAGTCCAGAGGCATGTCTGGACGTTTTGTTTTCCGGTCAATGTGAGTGCTCAGGAACATATTTCCTTGGATAAGGCTTGTCTAATAACTCTATAGCGTACAACAGTCTCATTGCCTTCATGTATGTCTTGGTTTGTGTCGACATCTGTTACAACTAGAACTTGCGGTACTGACATCATTTGTTTTCGAAGGGCAGAATGGGAGAAAGTAAGCGACGACCGGAATGAACGACTGCGCGAACTCAAAGGCCGACCTACTGGAAAGCATAATCTCTTCGAAAATACCACAATGGACTCCTCCTGGATCGAGACGCAATACGCAGACGCGACCGCCAGTTTCGACGTCCACAAGCGCATTGTCAACAATGTGACCCTCGCCATGCCACATCCCGGAGTCTATACAGCAGCAAGAGATCCGAAGAATGGTATTCTACAGCCAAACGAGTTATTGGGTGTGGGAGAATACTCGATCAGAGCCAGCGTTGTCTCCCCGGTCGTGAACGTGATGTGTGTCAATTTAAATCGGTCGGAACTGTCACCCCTTATATATACCGAGTGGCCGCACGCTCGGGTGGAATTCACGGATATTCCTGGCCAGGTAGTCGGACAATATAACTGGCAAGACGATGTGCCCGTGTTATCACCTACAGAGTTTCTAAACCGCACAGTAGTCGACGACATATTCAAATGGGGCGAGAAGTACGGACGTCGACCTCCGGTCTTTCCATTGGTATGTGGCTCTCCACCCCAACACAATGAAATACCTAGGCGTACTGCGTAATTCGCGAAGCCTCGACCATGCTAACCGTATCACAGTTTCCAATCGACTATAACATGATCACAAATGTCTCGACTTCTTACACTGATCCGCTCTATCTGCTTGCTAAGAGCGGCAACATATCCGACTACACCGTATGCGAGCTGCGCTCCTGGGTGACGCCAAAATGTTCCACGAGCTTCGACCTGTCGGGGACGCAAGGGGGAAAAATGAAAGCCAACTGCGAGGATCCGAACGACAAGAACACATTCGAGCGAGTCTACCCCGAAGACAACGGCGAGACGCCCTCGCCGTCCGGCGACTGGCGGAACGTGGCGGAAGAATGGCGACTCTCGATCAATCTCAACGCGGGTGTGCAGAACAGCAACGCGAGCAACGCCCGTGTGCTGACGAGCCTGATCCTCCAAAAGCCGGGATTAAATCCCTTGCTCCCATCCATGGCCGAAGCCGTCGCCGTTCTCGCAACCAGCACCCTAGTCGCCGGGTCTCAGGACAGTACATTCAAACCCGTATGGACATACAACCAAACGCTGATCAAGAATGGCGTCTACGAGAACTTCCGCGCAGAGGTACAGTCACAGCAATACGCATCAGCGCACACAGAGACCTGGCAAGCGATCTTCTACCCGGTACTGGCCCTCGTATTCATTCTCAACGTGCTCTGTCTCCTCTACCTCATGTTCGGCTCGGTGCTGACCTCCGCCCACTTACCATTCTTTTCGTCCAGGAAGAAAGGCTATCATACCCCGCATTCCCCATCCCTTCCACTCCCCGTCTCCTACAAGACCGATCCGGTAAGCGACAGCGAAGACGACGAGATGGCCCGCAAGCGCGATAACCTGGGCCCAAGTAAGGCTGCCAAGGGCCTCGTGACGGACTACACGGAGCCCTGGAACCTATTCGCGCTTGCCGTCAACTCGCCGGCCTCGTGCTCCCTAGCCGGGTCCTGTGGCGCCGGGCCCAATTCGTCGGAGATGGGCGTGCCCTGGCGCGTCGGGTACGTCGCGGGGCAGAACCACTATTTCGTCGAGGAAGTCCGGCGCGAGGGCGAGCATGTGGCTCATCGCAGCGGCGTCGACGCCCCACAACAAAGCGAGAACTATCGCAATTATAAGCGCCTGAGCACTAGACAGGCGTGGCTTTGAACTGTATGTTTCCACTGCGATGGTTTTTCAATGGGGTTGGACATAATGGCTCTCAAGGCCCGCGATTATGGGCTTTAGAGCTTCGCGTTTGTGGTTTAGTGGAATACCTAAGGGGAGTCAGCATGGCGTTGGGGCTTTGCACTTACTTGACCTCAAAAACTGGTACCTGAGGTCTTTTTCACCTGGTCAGGGGACGGGACGTGGCTTGATCTGGTGCCAAGTAGATGAAATCAGATACTTGAAATAATTGAATTGAATCAAATTCTCGAATCACTATCGTGTGCATTTGGAATTGTGAGTTGAGACATCGTGATTTAAAGGAGTCCAAGTAAGCGTGTATTTATGTAGCGAATGTAATGTATTCATTCTCGACACGCAAATTTTTTTTAAAATACGAGGATGTTGAAGTCCCCGGTTGTGTGTGTTTCAGCGGTGTTGAAGAATTTTGAGATGAGCGAATGAAAACATATTGATTTCCACCATACGTATACGTATGCATACCATTTAAACCTTGTCCCCCCCTTCCATCCTCCAAGTCAGGGCCTCATGGGCCTAGAACAACTTGTGCTCAAGAGTCATGTCGGACTCGGGCTCCAAGCCGACGCAGGCGCGGAATATGTTGGTCAGTGCGGCGCGCTGCTTGGCGAGTGCGTTGATGACAGGCGTGCCGGGGGGCGTGAGGGGTGCCTTGAGCATGTAGGAGAGGATGCTGAGGACGCTGTGGAAGCCCTTGAACTCGGCGTCGGTGGCCGAGTCGCCCGTGTGCGCGCGCCATTGAATACGCGTCATTATCTCTGTCACGAGGACTAGGTCGATGATGAGAGGGGAGGCGAGGAGAGAGTCTTCGCAGACGTTGAAGATGCTATGGCAGAGACGTTAGATGGGGTTCCTAATCGAAGATAGAAACTTAGGCAAGCTTGAACTTACGAGATGGTTTGATGGCCACCGAGGAAGATCTCAGCGTAGTATTCGTCGAGCGCACGCTTGTTGTCGCCCACGGCAGGCATGTACTTGATGACCACGGTGTGATCCGGATGCTCGTTCTCCTTGTACAGTACACTGTTGGCCTCGACCATGTCATCGACAACGTTGGACTTGGAAATCTCCTTGGAGCGGAACTGTTTCTGGGAGCTCAAATTCTTGCCATCGTTGTTGCCCAGGTGGTTGTAGCTTGCGATTGAAGTAAGCTTAATGCCTGCATTGATCAGGAAGTCCACAAGCGCCGACTTCATTTTGGTCTGGCCGGATTTGAAGTCGTCGCCGCCGATGAAGGCACCGTGCTGGGTGGCGAGGTCAATAACACCTGGCACGAAGGTGTTCTGGGGAGAGCCGTTGATGAATGGCGCATTTTCGAGTATACAAGCCACGGCGAAGACGCTCGAGGGCGACACCTCTTCGTGCCCGTCCTCAATGGCTTTCATCAGGTTCTCCGCCGTGTCATTGACGCCGGGAAGAATATCGGCATATCTTTCGGTGTTGGCAGTCCACTGAACAATGACCTTGTCAAGGTTGTTCTCTGCCTTGAAATCCCTATATGGAATGTAAGCGGTTGTTGATAATGGGGTGAGGGTTAGGCCATACCGGATATCCTGTCGGATCTTCTCGACATGAGCTAGGCAAGCTTTAGCTCCAGGAATCAAGTTGTCAGCTCGATCCTCTTGATTAGCGGCAATAAAGTCGGGATAGTAAATGCTTGGGAGGGGAACCATGTGGCTCATTTCCTTCCTGACCATCGCCTTCAGGGTGGGCTCGAGCACGGCAGCACGATCCATAGCTTTGGCAAGGTCCATGCCGCTGATGTCCCAGCCACCAATGACGAGATCATTGGGGTGGACAAGAGGCAAAACGTCATGGAAAGGGATGTTGACATCCCGGTTGGTTTGAACATCGGTGCCGAGCTTCATGGTGGAGGCCATCAGGACCGAGCCGTAGTAGTTAGCAGCCCGGGGCCCCTCACGAGTCTCCCACACCAAACCTCGGCGATTGGCGATAATGCCAGCGGTTACGGTCGTACCATTGTTACCGCCCCATCCCACTAGCATGACACCCGTCTTAGGGATCTTACGGTCGACCTTGAAGTCATACAGCGTCTGCTTGGGCGTGGCCACGTACTTGCCATCGGCGCCCTTCACCACGCTCGTGGTTCGATAAGTATACTTGGATCGGATCTCACTGTCTGTGTAAGTCACGTTCGGAGAGTCCACAATAAAAACTTCCTCCTTGCTCGCGGACACCGGGGAGATCAGGTGACCGGCATTTCCATCCCCGTACGCAGTGCGGTTGCCTATCTCGGCGTGTGGGGCCATCTTAACGTGTTGTTGATAGTGTTGCAAGTCCACTTAGAGAGTATAAGGCGAGTCCGCTGCGCTTCCGCCTGGAGAAGAACAACGGGCTCCTGCGTACGGGTGATGGACGCTAACAATAATAAAGTCAGCCTAATCATGATAACAGGAATGCTGCGGCGGCGGCCATACGAGTTGAGGAGGTTAGAAAACGTTTTGACGGTGTTGGATGACCGCGGCCCGGAAGCGCGATCGACCAGTCAATGAAGTCTGTAAAAGTCAAGGACGGTAGGACGAAGCGAGACTGGGGGGTTGGTTGAGAAATGAGTTTGAAGAAAAAGAGGAAGAAGAAGAAAGTTCAAATTCGAGGACAACGAAGATTGATGAGATATTTTATGTAATTTTAGGTGCCTGCTCTAGAATCGGATGACGGCTCCCGAACGGACCCGGAACGGACGGGCTGTACTTCACAGACGAGGCCTGATTACTACCGCCAGTCATCGCAGTCGGATAAGATGTCATTTAGGGAATGCGGCCAGTATTTTGGTGTCGCCGGTACTGTTATGTAATTCAATTGGGTGCCACGAAGTTACACAAAACGGAACAGCGCGACGTCCTTTGGATAACGGAATCGGTACAGCAAGTAAAGAAAGGGAGTTTTTGTTACAAGGTATGTACCTGTTAAGCGAATCGTAGACAATTGTCCGGGATCCCCTCCTTGATTGGTAATGAGGAACGGATAAAAGATGTAGTTGCAAATCAATAAATGCAATGTGAAGACTCTCAGCGCGACGGATAGGGTTTCAATTGGTTATCCAATACGGAATGATACGTTAGTGTAGTCATTTGGCAGTAACCTCAGCGATGTGGCTTTGGTGGTTATTGAGGCTCCAAAGTTTGAACAACGATCACCAATATAGACATGGTACTACGCTGGTAAGTACAGCTTTAACAAACATCCGGTGTGGAGGATCTATGAGACCATCAACATCGTAGTTACTGTAGTCACTATTCCGTAGTCCGTATTTATTATTATTAATTGTAGGCATTTTTAAGTACAAGCAGTTGTCATGCCAACCTGCGATTAATGACATTCAAATGCAAATTTACACTATCTAAATTGATGCATTAGATGTGTTGAAACTTGAGTCATATGTGTACGGACGTACGAAGTCGGTAGTGAAGTCCCTGAAGCCGTTTCGATTGTCTGCATAATACTACCGGTAACCTACATGCTCCCTACCGGTGGCAGATATACGGTAATACTAGGTAGGTACCTACCTTCTAGGCGAGGTATTTTCGCATTCCGATCCTCTCAATGCTTGCTTTACCTAGTGTAGCGTGGGTGCACTATATCCGCCACATGTCAGGCAAGGCTCCGCTCTTACGCATTTGATCCATACGATCGTCATTGTACCTTCAGAGCAGCCGGGGGGATGATCCTGCGACATGGCATGGGATCCGTATTGCAGCACAGACTACAGACGTACCTACACTACGCTTTACTTCCATCATAATGGGTAATGTACGAAGTACGGATCCGTACTTAGAATTTCTTTGACTACGAAGCACTCCCTACGTGTCAGGTAAGGCTACTACTTATCATGTACACGGTAGATAGGTACTAGGTTGAGCCGTATAAGTACGATAGATAGGTAGACAGCTAAGGACCTAGGTAGGGACGTACTTGACGTCTAATCACTCGCAACTGTTGCATAGACTGTTCGCCAACAATATCTAGTCTACCCATGCTTATGCTCGTGACAATTCATCATTTTTGCATCATCTGATGAGAAAATAACTTTGCTATCAGGGAACAGTCTGAGCACGAGACATTTAAATGTGCGGTACGGATCCGTAGATAATACCTACCTACATACCTCTTATGTTACGCCAACATCTTGCGCAGGGATGTGTGCTCACTGCATCTGGGGCACGCCATCCTGCAATGCGAACGCCAGTCGCGAAGCCTATCTTTACTTGGCACGCCATGGTAGTTACTAGTAGTAGTAGGTAGAGTAGGCCAGTTTGAACAGAAGAGAATTTGCCTACCTTGGTACCTAGGTAGGTATAAGTATTTAATTTACAAACTATGCGTAGTTCGGTAGGAAATTAGGCCTACCTAGGGAGTTTTCGAAGGGTAGACATGGGAATTTGCGAGACAACCTGCCTATACGACATAACACTTTCTTTCAACTCTCAAGGGCAGGTTATCACGATCATCAATCAAGTACGAAGGACGGAATACGGAATACGCACCTGAGTATTCCGTATTCCGTATTAAATCCGTAACCCACGAGACAAGCAAGGTACTTACACGTACACTAACTGCGGCATTTGTGTACCCTGCACTACCTAAAAACACTATTATACGTAGTTCGGCCTACCAGGAGGTACCTAGCATAGTGTACACTGCCTACACAACGCTATATACCCTAAAGTACCCACCAGGTATAAGTACCTACCTAGGGCGCTACACTACACCGGGTACGCTGCTCGTGGGCGCACCCACTTGCTTAGGTACCTCCTTGGAGTGTGGCGGAATTAGTATGTACTTGGGCCTCTGTAGGTACTTTATCTTATGTATATTTCTCTGTGTATTCTCCCGTACTCTGAGGCCCTATGGTACATTTGCCACACCCCTTAAAATTGGAGGCCGACAAATGAAGACAAGCGCAGGTCCTTTCAACCATAAAGGCTAACCGTAATCCGTAGAAAACTGCAAGGTACGCATGCCGGGCTGAGGTCACGTGCAATGACTAGATAATCTCAGTCCAGACAAAGCAGATACACTTGCAGCATCACTAAACCGTCTCAAATCACAAATCGTGGCGTCCTTCGCTCATTTTCCAGCAGCTCTATCCGCACAAATCACCGATCAACAAGCACGCGTAGTGTACGCATAACTAAGGGCATGGCACGAATCCTTTTCGAATTGTCAATGTTACAATGAGCCATGGCGTACTATGTACATATGTGAGTTGCCCTTTGAGGGAAGGAGACTATGCAGTTCGGTACAGTAGGGTAGGTTACCAGGTGTGTAGTGTTGGATCAGACGAGAGTGCCTAGGTAAGCAATCTCCGAGTCATCTAGTGTTAGTGTAAACTTCGTTCTTACACTACTTCGTACTTTACCATTCTATCAAAAGACAAAGCAAGGGGTCCGAATGATTGAACCCCATTCTGTTCTCTTTGCCCTGCCCAGGTTACTTTCTTAGTCTCAAATGCACAACGCCCAATCCACGACTGTCTTGTTCCTCGAGTCGACGTGCCGCAGCACAGATTCCAGCCTTTTTTATTCCCTTCATTAAGTCGATAAACGATCGGTATGAGGTTTGGAGAAGTGCCCGTGTTACATACGAAATATTCCGTACAAGTAACGTATTTACGAAATACTGATCTATACACTACGTGACTAGGGTCAGTTGCCCCCCAGCTCGCCAGGAAGGGGGTTCCATATTACTATTCCTATTCTGAGAAAGCCGCCAAGCTAGACAAAGAGCGAGGCTGTCTTTTTGGCTCAAATCGCTTACCGCCCGTGGTGTGTTACCTGTCTAGGGGGTACTTCTGCAGGGATATTCAAGATAACCATTCGCGGTATAACACCCTTACCGATACTGACCTCTACGTGCACCTAGTGTTGGTATCCAACCTCAAACTTGACCTCTTTTTCCTTACTGCCTTGTCACGCATAGGCCGGAGTGAGCACCCACCGAAAGCTTCTCTCGAACGTCTCGTGCCTCAAGAAAACGTCATTGAGAACGGATCCAAACGTCAAAACATCTTGGGCTTTGACGCATGACCGCCAACCGCACTGCACAATCGGCCGAGGGAGTTCTTGACATTCGTAGCAGTGTTGCTTGACCGAATCGATTTTACGAGACTTGTCAGCGTCATTAAGCATAGACCACCGATTCCCTCAATCCTCTTCTGATATCTTTACATCCAAAAGTCGTGTGTTTTGTTTTGTTTCCTCGAAAGAATACGAAGTGTATTCGCCGAATATTCATCGGGCAGCAACACTGGTCCTCGCCGCATGGTCATTGGGATTGCCCAAGCTCAGGATCTGCGAACCAGAAGCAAAGTGGATTACAGCTCGACAAATGCCCAAAAACGAACCAACTGGGAACCGATGACAGATGAATGAATTTGCGCGAATAGGGAATGAATTAGTGGCTCGGGATTCCATATCACAAAATGGCGGACCAGATACGAGATTCGGTCTTGATACCGACTCTAAAATGCTCCAACTGTGGGGACCAAGTGAGGATATCAATGATGGGAGACCACGTCTGTGGTGGTGGTAATAAATCCAAAGCGCCGGAGCGTACGTAATTACCATCTCGCTGAAGTGCTTAGATTGGGATTCTAATTTACTTGCAACAGCTCCACCACAAGAGTCTCGCGGCGGAGCCTTCTCATCACTGAAACATAGTGTATTTAATAAATTTTCTCGCGCGACTCCGACGTTAGACACGTCGGCAGCAAGTATGTTTAATACACTCGGTACTCGACGCTGCGCCTTAGCTCTTCTAACCGTTCACGACAGATCGAGCATTTCCAAAATATGAGCAGTTAACGCCGATCAGTACTTCGATGGCATCTCAAGCAATCTCCCCGAAGACACCCTTGCACAGTCGACCCGGCGCCGGATTTTCCAATAATGATCTAGAGCCGTCCATAGCGGGATCACCACGACGACCCAGTGGCTATGGTGGCTTTTCTGCAGACTCGGAGTCTCTGGAAGGAGAGTCGACATATGGAACCACTCCGAATAAACAGACATCGCGCCTCTTATCGAGAATGGATAACATTGCTCCTGGACCGTTTGAAGTGTCCCGAACTCATTCACCGAGATATGCCGCGTTTCCTCGGGGCGTTGGAGACGACACTACGGATTTGGGTGATGAAACTACTCGTCTAGGGTCATCAATTGAGCGGCCAAGTACGGCGGCATCTGGTTCATCTGGCACAAGTGGAGGCATGTCATTTCCAAAAATGCCGCGAAAGAATGGGTACGCCGGATTTGGGCCACCGTCAAGAGAAGGGGGGGATGCTGGGCTTCAACCACCCGCCTTTAATAAACGATCAGAGACGTTTCCTGACCAGCTTCCGAATTCGGTTGGTGATACATTGTCAATTGAGGCACCAGTCCGGCCGCCTTCAGCGCCTGGTCCGCGACCGGAGAGATTAAGTCCGCCATCGGATCAGAGTGGAGATAGACTCATGGCAACCGGTCCACATCCATTCCGGTCTTCCCATGTCATACGAGACACATCGCGTCTGCCACCTCCACGCACAAGCCTAATTCGGCCATCGACGCGAGATGGTAGCATGAAACTTTCAATCAACCTCGCTGACGAGTTTGGTGCCGGAAACCCCTATCACTCATCATCGATATCCCAGTCATCCAGCAACTCAGGCTATAGTCACGAGTCTGTAGCTAGCGACCCAAGCTCGAATACAAGTCCAGCTCGGTCTGTCGAATCTCGATCCGAGACGCGCAAAATATCAGATGCGTCGAGAATTGACTCTCTGATAGATGACCTACACAATTCTATGAATGGCTCTCAGCCAGTAGCCTCGTCAACAGGAGCGGCAGATTCGGTACCCCACTGCCTCAAGCCAGGCGCTCCTGGAGGTGGAGGTGGGATGTTTCAAGTTCTACAACTCGACTCGCCCACATTGGCAGGCCCCGATTCCCCTGTATTACCGGGGAACGTCTCGAACTCGGGCAACACCGAGACTGATGAGGCAGATGAAGGTCGGAAGCGGGCACAGACGGTCTCAAGTCTTAGCTCAAGTTCGCACAACCTACAGTCATCACAGAATCCGCGGTCTCGTGGAAATTGTAAGGCGTGCCAGGAACCGATTACAGGCAAATCAATTGCGTCGGCAGACGGACGTCTAACTGGGCGATATCACAAGGCGTGCTTTGTATGCACCACGTGCAAGGAAGCCTTTACCTCAGCCACTTTTTACGTGCTCGACGACCGGCCGTACTGCGAGCAGCACTATCACAAGCTCAACGGCAGTCTATGCGGATCTTGCCGCCAAGGTATTGAGGGGCAATATCTCGAAGATGAGGTGCCACAAAAATATCACCCAGGCTGCTTCCGCTGCGGCGACTGTGACGTTGTGCTGCGCGACGGGTATTTCGATGTCAACGGAAAATCTTACTGCGAGCGAGATGCGTGGAGGAGGATGCAGTCGGTTGTCCGTAGCCAACAGATGGGTCCACCGCCGCCGCAGCAGTGGCATGGCCCCCCACCTAGGCCCGGCATGAGAGGACCTCCGCCAGGAGGTTTCCCAGGTAACCGCGAGCCACCTAGAGGCCCGCCCGGCAACCTCTATCGGCCATTCGGCATGCCTGCAGGCCAGAGGCTGATGCCTGGCCAAGCGCTTGGCCGTGGCGGCCTAGATCCGATGCATAAGTTGGAGAAGCGGATGACGAGGTTAGGCATGATGTGAACAAGACAACTTTAACATGACCACGCCACGTTTATATATACAATGGACCCCGACCTTATTTTATTACGATACGACGAATACGCTATTCTCTTTTTCCTACGGGTGATGAACACTACCATCTCATTTTGCATCATGGCCGCAAACCGCATGACTTTTAGATCGGTTTCTGGAAGTCAGCGTTTCATCGAATTTCTAGTTTCGATTTTGCGAGTCATCATATACCCACCCATACACCCTGATTACCCCGTAATGTCTCATTTTTGGGTTAATATCAACGGCACACCTCCTATGTGTAGCAACACATACAAATTCACAGCCCTTTTACGTAAGGGTATTTCTTGGATCTGGAGAGAGGATACCCAATCTCCCGGAAAACATTATCGAAAGACAAGGGGATAGCATCTTATCGAAAGGTTGTGTTATTTCACTGGAACATCTAGCGTAATATGTCTTTGCATCTTGCATTGGGAGGAGTGAGTGGCGGCGGCGGCGGCGGCGGATAAGTTACAATCGAAGAATAGCGCCTTTGCCCTTCTGTCGAAGATGGCTTACGAACATGAGGGCAGGACGTGTGATTTCAACGAGGCAGAGTGTTGTTGTGGCATCTCGCCTCGATGTGTAAAGAAATGAAAACTGTACTTCACGGATGAACGAGTCATAATACTTGTCTAAGATATAATGTCTTGCGCGTCCGTCGGTCGGCCGTCGGTCGTCGGTAGAATAGTATAACGCAATAATATTATTACCTACCTTACACCATAATATCCCTTTCTTCTCTTGTCCTCCCTTCTACTTTCCAGACTCGCTCGCCGGTGTGCGGCCTAAGTTGAACATTGCTAGCGAGAGGCGGGAGGAAGGGAGGATAAGTGTTATTTCTGTGCTTGGGTTAGAGAGATGCCGAGATTGGCGGTGCTGCCGGTTTTTATTGATTGGTCTCACGGACGGGTGATTTGTGCCCTGGTGTCATGACAGACAGGTCGAGTCGAGTCGAGTCGAGTCTTATATAACGTACGACGCTTTATTCTCACCTAGTGTGTACTTACCGATACGCTACACACGACGTGAGAAAGACATCAACGGACGCCGTAGGTACCATGGCACCTACCGACCCAAACTACCTACCGCTTCCCCGTACGTAGTGTTTGCATCCTGTCTAGAAACGTACACGTGTAAAGACCACTGGCTTGACGTCGGTAGCTAGTGTGATGGGCCGTGCTGTGGTGTAATGGCGGTCGGACGAGAGAGGGAGCCGTTGATGTGTTGCCTGACTTGAATTTTTTTTTTTTGTTTGGGGAGGGAGGGGGGGTTTGTTGCACGACGTTTCGTCAATGCCGGTCGGTAGTTGGTGGTTACTATTACTACTTACGTACCCACGTACGGAATACACTACGTATTGTGTTCTGTCCTGTCCTGTTCTGTTTTGCGCTTGGTTGGGTGCGTGTGTGTGTGTGTAGATCTGTGAGACCTCACATATGGAGATCCACCTTGGTGAACCTTTGGGAGCGTAGGTAGTCCGTACACTAGGTATTATACAAGGTGTTGTCGAGGGTAGCTATCTTTGTGTAGAGGCCGGGTAGAGGGTAACGGTATTTCGTTGGTAGTGGAGGTTGTGTATGGAATACCTACCGCGATTGTCCATTCTGTTTTCACAAGTCGGTTCTCGCTCGGTCAATGGACGGGGTCTGCATGTCATAGCGACACGGACTTACCGGGCTCGAAGTCCCAGACTCACAGATCGTCGTTTACCTACCTACCTACCTATCTATCCCTAACCACCGCCGCTGCCAGCTCCCAGAACAACAAGTGGACCAACATAAACGTAGGTACAGCACCTAAGTAAATGACTCCAAAGTTCCCCGAAAAGAGTGAGTGTGTAAAGCACATTGTCCCACGGCCGTCTCGAGTCTCAATCCTTTAGTTCCCTACGCCCTCGGTGTCAACGAGTCATGGTTATGCAGGGTCCCCCCTATATATGAAGTACCTAAGCATAACCTATACGTAGGGGGCCGCTACCGATCTGCCAATCGCACATGCCACCTACCGGACTATATACCTACCTATGCCTACCTACCTATTGGGTTGAGAGGCGACTCTTCCGGGGGGAGGGCGGTGTGGACGAAGGAGACAAGGCTATTATTGATTGTTCATCGTCAATGCCATCATCGCCGTTAAAAGTAACTGGTCGGGTCGTAGGTAGGAGATAGGCAGTACCTACAGTAGGCACCTGTAGTCAGTCAGAACGTTGGTACAGTGTGTATATACTATATGCACTGGGGGTATGGGGGGTAAGTCGCCTACTACGGATTACGGTCAACACTCGAAACGTGAACGGAGGTCCTTCGATATCCACTTTTCCGCACCACCCCATGGAAAAACGCGACAAGGGGCTGAAGGGGAAAGGGTGTTTTAGTGGTCAATGACTAATAAAAGTAGGTACACCACGAATTTGATCGAATAGGTACGGACTACCTAAGGTAGAAGAATCCTACCGGTACCTACAACCTACCTACCGGTAAGTACGGACTATACGGACGTAAGTATCCTTATGGTTAGGTGGGTAGGCAGGTGCCGTAGTCAATCTTCCCACGCCCCGTCCCGCTGGAGATTTGGGGCTCAATTGGACGGGTATGTAGGCAATGCCGGTAGTGCATCCAGTCTTGGAAGTTCTCATCGATAGCTTAGGTACCTTTTCTAGGTATTTTATAGTGAGCGACAGACTGGCATAGGTACCTATTCCGTGGTTGGTCGTGATTCAGTCAGTTGTTGGAGTGGTGTACTGTAATGGGGGTAACCTGCTCTGCTCAAAGGAACATGACATGGACGGATGCTTACGTATCCGCATGCTGCGCCGTGGCAAACATGTATGCACATACGGATTACTAGTAGTATGGACATACACTACAGGTGGTTACCTAGATACCGTACCGCATGTGTTTCGGGCTAGAATAATTTATGCGCTATCTCTAAAATATGCAGCATCTGAAGGCGGTACGCTAGTACGTAAATGATGGGGTACATCAGTGCCACACCAAGATTGTATGTAACAGCTATGTGCCGGCATATGCCCTTTCAAAGGACCCACATTTCAGTTACGCAGTACGCGGGCCATATACCGCCCCACCTTATACCTGTGAGACCCATGCACCCTATGTTTAGGTGCATATTAACCCGATCGGGAAGAGTTTATCCCCTGGATACCGCATATTTTTGGACTCAAAGTCTATGCAATATCCATATTATGCGATATCTAGGGTTTTTCGCATACAAATTAATTGCGGACTCAAAATTATATGCTCTAAGACCCAAATACCTATGCGCTATATCCCGTATGCACGATCTAGGGTAACCACTGTAGGTAGTATGTATGCACGCATTTCGTACTCACTCGCAGGCCCGAATCGGTGAAATTGGGCTTACCAACGAGGGGTAGAAGTGTGCTTTTGTCGCCGACGTTGTGACATGTGGAAGCTGAGTGGCGTAGGTACAATACTTAGGTACCTACCAAAGGGGTATATTTTCTTTGTGTTCGTTGTGTACAAGTATGTATGGCCCATCCCGTGGTAAATACGTACGTCCGTACCTACTGGCCATGGCGCAAACGCTGTGGCACCACAAACGTTTTGAATGCGGGCAAGCCAGGGAAAATATAATGCAGATCTATATTTGTCTGGTTGCGAGCGAGCAGAGCATTGGTTCGGTCGACAATCCCTGAACTGGTAAATGACGTTGGTTTTAGGCGATGTGGGGGATTGGTAGGTAGGAGGTATTTGTTGCTTTGCGCGGCCCTTGCAAAGGACTCGGGCTGACAATAATTCTGAGAGAGGATTACCGGTATACCCTAATAAGGGTGTCTGCTTCATGGGAGTAGGTTAGGTAGGTAGGTAGGTACGGACGTACTTCTTACATATACGTACAGCCAATTTCATATGATACAGAGGCTACACAGCCATAAGCCGTAGAATCGATATGTGTAGCTACCTACACATCATGATTGCTTGAATGGAGAAGGGGCTTGGTGTTGCGTAAGCGTTAATTTAGATATTGATGATCTTTCCCCCAATCCCGCACAACAAGAGGCTACCGGTATAACACAGCATTCCAGAGGGATGCCCGTCCTGACCTCCTAATTAAATATTGTAGTAGATAGGTAGGTAGTAACGTCCGTACCTAACAGAGTACATATAACTTTGTACCTCTATAAGTACATACTCTACCTACTACCTAGGTAGTATGTAGGTAGGTAGTGTAGTTTTCATCTGAAGTTTTGAGTAGGTATACCTACCTACCCGATACCTACCCCACACTTCCCAGACCTCCAACGCCCCCTGGCCTGCCTATAAGCTCTCAACTAAAGTACCTAGGTAACCTACCCACTAGGTAGGTACTAGGTAAGTGTACCTAAGGTACACTATCAATTTAGTTACCGGCACCTGGCAATCAGGGCAGTCTTCTACGTCCGTAGAGGTTGGTAGGTTACGTAGGCAGGTAAAGTACCTACCTAGTGGGTGTGTCTAGCGCGGATAGGTACTTATACGTAGGTAGGTATGTGTAGGTACCTAAGGTATGTACTTCGTAGGTAGATAGCTATCGCACCCTCCCTAAATGAGGCAGGTAGGTACCTAAGGCGGGCAGCATAAATGTACCTACCTACCTACCTACGGATCCGTACCTACCTAGGTACCTACTTACCTACCTAATCCTGCCAGTGCGGGCCACAATCTTGACGGCTTGGCATTTGACGCCTCTTGTCTTTCCTGCATTTCAGTCTTGACCCCCATTCCACCAACACCCTTTCTTATTACCTTAGGTAGTTTGCCTATCTACACCTATCCGTACTCTAAACCTGGTAGATACCGGGTAATTTTGTCACCTCACTCTTTTTCTCTCTCTCTCTCAGAGGTCTACCTGTCTCTCTCTCTCTCTCTCTCTCTCTCTGTCTGTCTGCCTGTCTTGTCTGTTTGTCCGAGATACCACCTTCCATTGAACGACCTCCTTGTACATATTCACACCTACCTACGGTACATTTTCATCTTCCTGCCCCTTGCATCAAATTATTCTTTTTTCTTCAGTCCCCTTTTTTCTGTCCGCGCCTCGTCCCGCCCTCGTCCCGCCCTCGTCCAGCCCTCGTCCCAGCTGTACTTTCGTACTTCCTACCCGTACCTACTTAAGGTAATCTACCTGATTGTTCCTCAACTTTTTCCCCCTCGCACCCTTCTTCTGTCCGCAGTCGCAACCCTTATTGTGCCATCTGTCTGACAGATCTCTATAGAAGCCGCATAAATCCTGTCCCTGCAAATGTTGTCTCTAAGTCGTTGAACTAAAAAAAAAGAAAAAGAAAAAGAAAAGATCCCTTGTCCTGGCGGGTACTTTCTACATTCGATGTCCTTTGACAGGAGTTATTACATTCGGTGCGCCCGTCATTGAGAGCTTAGACCCATTCAGAAGAGTTGAGCTAGGACGCTTCTCTTCCCTTTCCGCGTGAAATCCCTAGCGTCTTCGAGCCGCCGTCAATTCCGATCACCATGTCAATGATCTCTTTCTCATCTTGAAAGTGCTCTGTTTTGTGATACAGCTCCAATATCTACCTGAAATAATACAAAGTTCATACCCGGTACCTCGGCCCATTATCAGCAATGCTGGCGGTGCAGCCCCGCCGGTGGTTGTCACGGCCCAAGGGGCTTCTGGTCTTCGCGATCACCGCCGCCACCCTCTACTGGCTCATGTTGCATGGTTCCGGGCGCTATGGGAGCGTCATTCGGCAGGGATCTGGTGAAGGAGCAGTGGAGCCCGTTGGTACCTCTGGCGAGCCTGGCCCTGAAGACAAACAAGCCAATGAGGACCCAAACCACGTACTTAGCTTCGAAGAGAAGATGAGGGAAGCACAAGAGGAGCAGCAAGAAGCTTTACGGCAACAATTTAGACTAGAACATGAAAAGCTCGGCCAGTAAGTTTTTCAACTTAGCTTCGTTTGCCCTGTTAGAATGAGATCTAACCCTCGCGCAGCGTATTCGGAGCCGATGCGATATTCGGCAAGACGCTAGACACTTTACAGACGAGCAAATCTCGGTCTCCTGAATTCGATGCCCAGCTAACTGCTGCCGATGACTCGGCCTATTTCACCACCCACACCCCCTATGTTTACAACCCATACCCGAATCAGAAGGATGGCAAGCCGGTGCCCTATGTCCCTTGCGAAGGTCCAACTGGGGAGGTGGTATCCGACATAAAGGTATTTAAAGGTACTCCCAAGGATTTCCCTGAGCCGCTAATCGGTAGCTATGGCGTTTTGAGTATGGACGGAGACTTATGCTTTGAACGTGAGACACGACTTGGCATGTATGGTTTTCAGAATCCAAACGATACATCCGATCCACTACTCGATTGGGATCTAGTACACTGGGGCGAACTGCAAGCGAATTGCGTTCAGAAGAACAAGGCTCGATTCGACTTACAAGGACGTGTAAATCCTTTCGTCACCTCAGTCTATTCGCATAAAAAGACGACCGCATTTGTTGGAGCAGAAAGTGACTGGGATCTTGAAAATACACCCAAAGGTCGATTCCACAACGACGATCTCAGAAGGGGCTTTGCAAGGGCCAAAAACCCACCTACGTCGGAGCCGGTCTCCGGTGACCTTGCGAATAAAGAAAGCCGGACGGCTGTCCTGTTACGAACTTACACGGGCAAAGAATACAACGAGAACGATAAACAAGTAATTCGCTCCCTTATTACTGAGCTGTCGCTACGAACGGGTGGTTTATACCAAGTATTCCTGTTGGTGCACGTCAAGGACAGTGCCTACGCAATCTGGGACGATGAAGGGACCTACCAATATGTTCTTCAGATGAGTGTTCCGGCCGAATTCAGAGATATTGCTGTGCTTTGGAATGATGAAGCCACACAGGCAATGTACCCCAAACTAGATCCCGAACAAGCGACAGTCCACGTGGCTCAATGGTTGTCTGTCCAAAAGTTCATGCAGGAATTTCCCGAGTTTGACTATGTCTGGAACTGGGAAATGGATGCCAGAGTGACCGGTCATCACTACGATTTCCTAGAGAAGCTGGCTTCCTTTGCCAAGCAGCAGCCACGCCGGGGTCTATGGGAACGAAACGAACGTTACTACATTCCTTCGATACACGGCGACTACGATACGGACTTTCGAAAAGAAGTCGAGGAACAGGCTGGGAAAAACACGATTTGGGGTCCACCTGACTTCCCTTTCATTAATCCTGTCGGGCCCAAGCCTCCAGTAGAGCGACCTGAGGACGACAAATACAAATGGGGTGTCGGCGAAGAAGCCGACTTGATCACCCTGGCACCTATAATAGATGTGAACTACAGTGGTTGGGTCGGCGCAAATGATGTATGGGGATTTAACGACTCTTCCCACCCAACTCAACAACTACCGCGACGCGTGACTATTGTAACCCATTCAAGAATCTCAAAAAAACTTCTTGATATCATGCATGTCGAGAACTTGCGCGGAAATCACATTGCCTCGGAAATGACATGCCAAACTGTGGCCCTTCTGCATGGCCTCAAGACAGTGTACGCGCCCATGCCGATGTTTTTTGACAGGCCGTGGAAAGGTAAAGATCTTGCCCGATGGTTCAACTCCGGTAAGAAGGGGGACAGCGGAGGCGATAACTCTGCCATCGGCTGGGGACGCGAGGCCAGGTATGGAGGAAGCACGTGGTACTACAGAGCTGGTCCACCTCAGCGATTATACAACAATTTCATGGGATACGAAGACACCAAGATTGGCGGCGATGAGTGGGAAGAAATTCACGGCCGCACGTGTTTACCGCCTGCCATGCTGCATCCGATCAAGGATGTGGCTCCAACGGAAAGTGGCTACCGGAGTGAGTCACGGTTACCGTTCGGTTAAAACCCGTCAAGGCAACGACCGGGACATATCCTTGCGGTTTTCAACATCGAAGACACCGTTCGATCGGTGTGAGCATGGCGAAGCTTCGACGGGGATACTAATGAGAAAAATAATGGCATTGCTTGGCGTTACACGTTCTTGTAAGGTTTTTGCGACTGGGCTGCATTTATATAAATAAGTCACCGCGCGCGCGCGTTTCCACCGATCCGTGGACCTAAGCTTTTTTTTTTGTGGTGGGAGGAGGATATACCTTTTCTCAGTCAGTTGTACGGGTGCACTGATTGATTGACGAATGGATCATAGACTTTTTATAGATGAAATGGCTTATATCGGAAAAGGGTGGCTTAATAAAATGGGATGATATACTACTTTATGTCCGTATATATATATATGTGTGTGTGTGTGTGTGTGTGTGTGTGTGTGTGTGTGTGTGTGTGTGTGAGAATGAGGGTAGTATACCTACTGCTTTGGTGGTGGTTTGTAGGTTGGGTATGAGGAGGGGCTGAGGGATGAGGGCGAGGGTGAGGGTGAGGGTGAAAGTAAGGGACCATGATAAGGGATGGAGCGTGGTGAAGAGGGATGGATGAGGGAGGTAGGTAGGTATTTACTCGCTGTGAATGTAGTGCCTGATCTGTAGAGATAAGCAAGGATCAGGAATGACGAGATTCTCGTCTCTGCTCCTTGAAAGATTTCGCCACATGATGCTTTACCACACACACGTCGGTCTTAACTAGTGAAAGATGTGTGAAGTCTCGTCTGAATTCGGACCTGTACCTATTAAAGAGAAGATTCGAGTATATATACCTAGATATATACATTGATGGCTCGCACACTCCGCCGACGTACATTGACAGGCTTCATACCCTCTCATCCGTCACTATACCATTCATCACCCATGTCGAGAAGTACACTGCACACACACCACCGCTCAATCAGAATTCAAAGAGTAGCACTTCTCCACACTCTGGGGATCATTCCCCCACCAATGCGGCATGGTAATGACCTTTCCACTACCAAAGAACAAGAATATCAGCAGTAAATTCAAGTTAAAGCCCGCGTCGAACGCCGCCGCGAGGATGAAGTTGTACCGGGCCCAGAGCTGGTAGCGGTACCGATAGGCCCAGAACATGACGACGAAGCCGCCGATGAAGCGCGAGAAGTAGCCCGTGGAGATGTTGCCGTAGAATACGGACGCGCCGCTGCAGAAGATCGTCGTGTTCCATAGGTTGAATTTGGCCCGGGGGAACAGGCGATGGAGTAAGTAGATAAGCGCTGGCGCTCCGGCGCCGAAGAGGAATGCATATGGGATTGGTTTCCATTGCTGCTGTTGGAAGAGTTTTGTAGGACCCTGGTTGAGAAAGGGTGGTTAGCACTTTAATTCATCTGACCGTACTCTTCCTTTATATGCCACTTTGTACAAAGGGTTCACTCACAATTAGGACGTATTGCACGCCCAGCGTCAGATAGCCAGCCAAGGACTGACCGGTCCAGATATGAGCCGGATCCTCGATTTCGCCAGTCAGGTAGGGTCTCTTAGTATTCAGCACCCATCGCATAGCAGCATAGTTGATGGGTATGCCCAGCGTAATGCCGAAAACCTGCGAAAAGAAGATTGCGCGCTGAGGAACGTGCATGTAATGTCCGATTTTCTGATCCTGGAGCATATACTGTGCCCTGTACCAGGCATCGCCGGCTATTGAGCCGTACACCTACGAACAGTTAGTTAATCATCCATGAAAAGTGAGGCTTTGTTTGCACTCACGCTTGCGCCAATGGGATTCCTGTGATCGCTCAGGTGCTGAACCATGGTACCGTATAAAAGCTCGTTAAAGGTTCCGATTGGCAGTTGAAAATTGCTGACGGCATATAGCCATCCCAGGGGCACGACGACTACAGCGCCAGTTGCCAGAGCCACAAAGAATGTCCACCAAGGGATGAATATGAGATCCAAGGTGATGATCGTGATGAGGGACACAAACGCTCCTAAGAAGAGGACCAAGTACCACCAGAGGGGCACTTCTTTATATGACCGCATGAGCACATTGAGTCGGTCGGTGTACTGATGATTGATGCCTTGGCCAGGTTGAGTTCTACGTGATCGAAATTTTTGATAAGCTTTCTTAATGTTTGAGGCACCAAAGAAAGCGATCCAGCTGTAGGCGGAAACATAAGAGGCATAGTCGAAGAAAATGCTCCAGAGATTGTGTACTCCAAGGTACATAGGGCCATGTTCAGCGTACGCAGTTTGGTTGAAAGTATTTGAAGCCGTCACGAGATCCTGAACGGGGTATGTGGCGCCGTCGCTGGTGCAGGCTCGGTTCGACATTAAACAATGGCTGTAACCTCCAAGACCGCCCCATTTGGCCGCTGGGAGTAGAATCCAGGCGCTCATAACGAAAGAAGCGAATAGCACGACTTGCGACCACCACGGACTCAAAAATAATGGCACACCAGCGTTGTAATTTGATACATTGGCCCAGTCAAGACTCAGATTTAGAAAGCCCATTCCACCAAGGCCAGAGCCAATGAAGTTGGCGACGGGGTTGTGTGGTGCAACCCAGCACAGAAACGCGAGGGAACTCAGGAACGGGAATACAAATTCTGGTAGAAATTGCCACAATGTGACACCCAGTAGCACGAACCAGAACACTTTAAACTGTTTGCGGGCTGCTGGCGATGGGTTCTTGTTCTGCTTCGCTTGAGTTTCAAACAGCGCAGCTTGACATAGGGCCTGCCACCACTGATAAGAAGGCTCGTACAGGAGAAGCTGTCGAGCTATGGCGGCATATGCATATCCCACCGCATCGATGGACCACATAAAGAATATGGCTGCAGCGGGGTGGAGGCGCTCGTTGAAGTATAGCTCACCAACGGCGATTGGTGTCGTAGCGAGGTTACTGGTTGCGCCAGAAGCAGCCGTGATCGTTACGAGAACGTGCTCTTTAACAGACCACGGGCCTGGGTTCATATTGAATGACCATTTTGTAAATGGGATTGCGATTTGGCGATCGGGTAGCACGCGAGCAAGCCACATGCCCACGTAATTCGACGCAATCTGGACAAAGAAAACGGAATAGGGCGCATATGTCGTTCGAAATGTGTTTATCTGAGATAAAAACGCGCCGGGGATGACGAACAAGATAGCCAACACAAAATACCTAAAGGTGATGGTAGGTAACGTCGTATCATCATGAAGACTGACAACACGCCTGACCTCCGGCGGAATCTCGTTAATCTCAGGGTCATCTTCAGCTTCAAGATCCGCGTCTACATCAACAGGATCCTCGAAACCAAACTTCTCTCTAGTGATGTCGCGCAAGGTGCTCTCGCCCCCTGCACCGCCGCTCTGCTTTCCTAGGGGCTTATTGTCGATCGAGTTGGATAATCGTTGATGAGCAGCGGTCGAAGGCTTCTCGATTGGCCGAGCACTCGACGATTTGGCTCCAGCTTCCCCAAGACTTGAGGCACTAGTACTGTCGGCGGACATCCTAGCCAGTCATGCAGATATGCACCTTATGTTGGCAAGCAGGTACCCTCCTCGCACAGCAGCGTAGTACACCACAGGACTATATGAGCCGACCTGGATAGGTTTTATGGCGGTGGCACTGAATCAGACAATTCTGGCGACGAAAGATGAAAAGAAGGAAGACTCTCCTCCGGTCAAAGTTACATCGCGAGGTTTAAATCGGCGTGCTATGTGAGTCGAATTGCGCCATCGCACCAACGAGAGCAAAGCGGTACAAAGTTGCGGGTCTACAGGGTTTGAGCATGTCGGGTTCTCATGTATACCTACCTACAATTTCTTTGAAGGAGCAAAACCTGCACCGATAGGCTATTTGGGTATCTCAGTCGAGGCCTGTCGAAGACTGTCGAAGACTGTCTACCTATGCCTATCCGTCCCTTACAGCAACTACATGGCTCCCAGCTGCTATCTACGGACTAACTGCGTACGGAAGGAGATAAACAAGAACGCCACATACCAAGAACAACTATCTCGACGCAGTGTGAGATAATACGATGTACCATCAGCAAGAAAGGGCGGTTCGTGAGGGGTTTGCTGGTTTCTGCTGCAGGACATGTGATGTTTGCGCGCTGCTGGGTTGGGGTTGGTACTGTACGTACTGGCTATGTGCAAATTGGGTGCATATTATCTTATACACAGTACAAATAGTTGCTAAATACATACCACAGGTGTTATGTAACTATCAGTATAATTCATCATATCGGGAAACAAGTATCTACAGTCTCTCTCCTACCGGCGTTACTGTACGGATTATCAACTCAGGAGAACATAATATGAGACTCCGTCTCTCAAAATAAGTTCCCTCGACTAACAGTACCAAGGCATTCATAGAAGTAACTGTCCGGGTCCGAGGATGATATTGAAAAAGGCGCCTATATTGATCAAATCTCACTCGCATCATGTTTGTGGTCATAGCCGGGTCTATCTAGGGCTGAAGTCAATTCCCGTCCTTTCGCCTTTTGATCATGGTGGCCATGATTTGGCGCCCTGCCCGTAGAGCGCTGGCATTGTTTCTTGTTATATATTTTATTTATACTTTTTACGATCCACTTCCGCGTCACTATGAGGAACGCGTGCTCAAGATACCTTATAGCGCCTTCGTGAAGACCAGCTTTGACTGGTCGAGACTATCGCATAGATACCCCGTGCCCACGGCCGAATTGACCGCCCTGCCCAGAGGAAGGCCCCGAGACTTGCCCCAAGTGCAGTTCCAGTTTCCGATCGATGCGAGCTCGACGGCTCGCGCGCGTGAACGCGTCATAAAAGAACGGCGAGAGCTGGTCAAGGAAGCATTTGCGAAGAGCTGGAAGAGTTACAAGAACCATGCTTGGATGTACGATGAGCTGGCGCCCATATCGGGGACAGCAAAGAACACACTTGGAGGATGGGCCGCCACGCTCCTCGAGTCTCTTGACACTCTGTGGATCATGGATATGAAAGACGAGTTCTATGATGCTGCCACTGCTGTTGCAGCTCTCGATTGGTCTGCTACGGAAGATACCTCGTGTAATTTCTTCGAGACTACCGTTCGACATCTCGGCGGACTGTTGAGTGCTTATGACCTAAGCAGGGAAACAGTGCTCCTGCATAAGGCCACTGAGCTTGGGGATATGTTGTACATGGCTTTTGACACGCCGACACGCATGCCTCCGTTTTGGCTCGACTTTGACAAAGCAAAGAGTGGACAGCTTCGTGCTGGAACCCACGACCCTGCTGCGTCAGTCGCATCATCGTCGCTGGAGTTTACACGACTGGCCCGCCTGACTGGCAAGGATAAATACTACGATGCTATCAACCGCATCGCGAGATTATTGGAGCAGACTCAAGCTTCGACGAAGCTCCCTGGCATCTGGCCGACATTCTTCGATCTGGAGAACCTTGTCCTTAACAGGGAAAGGGAATTCACTCTCGGCGCGTTATCCGATTCGCTGTACGGATTGTTGCCGAAAATGCATGCTTTGCTAGGTGGTCTTGAGCCTGTATACGAGAAGTTGTATAAAGAGGCAATGGAAGCAGTGAGAAACAATCTTCTTTTCAGACCTTCAGTACCGGACAAAGCCGATATCCTCTTTACGGGGAGTGCCACTGTGAAAGACGATGGCTCAGTAGATCTGCAGCCGGATGCACAACATCTGGCGTGCTTTGTTGGCGGTAAGTCAAGGTGCCCAGTCTCATCTCGTTGCCCTTTCTTGAGATTTCTAATTGGCCGCGCACAGGTATGTTTGGTCTAGGGGGGAAGCTCCTAGATATGGAGGACCATGTTGAAATTGGTGAGAAGATCACACGGGGCTGCGTCTGGGCATACGATGTAATGCCAGCAGGTATCATGCCCGAAGTATTTGGCTTGCAAGCGTGTCCCACATTGGAAGCCTGCGAGTGGGATGAGGAGAAATGGAAGTCGAAAGGCAACCATTCGCTTCCGAGAGGGATAGAACATGCCCGTGACCCTCGATATCTTCTTCGCTCAGAAGCAATCGAGAGTGTCTTCCTAATGTATCGCATCACAGGTAAAGAGGAGTACCAAGAGATGGCTTGGCGCATGTTCTTAGCTATACAAAGGGCTACCGCAACAGATCTCGCTTTCTCTGTTATCCTGGACGTGAATGTTGATGGTATAGCCACTGAAAAGGCAGACTCTATGGAGGTAATTATCCTGAGCTGCTGCCTCGATAACTGGAAGTTGCTAACTCAGACCAGACATTTTGGCTTGCTGAAACTCTCAAATACTTTTACCTAATTTTCTCACCACCGGACTTGATCAGTTTGGACGAGTACATATTCAATACGGAAGGCCACCCATTCAGGCGCCCTTGACAACCTTTCGAACCATGATCATACATACACGTATTATAGATTAGCATGGCACACTCCTACAGCAAAGTCATGGCCGTTTTTGGGGGTCATTGCACTTGACGTCTTGGACATTTTAAACTGAAGCTGGGCTTCCTCAATGCAGGTAATGCTTACGGCGCTGCTTACTCAAACGAAGTATTTGAATATATATTCCGTACATGATTTTGAGACAAACAAGTTGGTGGGTATCATAGCAAATTCGTTGTTTTCGTCAGAACCCAGCTGACTTCTCCCAGTTTACGACAACGAATACTGTGACTCTTGAGGCAATATGACCGGCCCCTGAGATGTCACTTTGTGTGGATCATCAAGAACTGCCCTCGTTTCACCCGTCGACACAATCACCAACCTTTCGGGCAATAAGGGTTTTGTATCATCAGGAAGCATAGATATGAACATAGAAGTTAATCAGTATGAGACGCCATATCGCTCCGGTGCTTGACATTGTACATAGTATGTATAAGGGCGGAGCACTGGCTCTTGATCCCTATTCCAGCGCCACGTTGCGTAACAGCGCAGTCATCGGCTCCTGTCCGATTCGACCGGCACATGTTGTGGCTTGTCCACCAGGTCTAGCGACGTCAATAGAAACGATATATATACTATCCTACATCTTTGAAACATTTCTCCCTTGGTTGCTCATGCGTTATTCCGTCAACCGATGTTGTAAGCTACGTGAACTGATCCGTACCAGCGATCGTCTATCGTTTCTGCAATGTACGGACTAGTAGTTTCGCATTTGCGAGGTTCTTCCGTGCCGAAATGGGCCACTTGGTGCTTTCTATTGCCAGCTAGACTGCGTCAAGACAATGCAGCGATCCGCCTTGTAGTCTTATGTCCGCCTCTAGCGACGCTGCGGATTAGATGCAAGTACCAATGGGACTTCGCTGAATACTCAATAGAAGACGGCGCCGTGAACCGAATAATGCCCATTATTACGGCGTATGAGTGACGTGCGTATGTACGTCCGTTGACCAGAAGAAATTAGCAAAACATTTCGGTATACTGGTTAGTATCAACAGGAAACAAAGCGATGTCTGTGGCGACGAATTCATGGCTATAATGTCGCCGTCAATGTTGAGGTGAGTGCAATTCCTGTCCGAGATGTTTCTTGCACATAAATACGTTCATTGTCCGATATAAACCAGTCATCTCGATCGCCATACATACATACATACAGACAGACAGCAAAGAATCGACCATGGAGATGCCAGACCTCTATTAATATTGTAGATAAGTGCTTCAGCTCTAGTCAATATCTGATACAAACCCATATCTCCTCCTCATCTTTAAATTTCCATTGGTCTAGTTTATCGGGTATGATATATATAAGTGATTATCTAGTAGGTAATTTTCCAACAACGAGAGGACGACATTCACAAACACGGGCTCCAGCGCTTGTAAACACCTTTCTCTCTCTTCAAGGACGCAGGAAAGGAACAAAGCCTCTCATTAGCTCTTCTTCCTCAACGAATTATAGTGCTCGCCAAGCCCGTATCCATGACGATAATACGCAAGCCAAATCGTCGCCCGCTCACCCTCCTGTCCCACCGCACCACCGCTCGGCTGTATCGTCTCCGTCCTCCCATCCTGCACGACCTTGATATCAACACCATACGCGCTGGCCAGAGCAAGCAACTCCAACTGACCCCCCCACTCCGCCGTATCCCTGATCTTAGGCACGTACGAATCCAGCGGCTCCTCCAGGAACGGCGCGAAATCATCCGCATGGCTCTCCATGTATTCCGTCGCCACCATCCGCACCAATCGGTACGGCGGCGGGGGCAACTGCTGCTCCGCATCGCCTCTCTTCCCGCGCGTGGAGATCGGGATCTCCCGCTGCGCAAGCTGGTCGGCTACAGCCGAGAACAGACAATGCCCGTCGGGCCGGATCTCGTGCTCGACGAGCCCGTGGGCACTGAAGGCGCGCTCGAGGGATGTCCGCTCTAGACCACGATGGTCCGTCATTCCCGCCGCTTCCTTCTCCGCCGCCTCGGCCTCTGCTATCTGCTCCGCTGCGCGGCGCGCCAGACGCTCTCGTTGACGGTTCCGCTTCTTGCCCGCCTGATTCTGTGGTTCTGGGACTGGTTCTTGTTTCGACGCGGGGGTATCGGACGATATAGACGTATCGTTTAACCGGTCCGCTACGCGGGCCATTTGATCGCCATACTCAGGTACAGGTACAGGCTCGGATGTGGCACTCTCCCCTTCCCCTTCACCTTCCCCTTCCCCTTCATCTTTGTCACCCCCAGTCAAGGCAGCCAGCTCGTGCGCCTGACGCTCCTTCAAATCGCGCTCGAGCGCGGTGCACTCGTCATTAACGCCCTTGCGCGTCTTCTTCGTCGCGTTCTTCTTCTTGCTTGTGATTCGCGACTGTAGGTCGCGCTGCTCTTTGCGGTGGCGCGCTTGTGTTTCCTCCAGTGTTTCCATGGGGGCGCGTGCGCTGATATACAGGGCCAGACGGGATTGGATTGGATTGGATCTATTATTATTATAGGCGTGTAATTTGGAGCCGGTCGATGTGTTGGAATCGTGGATCTGGGTAGAAAGCAGGGGGAGGGGGGAAAGGTAGGTAGGTACTTTGAAGACTGAGAGCAAACGTGGGGTTGGACGGTTGGGAGGTACGGGCATCTATCTATCTACCTACATAAGTGAGGTACTTAAGATACGATTTTTTGGTGGGGCTGTGAGGGAGGTAGCTCCGGGTGGTGCAATACCTACGTGTAGTTTTACGTCCGTACTATCTACCTAGTGTACTGCTTACTTACGTCCGTACCTCGCTATGTTTTTATCTCGGGTCCTACGAAGTACAGAAAGGAGGTATCTAGTAACGTATTACCCGTTAATTCGAAGCAATCAAGTATTTCGTAGGAATCCGTGGATATATCATCTATTAGCTCTCGGACCCGACAGTCACAGAAACCCAAAAGCGGATGCAGAGCGTTGATTAGGCACCTTGTTGAGGTTCTCTGAGATAAAATTTCGTCGTTCAGATTGACCGACATATTACTAGCTTATAAAACAATTGAATATCCCCCGATCACAGTCGGACAATATCCTGACGCAGCCTGTTAACGTAATGCTGCAACTACAAGTCTCACGATCGACATTTTTGCCCGCGCATAGCCATGCCCTCTTCCATCTATCCGGTACAGCAAAAGAAAACAGCCAAATATATGACGCCAAGTCCTGTAAATGGTCGACCTCATTACACAAACTGGAGTATAGAGCGGAACCCGCATTGTTGTAGACCAAGGTGTGACTTCCTCTACCGTCTGGCAAAGCAGCACATGATTCCAGTCCTACCGAGGAACCACAAGCATCCAATGAAACGGACGAGCGAGAGGAGCGCCGTGGCAATGAGAAGGAACTTGAAGTAGGTGGCGGTTCGGTCCGAGGTTTTTCCCTGTAGATAACGTTAGCATGCGGGCGTTCCAATAGTCAATTTTATGGTTAGGACTTACACCAATGCCGAATGCAGCCAAGCTGTCGCTCGTCACACCAATAATCAGCGCAATGTTGGTGAACAGCCAAAGGATGACTAGCGATGTACGGAAAGACTTGTACGAGTCCTCCAGATCCGGCTTGTCATCCTCGGGCTCGGGTGTGAACGGGCTCAGGGCACGCTTGACAGTCTGTTCAAACTGGCTGTCGATATCTTCCTGAGGCTTATCGATTTCTTCAATCGCTACATCACCCTTCTCATCTTTAACGACTTGCGCAGTGGGCAGAGCTTCGACTTTGTCGGAACCCTTGGTACCCCAGGACACATCGTGCCAGTTGTTGAAGGCGTATACGTTGAGGATGTTGATGTAAGTCGAAGCAAAGATCAGGTACGAAGGGAACGAGTGGAACATGTGCCACGGGTCCAGGTAGAGGAAAGAAGCAATGTAGTACAGACCGAAAGTCGCCAGCAGGGCAACGATGATGATACCAACTTCCGAATTCGTCGTGAACAGTGATTTGAGGGCATCACCAGCGTCGCCAGGGAGTTTGTTCTGCGGGTTCGTGAAGGCGGTGACAACGAGATAGATCGACAGGATGATAATGTAGAATTGGATCAACCCGAAGAGCGCAAACGAAGCCATATATTGCCATTTCGTACCTTTAGGACGGTTTCCGAGAGCGAGGATGAACTGCATGATGACAAACGCAACGTAAAGATACTGGAGGATGATGTTGACGATCGGGGAAGCTGTGTCACCAAATGGCCAACCGTGTCTACCTGACGTGGGGTCAGGCGTGCCAACCAGGTCCATAATAACAGTCGTAGTCAAGTAGTAGGATGCCAAACTGAACCATGTGAAAAGAACGTTTGCGACGTTGTAGAGAAGCTGCAGATGAAAGAAGAACATGCGAATAATGTTGTGGCCACTCTTGTACATCCGGCCGAAGTGCATGAGGGAGTACAGAGAGGCGGCAAAAGAACCGTTGAGCCAACGACGACGTTGACTGATGAATTCCGGTGCACCTTCGGGCACATCAGTTTCACCCTTGGCCGCCTTGATATATGTAAGGTGCCATTTGGAACCGGCTTTGGCGACAAGCTCGAAGCAAAGAATACGATCTTCGGCCAAGAACATGTTCTTCTTGAAAATGTTCATACCTTCGATACCCTTCTTACCCAGGATCTTTGACAGGGTGTGGTCACCGTGGAAATATTGCTCCAAAGGTCGACCCATAATGGCTCGGAAGCGATAAGCTGAGAAGGCACCAGGAAGCACAGACACATAACCGAAAGAACTTTCGAGAGGCTTGTCCAGAATGTTAGAAATCTTGTACTCGAAGTTCTGGACGGCGACTAGAGGATTGAGCAGCTTCTTGCCGCCCTGACCCAACATGGCGTGGATTTCACCACAAGCACCACCAAGATCCTTGTCGTTGTAGAAACCTTCCCACAAAGCGAGTAGTGACTTGGCTCCGGGCTTGGTACCAGCGTCAAGAAGAATGCAAACCTCGGGGTTCAAGATACGACCGAATCCGTTGAAAAGCCAACGGTGCGAGTTAATCTTCTTGGTGTTCTTCTGCTTCAAGCAGAAAATCATCTGGACAGGAGGCAGAGTCTGTGGGCTGTCATCTGTAGGTCGAATAAGCTGCTGGTTCGGCGTGACCGACAACTGAGTGGTGTATTCGAAAATGTGAGCAACCGTTTCCTTGCCATTGACCTCTTTCTTCACAACACCATCTTGGAAGACACCAATAGTGGCAAGCACGTCTAGTGTCTGCTTGTCGGCCTTGTCAATACCGTCGAAGACGAAGCAGACAACGATCTTCTGCCAAGCGGGACCGCCCTTGTTCCAGAACGTAGATTTCTTCAGGTTGACAATGTCGCGAATGTTTTGCATGACACCATGCAGCGTTCGAGCGAATAGAACCTTGTCCTCATTATAATAGGTAATAGCGATTAGTAGCTCGGTGTGCCTGTTATACATCCGAGGGCGAAGATCGTAACCATTTTTGAGGGTGAAATCATTAGGGTCACAGGTAGCAGCAGTATATCGCATGTTGACGAATTCTCCCGTACCGCTCTCGCCGTCGCGGTACTTTGGTTGAACAGCGTTCTTGATGGCACTGGGGACAGGGTAGTCAACGCTAAGAACGGATCCTTGCACAAGCTTAACCTTTCGCGTGGCATAACGTTTAAGGCCACCGCCCCCACCGCCCGGCTGCTGACGACGAACCCAACTATCATCGGAGTCGACAGTTGAGGCCGGTCGGGGTGTGCCAAAACCAAAACCAGTGTCTTCCAGCTGGTGTCCACCGTACGATCCCGAAAATTCATTGTTATAGGGCTGCCCCGTCTGGGTGGTAGGAGGGGCAGGCGTTGTGTAGGACTCGGTCAGACTGTAAGCAGAGACAGGGCGTACAGGAGGTGTATTTGCGCCTAGCCTGTCGTGTTCGTAGTTGCCAGATGTCTGACCGAGCAAGTGTCTTCCTGAATCATCTTCGTCCTGGTCAACGGGTGGCAGGTGATACTGGTAGACGCGAGATTAGTCAACCGACTGCCTTGAAGGGCACTGAAACCCAACCCAGTGGTTAAGGTTAAGATCCGAAACTTACCGTGTTACCGGCAGGAAGGTCTTGAAGCCGATGACCATCATAGTCATTATGCTCCTGATTATACGCCATGACTGCGGTCGGCTTGGCACGCCTTTGTCCGCAATTTCCTTCAAACTTCTGCTCGGGAAACGATGGACAAAACAAGAGCTTTTTCCGTGGAAATGGCTGTTTCGATGGCAGCTGCTACGAGGAAACTCTTAAAAGATGTCGAGATGGACGGGATGATCCGAGCCACTCTGGACTGTAGGTGCTCTGAGAATTCAAACGTTGCAAACCCCCACAAGAAGAACAAACAAAGAAGTCAACCGTGAAAAGCGATGAGATTCTTTGGAAAGGTACGACTGAGATGCAAAGTAGTAGTGGTGGCGAATGAATAGCAAGTGGAAAGAGAAAAGAAGGAAAGAAGAGACGGTGAAGACACGATGAAATGCGTATAAGAGAAAATATGCTCGCGGAGTAGAGGAGCAGGGAGAGGAAGATGCATGGGGCAGCGATGTCTTTAGGTAGGTAAGTGTAAACACCCTTATCTCTTTTTCAGGCTGGGATCAGCATGACAAGGCTCCATTCATAGCCTGTAGGTACAAAATACGTCGAGAGCACTAGCACTAGTGGTTAAGGTACCTGGGTAGTCCCCTACGGTGCTTCCAGTAGCGCAGGTACCTGAAAGCTACTTAGCAGGGTACATTGTGTACCTCGTACGTCGAAGTACCTACCCAGGTACCTACTCAGGTACCTACACTGCTATTTACAGCACCTATACTGTCCATATCTAGTGATTCTTAGGACTTACACAGCCTGTGGCGAACATTTTCTCACTGGAATGGGCCTGAGACATGAAAAAAAGACCAATCAGAACATCCGATATGGGGATGGGGGCCGCATCAACCTTCAGCTCCATCCCGTCTTCTTTACAAATGAGAGAAAGGAAACTGAATGGCCTCAATCTTACTGCAAGTTCGCACTCCGATAGAAAGCAAATTGCAAATGAGAAATGTCCCTATTATTCAAGGAAATATGTAGGCAACAGAACCTATTTCTAGGTCACTATTGACGAGCCATCATTTTACCTACTAATGAGAAAGGTTGCTGCGCAACGTGCTGTTCCTAACTAACAGGTATAATTGTGTACGTACGTAACTAGACTTCCGACCTTGCACTAATACGTAAGTAGGTATTATAACCAACCAAGGTGCAAACAACAACAACAACTGAATCAGTGAAATCAAGGTAGGAGGTACTGCTACTTTTCCTGATACCCCTACGAACGGGCAAAATTGGTACCATATACCGACTGAATATATTCCGTCACGTATCTTACATTTCCTACAGACTACATTTTGTAATTATAAGGTAGGTAGAGAGAGAGAGAGATACGACCTAATCAGTTTAAATGCAACCTTTGTCTGCAGACCACCAACACTGTATTTCGGGGATTGTGTTCAGAAGCAATGTAGGTAGGTAGATAGTGTACGGAGCACCAGCCCCGGCGTACAGAAACCGGACACGGAAACGCAACGGGACAGGGAAGATACTACCTAGAGTAGCAGGTAGCAACTTTTAAGTATGTACGGATTTTATTTACGAAATAGACATTAGACATATTTCAACATGATGAATTATTTAGGGATGGGGAGGTAGTAGTAGAGATAGAGAGTGTACTAGTAGTATATTTTTGGTGTACGGATGAGTAGGTAGTCCATATCTTTAGGTCCCTAATGTAGGTACGTATACGTAAGTAGTTGAGTAGCGCAAGGTATGAAGTATAACAAGAGCTTGTTTCATGGCGTTGCGTCCTCAGCCACAGCTCTAGATGTAGGTACCTCCAGCATTCTTAAGAGGTACCTGGTTAGGTACTGACGCTACCCTACTTAGAGGTAGGTACACTACTACAACCTGCTTGTCGGTAACACTATCGTTGCCCCTTGCGCCAGGGTGCAACCTTGTGCAGGCGGATATCATCACATCACGCTTCGCCCGCTCTACCCACATACTACTACCTACCTAGGTACCTAACATTAATCCGTATTATGTACGTATGCATAGGTACCTACCTGGGAAGCATACCTATCTGGTATGTAGGTTCTAGGTAGGCTAGGTACCTACCAAGCGTGCACGACAGGGTCCGAAGAAGATGTAAGTAGGTACTCTGTAAACAGCAAACAAGGCCCGCCTCCTTTTAGAGAGGGTTTGTGCGATGATAAATATGTTAAAGTAGTAGGTAGTTGGTAGTAGGTAGTAGGTAGTGTACCTATTCGCTTCGTCGGTAATCTGCTTGAACATTGAATATACGAAGTAGTTTTCCCTATATATTTTTCAACATGGACCCCTTCAGGGGCTTACTTATAAACAATCTGTCTGCATGGGCGTTGTTCGTAGCGGAGGTTTGCTGCTGTAACTTTTGCACTGCACTGCACTTACCAGGTACCTAGGTACCTAGGTTAGGTACACTATAAATCCCCCTTGCTACCTAGTACGATACTACTATCAACACTAGGTATGTGCACTACCATTTGTAGCGTGGAAGACCCCGAATTCCCATTTGCTCGTTGTTCCACAGCTACACTCTATTCCATACCCGCTACAGACCACAGGTGAGGATACGTGCCACGCCGACGTTTGTGGAGTCGTAGGTAGGTAGTAGTGTACTTAGGTAGTGGCTTGTGAAAAGTAGGTAAGTACCTACCTAGGTATTTAGTATGTACTTCACACTTCATACACTACCTACGTATACATGTAGGTACAGGTATGGAATACCTACCTACCTAGGTACGGACTACCTACCGAGGTATCTACCGTACCTTAGGAGGTAGGTTCAGTCCGCGATACACACCGTCGGCTTTGTTTTCACTTTTGCGCCCTAGAACCTGAATGCTTCTGTACGCTAGTGTAGCGCTCACTTAGTGCGCCCTGTTCGTAGGCTGGACTCTTAACATCTAGACCCGATATAGCCACTAACACTGGTAAGTACTCTCACAGTGTATTCGTTGAATAATACCGCGCCTCATTCAGCCGTTACGTATCGAATCCCATACTGTGCAGGTACTTAAAAGCTGTTATAGAGAATGTCCGGATATTGAATTGCTCCAGCCCAAGTATAGTATACCTATACGGACGCAGAGACTTCACCAGAAATGCGGGTATCCAGGTACGAAGTGAGCAGACAAACTCCACCCGCAAAGCCCGCCTATGGGGAGATACTCGGTGTGTAAATGGACGATAAAAATAGTAGCCCTTCGTATCGAAATAAATTAGGGGGCGGTTCTAGCAACCACTCAATTGTAGCCTAGCAGTTACCTTCATACATTGGTAGGTCCGTAGGTAACTAGGTACTTACTTACCTACGAAGTACCTTACCCAAGAGATCCCTTTCTTTTGCTCTTATGAAATACTTCGTACTTACAAATTGAGGTCAGAACGCTCGCTAGGTAAAGTAGTACTGGTAATGTTGGCAATTATTTACGCTCGTTAATATCCCTCCATATTACACAATGTGGCTGGGTGCGAATTATATTATGTAATTGTCTTGAATAGGTATGGAGTACGGAATAGGCGTTGCCCTTTTTACACATTAATTGCTACCTACAACGCTAACCTACCTAGGTTGAGAGGGCACATGAGGTGATAGGTAGGAATGGTGAAGCAGCCGTCGACCGATACGTGCTTCTTAAGGTATAGGTGTCTTGACTGTGATGCATGGAGTAGGTAGGTAGATAGGTAGGTAGCAGTATATAAGTTCATCCTGCCTCCGTACCTAACATTGCTAAACAATTATCAACGGTTTGAATTGACAGATTTCCAAGGATACATCCGTTACCTACCTAGGTACGCTTTCATTGTAGGGTAGGTAGGTAACGTGTCTACATTAGTGGGCTCCGTTCGCTACGGGTCAGCCTTGTAAGTACCTACCATCATTATTCCGACCGACCTACGGACCGTACCTACTACCTACCTAACTAACATGCGATACGGATCCGTACACTATTTAGAAGATAAGCCCTATGCCCTCTTCCTTGCCAGCACCAGCATACCTACCTACCTAGCTGTTCTCCATCCGTTCCTATCACGGCACGTATTCCGTGGGTGTAGACAGGCTCCTACCCTAGCTATGATGTAGACAGGTAGGGATGGGAAACACGTTGACTTTCTAGGTACTACTTGCCTTATGAGGCGTCGCTTGAGATGGATGATATGCGGGCACCAATCAGCCCGTTTCGGCCTGATGCGCCGTTGCCAGCCGGTTGCATGCGGCTTGCCCGTAGTGCCAGGCGCTATGATGAGCCTAGCTCCGGCCTAGCGATGCCTCGTCATCGACGTTTTTCACCCTGTTCAACTTTGTTGTTCATCTTGAGCCCGTCTCTCTATTTTGTACCTGCAACTCATAACCATACCTACCATCTTGTTTACCATAGGTACTTTCGCGTACGTATTTCATATGTTTGTTTGTCCTTGTGTGACTTAAACAACTTCCCTACATGTGGCCACATATCTGCTCATGTGCCTTCGACAGGAGCAATTGCGTCCTTTTTTTCCCAGGTCGAAATCCCTCACCCGCAGCGTCTTATTTGGCCAAAGGGGCTGTGTAGGTAGGTACCTACCATCAACCCTTTTCACCGTACGGATCCGTATGCCGTTACATGTATACACTAGTGTACCTAGTGTAGCGTGCATGATATCCACGTTGCGGTGTGTCCCCCAACAAGCAAGCACACATACTTCGTACATACGTAGATTTCCGGGCAGGTAAGCAGTTTACGGATCCCGTACGGAGAAGTGTAAGTAGACACGTAGGGTACCTAGGTATACTGTTCTACGTATCCAAGCTTGTTTGAGGATTCATTCATGTAGTTTCTAAGTAACCAATACTTGACTTGCGTTCCGAGTATACCTACCCAGCGATATGCCTCCAGGTCAGAAAACGGACAAAAATTCCTCTAACGGGATGGTCAGTAGGCCGCTACACAAACGTTTATCTCAGGTATTAGGCAGTAATCCGTATAAGTACCTACCTAGGTAGGTATGAAGTTGACGCTCGTCCAATGGCATAGCAAATGTGCATTAGGTACGGATGTATCTCCTAGGTACATAATGTGCACTACCACTACTTCCTGAACATGCGAACTACCTGCCTATTGCTCGCTCCCGTCTCCTGCTGTCGTGATACCTACACGCGATAGGTACATATGTAGGATAGAGTCATTGGAGACAAGAGTGCATGATGTTGATTTCGATGTCTCACGTCAGCATTGCCAATCACAGCTCGTTCATTCACGTGGTTCGACACAGGATGATACAGGTCATTTCAATGCTATATTAAGGTATGGAATAGTTACACGATGTATGTGCCTACATATGTAGGTAGCACATATGTAGGTACGCAAAGGTCTGCAATACGTCAGTACGCCTCATAAATCCATATAAAACCGCGTTCCCCCCCTTCTACCTCATTAGGTATACCTGTCCAAGCAACCTCATGCTTCATGTCCAGCAGCTGATGCTCCGCAAATTTGATTCACCCGAGAAACCCCGCCTTCACCCTACCGACCAACAAGTGAGACATATACGAGGTACTGAGTAACTGGTAAACCGGCACTCACTTCCAGATGTCCGTAGCTAGCTATGAACAACCCCATATACCTACTACATCGGTAATCACATACCTAAGTAGGTTCATTGCTGCCACATACTTAGGTAACACACTAGTGTAGGTATTGACTCGGAAGATCAACTAGTAGTAGGGCCGTGTTCAATGTTTACTTTCATATCGCTGATCTGGCAATGTACCGTACCTGTCTTTTCCTTCCATCGCTTGGGGTTTTTTGCACGGGAACAGACAAGGTGCCTTCGGCCACGTTGATAGGTCGTCAAGACCAGACCGTTCAGACGGATAGGTACTGCTGGGTTAGGTATTGAAAATGAAGAAAATTCCCACATCTACCTACGTAGGAAGTGGCCTCGCGCGCGCGAATGATCAACGCCTGCGCACTTTTACTGTTCTGTACAGTACAGCGTTGCGCGCTTAGAGGTGGATTTACATATACTACCTACTGAGTTCAGTATAGTCACATAACCTACGCAGTACGGATCCGTACACTAGGTACCTAGGTAGGTATTCCTCCAGCGTCAAGTCACACTCACAGACAGTGTATGTAGGTACGAAGTGATACGGTACCTAGGTAACCGGTCTCTCTCAATACGGATCATGAAGAATGGGCTGTCTCTCAAACACCTATGAGAAGAAGAATTGATCGAGTTCGTGGAGGTGTACGTCCGTACGGGGTAAACATCTGTGGTATGACAAGCGCAGAATGCATACTTAGTAGGTAGTTTATACGGAATTTTTCCTGCGCAGGGCCCGATGGAGTGTGTCGCCTTTAATCTCGGTACAGCCAGTCACAGCTTACCAGTAAATATCTAGCCAATCCGGTAGTCCGTCCGTATGTGCCGGCAAAGTTCCCAACATATATGTAAGCCCGAAAAGAACCGTAACTCTTCATGTAAGTAAAACAGTTGTCTGCGACAAAACTGCAGGAATTGATCAAGTAGGTATCGCTGTATGTAGTCCGTACATATAGTACGTACGTAGCGTAGTTGAGAAATCGGGCTCGATGAACTGCAGAGTTTTTTTTTCGTACCTGTAGTGTAGGTACATTTGCGTAGGTAGTAGGTACCTTACCTAAGCTAGCACACCTCCAACGAGCTGGAACCCCCTTTTGTACCGTACCGTACGTCCGTACCGTAATCGCACCTTCATTCAAGTCTTTTTTTTTTCCTTCAAGCCGGCCGTTGAGCTCTTGGTGGGCCCCAATTCGGGCTGCGGCGCAATAAAGAAAGAAAAAAGATTCTTCGAGACTTGATTCGTAATTAATTATTTAATTAATTCTTTGATTATGGTTTGCCGGAATGCAGTAGCAGCAGCAGAAGACTGTCTACCTAACCTTAGGGTATTTACCCACTACCTTCGGTACCGTACCTAGGTACCTACAGTACACTGCCTAGGCCTACCTACGGTACCTACTAAACCTTACCTCCAGGTGGTTAGGTACCTATTGTACTGCTTTTCAGGCGCGTAGGGTACCTAAGACCACCTACCGACCACCAGCTATCTATCCGTTAGGTACCTACCTACGGATCCGTTAAGGTAGGTACGTATAGGTACAGTCGCCGCGTACCTAACACCTACCTAAGGTTCGCTACCTGATCTGTCCACCACCACATTAATTCCCAATTGCCAAGATATCTAGTGTAAGGCTCCCTCAGGTAGTTTACCTACTAAATAGCGCCCAGAACAAGGGGACCTATTGATCTGATAGGCTGGCTGTGGTCTGTGCCTCTCTACCTATTTGCTGAACACAATCAAACAACACCCAGACCCCCCAAAAGACCCGCCGTTCATCCCTCCTTTGTTTCCTCTCCCCTTCCACTCCTGTGGTCGCCCTCTCACAAACCGCCGCATCACACAATCGACCTTTTTATTGCGATACCTTTGCCTGGACATCGACGGTGCCGACGAGGAGTCATTATCTATCGCCTTGCTGCCCACTGATGCTTGGGCTTCCTGATGTCTTTTTAGATTACACATAGCTGGCAAACTATTCCTGTCTTCGTTTCGTTTCGTAGAGCTAGTCTCTTCTTCTCACCAGTCGCTCGTTTGATCAATCATTATTTTACGTCTCATTCTACGACATCTACGTTCTTTATCATCAGACTTATAGGTTACGTAAACCATACTCTCGTTATACTATCGAAAATCTCTCTTTCAACTTTAACTGGTTGATTTTGCGATTGTCGATCACAGCCAAGCCCAGAATCTATGCTCCAAATTCAGGATATCCATCTACAGCGCACATACCAATCTTGACCCACGACCCCTCATCAGATTGTAAAGAACATCTGACGTGTCTGTCTCCTAACATCTATTCAAATCCTATTAGACCAGCGAGTGCGACAATGGCAGGGATACCTGGCTTCGTTGGCTTCGCCGTCGGTCAGTTCTGCCATTCTTGCACCTAAACGTCAGGCTAATTGAGTGGTTAGATGATGAAATTAGTTCCTCGCTCATTAAGCGACAAAAAGGGTGTCTCTTATGCCCAGATCAAGCCCCGGATTGTCCGACGTGCGCCGACGACGAGAGCTGCATCAGCCTTTTTCAAACTTGTGATCAGTGTCAGCGAAATGTGTGTATGAAAGACCCGAATAAAATCGCAGCTCATAATAGCCCGGGACCAAATGTTGGTGCAATCGCTGGCGGTGTGATAGGTGGCCTAGTTTTGGTTGCAGCGTTGACATACTTGGTATGGAGGTACTGCATCAAAAACAAGAGAGCGAGCTATGCGGATCAATGGCAGGGAGAAGGGGAACGTACAAAGGAACACATTGGGAACGACTTCGCCTCTAGGCATTCGCAGAGAGAATCGACGCATACAGTACATTCTATTGCCTCTACGGTCTTAACGCGCGCTTCTAACATCATCCAAATCGCGTACATACCAGGCGTCACTAACAGGGCAGCACCCTCCTCACCCACCCTGCTCGTTCCCCCCGTCCCACCAATTCCAGTTCCTCATGCAGGAAGTGCCAATTCGTCGCCTTATCAGGATCAACACTTCTTTGTGCCAGGCGATCTTCGTGACTCGACATACTCTGGCTTCTCTAGCTTCACCGACCGAATGTCTTTCGCCCGTACATCTTTTGCTCCTCGCTCTAGTGTGGCCTCCACAATATACGGTAAAAACGCCATTGTATCGCCGGTTCCAGCTCAAAGGGGCAACGTCGTCAAACCTTCTATTGTCAGTGTGAGATCCCGGGCCCCCAGTACCACTAGCGACAACTCAGCCCCGCCAATTCCCTCACTTAACTACGAGAAGTATGATCGGTCCGTGGCTTCCTCTAGCACTGGGTCTGCAGCTTCGAGGAATGCAAGTGCATCAACTGCTACATCTCTGAAATCTCAAGTGGTCCGTCTTGGTGGCGGACTGAAAACGGTGGAGATTAAACCATCCAAACTGTCATCCACGATGACAATGTCGGAACTTGAGAGCCCGTCGCTTCCAGTTGAGCTACCAGCCGAGAGTGTCGTCAGTGGCAAAGAACCCGAGTCAGTTGCGGTGAAAGCCGGCGGAGAAAACAAGCCAACTAGCGATCAAGGCCCCTTTGCGGATCCTCCTTCGACGAATGATTCCACCGAAAGGACGAGTCCTCTCAGCACCGTCGTTGAGGACTCAACGGGACGTGGATCACCGACGAATTCTAGTCGGAATTTCTCTTCTGCCGTCCGAAATAACAGTCCGTTTGGTGACGAAAACGCAATGCGTGAATAACAAATTCTTTCTAGGCATGGTTACTTTCTTATGAATATATTCTCATGAGATACGGGGCACGTAAGGAGCACTGGATCGGCTTGGACTATTTCTTTACTATTACCGATCTTACTGTTTATCTGATGTTTGATCAATCGATGTCTCGTTTGGGAAAAGAGTGTTTTGGTCATATTATGTTTTGGGTCGATTTCTTCTCGGCCAAATCTGACCTATTGTTGCTTTATCATACTACCTTTTGTTCGGTTCCAGCAGAGCACCGACAGGAATTACTACATAGAAAACGCCTAGTTTTCCGCTTCTGGGCTATGAATCTTGCTCAGAGTACAAGATCAGCCTGGACTAAAAAATCGGCCACCCTCATTCTCTCTGCTTCTTCTCGGACGATGACTTGGGTTCTTTGACCCGGCATTTCTCCGTACGAGATGATTCTGTATTTACACATACTTTCACCGGTGTCGTCTCCTGAACATATTAGACGACCCGCGCTTTGCAGATCAATAGCAAAATTTAAAAAAGTGTACATATATATGGTCTTCTCCATGCCCATCTTGTGTGCGGTTGTCGTCTTTTGTCATCCGTTTTGTCCAGACCCGAATTCGATATCACAGCTGTGATACTGGCAGAAAAACAAACCAGCATTTACTAAGTAGCAACGCACTCGTATTGCTTCTACTACCACCACGTTGATATAACGACATACGAAGCATCGGAAGTGATGCTAAGATCCCTCATCTCAAGTTGTCGCGCCTGAATCGTTGAGGCAATATGGTTTTAGACTTCCACTATATACAATGACACTCGACTAGGTATTTAGTCGGCTCTCGATACGCTTATATCTACGTCCGTACTGATAGATATGATCCAGCCCTACTAGGGCTGCCGCACTTTTCAAATGCTTTTGACTGCCGGCTTATACAACGTAGTCTTATAGATAAGAACCTACCTACCTCTCTACCCATCCATCTACTTACGTACTGTATGTGAATGCCTATGTAAAACTAGGAATTATTCATCACAAGTTACCTGGGAGAAAGGGCCCATAAAGATCTGAGGTGAATCCATCTACAATTAGGTACCTAATAAGAGCGGATAAAATCTTGATATTCCGTATACCTAGGTAGGCAGCCTAGCAAGATACGGAGCACGGGGTCCGTACTTGTTTGCTACCTACTACCTACCGGTAATAGTTATCTTAGTTCGGCCGGGGTATGTAAACTGCCCGCCTACCTACGGGCGTACTTCGATAGGCATCGAGATACGCTTATCGTTCATCTAATCAGGGCCGCTCATCTACCTAACAAGTGCCCCACGCTGTACGCCTACCTAAGCACTCTGGCCAACCCTTACCCATCCCCTCCGATTTCTGCCCCTCTTCCTCAACCAGTCAGATACCTAGGTGACTCACTTTCTGCGCATCAAGCCAGATTCCTACCCGAAGACAGTATCTGATTGGGATCCCTCCGTAGACCTTGGGTGAAGGCACAGAAAGTAGTCAATTTGCCATGTCTTCCAAGAAAGCCAAGTCCAACCCTGCTGAAGGGGCTACGCGCGAGCTCGAACTTCGACCAGCACCATCGTTTTTGGAGCAACGTCTTGCGCTCTTCGACAAACTCTGGACCGAGCAACAACTGTCGATAGCCCAGAAACCACGTGAAAAGATCAGCATTACTCTGCCCGATGGAAAGGTTCATGAGGGAACTTCCTGGGAGACGACTCCCTTGGAGATCGCAAAGGGGATCAGCAAGAGTCTGCTTGAACGCACCGTTGTAGCAAAGGTCAATGAGGACCTCTGGGATCTCAATCGCCCCTTTGAAAGGGATTCTACCCTCGCATTCCTCGATTTTACCACCGAAGAAGGCAAAAAAGTGTTTTGGCATTCATCGGCGCATATTCTGGGAGAAGCAGCTGAACGGAGGTTTGGCGCACATCTGGCTGTTGGCCCCCCTACAACCAATGGTGAGTCGGTTCTTTTGATTTCTGTATATGGCACAAGGCCAACGAAGCAATTGGCGTGTAGGCTTTTATTACGAGATGGCGCTGCCCGACAACCGTGCTGTCAGTTCCTCTGAGGATATCGATCCGTTAAACACGTTAGCCACCTCCATTGCTGGCGAGAAACAGGCGTTCCAGAGATTGGTTGTCACCAAGGAAAACCTTCTCCAAATGTTCCAGTCAAACAAATATAAACAACGGATCATTGGCGACAAGATCCCCGATGGAACTTCTACCACTGTCTATCGCTGTGGCCCTCTGATCGATCTTTGCCGAGGCCCTCACGTCGTGGACACCAGCAGGATCAAAGCCTTCAGTGTTCTCAAGTTGTCAGCATCATATTTCCTTGGCGATCCTGCCAATGACTCTCTTCAACGTGTTTACGGAATATCGTTTCCCGACAAAAAGCAACTCGCCGCGCACCTCAAATTTCTCGAAGAAGCTGCTAAGAGAGATCACCGGAGAATTGGAAAGGACCAAGAGCTATTCATGTTCCATGATTTGTCGCCGGGCTCTTGCTTCTTCCTTCCTCATGGCAGCATAATCTATAATACTCTACAAAGTTTCATCCGCAAAGAGTACTGGAAGCGCGGATATCAAGAGGTCCACTCTCCCAATATGTTCAATTCCGCTCTGTGGAAGAAGTCTGGTCATTGGGAACGTAAGTCATTTAGCCAATTATACACCAATTAATAAGACGCTCACTCTTTCTATAGATTACCATGAAGATATGTTCACCTTCGAGGTTGAGAAGGATATCTGGGCTTTGAAACCAATGAACTGCCCAGGACACTGTCTTATTTTCGGGTCCCGTGCGCGTAACTACCGAGAGCTACCCATTCGCATGGCTGAGTTTGGTGGTAAGGACAACTTCTCTTTCACACTCCTAAATGCTCGGCATGAACAAACTCAACTAACTGGTACTGTTCGTAGTCCTCCACCGAAACGAAGCGTCTGGTGCTCTGGGTGGCTTGACCCGCGTACGACGTTTCGTGCAGGACGACTCACACATTTTCTGCACGGAAGATCAGGTAACCACTCCATTCCTTTTCTCTAAAAAAATGCGACATCGGCAAGATGGCTTACAGGAAGCAGGTCGGTGACGAAGTCTCGGCTGTATTCGATTTCCTTAAAAGCGTTTATGGCATACTCGACTTCACCTTCAAACTGAAACTGTCTACGCGCCCCGAAAAATTCCTAGGCAGTGTGGACACGTGGGATAAAGCCGAGAACACATTGAAAGCTGCTCTCGATAAGTTCTGCCAGAACCAAGTGCCTTGGGAATTGAACCCTGGTGATGGCGCATTTTACGGTCCCAAGGTGGACATCACAATTACTGATGCACTTGGTCGCGACTTTCAGGTTCGATACCATTACTATCCAGTTTATTGAAATTTTATGCTAACACTTTCTAGTGCGCGACCATTCAGCTCGATTTCCAACTCCCCGAGCGATTTGACTTATCGTACCAGGCAGCTGATGATTCTTCCACTTCCGCTCCTGCGTCTACCCCTAGTGCCGAGGGCGGCCCTCGACAAGGCCATGTCCGTCCTGTCATCATTCACCGAGCGATTTACGGTAGTTTTGAGCGCTTTATCGGTATTCTAACGGAGCACTTTGCGGGCAAGTGGCCATTCTGGCTAAGTCCTCGTCAAGTCATGGTTATCCCCGTTATGACAGGCGCGTACGACTATGTCAAGGAGGTTCAGACACTCTTCCGCACAAACGAATTCCATGCCGATGTGGATCTCAGCGCCAACACATTAAATAAGAAGATTCGAAGTGCACAGTTGCTGCAATACAACTTTATCCTTGGTAAGTGAACATGACCCTCAAAAAGCATACTCAAATCCGTGAAGTCTGACCACATTTGTATTCTAGTCCTTGGCGCCAAAGAGATGGAAGAACGAACTGTAACCATCAGAAGTCGCGACTCTGCTGAGAAGGCGCAGAGCAACGAACAAATTGTCTTGCCATTGGACGAGGCCGTTGTCAAGTTGAAGGCTCTGAGAGAATCCCAGAGTCTACAGAATAAGCTTGAGTAAAACTTGTCCTTCTAAGCATAAAAAGTTTTGGCTTCTTTATCCATTGTCGAGTTTATCTACTCACGGCCAATGTAATAATGGCGCCAGACTAGATACCTTAGACCTCACAATAAAAAGCACCCAAGGGCATTGCGCGACATACTCATGAGTATATTGGCTTTCCCAGTCTGGGTGTTGGCCTTAGAACGCGAGCCATAGAACAGCAGAATTCTATACAAAGTTTTCACAGATCATCTTTTGTCTAGTTCCTTATACAAGTTTCCCTATTCAGACGAAGAGAAGAAATGAACGAAAAGACGGAGGGAAGATTCCATGACTATCCATGAGTGAAGAATATAGGAGGCTTACTCGGTCTGAGCCTCACAGCCTTGGACCTAGGCGTCCGGATTAATGAGTGCTGGTTTCGACTTATTTGAGAGAGTGCAGTTTGATACCAGAGGTCGAAGGCGAGGTTGACGAAGGGTTCACGATGGTACGGTTCTGGAGGATCGTTACGATTTCTCGCTGGCTTGGTATTATGGTTGTGGTGTATAGTGGGAACATATCGTGAACATTACGGTATACTGGAACCACTGGCAATAGCTAGCTGTTTTAGTGACACTTTATTGACTACGTACCGATGGAATCTTCAGTCTTGATATTTTTGACGTTATGTCCCTTGGGATTAGGGCTCGTGATGAGAAGGATAGGGACGTCTAGGTAGTACTGGTATAACCATACCCTGTGAAGACGGGGTTAGATTCTCGGATGATGATGAGGCGTTGGTATGTTTGTGTTGAGGTTGTTGCGGGCCTACACTAGTGAGTGAGAACACTCTTGTATGACAGGAGTGAGATATCTATCTACACCTATTTTGCGGCCCTTAAGGATATTTCGTTACAGGTACGGATCCGTACTAATTGATGTATGGATCTGGAGCTTGTTCACACGTGTGGATCACGGGATTGGGTGATAGGTAGCCATGCTCATGTCATTCATGCCCTCGTCGGCACAGACCCCATTGTTGGTACCGGACTATCTATCCCCAAGGACCACAAAATAGGTAGGTATATCTACGTGCGGTATATGGATAGGAAAAGTTCGTAATCCCCTTCCCTCACCCCCATGTTGGATTGATGCGTGTATACTATGTAGCTTATCCTCGAGGAGACACAAATGTGGGCGGGCTACCGTATTTGCTGTTGCCTTACGTCTGACAGGACGGTGTGACGAAGGTACTTATGTGTAGATCCATCGACATCTTTGTGCTTGGGTTCGGCGGGAATGGGGATTCGTTTGCTTATTTGCTCGTTTGCCTCGCCACGACTCCGCCGGGTCTTGAGTTGCGGCACTTGGGCTTAGTTGAATAATCAGTCAGTACGTAAGCAGCCCTCACATACATACCTATCATCATGTCATTAAAGGTGGCTCTCTTCGGACCAAGGGACAGACGGTGAGATCTAATTTTTCTCATGAATGCCGAGCCTGTCATCACTGCTTCACATGCCACGCTTTAGCCCTTATACCGACTTACGTACACCTTACCTACCTATCTACCTACTTAGTAATACTATCGTGACCGTCAAGCTGTAAGTGCCCCTACCTACCTAGTGTGGTGTAGATGCACTTTTGCGTGTAATGTAGTGTATAAGAGTGTCTACTTACCCACTAATCACCCTCATGTGAGCTGAGCCCCCAACGGCGGTACTACCCACCTTGAAGTCCGCCATGTAACCCATCCAGAGGCGTAGCTCGGCCTCACGTCGGAAGACAGAGAAGAGAGACAAACAGCGAGAAAAAAAAAAAAAAAAAAAAAAAAAACAGCAGGAACGTCGAGTGGAAAGAACAAGAATGGCAAGATCTGGCGGCGGCGGCGGCGGCGGCACATGGATTCGGGTCAGCAATCGAACGGTCAATGTCAGAAAATAGGAATGTTTTCTTTTCTTTCCCTGCATTTCCGGTTTTGTTTTTCTTTCTTTCTTTCTCCGCCTTTTTGACTCGTGGTTGGTGTGGACGGGCTGGCCTGGGGCGGAGAACAAGCGATCTTGTGCATCGGTGCACGCGCCGCGCCGCGCTGTGGTGAGAGAGGGAGGAGTCCGGTGACGTCTGAATCTGCTCTAACTTCTACCGACCTATTGGGCTCGGGGGCCTCCGCACTGGTAAAGTAAAGCATAAACGGGTTGATTTGTTGGTTGACATGGCGGTGATGTCAGTGCCACGCTGGTTAGGCACACGTACTATCTGATATCCGGTGAGAGAGCGGAGGAGGAACTGATGAGTAGGTAGGCGGGATGTTGAGATATAGATTTGCTCATTGAAGGTAAATAAGATAGTGTGAGAGGGACGAAGACGTGTGGTCGGCTGTAAGGTGTCATCGCTGTGGGTAATAATACACTACAGGCAGATTCTCAAAATCATCACAAGCGCGTAATGAAGGGTGATTTCCCGGCTAAGGTAGGTATCAAAGTTATACCCGTGTGGACTTTTTTTTTTTTTTGGCGGATTTAATTAGGTACCTCATCATTACTCATTTGAAGAACGATCGCGCACAATTGTTAGGAGTTGATAACTACCGGCTGATGGAGCCGAACTGACTTATGATGCGGGGTGGGAGGCTTGCGTCATTTGAGGACTCTTTGTTATTTTTTTTTCGGGGTTTTCCTTTTTTTTAAACTAAATTATATGGATGAACAGACAGTCTCTCTCCGCAAAAACCATAAACGTGCTTGATGTAAAAAGGGCCTCTCTTGGTTAAAAAAAAAGAAAAAAACCGACGCCGTTTTATTGTATCATGCCGGTGTTGACAGAGACCCTCCGGGACGTCAAGGCGCTAACGTTCGACGTCTTCGGGACCGTCGTGGACTGGCGCTCGACAGTGCACAGCGAACTTGTCAAACGGGCCCGGGATAAGATCGCATCTCCAGCTTTCGGCGCACTTCCTGAGTCGCTTCAGTCTCGGTTCAGGAAGCTATCGGATGATGACTGGGGCGCTTTCGCGCAGGCTTGGCTGACTTTGTATCATCAGTTTGCACGCGCCTTCGTGCCCGGGGAGACTGAGTGGAAGGATATTGACGCTCTTCACTATGATAGTCTTAAGGACTTGTTGAGAGATCGGGATATCGTAGGTGTATATTCTGAAGAGGAGATACGCAGTCTGAATCTTATCTGGCATTATCTCAACCCGTGGGACGACTCGGCGCGGGGCATCCGGAAGCTGGGGGAGCGATACGTCACCGCGACGCTGTCGAATGGGAACCGTTCCACGCTGGAAGATCTCAATGCCCACGGCTCTCTAGGTTTCAAACGCATCATATCGACTGCTGATTTTCGCGCCTACAAGGTACGGCGCTGCTTTGCAAGAATATGCATATTCCCTATACCGTGCCAGGGATATCCCTGATAGAATGACGACCTTTTTTTTTTTATCCATAGTGACACGGCTGACTTACTTTTTGCCTACGGGTAGCCGCATGCGAGTACTTACTTGGGAGCAGTTGAGGCCCTCGGATGTAAGCCGAATGAGGTGGCCATGGTTGCGGCGCACCTTGAAGACCTCCAGGCGGCGAGAGCTAATGGCCTACGAACAATCTATATCGAGCGAGATCGCGAGGATGCATGGTCACCGTAAGTGAAAACCGGTTTTTGTTTCACATCATATTTTTCCTTTTTTTCTTTCTTTCTTTTTTTTTGGGTTTTTCTTTTTGTGGCTTGATTTGGGACATGACGTTTTTAGTTGACGGGAAAAAGGGGGCCTGCTGTGAAATTTGCCAGCTAACAAAATGCTATGTTCGCAGTGATGATGAGCGCTCGAAACATGCACGGAAATGGGTCGATTTGGTAAGATGATCCCTCCCCAACCTGCAGGGTGTCTATGACTCGTTTTAGACGTTCCTGCGGTGCATCCTTTCATGATTTGATGTCACGACCTCTAATAGCCATTTTTCGTTAGTGGATTTCTCAAGCGGAGGAAGGGCTTGTCGAGTTGGCACGACGGCTAGATATCGTGACTGAATGAGCAATACAGAGCAGAGCGTTTCTCTCAGAGCCATTTACACAGCAGCCACCTACGTAGCATCGTCCCGACTGTCCGGTAGTATTTTGTAGAATTGCATTCTCTGTTGTAGGTACTTTTGTCGCGGCATGTACACCACGGCAAAATAGACGCCGTCGCACAGCGTGAGACGCCGAAATGGCGGCATGACGAAGAGGGACTTGCCATGACAAAGCTGAGATAAGATTGGCTTCGTTGCCGCAAGCTCCATGTGCGAGTCACAATCGACAAGTGTGGTGCCGTTGCATTAGTGAATATAAGTGCAAGGGTCTTCGGTCGAGTCGATTCCAATAAATACTCGGCCGACGGATGAGGCGTTGGTGGCTCCTCTCCATAGTCCGGAAGCGATACTCCTAATGCATCGGATTAGCTGTCCGATGATCCAGACATTCCAGACTTCCATTGCCAGGCGGGCAAGCCCATCTGGCCAAGCCTTCGTAGACCAACCGACAAGCGCTAAGGTGGGCGGACGTATCCTCGCTGACTTGGGGAAAACGACGAGGCATGAGTAGGTGGGTAGCCGCCAAAGCTACCTACACGTACACACACACCATTGTGCAAACAACTGCCCTGGCCACAAGTTCGAAGGCTTGGCCAAGGGTGAGGCTGTGTCCCCACTGTTGTATAGGATCGCACACCGAGTGTCTAAGTGCGTCGTTGCAAGATGCAGAGTCGGCTGCCACATGTGACGGGTTCAATCTTGGTCACCAGCTTATTCCCCTTGGGGCAGCACACATGCCAACTCTCAGCCACAAACGCAAGCAAAGCTGAGAAAAGCCTAATATGCCCATGTCATAAAAAAACCCCCCCCGTCGGGCATGCAGAGACTGGCAGTCCCGAGTTGGAAAGGGATGGTGGATTGGACTTTGGTCTGGACGCATCTGTGCGATTGATCAAAGTATGTGGGTACTAGAAAATGCCAATATCAGCCCGCTATGGGCGAGCAAGCAAAGAGAGGCTTAGGTTATGGAATGAGGTGTATCGAATCGTCGGTAGAACCGAACCGATATAGCAGAGGAGGAGATAAAATAGAGGGAACGAAAACAAACAAACTAAATAAGAGGGTAGACCTGATATGCAAATTCACACACACTTGCACAGGTAGCGTGAAGTGTAATCGGTAGTGTAGGTAGTGTTAGTTACATAAAGCAGAATATTCTTGGGTTTACGAGAAGAGTTTGCAAGAGATCGGTGGCTAATCGGGCATCTAAAGAAAGGAGACAAGAAAACGCATATGACCTGAAAAGGGCCGGAGTTCCAGAGGTTGATATCCAGACTGAGGGTCCTTTATGAGGTGTCACAAGTTGGCAGCCGCTAGCCCAGACCGAGACATGCACTGGGTGTCGTCAACGTGATGGTCGAAGAGAGTCTACCTGCCCGTGCAAATAAACGGAACATGACTTGTCCAGATGAAGCGATCTACATTCTGCGTCTTGTATCCACCATTCTCGCCATAGCGCATTACAAGATGGCAACCTACTGCGTACTTACACTGCTACCTATTTACCTAATATAATAGTCTTCGGTAGATACTATCATATCATATCATATCATATCATATACGGATCCGTATCATACTTCGTAATCCGTACCGCGTAGTGTACACATGTCTGGAGTGTATAAGCAGTGGATATAAGTAAGCTGAGGGTGAAACGGAGAGTTAGATATCCAGGTCAGTCCCGTCACACGGTAACGGCGTGAATATGTATCTAAGGTGAAGCAATATCACCAAACAAGGTAACTCTCTAGACTTTGCCATGTAGACATGGAAGAAGAATACTTAGGAATACGTCTCAATAGTGTGAGATAGATGGTAGTAGATAGCCTGGGTTTCAACGTGGGCGGTACAAACGTAAGCTAGTGTACAGGACAAGCACCCTGGACGCCGAATCCGAATACTTAATCTACAAGTATCTGATCAGCACACGAGGAATGGAGGTTGATGCTCGTTCTATATAATCACATGCGTACTTAATAACTGTCAAAGATACAGTGGGCTTGATGATACATTGAATTATTTATTATATGTCCAAGTCTTACACTACCTACCTTAGGTAGGTACCTAGGTAGGTTATGTACTTACCTTAGGTATACACTACCTATCCAGGGTACCTAAGGTACCGGTACACTTCCTATGTATATTAAAGAGATCCTCAAGCCCAAGTGACGCCTAAGCAAGTGATTTTCTCATAAGAGAGCTCGAGTCAACAACAAAAGAACGGGTAGGTAGAGAGAGGTAGGTAGAAGGTAGGTAGTGAGTTCTATAAGCACCTACTTATATTCTTGGTTGAGCTCTTCCGTTTACCCACTACTACCTTAGGTAGGTACCTACACTACCACTTTGTAGTGTATGCTACCTACCTACGGACTACCTACTACCTACCTATCTAAACCTACCGTACACTAGATACCGGCGATGGAAGAAGACCGCCTGGGCTGCCATTCCATTCTGCCTAGTGCTAGTAGGTACCTAAGGTAGGTACCTAAGTAGACCTAAGCAAAGCTGCCTACGGTACCATTTACCTACCTACCTTTAGGTATGTAGTGTACGGACGTAGGTACACGGCAATACTGTAGGTACCTCTTTTATACCCTATAATTGGGGTACCGGTAGTACCTAGGTACCTAGGTAGGTGGTGTAGGTACATCTGGTCTCCAGAAGAATCGCCCCTTTTCCCCTGTCTAAAGCACCCACCCCCCACCCCCCCACATCCGTACAGTGTCTCTTACTCTTCGTACCTAAAAATTCTTCTCTAACCTAGTATAGTGCACCAATCCTTCGTTCGGCTTTCCAACTCCGGCTTCGAGGTTCATCCTCACATTCTGGCAACCGTTCTTCCCCGTCTGGGTGAACACTAGGTAGATCCATTACAGGACCTGTTACCTAGTGTGGTGTAGGTACCTGGGTAGTCACGACCCTAATCCGTACCTTCATCCCACTTCGTTTCCCATCCCGGTGCAAGGCCGATTTGTTGTCTCTACCTCGCTGAACTCCACATTGTAATTCGATTACCTACATATCTTTGTCATCGCAATGACCATGATTTTTACCATGTGTAGGGCCTAGATCCTTATAAATAGTTAAATATAACAAGTACTTCCAATATACCGTTAGGTCTGTACTCATACAATACTACTTACCTAGATTTCGTATGTATTGTACGAATAGTTAGGTAGGTACATATGTATAAGTCGGGTACCTGAGGTACGGAATGTCTAGGTACACTACAGGCTACCTCTACCTACCTCCTAGGTAGAGGTAGTACTCTCATTATTTCTAGGTATCGGTACCTATAAATTTGCACTAGTAGTCCCTATATGATAGCTATAGTATAGGTAGCGTGTCGAACGGCAGTACGGACGTATATACCTACCTATAGGTGGTAGGTAAGTACGGACGTAGTCCGTAGGTAGTATGAAATACCTAGGTAGGTACCTTAGGTACGTAGGGAATCTGTAGGTACGTACATAGTACCTTAGGTACCTAGGTAGTTAGTTAGATAGGTGGTATTATCGTTCAGTATATCTCGGCTAATACCTATTCATTTTCTCGTTCGCTGTGGCGATTTAAACAAGTTAAATAAGATAAGTTTACGTATACATACGTATAATTACGTAGTGAGCTAGGTAGGTAAACAGCCTAATAAATTCAGCCGATTTTAAAAAGAGAACAGTCAGGAGGTTACCTACTGTATGTACACCTATTCCGCCGTCCTTAAGGATAGTACGGGTACAAGAAACAGGGGTTGAGTCGGGTCTGTGCTGGTAGGTATAAACAATGGAAACTGTTACCTAAGCCCGAACATGTAGTGCTGTGCACGTACACAGGCAGGTAGATAGCATGGACCCAATCCTAGCTTAAACTCGGCTCAAACCCCTGTTTCTTGTACCCGTACTATCCTTAAGGACGGCGGAATAGGTGTATAAGTAGGTAGGCAGACCCTGCGCTACAGTGCACTACCTACAGCCTCTACGCTTATACGGTTAGGTATACGCCTATATATACTTACCCATATAAGTACCTAACCTAACCTAGGTAGGGTACGCTACAGAGAGACGGATTACCTACCCCCCATCAGCCTGTACTTCTTACCTACATTTGCATGTAATAGTGTAGGTACATACATAGCATGCAGTAACTACCCGGACACCTAACCTACCTACCTACTTACCTACCTACCTACCTACCTACTACCTTACTACCTACCTACCTACCTACCTATCTGACCAAGAACCCAGCAAGAGACAGGGACAGACACAGAGACACATACACACACAGAGAGAGAGCTCAGACCCTCCCTCCTCCATCGCCGCTGAGAAACTCCACAGTCCACAAAACAACCTTGGACCTTGGACTTAGCCTTGACCTGGTCCCTCCTCTTCTCCTCCTCATTTCACCACTCAATCACTCAACCACTCAATTGCTTTCGCTCTCTTCTCTCTCCAACCAGCTACACCCACATCGTGTCCCAGACACTCGTTATAACTAACTTATTGCCGTCCTTATTTATTATTTATCACCATCATCATTATTGCAACTTTTTTTTTTCGCTGTTGCTTTTATAATTCATTCTATTTGCTGACCGCGCCACCCAAGCGATCCATCATCCCCTCCTCTCTCTCCCCTTCGCTCCCCTTAAATCTTCTCCGTTCTTGAATCGAATCGAATCGACTGAAAGTCTTGCTTACATGCTTATCCCATCCCTTCGCCTTACTTTTGCTAAGCCCAACTTGTTATAACCGACACTCTTATCTATCCTCATCATCTACTTTTCACCTCCTTGTCAGGTTTTATCCTACGCATCGCTGCCATTTAATACCCTATTTACTTGCTACCCTCACTTTACTTCTATCGTTCGGTTTCCCACCGACCACCCTTTTATAATCCAAGATGACGCCGCGAATGGTGCTGTATAGGCTGGTGGTGCTTGGCGATGGTGGTGTCGGCAAGACTGCCTTGACAATTCAGTTATGTTTACAACATTTCGTCGAAACCGTACGTCTTATTATCCCCGACCACGAAGGACTGGCGATTGTTGCCATGTTACAGACGCATATTCCAAGAACGTCTCCTTCGCGACATAGAGCAATAGTGCGCTAACATCCATCACTAGTACGATCCGACAATCGAGGACTCATACCGTAAACAAGTCGTAATAGATGACGCGGCATGTATGCTTGAGGTATTGGATACGGCCGGACAAGAAGAGTATACGGCATTGAGAGACCAGTGGATTCGTGATGGCGAAGGGTTCATCCTTGTCTACAGCATCTCTTCTCGCTCATCCTTTGGCAGAATCAAGCGATTCCACGGTCAGATACAGCGTGTAAAGGAATCGTGCCAGTCATCGCCGTCATATACCGGTTCGCCAATAGTCTCTAGCGTTCCTCCCAGCTCAGTCCCAATCATGCTCGTCGGTAACAAGAGCGATCGTGTGACGGAAAGAGAAGTGTCTACACAGGAGGGACACGCCTTAGCGAGGGAACTAGGTTGCGAATTTGTTGAGGCATCGGCAAAGAACTGCATCAACGTGGAGAAGGCATTTTTCGACGTCGTCAGAATACTGCGCAGGCAGCGAGAGATCGCATCACGGCCACAGGCGACGCGCGCTCGCCCCCCCAATGGCGAAGCGATGGGAGGTCGTGAGCTCAACCAGTTTGGGAAGAAACCTCGGCAGAGTCGAAGCAAATGTACCATTTTATAAGCGCCTAGTATGATTAGGCACAGACATCGGGAGGTCGCGAACCTGAACGACACCACGACAGCAAGCCCGTTTGCGTTTGATTCATATATACTGAATCAAAATTGGACCGGAAAAAAAAATCAAACTACGATGAATTCGGCGCTGCACACATTTGAAAGCCAGCTCCATATGGGTTCACAAGAAGGAGGATGCCGTGTCCCACACACACACACACATTTATTTCACCCCTCAACCTCTGTATTGCTTGCGTTTTGGACTTCAACAACCAGCTTACCTCCCTGGCGAACGGCGTACGAACGAAGAAAAATAAAAGCGGCATCCTAGGGCGCAATATGACTGGGTTTTCTTTGTTTTCTTACTCCGGGAAGACACATTTTTGTGAAGAGATGGGTCGGGCAGCCGGCGGTGTTATGGAGTCTCGGAGGATGCTGCCGTTTTACACCATTCAAGAATTCCCTGATTCTTTTAGGCCGTTTTCACGCATTGTATTGCGATGTCCATATTTCAGCTTGTCCACACATGAGTATTCGATGTTTCTCGGTAGGAAAAGGGGGTCATCGATACCTCATTGGTAATCCACCGATGCTCGACGTTTTACATCTTGAGATAGGTATAGGCAAATCTACTCGAATCTGATTAGAAAAATCCAGGTTTTACTGGCAATAAAATCATTTTCTTGAAACACCCCTTTGTGTCCCGTGCATATATCTGTTTTCTGTCTCTGTCCGGGACGAGCCGTATTCAGGATCCATAGTTCCGTGTTAGGTCCGTCCGTGCATACTACTATACTTTTTCTATTACGCTCGGACCCTTTGCGACGACTAGGTACCACATATCTAGGTATCTCCTGTAGGTGAACTTGTCTGTGTGTTCTGGTTGGGTATGGAGATTAGTTGGACGTATAAGCCAAGCCCTCAGAGAAGCTCTTGAGTCTTTTCGCCGTACAGAATCTAGGTAGTACCTTGCCCGAGGTACCTATCTGTCTACTCACTTACTCACTTACTTACCTTAACTCAGCTACCCATCTATACCACTCTATACCACCACATAAGGAGTAGTGTAGACCAAGACATGAATCAACCAATCCCATTTACCTATTCCATTGATTGGATTCGTTTATTCATTCATTCATTCATTCATTGGAATTATTGATTGCCTGCCGACGATTAATTGCTATGGATAGATACAAGGCATCGGAAGCCTTTTAGTCTGTCTGTCTACCTACCTACCTACCTACCTCTGCTCAGCTCCAATTTGGGACTTTTTTTGGTGAGAGGGGGGGAGGGGAGGGGGGGGGGCCTTACCTACACTAGGTACAGTAGGTAGGTAGACTAGACTAAAATGCCACCATCTCGGACTAGGTAGGTTTGCCGACGCGATTCCCTTTAGACTACTTATAGGTAGTGTGGGTAGTGTAGCGTAGGCGGGATTTGAAAGTCGGAGTTGGGAAGGTCTGGGAGTGTAGTGTGGTGTAGTGTAGTGTGAAGAAGATTGGGATTGGGATTGGGGGTAGGTAGGTACCTAATTCAAATCTCGCTTGAATTATGATTGATTGATTTACCTATCGATGCAATACAATTCAATACTGTATCTGTATCTGCGTCTGCGTCCGTATCTGTGTCTTTCTCTCTTCTTTTTTGGGTGCCTGTTTGCGAAGGGGAGGTTTGGGTTACGGATTACTTATCTATTTACTTACTTACCTACTAGTGGAGGGAGGTACGTATCTACCTACGCATAGGTAGGTAGATAGATAGATAGGTAGGTAGGTAGGTACCTTAGAGGGATGGGTGAAGATGGGGCGAGGAATAAGTGCGTTCTTGGCTTGGCTTGGTTAGGAAGTGCAGTGCAGGTACGGACTACCTACGTCCGTAGATACTGGGTACCTACCTAGGTAGGTAAACTAGGTAGGTACACTATGAAAACTCTCGTTCCGTGGTAAAGGGTCGTAGGATGCGGTCCCTGGACGATCGTGGGTCGCTGTCAGCCGGGCGGGCGGGAGGGTATGTATGACATTTTTGGTGTAGTAAGAATTTGGGCTTGTAGGTATACGTACGTATGTATGTATGTACTGTAACTACCTAGGTAGGTAGACTACGCTACGGACGTACACTACACTCCCTTCACTCGGTATCTAATGTATGTATGTGTGTATGTGTGTGCGTGCGTGTGTGTGCGGAATATGTAGGCTGGTAATATGTTCGTTTCTTCCTCTTTTCCGAAACTCATCTCCTACCTACATTAGATAGTGTAGATAGATTAGGTAGGTAGATAGGTAAGATACTTGCGCACTACCTACCTTAATCCCCCTCCCTTCGTTCATCCGGCCCCCAATTTGGGATTACAGTGTTCTCTGGTGTGTTTTTTTTTTGGTATGTATGTATGTATGTATGTATGTAGGTATATACAGCTGTGCTATCTATAGGTAATTGTGGACGCCTTGCCAAGTGGAAGGGTGGCGAGGTCGATCCGATGAAGGGAGTGTAGGTAGTGTAGATTTGCTGGCCGGCTGGCTGTTTGTAGGTAGGTAAGCGTTTACATTGGCAGCACATGTTTATCCCTATGTGAGTATTCCGTATGCATTGTGTAGTAGAATGGGCAGGGCAGGCAAAGATTCCGATTTACACGCGATAGCTACCTAATGGTGATTGTTGGTTGGTTGGCAGTTTTTTTTTTTTTTTTTTTGCTGTTGCGTTGGTTGCGTTGGTTGCGTTGGTTGGTTGGTTGTTGGTAACATGATATATAATCAAGGGCCTACCTTCGGACGTATGTATCTAGATATCTTACCGAGGCTTCTTCTCGGTTCCCAACTTGCGAATAGGTAAACGTCTTATGATGCAATTGTTACAACGTGAGGCCTGCAGCATGTGCGCGCTCTTCTCTTTCATCATACTTCATTCATGGCATTGTGCTAGCGGTTGGATTAAATACATACATACATACATACATACATACATACATACGTACATACGTATACGTCCGTACATACACATTTACTGTACCTTCTCGCCGGCGTTCTTCGTAGGGCAGATTCGGAAGTGGTTAGTGTATATGTATGTAATGAATACCTAATGCATCTGCGCAATGCATCTGCGTACTGCATCTGCGCACACTACTGTAGGTACACTACTGACACTAACTGCTTAGAGAACCTACAGTACTTACATATAAGTATGTACATACGTCCGTACGGATCCGTAGACCACGATATTTTCATACGTAGGTACGTCCGTACCTAGATGAGGAGAGGGGCGGCGGCGGCGTCGATGCATTCCGTCGTGTAGATTGCTTTCCCATCTACACACGACACCCACTTACGAGGGGAAATACTTGGGTAGGTATTAACAAGGCTGTATACAGACTACCTTAGGTACCTAAGGTAGGTAGGTTACCTACCTAAGGTACCTACCTACCTAGGTACCTTAGGTACCTACCTTACCTACCTTACCTACCTACCTGCCTACCTACCTACCTACGTACCTATAAGCGATCGAAGGGATACCTAGGTTTTCATGTACCTATTCCGTCCTACCTATTTCGTAGTTACTAATAGTATGTAGTGGACAAATGTCTGAGAAGTGAAACGGGCTTGTTTCAATCCTACGGCGTTTGAACATATCTCCTAGTGCCAGCACGCAGCCTGTCGCATTTGATTAGTATTGTGAAAAGCAGACACCGGCAAATACCCTTTATAAAAACCCCTACCTACTACCTAAGCAAGGGCTCGAACCTGGCATTCGGTAACGCACGCTGATCAAGGGAAGGGACTACCTACCTAGTGGGCCCTGCGCTAACCCTTATCCTCCTAAGCCGTATAAACTTTATCACTCACTTGTCTTTTCTTCCCGGACGCTCAATTACGGCAATCGCCGTCCTTTTTTAGTGTAGTTCCCTTGCTGTGCATACGTATAGATACCTATCGTGTACGGTACTTTTTTCTCTTCATTCTTGGAGTCTTATTGTTGATGGAGAAGACTGACTATGGGGATTGGTTGTGTTGCATTGTGTGGTTGTGGTGCATGAGGGTAGGTTAGGTACCTAATGTACGAATTCGTATGTATATAGGTAGTTTAGGTAGGTAATGAGGTAGGTATAAGCATAGGCTAGAGGTATTTGGTAGGCACTACCTACCTACGTCCGTAGATACCTAGGGCAATATCAACCTTAGGTACGTCCGTAGGTACCTACCTACCTACGGACTACCTACACATGAACGGACGTTTGAGTCTGCCGTTCATGAACCCATTACCGGTATGTACCTACAACACAGTCACGGTACGCTAGCTACCTATGCATACGCAGTACGGACGTAGGTACCAGTATATTCAGTACGGACGTAGGGACGTAGGTAAATACCTAGGTAATGCAGGTACATAGTGTAGGTACCTAGGTAGGTAGTGGGGGTGATGGGAACGTGGTAGGTCGGCAGGTACCTACTGTAAATTGATGGGTTTGTTCGCTTACCTATGCTGACTTGACTGACCGACTGACTGACGTTGACACTGATAATAGTGACAGGAATATCCTGTCTAATATAAGAACTGCCGACGTACCTACTTGACAGGTTGACAGCAGCATGCCGCCATTCCTAAGCGAATTAGGTAGTAGTAAGATCCGTAATGGCGGGTTAGGTGCTTATTCGCTGCATCATGTATGGATTTATTTCCGGAATACATAAAAGTACATACCTACAACATTGACTACCTACATATGTATGTGTGTATGCATGTATGTATGGAATATGTAAGTCATATTAAATACTGGTGTTGTTGTCGGTGCTAGTACGGAATATAGGGTAGGTAGTGTAGTTCATGTAAGTAAACTATAACTGCACTACCTACCTACCTATCTACGGATCCATACGTAGGTATGAAGTACATTAGTGTATGTATGTTGTTCGCAAGGTATGACCTCCTCAGTGTAGAGTTTCCTATCTGGCCCGGGGTGGTTGAGTATCTGCGTGGATGCTTCGCTATGAATAAGATGCTGTGTATTTTTAAGTGTGCTTACAAGATTGTATGGCACCGGATATATATTAATTTCAACAACCAACCAACCATTGGAGGTGCTAGGGAGATCTTCTCCGGTAAGTCAGAATTGTACCTCACACCACCTATAGTTTAGGTGAAGTATCGAGACAATCCAGATCTTATCTCAGCTCAGCTCAGCTCATCTGACTACCTACCAGGCCTCGATATCCCGCCTCTTCATTACCTACTCTGCCCGTGACTATGGATGTCTGTGTCGCGATTCAAAATCATTGGCCCTGCTACGGGCCGGCTCGGGGACAATTTCGTAAGACGGTCATGTCCCAACTCTTTCTATCATCAATATAAAAAAAGACACTCTTGGGTACCCAATAAGATTCCAAAGATACGTGCTACCGCGGTGTTGGATCTGGTGCGGGCGTCTCATCCGCAAAATGTGCGTACCGGTACCGCTAATACATTGGTATGTATTCCGTAGTTGAACCAGGTATTTCTCAAGTATGGATCCACCGGAACTCGGATGGCTGGACCCGGACTTGGGATGCGATCCACAGCCTATCCGAATCGGGCCATGCGACGCTCGACCGCACGCTCCAACTGGAATAGGCTTTCGCGACCCGGTCCCAAATCGGTCGCTTCCATGAGAATATCCGGCTAACTGCACTATCTGATTTACCTACAGTACTCTACCTGTTGGAATCGACCATTAGTTCTTTGATCAGATCTCAATCATACCTAAGTCAAGGTACCAACTCAATTCACTAGCGTTCCACTACCTACCAGTATAAAGTGTAGATCTGCCGCCGGCAGACCGGTGGATAAAGATTTGGGGGGAGGGGGGGGGGGGGTTTCTCTCTGCCAGCATGTAGGTACCTATCTGCCTACCTAGGTAGATGCCTGGTAGGTACCATACACCTGTAGTGTAAGGTAGTCAGAACTCTCTGGAAGTTGGAATTAAATTGGCTGTTCCCAAAATAATCTCTTGCGACTCAGGACTGGGTACGCCATGTCCAAATCACTCCTCGTCTGGGTTAGAGTGCCCACTTAGATTGCATGCGTCTGCAGGCGTCGATGATACAACCGGTGTCCGACGTTGTCCCATTCAAGCTTGGGGCACGCATAGTAGGTACCTAACGTAGTAGGTAGGTAGGTACCTACTTATGCCTTTAGGAACGAGATATCCAGTGCTGGTGACCAGGTGATGACCAGATGATTTCCAGGATAGTAATGACCTGAAGTGACCTGAAGTGCCCTGGAGATAGGGACCTGCTGAGAGGTAGGTAGGTTAGGTAGGTAGTTACCGGTAGGTCGTGTAGCTACCTACCTAGGTACCTAGCCCAAGTTGCCCCCTGTCTTAGTTCCGTGCCTGCTATGCCCCAGCTCCGAGCCGGCTGACAATTAGAAAGCTACATGTACCAGGTAGATAGGTACCTACCTACCTACCTAGGTAGATAGTAAGATCCCCAATTGGGTCAATCTACGGATCCGTACCTATGGACTACCTACCTAGGTAGGTACCTAACCTAGGTACCTACAACAACACTAACCAACATCAACTTACACGCGTAGATCACCCAACTCCCAACTACCGGTATCCAACCGCAGTACGGATCCGTAGGTACCTAAGTGAAGTACAGTAACTTCATTGCCCCGTAACGGGAACTTCTTGCTATACTTACATACTACGTATGCACTTCGGCGACTATCAGGTAATTCTCCTACCCTAGATACGTACTGTCTTCATTCACTCGGCCAACAGGATACTACCTACCGTACCTACTTACTCACATCCTCCCTTTCGTCCCGTCCCTATCCACTGTCCCTAGTCGCAGCACATGGACCAGCAATATACCTAGCGAGATGCCTACTAGTTAGTAGTCCGTACTTATCTTCCGTAGACTAAAGAAGGACAGAATCAACCCGGGAATTTCCTCTCCTTAATACCTACTTAAACCTTAGCTAATGCCCACGTGCAGGTAGTATAGGTAGAATCTCGTGTACGCTAAACACCGAGGGATATCGACACTAGGTACACCAAGTGGAAGATCACGATGTTCTACCTACCTAGTGTGCCGTAGTGTGGGTAGAGACACAGCACAGTGACTAGGCATTCCGTACACCACACATACCTAGGTAGGTACGGGACGTATCTGACCAGGACATGGCCTCAGTGAGAGAGACGATCTCCGTGGTGGAAACTCTAGATATTAGTTCTCCGTATGGACTTACACTGTCCCTACCTAATTTGCTGTCTGTATGTAATCTCCAGCAACAACGGAAACAGTTAGTGTAGGGTTCGTCGTGGAGCCCTCGAGCAGGACCTTGCTTGTTAGCTACCTACCTACCTAGGTACGGACTATGTAAACAAGATCTCCCGTAGGAACCTCACCTCTTTGCCCGACTATCTACCTATACTGTAGGTAGGCAGGTAGGTAGGTAGTCCGTAGCTCGTTCCAATCTTGCTGTGTGTGGTGCCTTAGCGGCTTACTACTATGTATACACTACACACTACGGATCCGTACGTCTACAGTGTGTGAATCGTAGGCCGCTCCATTCAGCAGACTCTCTGGTCTAGACCTCGACTCTCTCTCCTCATTGCATTGACTTAATCTGTCTACTATACACTAGTGTACGTGGCCCATCGTGACTTAATTTTTTTCGACCCCACGAGCTGCGGCCCCACGGTTCGGCTGCCTCGTGAAGGCATCTTCCTCTTAGTTTAGGTACCTACACTAAACGAAACCTTGTCTTACCGAGACCATGGCTGCGGACGGAGATCCATGGAGCGTCCCATTGAAAAATGGTCGGGTCGTCAAGAGTCGAAACGGCACTGTACAATACCCGGCAAAGTTATATGAATGCTGTTCTTAGCCTCTAGCCTCTTTCCATCTCTTCATATCCTCTCTGCATTTTGCCTTGCCTTTTCTGTGGGAGGCGGTTATATTACCTCCGGGTGGAAAAAATAACTCATCGCGAATATCTAACCGAGCCAAGCATCTAGGTACATCTGGGCCATAGCACTACGCCCTAAGAAAATCTGTCCTGTTCGCCCGCTCCGGTCTGGAGATAGGTACCCAGGCCAAATGCTTGCACAGGCAGTTACTTATCCCCCTCCCCACCTCTCATACGGACCGCTGACCCTCCCTGATATTACCTACGATACCAACTCACCGGTCGGTCCCTCACTAAACATTGACTTGCATAGGTACTGTAAGGTAAAGACCGGGGTTGCGGGGGAGGTTCGCAGACGGCGCGGACATGCCAAGACGATGCAGATATCGAAACGGATTTCAAGGATCTGTTTTCCAACATACCCATAATACCTACATACACTACTACCTACGTATACGTAAATCGGCTCGGTCCCTCGCCGTCATGGGGCGCGGACTTTACACGCCAAAAATACCTATCTGACGTAGCCGCCCCCCCCCCCCCCCCCCTCTCTCCCCCTCAAAACATCATGTGCAGACCACGTGTTATTATCGACTCACTAATACCATTTCAACTAAATGCAGTCAAACGAGAGCAGAAACAGGAGAGAGGGACATACGCAAATAGGTAGACCCGCGTTGCGCACCGTTTCCCCCTGCCTTCCTATCTCGGAGTCGGCCTGTCCCGTAGTCAAGGTGCGCCCTCGCAGAGAAGAAGGAATTTGTCCTCGACCTAAACCAGGGTAGGAATCCTTTACGGCGCGTGTCCAAGTCAGTTCGGCCGGGCGATCGACATTAACGGTACCGGATGTGGAATGGTACCAATAGCCCCCCCCCTACCTACGCCGACCCCCTTTCTGGCCGTTGTCCATCAAGAAAAAAGAGCATGAGAGCTCCACTGCCGCGCTCACTAATGACAGGGCCGCACCCCCCCCCTCCCCCCTCCCCTCCCTCCAATCGTTCTCAATCTCGCGACAGGGCCCGGGACAGGACATTGCGAGCTAGCGCGCCCACTTGGAGAACCGGCAGCTTGGTAACTGGAATATCGCCGCTCGACGGTCTGCGTTCGGCCCTCGCTACAGCGCCGCCGGCGAGGCACGACGTGAGAATTCGCTGCGCTTCTTTGCCGTGTCTGGTGTAGATGCCCAGATATGCACGGACTGCACGGACTGCACTACGCAGCCGCGCTACCTATCAGATCACGATCGGGATCACGATCACGATCAACGATCACATCACCGCGTCTACCTACACTATCTAAGTAGTGTTCTTGCAGGGTATCTTTCGAGACCGTCTGCCCGTTCCTACCTACTTGTAGAAATCTTGCCTATTTGCCGGATCCAGGAACAACATCATAATCGAAGCATACCCCGGAATAGGCACAGCGCCATCGCGCCGTACCAGATATATGGGAACACCGGACTTTTTTTTTGCGCCGATCCCTCCCCTATCAACGCGATTAAGGCGTCACGTCGAGCTGGGATGTGGATACCTACCTACCTACCTACCTACCTACCTACCTACCTACCTGCCTTCCTGTCTTCCTACCTTACCTTAGATATGTTGACCGCACCACCAAGGTAGGTAAACCTACGCTACTCTCTTGCGGCATGTCAAGCCGCTGTCAACACAACGGCTCAGATCCCTCTATCATGCAAAAAGAAGGTGTTAGGATGTGGAGACCCAGACCTACCTATCTATCTTCGCACGGGGGGTATAGTATCTTTCTTGAACCTGGGGTCTAGAATCTGCCCGGTTGACAGGTTCATGCCATGACGTGCCTGTTGATGAATCGATCGGCTTTAGTGCCGTGCATTGATTAAGGCGCATTCTGACACTACTCGTGACGCCGGTGCCGCCTTGACACTCGTCTAGGCTGGTTGGTGTAGGTATCTATGCCTAGGTATATATTGCGGTCCCGATAGTTTGGGTCTTGTGTTGCATGGTTCTCTTCTTTGTGAGGGTGAGTGTAGGTAAATAGTATACCTATACCTATACTTATACTTATCTCGTCTGCCTGTGGTTGGATCCTGGGGATATGCGTGTACATAGTATGCTTGCTGCCTGGACTGGGCGCCTTTACTTTCGACTTAGGTAGGTAGCTATCCGCGACCTGGATCAGCACAGCAGTAGGTACGGACTACAGGAGTTGCGTATGCTAACTATTCGTTAGCTTGGTTATATATATATATATATGTGTGTGTGTGTAGATGGGCGTGGTGTAGGTAGTATATGCGCAGACCGCGCTATAAGGCAATCCTACCTATCGAGGACGGCTGTGCTCGCTCGTTTACTTAAACCTACCTGACTTATACATAGGTATACATATAGACGAGCCGCCAATTCACTTAGCTTCTCAAAGGCATCTATTAGTACAAGTATTCGTATTCATGTCCCTAATCCTCGCCACTTTGTTTCGGCTAGGATAGTTGCCTCGGACATATTTGGGATCTTTTTTCGCCTTTGTTTCACGGCTGGGCTTGGTACCGGTCCTGTGGTGTTCTCGACCTCTTCTTCCCCGTAGCTGGGTTTCATATGTAGGTGCTGTGTTGGGTTGGGTTTGTGCCGGATCAGTGGCGGATGTCTTGTCCAAGCCCGGATGCCGATACGGGGGAGTAAATTCGGATAGATAGCATGTAGTTGAAAGAACGCCATTTCTGTGTGTCTTCTTCGGGAGCCTTGGGATTTGGGGAACATGGATACGCAGTACTGAGATCCGAGAATCAATGCGATGCTGGTTTCATGTATTTGAACACACTGACTTGCCGGATTGACTCCTTGCTATCGATCGGCTGGACGGACGTTTCAATATCTTGTTTGCCAAACATCGGCCAATTCCCGCGCCGTTCGGACTCGAGCCGGACCGAGTAGTCGGTGTTCGGGCCCTGCTGCGGGTGGACGGGCGGCCAGACGGATTAGAAGATGTGGCATTAACCGGGGCGATATCCCCTAGCATCTACGATTCCGATCTGTCTTGGTAGAATCAGTAATAAGCACGACCGTGTCGAGCCGGACATTCTGTCCGTCTCTGGTCGCAGTGACGAGTTTATCTGGCTACGAATCAAGTTCAATTATATATCATTGTCGCATTGATAATAGATGTTGAGCACTTCAATCCAGAAGCGTACGTGCATGTCGAGTGTTGACTGTTGGATACTAGGTCATCTATTGATTTTCGCTATACTACATTCCTTGTCGTCAGATGGGCTACCTATTGCTATTTTCACATCATCGTCCTTGACTGCCCGAAGGCTACAATTCGGTCACTGGCTTACTCACATCGACTTTGATCATCACACAGCAAGTTAATGATGAGAGGTAGCTAGAAAGTCGACAGGTTTTTGACTGGTTTAACCCCCCGTCAGTGACCCAATTATAGCCTTCGGGCAGTCAAGGAGATAGTCCACAGTCGACCTGACCTCCTCCCGGGTAGTGCTACTATTGCCTTTACATGATAGTCGATAGTTAAGTGTCAACGGGGGTAATCGACAAGCCTGCTTCGACGTCCATACACTAAGTCTGAATATCCTCAATTCATAAGCGCAAGTTTCAGGCCGGTCTGACAGCCCTACCGTCAACGGTATGCAAGTGAAATGACTCCGGACTCTAATAAGGTCTCGTTCCTTGATATCAAATGCTGCAGCTTCTTCGCGAAGTCATGGCATATGCTATATGCCCTTCGAAACGCGCTATATTCAAATGTACAGTATGCGGCCTTCAGCCAAGGGGACCGCATGAGATATGTTGAAGTAATCAATACCTATGCCAAAGTCGTAGCTTGTGAGATCTAAGGGTGCTGACAGTGCTTTTCACTTGCAAAAGATGGTATCATAAATGTAGCATCTCTCCTCTTTTCTCATGTCCTTTTCATTCCATATGTCTTAGCTTATGTCGGTTTTGCGCTTAGGGTTGGGAAGAGCGGGATGCTCCGCAATCCAAAAACCGATCGTACGTGAAGACAGAATTTTCAATGGCGTTTCTGACCGTCTATGCTAGGTACCTAGGTGAGGAGTTAGATTTATTTTTCTGATAATAGCCCGCACCCACAAACATAACTGAGTGCACAGCGCAAAACAACTGTCTTTCCAATCCATTCAATCGTGTAAAGCAAACATTCGCTGGACCAAAAAAAAAAAAACATCATCAGCGAGTTACACGTGTAGTTAGTTGTACCTTACGTTTAGTAAATGAGACTATCGTCAAAAAGGAAAAGAGAGATGGGGGCAAAAAATTGAAGTCTCCTGAGTGTGACTCGAACACACGACCTGTGGATCTCTAAGCAAATTTCAATTACAGTCCAACGCGCTACCAACTGTGCCATCAAGAGAAGATGTTTGCAGCCCCGGTAAGTGTGTTTATCATGTCGAACGAGGATGAGCAGAATATCGACGGATGGCTTCAAGGTTATGGCATGCCCCGAACTCGGGTTATGAATATGCTTGCGATTTTAATTACTGGGCTTAGTGCTAGAGAGTGAGTAGCTGCGTACATGGGAGGACTTGGACTTGAATTTACGCGGAATACAGGCCGCTCGTGACTGGAGGTTGTCACGTTTGTTGATCCCGTGGGGCGGTGTGGGCACCGGGCCGTGCGGTAGTGAGCCTTTATTACAATATTGAGGGCTTGCATTCTTCGATTCTGGCGGGCCTGTGGACACTGGAATGTGAATACGTCAGTATAACAGGATCAGTCTGTTCCCAATTACGCGTGTTACTGTTGGATTATCAGCTCATATGTTTGAGCGCAGGGTAAACATTGAGGGTCAACAGGCCCGCTTCGCCGTAAGTAGTCTTATGACTGTCTTTACGGACGGCTCCAGCTTATAATAGCGTCACTCGAAATGCCTGACTCCCTAAATACATAGACTGAAAAGCCAAGGGGACCTGTCCGATATCCCATAGATTGTGCCAAGCAAGCTGCAATTGATGTTAGGTTATTTTGTTGCTTGCTAAGGAACGGTGCCAGGTTGGGGTAATGCAGGAGGATGCGATGGCATGGAAATATCCTGTTCCCATACAATATTCGATTCATGTTGAGCGTCAAACGTATGCCTTCAAGAAAGTGCGGCTTTGTCTCCAAGTGTGGCATGTCAAGCGTTTGACTATCTCTAAACTCATAGTCTAACAGACATGCACATTCAAAGAGAGAGCGAACGGTATACGCGTACAGGCCGGCTTCTTTAGAAGCTGTAAGGCCGTGCTGGTGAATGATAATGAGACTGTGCAAGTCCGATCAGTGAAAACACACAATAGGTTGAACTAACCTTTATCTTAACTCACCAAGCTCTGCGTCAGACTATCAGTATCATGAGAACTGGCCCTGCTTGCCGCCTCTGTTCATACCCTCCAACCTCGTACTACTGAGCACCTAAACGGTAGGTCACATCGCGTCTCATTAGTTCTCAAACCTTGGCCAAAGAAAAATCAGAAGCATGAGCATATTGTAGGATTTCGACGCATACCTACTTACGCAATATGGTAGGAGCAATAGAACAAACTAAGGCTCTAAGCTTTACTTATACTACTAGATATGGAGAGGGTTTGCCAAAGGTAGGCTGTCAAAGCCACAGACTCTAATAGATTTCCTCTAATATGCGTCTCAAGTTTGCCAGGTCGACAAGTATTAACGCTTGCACAGGCGGGATTGAAGACGGCATGAGGACCGTGCCGGCAAGTTTCTAGATTGTCTTCGGCATAATTGATACGATCCTGGATGATACTTGTTTGACGAAAATCTGGTAAAAGCGAGAGAATGAAATTGTAAATGGGAACTACGTATGATAGCTGCAGGCGAGGCTCTGATCTCTAGACACTAATATTATCTCTATCACACCAGTAGTGAGAGGTCGGCCTCTTGTCAAGTGCATAGCAGTGCCCTTTTGCGTCCAGATATTTGCACACTGAATACATAGTCTGCCTCCCCGTACCCGATCACATAGCTTAGAGGTTAGGAGAACAGGACTGCCATATCGAGCCCTTGCGTATTGTGGGTGTGACGAACATTCTATGACTCTAACCAACACCATTTACAAGTACGTCGAACAGCTTTCACAGCGTACTAAGCACGATACACTCGTTAATATATCAGATCGCTCACTGTGCGCTTGGCCTTTGCAAAGCATGCGACGTGTCAGGTGGATATATCGAGTCAGGGGGTCGTCACTATAGGTGCATATATATAGGTCTTCCCTCCCTCCCTCCCTTAAGCTCCCTGCGAGGTAGAGGAAGGCCAGGATTCAAAATCTCATTACTTGACCGCTAGCCCTCCTACCTACTGCGCACCCACGATAGCGAGATTCATCACTCTGGGAGATTTCTCTGCACGAGACGGATCGTACAGCCTTACAACAAGCTATGACGAGGTTCCAACTGACTAGAAAAAGAAAAGACATTGGTTGACAAGTCACATACTAATCACGCAGTCAATCAGCCACGAGTGAACCAGTGCCCATGTTCACCAAATCCAGACATTTAGCATGGAGCCAAGTTGATGCAAGAGTTGATGCTCGCGACTGAGCGGATTTAGCCCGACGACATATCATACAAGAAATGTGAATCCTACCCGGTTCCATTTTGTAGCGAATCACTCCCACCACGACGACGTACCTAGTTCTGACCTAGTTACCTATCCACAATAGCGGATTGGTTACTATCACTGGAAAGTTCGCGTGAGTGAGACATTATCTCGGCAAAGATCGCAAAAAGTTTCCAGCGAAAGAGATGTATAAGAACGGAATAAGATGAGCAGGATCCCCATTGGGGAAATCTACAATTTACAACTTCTCCGAAAAAAAATAAAGAAGTTCAAAACTTGATACAATAGAATATTTAAAGGCCCGGAAGAGAAACCTCCCGATATATCACGCACACACGCATACCGGTTCTACAATTGGGACAGAAGAACGACTGATGCTCCGGTCACGGAACCAAAACTTCAATGAGCACGTTTGAGGGGACCGGACCTCAGGAAGATAAAAGGGGCCTGCTTCATCGGGGTATGAAGGATGAGGTGAGACATTTTCAACGACGGTACCAAGATTTGATTCTAGAGGCAGTTTTCTCACGTGCAACGAGGCACAGACATGGCGTGTTGCGTTGATGGTTAGTTAGTTGGTCGCAAGCCATGTGGCTTGTTCGGTAGATTGCCATGGGATCTGATGCGGTAAAACCGGCTGAATCCAGTCAGGACAGGATGCATTATCCGCGCGTACTACGAGCAAAACACAGTAGGAAGCTCACTATGTGATGCCAAAAGAAAGCGATGGAGAAGAGTAACAGCTGCAACTATCACTGCGAAAGTCATGTACGTATGTAGTCGTCCACCCCCCGGTGCTCTACAACTCGACGCTCGTAGCCGTGGTGCCACAAGGGCTGTCCCTCCAGCAAAGAAAGTTTCGTAAGTCAGCACAACATAAAGGCAATCAATGACACAGACCTACTACCAAACAGACCACTAGCAAGCCGAAACCCCCTTCTCACGAGAAGTAGCTGCATACATACATAGCCAAGACCGTCTTTTGCCGAGGTAGTACCTACTTGGGACGGGCACAAGGAGCGCGGACTAACTATCAGTGCCGTCTGACCCGGCAGGTCGGATTAACACACAGGAAGAAGAAATAATAATAATAATGGGCGTGCTTGCGCGCGAGTCTTCCTCAGAACGATGATGTTTGGGACCTGCGTCTTCGCCTGAAGAAGAGGGGGAACTGGCTGCACCACGTGGCTGGATGTGCGTGGGCCATCGTGAGCGGCGCTTGTTGTTATGAGATGCAGGCTTGCCGTTCCTTTGTTTCCCGCCGCGACGAAGGCCTGACTACCTAACCTAGGCAGTTATCGTCGACCGTGTTTCAGGCTCGGACGAGAGGTATAGAAAACCGCGAAGCTGAGCTAAGACAGGAGCGCCGGAATAAGTAGCTAAGGGTTGTCGATAGTATTTAAATTGAGAACTTTTCGCATGAAAATTAGGCATGTATGTATGCAGTCCCAACTCCTGAGTTAGTGTATTACGATAGGTAGCCCTTCCAATGTGATGTGCGCCAAAGGATGTATCGGTAGGGTACCGCTGCATATCACACGACCCCTGATTTCGGAGTCACAACTCGACGTTACATTTATATGTCCATTGCGCCCACGCTACCTAGATCTGAACAAGATTCGCCCAGATATGGAAAGCTGGTTGTAGTGTAATCTTGCAGCGCTGTTGCTTTATGATCATCATCATCATGTAGTGTAGGTAGTCACATCATACACTGCATGTAGATACCATGTAGGTGGTAGTACGTGTGATAGGGCGTGCAGGAGGTTTGCCTGTCTAATCAAAACTGTTGCGGTGGGCGCATATGGGCGGTGTTCTCGTTGCAGCAAGCCGTTCAGACGGCGGATCGGTTGTTTCGAGTATGGAGATCCGGCACTGCACTTCCTTCCTTTCTCCGGGGTTGTCTTACTCCTCGGCTTATTGCCTATGAAGACGACGGTGGTGTGTTGCTTTGGCAGCGTTAGTTTCGGAGGAGAGGCATATTTGACACAGGTGGAAAAGAAGAAAAAAGACGAAAGAACAGTAAGCTTGATGAGTCGGGGCGTTATGTGCGTATATGTGCGGTCCGTACGGAGCACTACGTATAGGTTAGATGCTCTAGCGAGAAGACCTGTCGGATGCACGGAACAGATATCTAGGCGGACTACCCACATGTTTCGGAGTGGGCTGTGGAGGGCGGCTCGCTTCGGTGCGTCTGCATATGTACTGCACGGGTATGCATGTGGGGGGATTACCTCTGGTGTATACACCAAGATGTGTGATGCTGGTGCTTCGCAGTCGGTTAAGCAGGGTAGTTGTTGACACCGAACTGCCGGTATTGATTAAGTGGCGTAGATGAACTTTGTACATAGTATAATAATAATAATGGTGGCGACCCTGTTTACCCGAATCTTTCAGAGACATACTTAATCAATGTTTTTTCCGTTTCTCTTACTCGGATCATCTCGAAGGCTTTTTGTTGTAACTATAGTTAGGTGTTGGCCTCGTCATTCGGTAGGTGTACCAGGTAGATGACTGGGTAGTTTTCGAAGCAACATTCTGAGACGTTTCATGAAAAAAAAAAGAAAATAAAATATATGATTGAGCCATGTAACGGCGTGTCCCGACCCAACCCGAGACGACAGATGGGATTTCATGGGACGACCAACAACACTGACGATGTCCAAGCGCGTGGCTGCAAATGATCTATCAACTTTGAGCGGTCAGTCTCTTATGTACTTATACCTACCCAAGACTACGGAATACACAATGTGTTGGTTGTTACATATTGTATATCTATAACAAGGACGTAGTACATAAAGTCATGGTTTGAAAAAGGATCGTAGCAAACACTCACACGGAAAGTTAGCTGGATATCCCTCGACTCGGTGGGCTCTGTCACGGTCCGGTGTTGATACACTAAACAAACAACGACCAGGAACGTTAACAACCATGGAAGTTATTTTTGTAGCGCGACGTTGCCATGGATCCGTGTCTATTGTTACTTATTTGTATTCCGTACTTTTAGGTATCAAAGATCCCAACAGGAAATGTACAGCAGGAGGGTTTTCCCAGCCAGATTGATTCAAGGATGGGGCACTAGCCACACACACATAAGCCACACACATAAGCCACATTCTCCTTTACCTATTAGCAGAGAGCACCCGTATGAGAAGACTACCTACTTACCTATGAGTTATTCCGTAGCTTTAGGTAGGTACATACGGATTACCAATATGAAGGTTCAAAAAGATCACAACCACATTAAACTACAGGTAGTAATAGGTAACCACGTGTGAGAGATATATGCAGTACCTACATAATAATTTCCGTAGGCGTACGTCCGTACCTTAGAATCTCTTTTTCGAACTTGCTACCATACGTAGAAGGGATGAATCATGAATGGGGATACCTAGGTACGAATCCTTATTCAAAGGTAGCATTCGCGTTTCCAAGGGCTGGGGGCACCTACACTACTATTCTTCGGACCTACTTCGTAGTGCAGGTATTGATCCGTACGAACGGACACTATTTTGTAGTGTAAATTGCTCTAACGGCGCAACTAGTGTTCTTAATACGGTAGTTATTCCGAACACTGGTTAGTACAATACAACGGCAGTTACTTGTGTAGGTATGTCGGCGGCGTGATTTATTATCTACTTGCTTGTAAGTACGTACGTATCTGCCTGCGGAATTCTTCGTCCATTAGGTCGTCTGATAGGTAGCAGTTCGTGATGCAGATATGTGGTGTACGGAATTCATTAGCTGTCTCCCGTCCGAAAGTTTGCAGTAGAAAACTGCCTACTTGGTGTTAGTGAACATCCCTCTTTCTCACTGAAGCATCTCAATCGAGCACTATTACCAGTAAGTACTGGCACCTGTGTGCTACATGCAGCTGTAATTAAACGTCCCTGCATAGGAGATTACATGAACCTTGGCAAAGACGGATAGATATTCATGGGGGGGGCCAAAAGGGGAATCAATTGGATACCACACAATGTAAGTAACCACCAATCAGATCGCTCAACTCTTCTCCCGCAGTACTGTAAAAAGTAGGTACGGACGTAGTGAAGGTGAAATGCGATGTTTTCTTTCTCCCGTGATGCTTGCATCCGCCCATGAACCTTTTCGGATCTTACTCCGAATGCCACCGGCCGTTTTCTAACTAATCGGGAATCGCTCTGCTGTGAACCATAAGCTGGCGTACGGAATACTGTGTAGGTAGTTGTAGCGCAGGGAAAAGGGAAAACAGTCGAATACCTACCTTTCACAGCAACCGGTTACTATGTACATACGGACGTACTTACGTATTCACTAGCAGCCAACCATAGGGTGAGGATCCGCGGCCCCCTTTTCGCAATCCAGATTGCTCTAATTACTACGGTCCGTACCGACAGACAAGTTCATCTGACAGCTTTCTTGTTGAGGTAGGTAGGTATTTGACCAAAGGTTTGAGACACGAGGTCGGCAAATAAGTGGTCAGACATCTACCTGACTATGTATCTAAGTTTTGAACGGATGACAAGTCGAACAAATGGCTTGACTCCGGTATGTAAGCAAATGATGATTCAAATCTTGTTCTCAGCCCAGTTGTTTCACGTTCAAGAAGAGGGACTCTCTCTCTCTCTGTTTTTTTTCTCTCTGAGAGTCTGGAAATACATCTAATATACCAGAGACTTGATGAGGTATTCCTACCAACCCATGTAAGTTGTAGATACCAATTACCGATGTATGAAGATAATATACACTACGGATCCGTACAGACACACAAATTACATCTGCACACTAGATATCTACAACAGCTTCTAGTGCAGATACCATTAATCTACGGACGTACGTACTTTATTACATAGCTACATACATAACGTCCGTACGGATCCGTACATACTTATCTATCGAGCAGGTAGTGTACGGATCCGTACCTGCGCCGCCTATACCGGTATAATCGATCTCCTGGACCGGGGCGTACTGTGGATAGTTTACCTGTGAAGTCTTAGCCGCTGTGACACTCGTCATTGCCATCTTCATGTCGTTTATGTCGTCCCACTGCCTATACTTACCTGCTATCTCTCTTCCCTTTCTACCTACCTAGGTATACCAAGTTGCTCTGCTCTATGTTTGCCTCTCAGTGGACTGATCTTGGGTATACTAGGACGTAAGGAGCGCCGTTATTAATCTCTCTCAAAATAGGTATGTAAGTACCAGCTCTTTTGCGTAAAGAGATACCTAGAGCATGGAATAATTATCCTCACATCTTACGGTTTTCACAGGTACTTACGGGATTATACGACCTAAACTGAGACGAGACACGCCCAGAAGATAGGTATCGAGGTACTGATACATACGAAGACCTCTTTTTCTCTTATTTATTTTATTTTTATTTTTACTTTTATTTTTATGTTTTTTTCAGAATCTTGGAACCGCTCTCTTCTTCGCGCCCTTCTCCCCGTGCAGGATTCCTGGAAGCTTAGTGTAGGTACAATACCAACGGCATAACCGCCAGCTCCCTTGGAAGCAACGCACCAGTCATTTCTCCAGGATCGACCACATCTCCAGGATCGACGCAACTTACTTACACTAGGTAACTAATTACTTATACCTTACGCCATCCGATTGTACCTTTTTTTTTGGTGGCGTATCGGACCAACTACTCCAGATGAAAGTCACAGCTGACAATGCAACGTGCTGCAGGTCCCAAGCTTGACCACTAATTGGACCTCTGCCCCATGCGCCAGATTATCCTCATATGACCAGGCCCATTTGTTCCGACTCTTCTTGCCCCCCCCCCCCCCCCCCCCAAAAAAAAAAGAAGGTTGAATTCATAACTACGTTCGTACCTAATAACAATATAATCTCGAGGACCCGCATCCAAGACTTTCTCGCTCTCATAGGTCATTGTTGGAGCTGAACATTTGAAATATCGAGGAATCCCGCATGCTGCGGGGCAGATATCTGAACCCGGATTTGTTTACTTCGGCAGCGGCAGCAGTCTGACTCAGGTATGTAATTTGAATATATTCTGTTGTTGGTCTCTGATTGTTGTTGTCGAGCTGGCCGGCGCGAGCCTTGTGGGCCCGCCTGATCCCTCAAAGTCGTACACTGCATGCAGCCACTTGCGTGGGCAAGGGAGTCCATGGATGTGCGGACGGCCCCCGTCCCTTGCAGATAGTTCGCCTCTTGTGTGACTTGTTTCAAGCCGAGAACGTCCTTGATTCATACCCGTCCTCCTGTGTGTTTCGTGTGGGTAGATACAATGCATCTCATGCTAACGGTGGGGCCAGATATCTATGCTCGGTGCGACGGCAACACTTGCTGCCTCTTCGAGTGAGGCAGACCCGAGGTTTATATACCATCTTTTGGGTCTAATATTACTAAGTAATACCGCTACGGATTAATCTCTGGTCAACTGCTATTACCACCATTTTCTTTTTTCAGCCCAGCAAACATTTTTGTGGCACACCCTCTTCGGAACCTACTGGCCTAGGGTTACTCACGCACCTGCTCTTATAAGTATACCAAGGAATGGCCTGGAGGATGGAGACCGATATGAAAAATGCCGCCCTCATTACGCTGCCAACCCCGGCAGGGACACCATATAGAACACCCTCGCGAAGATCGAGAAAGTCACGGCGAGCTATTACACCGCGCGACATCTCTCCAGCAACCCCCTTACCGACCGACATGATGGACAAGAAGAACAAGAGGATCTCCGGGGACCTGATCTCTGACGGGAACGTCGGCTTCCTGGATCCGCGCCGATTCACCCCCACTCTTCATGCGAGCTTAGTATCGGAGATTCTCAACTTGCGTCGGGATCAGGAGGAGAAATTGAAGCTTATTGACGTGCTGGAGACGTCTCTGCAAACAGCATACGAGGAGAAGGAAGGTGTGCAGTCGACATTGTCAGATACGACGAAGGAATGCCGGACCCTCAAACGACAGCTATCTTTGCTTGAAGGAGGAACTACATCGGCAATCGGTGACCTAATGCGAGAACGCGACGAATCCGTAGATGCAAATGCAGAGACCAAAAAGCGGCTCGAGGCCGCGCAACAAAAGATCCGGATACAAGAAGAAGACTCGCAACGGGTCCACGAGATGTGGTCCAAGGAAAAGGACGGCTGGGCCGAAGAGCGACGAAAGTTCGAGCGACAAATCCACATTGCCGAAAGTCGATTGAAAATGGTGATCGAAGAGGTCGCACAGCTTCAAAGTGCCCAAGCAAACGGTGGCCACGCGATGGAGAGGGATGCCGAAGAAACCGACATTACAAGCCCACGTACGCAGAGCATAACGAGTAGCATTAGGTTCTCTACGATTAGTGGCCCTGGCATGGGCAAAGCCTTCACGAACCTAGCGGACGAACTCAATTTTGACGATGATGATGACCAAACAGATGTAGATACCCGCCAAAGCGTGCTCTGGAGCCCTGTGCATCGGCGTAATATGAGCGGCGGCAGCATTTCATCCAAAACCTACCAACGCAATTACAGTATTGATAGCCAAGCTCGTCTTGGAAGTTTTACTGGCGGCAGATTGCAGATGATCCCGAGTGTGCTCAGAAAGCTCGAGGGCAACATCGAGGAGGACGATGAGACCCAACCACCTCCAAGGAGAATCGAATACGTGGACGCCGCTGTTCAGGGAGACGCGGACTTCCAACCACCCCCGAATAAATTCGAGTACGCTGATGCGGCTGTTCAAGGGGACCAGGAGATCTTGTCCCCCGCGAAGAAAGTCGAATACGTTGACGTAGCCGTTCAGAAAAACGAGGAGCCTAAACCCCCTGTAAAGAAGATCGAATATATAGACACAGCCGTTCAGGGAGAGGAAGAAATCAAGCCTCTGAAGAAGATCGAGTACATGAACTCGGCCGCTCAATGGGACTTGGAGACCTTGTCCCCCTCAAAGAAAGTCGAATACGTCGACGCAGCCGTTCAGGAAAACGAGGAAGTCAAGCCTTCAAAGAAGATCGAGTATATGAACTCGGCCGTTCAATGGGAAGAGGAGTCCAAGCTTCCTCCGAAGAAAATCGAATATGTGGACGCAGCCGTTCAGGAAGAGGAGCCTAAACCCGCTCTGAAGAAGATCGAATACGTAGACACAGCCGTCCAGGGAGATGAGGAAGTCAAGCCACTCAAGAAGATCGAATACGTGCATTCGGGTGCTCAATGGGCTGAGAAGATCCAGCCCTCCATGAACAAGTCCGAATATGCGGACGCGGCTAGTCAGTACACGCCGCCACCCTCGCCCAGGGTAGTTCTCCCGAAATTTTCTACGCCAGATCATCACGTGAGGGCTGACGGCTCATATGACACGGAGAGTTCGCCGCGCGTAGAAATGGAGATCGAAGCAAATCAGAGCCGAAAGCGAGTCCACGTCAATCGCCTAGGTCCGCTAGACTCTCTCAAATTGGTGACTCACTCGATGGAGTCATCTGCATCTCAAACAGCTGAGCCTACTAGTCCGAGGGTGCTGCGTTCCCCAACAGAGAGGCCAGCTTTCGTAATCAAGACCAAGACAATGGAAACAACGTCAATTGCCACGCAAACCGATGAACCTCCTGCTCGGAAAAAGGCAGCACCCTTGACCATTCCTAGCATCAGCATTGTGCCTCCGTCAAGCGCTCCGCCCACACCCAGAGAGCATGTTCTTCCTCAGTACGTCAAGGATGTCGGCTGTCAGGTCTCCCTATTAACAACATCATGCACTATTTCTCGATCTGTGGCTGTGCAGACAGATGAGATCCGAGTTGACACGAGATTAAACAAACTCCCTCGACACCTTCACCCCTCCTCCATTACGTCGCGGCCGACGTCGTCTGCTTCCTTCGGAGATATAGAGGAGCAAGCCGTACCGGAAATTCTTCCACCAAGGAACCCTAAGCGACTGACAAGTGGCAGTAATATCATCGGCGCCATAAACGAACCAACGTTGTCACTGCATTCTTTATCGATACCATCATCACCTACCTCACCACCACGCCAGCTGTGTCCTGGCAATAAAGATAATGTTTCTCTCTTCGCTGATAAAGCACCCGCACCATGTAATCCTCGAATCAGCACCCTGTTCTCCACGTTTGATGTGATAAGCTCCGACGAAGGGGAAGAATCTTTCGGCGATGGAGACTTAAGCGACGTCGAGTTTCGAACAGCTCTATCGGCCCCAAATATAAAACCCGGTATAGTCCGACAAATCCAGAAGGCACCAGCTTCCCCAGGCTTTACATCGCCAACTTCACCAAAAGATACCAGGCCGATGCTGAGAGAATCAGCGAGCGTATCGAGACTACCGAAAGGGCGGGAATCAAATGATGCGTTCAGGCCAGCTGAAGTTCGCGCCGTATCGAGCCATAAGCCTATACGAATGCCGTCTACGGGCGAGGCGTCCATCTCGCGAACAAACGTCATAAGAAGGACCGCAATGATTCAGAGTGGTATTTCCGCCCACCAGGGTAGCTCACAGAGTCCTATCCAGTCCGAGCTCCAAGAACCACCATTCCCTATTCCCACAAGGGCAAGCTCAAGGCAAGGACCTGTTTCCGCCAGCGCGCCCAGCGAAAGCTCACGGCCTCCGTCCCGCACACCAAGCGGCAAGCATCGACACAACTCAAGGAGCAGCATCTACAGGAGTAATAGTGTTCGGAAGGCTCGCTCCGCTGCAGCCATACCACGAATCCCTCGAAACCGCAAAGACAACTACTCGTCGTCTCCCGTCTCGCCCTCCGAGTTGACGCTGGCAAGCCAGGATCTACCGCCCTTACCGCTAAACGATATCACGAGACCACCGCGAAGCCGTGACGTCGGTTCGGCATCATATAGGACGCACAAATCTCGACAGTCTACAAACACAGCCAACACAGATATTTCAAGTCCTATTTCTGCGAGCGGCTCGCCCGGAACCGTAGGGGTTGTAGACGCCATCGCTCAGACCATGGTTGGTGAATGGATGTTCAAGTACGTGCGGAGGAGAAGAAAGTCATTCGGAGTCGACGGTGGCGCGCGGGATGAGACTGGTAATGATCGTCATAAACGATGGGTATGGCTGGCTCCGTATGAGCAGGCAATTCTGTGGAGCAGTAAGCAACCGGCTTCTGGCAGTGCCTTGATGGGGAAGTCAGGCCGCAAACGTGAGTTCTTATCCTATCAGTCTTGAAGTGGATGATCAGAAACTAACGCTCTGGATAGTTACCATCAAGTCCGTTTTAGACGTTAAGGATGACAATCCGATTCCCAGAGGCGAAACCCAAATATTCAACCGGTCAATTCTCATCCTCACGCCTCAGCGAGCGTTGAAGTTTACCGCGTCTTCAGCCGAACGCCACTACCTGTGGATCATGGCACTATCCTTCCTGGCTCACTCTGCGCAGGCCGTGCCTCAGATCACATCATCCCTCGCACCACCTAAACCTGCGCCGGCACCAGACCCAGAGCTGTCCAAGCCCAAACTAACCAGGGGTGGCATTCGCGATTCCATACGCCTGACAAAGGGCAGACAACCAACTTTGACAGCGCGCCACGAGCGCTGTATGCCACCAGAGGAAATAGAACCTGTACCGACATTTCCAGCACACATTGAATCCGAAATTCCAGTGTCAATACCCACTCACCAGCGCGAGCCTTCTGACGATCCCGCCCAGCCCCCGAGGATACGCAGATTCAACTCTCGCAACCAGGGGCGCACGCAGGGCCGTCCCAACCCGGGAGCGCATCACGCTAGGAAGCGAAGCAACACTGGAAGCCACGCTCCACCGCCACTATCATTCCGCGGATTTTCGCCTCCGGAGGGCTCGGCACAGGGTTCCATCAGAAGCCCTGAAGAGGCAAGTTTTGATACCGCGGGCTCGCATATGTACGGGCAGTCCCAGGTATCAAATAACATGGCATGGGGGATGAACACAGCCGATTCGCAACACACGTCCGACAATTCCACCAGGCCCTCGGGCAATTTCTTCGAGGCGATCGGGACGGTGAGAATGGAAGCCTTCATCAACCCCCTTACCTCTAAGTTCGACGACCAGCCCAGCGAAGAGGACGCATGGCGGCGCACAGCGCGGCGACAGAGCAAGGACCGCCGTCGTCGCCAGAGCCGCAGTCGACGACGGGAAAGTCTCAATTCGCGCAGCAATCGGGAGAGACAAGGCACAGATGCCTACAAGGCAGATGTCGACGAAGACTGTTCCCGCGATGATCCGTTCAAGGGATTCTAAACCCTGATGAGAAGCGTCCTCTCCTTCAAAAAAAAATTTTGCTTATAAACCGTATCATCATACATACCGCTTTCTTAGTATCTAATCATTATTGTTTTATTTTTCTTCTCGTTTGCAGAGTCATGGTGTACTACACGACGGAATACAATACCCTTTTCATATTATATATAACTATTGGTCCAGTCATCGATCGCTTGGTCGCGCTCTATTATATAACTGTTATTTCCTGCGATGGCTGGGAAGCTTGCATTTCCTTTTTCGAGTTTTGCTTTTGAAGATGGTTACATCGGATTGGGGGCTATACTAACATAACGCGCGAAGTAAATGAGACTTTATGGACTGGGTTTGGACTTGAGATGAGCAAGTGTTGAAGTTGATTTCCCGCGAGAAAGAGAGAGAGAGAGAGTTATAATCGTCGGCGTTGTAAATTATTCGAAAGCTATAAGTCGGATCCCGGCGTGGATGCGAAGAGAGGGAGAGGGAGAGGAAGAAGAAAATGAGAAAAAGCGTAACTGACGGTCATCGAAAGATCACAGTGTGTACTATCTTTACATAATACCTGCCCACCAGCAGCTACGGAATATATTGTTCACTGACGCTTTGACTGGGGATGTGGATCAGACTGACAACAACAACAACAACAACAGCAGCGAAAATGCTTTGATAATGGTGGGAGATGACTTTAGAAGAAGCGGGCAGTATCAGCGGGCCGGAGTTTACAAAGCGTAGGGCAAGCAAAGCCAAAGCCAGCCAGCCAGCCAGCCAGCCAGCCAGGTGACCACGGCTTACCCCGCGAGATTCCCGTCCCTGCCCGTGTTCCGCCCCCACCAAGGCTCAAGCACCCAGCCGCGTGTAACGACTTCCCTAACTTCCCTGGCTTCCCTTATTAAAACTTCCCTAACTTCCCTAACTTCCCTAACCAAAATACCTAACCTACCGTACCAACTGCGAACTCTCAACGAGACATTCCGGTTAATGTACGAAGTATGCATTTCTGCATGTGAATTTATGTATCAAGGCCGTTGATTGCATTAATAGTTATTAAGGCTAACATTTAGGTTGCCAGGCGCTCTCCAAGAGTCAACGAACTAAAATTTCCTTAAATCTTTCTTGCATTCCATCACATCACTCACTCTCTGACCGCATACTTCTCTGACCCAATTCGTATCTTTTCCAAGTACCGTTTCTTCATCACAGAAGGGGGAGACAGATCGAAATAACGCAATAAGTAGAGACACTAGTTACGTCGGCAGCCCGACCCCAACTCAACTTTTCGCCTTCACTGCCCAACTCTGCCAGCGATTACATCGCGTAATAAACCGCCAGGATGCTTAAAATATGGTCTATGGTAAGGAGAAGGCAGTTTTATACCGTATCGTTTAGCTTCTGACCTAATACGTTTCAGAAAAGAGAGCAGCAGCAGCAGGAAAATGCTGACGCTGCTGCTTCTGGCGGAACGAAGAAGAAGATTACCGCCGCCCAGATACGGGTTCAAAAAGGTACATCGGTTCTCCAACCATCTTTTTTGTGTTATCGCATTGAATGATGGCATGCTGACCATGACTCTTTCAGATTTGTCAGAGCTCTCTCTGGGCTTGACGATGAGAACGGACTTTCCCGACCCCGACGATATCCTCAACTTCGTTCTTGAGATCGAGCCCGACGAAGGCGTCTACACAGGCGGCAAATTTACCTTCACATTCAGCATGGGACAAAGCTACCCACACGAGCCGCCCAAAGTGCGCTGCCAACAGAAGATCTACCACCCGAACATCGACACCGAGGGCAAGGTGTGCCTCAACATTCTGCGCGAGGACTGGAAGCCCGTGCTCAACCTGAACGCTGTCATCGTTGGTCTTCAGTTCCTGTTCCTGGAGCCGAATGCATCCGACCCCCTCAATAAGGAAGCTGCCGATGATTTACGTGCTAGTCGAGAAACATTTCGTAAGAATGTGAAGACCTCTATGGCCGGCGGATCGGTGCGGGGCGTAATTTACGATCGCGTTTTGGTCCCGTCGGCCAGGCGTTAGAAAAGTCAACAGAACTACAATCACGAGGATGGTTACACGTCTTTGTAACCATCTCTGGAACCAAAAAGGACCTTATCGCATTTACACAAATACATCAACGGCCGGGGCACTCTGCATCGGCACGGCAAGTCGGGACCACGGGGAAAACAAAGCATAGGTTACGGAACACCAAAGACTGGTAGCCATTATTGATTACATTACGGCACGGGTACCTATTAGATTTGATATGCAAATTTGCGCTGCTTTTTCTTCTGTCTGTCTTTTTTTTCTCTTTTTCTTATTCCATTTCGATTATCACAGCATAGGCGTTCTTCATAGGGGAGCAACGGCAGAGCACGGCATTCACTTTGAGGATCGAACTTCGGTGCTTTCATGCTAGATCTGGAAGGAAGGGTATCTGAAGACTAGGCGAAAACACCAATGAGAGGGGAAACAATAGGTTGACTGCTGACTACTGACTGTTGACTGTTGACCGTCAATCGTCGACCGTCGACCGTCGACCGTTGAATTTTGATTGTCTGCGCAGGTGGACATTACGATGGAGAGCACCGACGGTGACAACTGGTCTTAACTTCCGAGGCCACCCAACATAAATATAGGATCACCAATATGACAATGACAGTTCACGCATGATCATCGTTTCGATGCATCCCTAGTGGTTCTCGGGGTCTGATCCTTCCGCCTCCCAAAAGGCTTAGAGTGAATTCGTAGCGTAGGTAAGCAGCTCGTACAACAAACGATATCGGCGTCGGAAAGACCATTTATAGAAGAAGATCCCAACTTCAAAAGTTCATACGAACCCGTACGAAGTAAAGTAATAAGAAGCTTATGGTGCCGGCGATCCTAAACACTACCGGCACGGATCCGTAGTTCGTTTAGCATTCCATGGCCTTACTGTATTTCTTCGTATGCAAAAGTGGCCAGTACGGGGATGCGTGCACTAAGGACAAGTGCGAAGTACCTAAGTACCCTTCTAGGTAGTGTCAGCCACCATGACGCGATACTGCTTTAGCGGGAAACATGGCTGGCTGGCAGTCGGTACACCGATTGTACAGCATAGCTAGCGCCACAACGCAGAGGGCCCAGGCCATTAGGCTGTTTTGTAGCCAATGGCATCGCCGTGCTTGCATCGCCGTCACCGAGATCGCTCGCTTGAGCTTCCCACGGCTTATCCGCTATCGGAATCCAGCTCTCCCAATCCAAAGACCCGAGCTGAAGCTCTCTGTACGGATCCGTACTACAATAAAACTACCCAACTCCTCGACGACTCTTCAAATCTTGTGGATTCAGAAATTCTCAGTTTTTCCATTGATTCTTCCATTAACCCATATTGCTGGTCAATATTGACTCTTTCTCCTTTTCCCTTCCTTCTTACATTAGGTATTCACAGCCATGGCTTCTAGAGGTTTCTCTAAGGCTCTTCGTAGCCAGGTGGCCCGTCAATTGGCCTCGCCCGCTGCTCAGAAACGGACATTCGTTGTCGCCTCCAACCTCGTCAGAGCCACCGCTGCTCAGGCTCGTCCTGCCGTAGCTGGTGTTGCTCAGCAGCAGGTTCGTGGTGTTAAGACCATTGACTTTGCTGGCACACCCGAGGAGGTCTACGGTAAGAGCTCATCTCATCGGCTGAATCCAGCTGTTTCCGACTCATGACTCACGATTGTGTCCGTAGAACGTGCCGACTGGCCCAAGGAGAAGCTCCAGGTAAGTCCTTGATTGTTTATTTGATCCCAGCATTCGTGAGAATGCGAAGAAATCTCATGGCTTACCATCTATGCAGGCATACTTCAAGAACGACACCCTCGCTCTTATCGGTTACGGATCTCAAGGTCACGGTCAGGGTTTGAACCTCCGCGACAACGGAATGAACGTCATCGTTGGTGTCCGAAAGGACGGTCAATCATGGAAGGACGCGGTACAAGACGGCTGGGTCCCCGGCAAGAACCTCTTCGAAGTCGACGAGGCCATCAGCAAGGGTACCATCATCATGAACCTCCTCAGTGACGCTGCCCAGAGCGAGACCTGGCCCGCTATCAAGCCTCAACTGAAGAAGGGAATGGTATGTGCCCAAGAGAATGCATCGCGGCAATATTCAATTACTCACAATCGCATAGACTCTATACTTCTCCCACGGTTTCTCCCCCGTCTTCAAAGATATTACCAAGGTCGACGTCCCCAAGGATATCGACGTCATCCTTGTTGCTCCCAAGGGCTCCGGCCGCACTGTCCGCTCGCTCTTCCGTGAGGGACGTGGTATCAACTCCTCGTTCGCCGTCTACCAGGATGTCACTGGCAAGGCTGAGGAGAAGGCCCAGGCCCTCGGTGTTGCCGTCGGCAGTGGTTACCTTTACAAGACTACCTTTGAGAAGGAGGTTTACTCTGACCTCTACGGTGAGCGTGGTTGCTTGATGGGTGGCATCCACGGCATGTTCCTCGCCCAGTACGAGGTTCTCCGTGAGCGTGGCCACAGCCCCAGCGAGGCCTTCAACGAGACCGTCGAGGAGGCTACTCAGAGTTTGTACCCTCTCATTGGTGGCTACGGTATGGACTGGATGTACGAGGCCTGCTCTACCACCGCGCGCCGTGGTGCCATTGACTGGACTCCTCGGTTCAAGGCCGCCCTTAAGCCCGTCTTCAACCAACTCTACGACTCCGTTGTTGACGGCACCGAGACCAAGCGATCTCTCGAGTACAACAGCCAGAAGGACTACCGCCAGAAGTACCAGGCTGAGATGGAGGAGATCCGAAACTTGGAGATCTGGAAGGCTGGCCGTGCTGTCAGGTAAGCTTGGAAACAACTCACAACATCGCCACATGACGATGAACGATCGCTAACTTTGCCGCTACAGATCCCTCCGACCTGAGAACCAGAAATAAACTGAGTAAACTAGCACGTGGCGTTTGGTTTTTGATTAATTTGGGAAAAGAAAAAAACACTTACGACGGGGTATGCATCGGATTTATGACAAAGCTTTAATGTACTTGTATTCAGGATTCCCCAAATATCAGCTATGACGGACCAAAGGGATTAAGTCCAGAAGTTATGTCGAGCTAATTTATATTGCTATTCTGTTCTCTATAGACGCGCAATTGTCGACGTTCATAGCTCCTATTTGACTTCATTTTCCCAAGCCTGGAGTCTGAGATTTGCAATAGCTACCTAGTTGATCGAAACACGTATGTATATACGACTCTCCGTTATCGGAATTTGCCGGTAGCGCGATGGCTTTAGGTAAGTTGGTACGGATCCGTAAGTCTGTATGTAATCCGTAGACAGACTGGTGATCCACTCACGAAGCGGGCAATTGATACTGCTCCCCTCTCATCTAGCCCGCTTGAATCTTGAAGTAGTCATTGCGATTTCAACGGTAAGGAGGTGAGCCCTCTGTTTTCTTTGTCTGGGACTCACTGACATTTTGGTAGGCCTTGTAGGTGGGTAGATTTCTCATCCTTTCGTCATCTCATTGCCTACCTACATCACACCACATCACACACAAACACCACGTACCTATATGAGGTGTCTTTACACTTATACTCACTACTACCCTAGGAAGCTGTCGCGATAGGTCTGGTATAACCGAACGCATACTCTGAACCCTCAATCGCCAAAAAAGGACAACACAAAAAATAAACAAGGCGGCCAAGAAACCATCAGAATGGCAGACCCCTCAACCTCGCCCCCGCTAACGCGGGCATCGGTAATCGGAGCCCGCGACGTGATCAGGAAATACGTGCACCACACACCAACGCTCACAAACGCGACACTCGACCATCTTGCGTCGACGTCGGACAAGGCTGCAAAGCCCGTCATGCGCCTGTACTTCAAGTGTGAGAACCTGCAGCGCATCGGCGCGTTCAAGATCCGCGGCGCCTTTCATGCTGTGGAGCGCTTGATGAGGGAGCCGGGGTGGGCGGAGAATGGGGGCAGGGAGAGGGGGGTTGTTACGCATAGTAGTGGTGAGTTATTCGTCTTTTTTGTGAGCAGCGTTTTTTTTTTTTTTTCCGGGTGATGAGCTCAATTCTCTTTCGACGTAGTTGAAGATGATGGTGAGCTTTGTGTGTGTGTTATGGCTGATCGTTTAAATAGGAAACCATGCGCAGGCTTTGGCGCTTGCAGCGCGCACAAATGGCATACCGGCTCATATCGTCATGCCATCCATCTCGGCCCCGCCAAAAATCGCCGCGACCAAGGGATACGGCGCGAACGTGGTGTTCAGCGGCAGCACGAGCGTTGAGCGAGAGGCTGTTGTCGAGAAGGTGATAGAGGAAACGGGCGCCCGGCTTGTACCGCCATATGATCACCCCGATATTATTCTCGGCCAGGGCACGCTGGGCCTCGAACTCCAGGAGGATGCGCGGGATATCATCGCGGCAGCCGTGGGCGTGGAATCTCCGCGTTCGGAGAATAAGGGGTTCATCCCGACTGAGTGCAGTTTCAGAGCCCCTGTAACGACCCCCAAGCTCCCTGAAAGCAAGAAAAGAAATCCCGGACTCGACGCGATTCTGGCGCCTTGTGGTGGTGGTGGCATGCTTTCGGGCGTGGCGCTCTCGTGCGAAGGAACGGGGATCCGGGTGTTCGGATGCGAGCCCTCGTTCCAGGGCGCCGACGACGGAAAAAGAGGGTACGAGTCAGGGAAGCGGATAGAGGCGGTCTCGACTCTGACGGTGGCGGACGGACTGCGCACGCCCGTGGGCGAGATTCCCTGGGGAATCATCTATGAGCGCCGACTTGTAGGGGGCTTCTACAGCGTCAGTGAGGATGAGATCATCGCGGCGCTCCGGCTCATTTACGAGCGCTTTAAGATGGTTGTTGAGCCTAGTTCGGCTGTGCCGCTTGCTGTTGCGCTCTTCAACGAGGACTTTAGGAAATTGGTTGAGCGGGAGGGTGGTGAGGATGGGTGGGATATCGGCATTGTGATTAGTGGCGGGAATGTGAGTTTAGAGGCGATGGGGAAATTATTTGCTTCTAGGGAGGATCAGTAGATGAGATATATCTTGGTGAAACTATGGACTGTTGAGCATATAGCGATAGATTACTACAATTAAAGCTTAAGCGCGGACCGTGGTCCCAGGTCTATTGAATCATATCATCGATCCCATCATGATCCAGTACACGCGCCTTTGTACGAAAAATCACTGACGCGAAAAGAAAAGAGAAGAAAAGAAAGTATGATCTGAATAGTTAAATGCCGTTGTCATTATTCATAATCTAATACTAAGTTGCTTGGCTATCTAGTTCGTGCCTCATAAAATGTTAAAATCATAACCCACGTGATCCAGACGAATGATCTTCGATGCAAAAAATTTTTTTTGCTTTCCCTTTCACTTCATCTGCTCGTTCATTGCCGCTCGCCACTTCTGACTATTGCGTCTCAGAGAATACAGAGCAAGATTCCCCCCTACAAACGCAATGATCGCTAGGCCCGTAGACAACCATCCAAACCCAATCGCGTCGATCAGCGGCTGTCCGACGATAGCGCCCGTAGCACTCAAAATATTACGCACGAAGTTATTGAGCGCGACGCCGGAACTCGCACGCTTCGGCATGAACTCAGTGAGCATCGTAGTGGCCATGCTGAAAACAAGCATGCTACCCATACCAAAAAAGAAGTTCGCCACGCTGGGCACGGCCCAATGCTGGTGCGTCTGGACGCACCAGCCAAACCAGATCAGCGCGCCGGGGTACAGCGCCGCGGAGATCCACGCGTTTTCCCGCACGCGGTCCTCCGGGTAGAAGATGAGGCGACCGTGCTCGTCGTATCGCTCGGCTTTCCGCGCCTCGCGCAACATGATGCGATCAATCCAGAGACCGCCCAGGAGCGAGGCGACGATGTAGCCTAGCGAGCTTGGCACGTATAGGACGCCGACGATAATGGGGGGGAAATTGTAAGGCGGTCCACCAAAGGCTGATTGGATGCAGATGTTAAGGACATACAGGGACCCGAACGTGAGGGCTCCATATGCCACGATGAGCGCGACGGCCGGGAAGCGGAGGAATTTAAGGATTGATAAGGGGTCTAGGAAGACTCGTTTCAGCCATGTGGTGACTTTTCGCGTTCGGTCCTGTACGGACTGGCGGGTCGAGGTGCGGGATAGGTCGTTGTGAGTGTTGTCGTTGGCGACCGGTGCCTTCGGTTCTTTGCGCGGTAGCGTCTCGGGCACGCCGAATAAGACGAGAACGACAATCAAGGCTCCGTATACTGCGAGGAAATACATCGTGCTCCGCCACCCGAAGGCATCCGCTAGCCCACCACCGATAAGAGGTGCGAGAAGCGGACCTGTTAGTGGACCAAGGTAAAAGATGCCCATGGCGCGCCCGCGCTCCCGTGGCTCCCAGATGTCTGCAATGGTACCAGCACCGACCGCTTGTACGGACGCCGCGGCACCGCCGGAGAAGATCCGAAATACGATCAACTGTGCAATGTTTTGACTCAGACCGCTCGCCGCCGTGAATATCGCATTTAGGGTAAAGGAGACCAAGTAAATACTGCGCCGACCTAGTGTCTCGGAGAAGCTGGACCACCATAAGGGAAATATGGACATGGCAAGCATGTATACCGCTACCGATAAGTTGACTACCGTCGACGAGACGTGTAGCTCAACCGAAATCTGAGAGAGGCAAGCTATGTGAGGCCGGCCGTGTTAGCTTCGTGTACAAGATATACGAGGAGCATATACAAATCAATGTTCGAAGTGCATTTACATAAGAGGGAAGCCGGAATCAGGTTACTACATAATAATCTGAATAAGATGAAATGACTTACGATAAAATATGGCCGAACCCATCGGCGCTGCACAAGCCGCGGCGGCGACGAACATAGTTAACATCCATTTTATGCCATTGCTGTACTTCTTAGCGTCGTCAACCTCGGGCACAATCGATATCCAAGGAAGCAAGCCTCTCCGGTCCGCCATCGGGACGGGAACGGCGGTCACGGACCGCATGGACGACGTCGCGGACCGCACAGAAGCAACCGCGCCGCCATCACCGTCCTTCTCAGCATCAGACCCGTGGACGAAGGGCGGAGCATCTGTTGTTGAAGATATTGGTTCCTCAACCGACGATCTTTTTTCCGTTGTCGAACTGAGCCTGTCGCTCGACCTTCTCTGCGTGTGCGATGCCAACGGAGCTGGAAATAGCTCCGCTATCTTGTATGATTTGCTGGACATGTTCCAGTATGAAAGCCTTCAGCTTATCTACGGTCTCATCAAGAGCAGCCAAGAAGATGGGTAAGCGGAAGGAAACAAAGAGAACGTTGTCAGACCACGGTGAAGGCTTGACCGATACCGGGGCAGTGAGGGAGACGATCCTTGAGTGTCACTCGATGACACGACCTCGAAGCGCCTCTCAGATTTGCATAGTTTAGTATAACGATAGTATGGCCGACGCGTAACTGGTTACGGCTCTGTATTAAATCAGAATCAGAAAGAGCCCAAATATCTCTCACTAAGGATGAAGAACAATAAGTGAAAGTTTTTATTTTCTTTTGTCTTATTGTCTTTTATCGAAATTTTTTTGTCTTTAGTGTACGGTACCTGCCTTTCCTGAGGAATTGTCGGCGGGAGGGGATTATTTGAAGTGTTAAATACTCTTGACTAATTCTCCTTAGTTTATGTTATGTAGGTGGTTAGTCTTTCGGTTGTGTTTTCCCACGAAGACCCCATGCTGATCATAACTACCTACGTATATACGTAAGAAGCCAGATCGACTCCATCGGCAGAATTACCTACCTACCTACCTGTCACCCTACCTACTGCTTATTGACCACAACTCTACGGATCCGTACGGTGGTAGGGATGATAACTCAGGGATGATAACTCATTACACGTGTAGTGCACGCTCACAATTACCTACACGGAACAGGCTTTAGAAACCCATCCGGGCCACGTTGTACCACGATTGGAAGTGAAGTCGGCTGAAGAGTAATCAGTGACGGGATTAAGACGAAAATGCCCTACATTTATGCTCTTACGATGATGGGTGGTCGGTTTTTGTGGGGAAGAGTAGGTAGGTGGCGCAAGTGGAAGATTCGTATGCACCGGAAGCTATCTCGGCACTTCGGCTCGGCGTTAGTTGGCGAAGCCACGAAAGGTTAAAAATTGCCTTGCGACAGACTAGTTGAGTCGGCTGACTGAGCATGTGTCGTCGTACTTACATCAACTGCTTTGCCTATCCTACCTACACGCTCAGGCCTGGGCACTCTATAAACGCTACAGCAGCTGATGTCGATACTTGCTTCGTTCAGTGCTTATGCCTAGTTCAATATGTATCGCGTAGGTAGGCCATAAATCGGTGGGGGGGCGACGACACTGACCGATTGGCGGTGACGATGCAGCTCAATGAGACACGAAAATCTTGTTACAAGTCGTCTATTCACCGAAGTGAGCGACCTAGGTACATACTTATACATCATGTACCCCTCGTAACCTTTCCATTCTTCGTCCAATGTTCAATGCTGGTCTGCTGTGCGTGACTCCGGTTTCAGAGGAATTTGAATAACAATGCTTATGCTCCCCGATTCAAGTCACCTGCCTCGCCATGGTGAATACCCAGTCACGATTTGCGCCCACGTCAACGAAAAAGCAATATTATATGAGTCAAAATTGCCATTCACGATGGGATTTGTCATTTCTCGAAGCCCGCCACACAATAGTGAAACGAATTGAATATGCGCCGTTTGAAACGCCAATGGTATGTATTCAAGCGATTATCCTGCAGTTTGAGTAACCTATGTTAATTACATGCCCCGATTCTCCCGTATCCGAATCGAAAGGCTCGACATAGTGACTTGAATAGCCAGTCATATATGACTCCAACATGCATTCAAGGGCCCTCCCATTGCGACGTTGGAGTCACTGTAAGCGGATCTCGCTTGCATCCTTATAAGCCGCGAGGAGCACGCCTTGCCAGATCGACACAACATTCATATAACGTCTGAGAGGATCTCAATAAAGGGCATGAACTGAATACGTTGAGGTCAATATAAAGATCCAAAGTAAAGGACTTTTACATGTATGAAAAGAAGTCCCGCGTCAGCGGCTGAATGAGTTGCTTGGGCGAACGACTCTAGTGATATTACGATCCATCTATGTACGTAGATTGATCATGGCCGGTCTTGGCGAAGCGGAAAGATATCATAGCCCCGAGGAACAATCTCTGCCATATGCCCGACGAAAACGATATCATCGCACAGCCGGAGGAAACGACGACTACGCACTTATGCCAGTAACACCACGGTAAAAAGATCCTAATGTCATACACTCAGCTCCCATTATCCTCCTCTTCTCAATCCGATGTCCTCAGATAAAATGCTGGCGCCCTGTCCAGCGGGAATGAAAAGTCAGCTCTGCTTCCGCACTTACGACCCTAAGCGCCGCGGGCAATAAAAACAGAAATGAGTGCCGTACCTAAATGAGCCGCTTGGCTCCGGATCGGAAGAATCCCCCTCTTGCTTATGCATACGCGCCCATCATATGGTGATGAGACATATACGCCACCATGCAACTTGGCCGCCAAATCTTATGGGAATAAGGTAAGGTACCTAGGTAGTCAGTCCGCTGCCATCGTGCGCCTTCCGATCAAGACACTACTACCCGACGCAGCTATGGGTCGCGCCCGCTATCAGACCGGCGCTCTGAAATGGGATCCACGTTAGAGGACATGGTCTGTATGTGGCCTAGGCCCGCCGGCGGGTTTTCCGAGTCGGTCGTAGAAACGATCGCCAAGGAATGCGCCCCATTGACCCGCTGACCACCCTCCACAGCAAAGCTGGCACCATTAATCTCCGGGTGCGCGTGGTCCCCGTAAGGCGACTTCGGGCTCCCGCTCGCGACACTGTCGTATTGCACGGCCGGAAGCTCGACCTTATGCGCCGAATCGGCAGGTAGCTCGGGCTTATGCCAACCAGGGGAGACGGGGTCGTACATCGGCGGGGGCGATTGTACCTGGACTGGGTGCACCTGTGGCGGTTGCTGTGGCGGCAGCTCTCCTTCCTGGATTCGCCTCTTTCTCCTGCGCAGATAGAAGAACATGAAGACTATGGCTGCTATTACGGGGACGCCGACGCCGACTCCTACGCCGATGCCCGCTTTCCCCCCGGCTGAGAGACCTTCAGGGGTGGAATGGGAAGATAACGTGGCTGTCGGGAGAGCGGTTGGGTTGAATGAAATTGTCCCCCCAGCTGTCGGTGGGAGCAGCGCGATCTGATGCAGGGTAGGTCCGGGGACCGGGTTCGAGATCAGGGCTGCGGCAGCATCACACGTGCAGTCTTCGTGCTGAATGACGACCTCGTCCCCGTGGTGGCTGCAACCCGAGAATAGGGCAATGTTATCCCCGTCACATCTCGCCAGCGCTACCCATAGCTGGTCAAGATACCCCGGCTTATGCGGACACTTGGAAGACGAGTATGTCGCATCTGTGCATCCGGTGATATACGTCACGGACGCTATTTCTACGATCAGCTTTCCTAGACTTTCATCACGAAAGCACGGGCTGACATACTGCTGTTATCATAGCACACGCTCTCAGCTAAGCAGAAGTCGCCCTGGAAGCAGCAGGCCTGTGTGCCCGCGACGGCTGAGTTGCCGCACGGAATGTAACGCGAGTCTGAGACCTGCCCCTCACCATAAAAACATGTTCCGTTTGAGATGTAGAGATTGGCGTCGCCCATGGCTGTCAATCGGCATTTGATACTTTCCTTCCCGAAGCAGAGACAGCAAAAGCTGACGCCGTAGAGTAGAAATCTTATTAAGAGTAAAACGAGAAGAGAAGAGACGGGGAGACTCAAATATATTACAATTGAGGCATGAGGCCTTTGCCGAACCGGTCACCCTCCAATATGAGTAACATTGCCCGCCATTTGTGGTGATCTTCATGGGGAAAGGATCCTCCCGGGAACCCCGCACATGATGGAAGCTGACATGAAGGTACTTGCAACGACGACTATAACATTAGGTGAGGTTGAAGTAGCTGACAGTTAAGGCCAAGCTTTTCTCGGCTTATTAAATGAGTGGCAGTTCAATACTCCATCCCCTACGCGCCAACCAATAATTATCAGATACTTTCAGTGCGTGAGATGATGATGGTGACACCGGCGATGGTGATATTGGCGGAGGAGCAGCCCATACACCACCCCTAGAGGCCGTCTCCGTTCCATTGCAGCGTCAAAACACTGCTGGGTTACTTGACGCCTTTATCAGGTAGACTAGCTAGAGTTCGTTGGAAAGCGCCCAGGCAGGCGGCGGCGATGATACTTCCCTAAAGATGGGATACTCATCGCCTGTACGGACCGGGATGAGATTGAATCGAACATACGAATCGATATTCTCCGGCTCCAGAGTCACGAAAGCCAGCGCAGCATTCTTCTGCCTTGTGCTTATGCGAAAGCTTCCGGCAGGGAGTTTCACCTCTTTCTGATAGTTTTCCGTGGTCACAGTCACCTGGATTGCACCTTCGTAATATTCTCGCGCTACTGACGCGGATGTAATATTCAGCGCTTCGACGGTCCCGTGATATTCGTGATCGAGAGTCTCTACAATGACGCCGGATTCGTTGAGACGCATTGCAAGCTCTGACCATGTCCGCGGAATCAGATATGCGTCTGGACGCGCTCGTGTCAGATTTGCCTTCGTTGGCGTCGTGCTGAGCCATTTCACAGGGATCTGCACGAGACTGCCGTTTCTCACATCAATGAACGAGACGGAGCGCTTAGTAGGGTTCTGAAAGTCAGTGACGACGATGGCATCGTCACTAGCAATGAACTTCTCGATCGCATTCTCAACCTAAACCAGGTTAGTTGATTCGAATATGAATTTGGTAGAGTGAATACTCGCCGTATAGCGAACTTCATCCGCATTCTCGTGGGCAATGTCAAGGATAGCGGATACCATGGTGAGTGCCGTCGCCACACGCCGCTGAAAATGTTGGTCTCCGAGACTGATGCCGCGGACTTCGTTAAGAATAGTTATCGATTGCATTAACCCAAAGCTATTGCGCCCGGCCTTGCCATCACTTCCAGCCTCTGACAGTATAACTTCAGAGGTCTCGCTCCTTGGAACAGTGAAGTACGACTCCCATCGGAAACCGGCAGCCTCAAGGCGCTTGGCGATTCCGCGCGCGAAGAGGGCCTCGGAGATGTTCCGGATATCATGATGGGTATTTAAATTCTTGGCAGGGGCAATAAGAGCATCCACTAAGCGGTGATGAAATTTAGCAGATGGTATAGTTATAAGATAGGTCCTGGTTTTCCTTACTGCCATGTTTGTACTGGCCGCTTACAAGACGAGATCCTGTGAACTCGTGCATATCAACGGTAATATGGGGAGAGAATGTGCTTAATATCCGTTTGATCTCGCGGGACTGCGGCCGGGCGAGCTTGGTATGTTCACGGTTTGGGTCAAAATTAGACGCAAGAGTGCGTTGGAAATATGACACGCCGTCGGGGTTATAGCGAGGGAACAGAAGAATGTCCATTCTCTCGAGCAGCGACGCAGCCCACGTCTCATTTGCATCTAGCTTCCCAAGGAGAGCTAATACGGCTTGATCTCCGGCCGGCTCATCGCCATGAACACCGCCTTGAACCCAGACCCGCAACTTTCCAGTGTTGCCATTGAACGCCTGCGAGTCTTTTGATAGATAGACGTATGGGAACGAGCGGCCTTCTTCCGAAGTGAAGCCAGCCAGCTTGTAGTGAGCCCAGTCATGCTTATCAGTAATAGATTGCAAAAATTCATCTATACTATTAATTCGTTGACGCCCTAGAATATATGTGGAATGAGATGACATACCAAGAGTTGCGTCGTCGGTCGGGCCATCCGTACCGTTACTGAAGCCAGCGTGTATGCTTTGCGGGTTCAGGAAAGCCGGGGAGAAAATGATATCATCAGTGTCTGGAAAATGTGCTGCGACCAGATCCTCGTCCTTCTGCAAGGGGGGGGAATTGTTACCATACTGGCTTGCACTGACGTGAATAAGCAAGGAATGTAATAGTGTCAGGAGTGCGAATGGGCCGAGACTTCGGATTCGAAGCATCATGATGATGGGCGATTATAATGATATCCTTAAAAAGACTATTCGAACCCGTGCGCGGGTTACTGATCATGATCTAGTACATTAATACCGAGAATCAGTAGATGCTTGCAAGGTATCCCTAGCTGGCTGCGATGGATTGTACGGTGCAGTGCTACAGTGTGCATTGCTGGCAAGAATTGATGGAGCGTGGTATTATTGATGTTGGGATTTGGCGGCATGGGGTAATAACTGTAGACTATTATTCAGCGACAGACTTCAATGTTTTAATTATTTACCTGTGGATTGTACCCTATTTCTTAGAAGATGATGATTTTTGGTGTTTTGGTGTTTTGGTGTTTTGAGCGTGAGATGGTTGCGAGATTCGGAGCCAAAAAAAAAAGTGCCCGCTAGATGAAATATTAGGGGACTTCTACGGACGTAGCGAATGGACCAATCCAACTCGTCTCCGCCCCATCATACGGATCCGTACCTCACCCATTTATGATCATTCTCATCACCGATTACTGATCACATCAAATACCCAATCGAGGCTCGCATCGCAAGATGTCACTGACAAATGCATCGCCAGCTGAGGCCGCGAGAGAGGCTAAGGGCGCATCGCACATTCTCGCCACCCTCCCCACCGCTGCGAGAAATGATGCATTGACAGCCATCCACGTAGCGCTCTCCGAAGCTAGGGATGACATTCTGGCCGCCAACGCCCGTGATCTCGAGGCGGCGAGACGGGCTGCTGAGAGTGGCCAATTAAGCCAGAGTCTGGTATCGAGATTAGATCTGGGCAAGAAAGGCAAATGGGAGGACATGCTGAAAGGAATTTTGGACGTGCGAGATCTTGAAGATCCAGGTGCGATGGCCCGTTTTCTGCGTCGCATGTCTTTTATTGGCACTAATAGTAGCTTTTTATCACTCAATCAGTCGGCAAAATCACTTTGAGAACGAAACTTGATGATGGCTTGGAATTGACCCGGGTGACGTGTCCTATCGGCGTGCTGCTCATCATCTTCGAGGCCCGTCCCGAGGTCATCGCCAACATCGCATCGCTCGCCATCAAGTCGGGAAATGCAGCAATATTGAAAGGTGAAGTCGATCATATTCATTATTGATACTGCCACGTTTTTACTAATCTGCAAGTAGGAGGCAAGGAGTCGACCGAATCGTTCATCGCCATATCCAGTGTCATCTCCGCGGCATTGGGGAAGACTCAGGTCCCCAACGGCGCCATCCAGCTAGTCACTACTAGAGACGTGATTCCTCAGCTACTTGATCTGGACCAGTACATTGATCTTGTCATTCCGCGGGGGTCGAACGAGCTAGTTCGTTACATCAAGACTAACACCAAGATTCCTGTCCTGGGACATGCCGACGGTCTATGCTCCATATTCCTGGAGCAGTCCGCCGACCCGGCGATGGCCGCCGAGGTCATCGTTGACTCTAAAACATCTTACCCGGCCGCATGCAACAGTCTTGAGACTCTGCTTGTACAGCATTCTGCGATCGAGACACTCCTACCCCCCGTAGCCGAGGCCTTGATTGCGAACGGGGTAGTGCTCCGCTGTGATGGAACAACGAAAAACGCCCTCGCTAGCAAGCTGTCAGCAGCTTCTTTAGCTAAAATAGAAAACGCCACGGATGCTGACTTTGATACCGAGTTCCTCGGCCTCACACTGGCAGTAAAAGCCGTAACTGACGTTGACGAGGCGATCGCACACATCAACACCCATGGCTCCAAGCACACGGACGCAATCTTAACATCGTCATCAGAGCTTGCCGAGAAGTTCATGTCAAGGATCGATGCAGCGGGAGTCTACTGGAACGCGTCGACGCGCTTCGCCGATGGAATGCGGTACGGCTTCGGCACCGAGGTCGGCATCAGCACCAACAAGATTCACTCGCGAGGTCCCGTCGGCTTGGAGGGATTAATGATCTACAAGTACAAGATACGTGGCCAAGGGCACGTAACAGCTTCATACGGCGAGGGCGAAGGGAAGAAGAGTTACAAACATGAGCGGTTGCCGCTATGAAGCGCTCCGACGATCTGACTCTACGGTTTCTCAATGGAAGAATGCTTAGGCGTTTGAGAGGGATGGAAAAATATGAACAGGAAAGTCTAGCTTGGAGCTATATCCGCGACGTGAATTCAACGACAGTTCAGATGCATTTACCGCGCCGTTTATAGGCTTCGGTGATCAAGTCGACTCGGTGTATGTCCACGCGACTACGTTGTACATACACAATAGCATGAGTTGGGACACACGATAAGATATGAGAATCGCATCTGTCATCGTTCTATACTATCCAGGATAGTCTTCTCGTATACTATCGATTCGGTTGTATCCGTCATTGTCAAAGGTTAGATGGTGCTACTATGTACGTACAGCTTGCAGGCACTGGAGAAGCCGAACCAAGAACTTCACATCCCAAACTCAAGTACAAAAATTCCATGAGAGAGCTTCAACATACACCCGAAAGGTTCAACAGGGTGAACTCTCATAGCTACAACTGCTGAAAATGAATTGAAATGCCACCCATCTGATCTAAGTAGGTACCCACAGGCCCATCTAGACTTGATATCAAAGTCCACATCTACTCATCAGCATGTGCCCACACCGAGACGAAGTCCTGGACCCGACCATCCTGCGTCCCACTCTTATGTGTCCGACTAGGCTTGACATGCACCAACCTCTTAATGCCACCAGGAACAGGCAACTCCACAAGCTCGGGCAGAACACCACCATGCTCGTCCGTCTGCGGCTGCGCACCAGGATTGGCGAGGTACGCAAGGTAGTCAGACGGGGGCGCGGCCCAGGGAGGGCCAGGCTCGCTGGCCGTCTTCTCGGCAGGGAATTCCAAACAGACCAGTCTCCCGGCTGGCGCAAGGAGAGATTTCATCTTCGACGCCCAGGCCGAGCGCATAGGTGGGGGCAAAGCACAGAAGAACTAGGCACAACCATGAACATTCACGTCGACACCGCCATCTGGCGCCAAACATACCGTATAGTCATAGATAAGATCGAACTGAGGCTCGACGTCCTTCCTCCAATTCTCCGCAAAGAAATCCTGCTTGATCCAGGTCACGGTGCCGCGGTTCCCTCCCCCCTCCACAGCAAACCGTCCCTCATCGAGCGCTTTCGCAGCGTTCTCCTGCGCCGCGACGAGGGCTTTGTCCGAGGCGTCCAGGCCGTAGACATTGTATCCGAACGAGCTAAGCAGCAGCACATCATGGCCCCTGCCGCAGCCGGGCACAAGTGCCTTCTTGCGCGCGTTCGGCCCCGGTAACGGGAGTGCACCGTCAGGGTTCGCCTTGAGCAGATCGTAGAGCGCCATACTCGGGCCGCCGCGATCCCAGGGTGTGAATTCGTCTTGCCAGCATTTATCCCATCTATTAGTGTGTTCCTTAGTCGGAACTCCATCAAAGAAACCCGGTAGTTTACTGATGTCCTGTGCCATATGATCTGCTGCAATGGGCGCCAGTGAAGTACTGAGATAACGAACCTCGATTCCTATGTAAGATGATGAGGAGTTAACTGGGTGGCATCATCCATTTACCCCAGAGACGAAGGAATCCGAGGCATTCAACCGGCTTTATATAGTAATTAGTCTGGAGTTAACTCGGACTTCGTATCAAGGCTTTCACTAGACGTAAGTAGTAGGTAGTTACGCTGGTATTTGGTCAGGCTTATTTCGTACTCGCGGAGGTGATGTGAGGAGTGGGGCCACACCTATAAGTAGGTAGATGAGACGGCGACGGCGCTGAGTATCAATCGGTCAAGGCAGATATACCTAGTGTGGTCTGATATGGAAGGTAGCTTGGGTGCTCGAAGCACGGATCCAGAGCGGGTGACGCACTCGGGTCATATATTCAGGTACTGAGCCGTATATCGTAACAAGTTCCGACTCTCCGACAGTGATCGAGCCTTGACGGACTCGGGTTGCAAGATGTTCGAGAGTCATTGACGTCATCGACATAAAGCCAGTTCGTGACAGTAGCAAACCGTCAACCCACAAATAGTGATGTGACTTATGTAACTTTCAAAACGGTTCACCCGGCCAGATCTGACTCAAGGCAGGTAAATAGGATAATATCGCTTTCTGTAATTAGTTTACTGGAACAACCCAGACCATAACGCGCCGAAAGCGGGTAGTTATATAGGCATGTGTACATGTACGTGCTATTCCTCTTCTAATGGGCTCTGACACTCTGGCCATCAACTCACGTCACCATTTGAAGCAACCTCAGACCCGAGCCACCGCTGCCTAGTACCTAAGAAGATCGAGTAAGATCTCTCGCAGCCCAAGTCCGGCCCGAGTCAAAAGCTAGCCATCAGTCGAAGCGCGGTAACTCTTTCACCTACACTCGGTGACAGGCGAGACAGGTCACAAATTACCCAGGTGTGAAGGGTAAAATTGCTACAACTTGTAAGCAATGCTTAACTACTGACGTCATAAACCCTCTAACGACCCCAAGAGGTTTCGGTCACAGCTCCTCATCGGCCCGTCGAGACAATTTGTACGTGTCGCGGGTCTTCGTAAGGAACTTGTAACAGTCGAGTTACATACTCACGGACCTGTCGTCACGGCACAGCCACTCTCACGAACGATTTCATCCCGAAAGCTTTGACGATTATCATGATGAAAATGACTAGTCGGATCCATATCGAACGACCACCCACTCAAACTCTCATACTTCAAGGACGGATAAGAGGAACTTGGGCAAGGAACTCATGAAAACGTACCTAGAGAACATGATGTGATTCATCACGCACAGAGACATGGCACACATGGTGGTCCGTACACAACACGACACCATCCCGCATTGCGGCCGGAACATTTCATCCCGGCAGAGAGCAGATACGAGATCCTAGAGGGACCAAAAATGTTCGCCTTCATAGTCTGCCCACAACAAAGCTGGCCATATGTCGATACATGACTCTTACTTACATGTACACCTTAACCTCAATGCAAACCAGACGAAGGTGAACGAATAGAGATAAACCCTATATAAGCACCTTGAGACGCCAATAAGTGTTGGCTTATGTTGACTCACATAACGAATGCGACGGTATGAAATACCTACCTAGGTAGGTACCTAGGTCGGTGCCCAACTGTTAAGGTAACCACTTACGGTAAAGACCTAACGCTAACGACTTTAACTCAATCAAGAATCGACCAAGGCGACGGATTAAAAAGGAAAACTTCTCACTTATTAGCCAGGCTTCAACGGAAAGAATCACCAAGCAATTGCTTGAACACGCTAAGGTAGTCGATAGGGAGGAACGAGTACGACATTTGAGGATTTGTGAGCAGTCAACCGAGATAGGTAGGCAGTTCAGATGAGAGTAAGTCTCATAACTCGTTGATAGGAATTACATACTACCTAGGTACTTCGTAATACCTACCTACCTACACGATGAGGGCACCGTGCCGCTGTCACGATACAACCATATCGATACTGTCCTCCATTCTAGTCCACATGTATACCTACCGTGCGAAGCTAAGATCCTGCACGTATTTTATTTACCTCGGCAGGTTTTGTACCTAGTGTACTTAGGAGACAAGTATGGGGTAGTGTAGGACATTTCGGTCGAGGGCGCTTCAAGCGCGAAAAAAGTAGGTAAACGAAGCAGCTCTTGGCCTTGTGAATTTTCGAAGGGAGACAGGAAAAAAAAATTTTTTTTCAGAAAAAAATGGAGGTCGATAGCTTATTTGATGTCAAGGTAAGTTTTTTTTCTGGCCTTGACAATTGTTGGGGGCAGCTGTCAATTTACCATGCATTTCCCAAACCGTCGCCCAGACTGATTGATCTAGGGAAAAGTCGTCCTCGTGACGGGAGGTAAGATAGCTTATGTACCTCCTTGATCTACGAAAGGGCCCATATGCTCAGTGGGACAAGGTAGGCTCGCTGACACGTCCTCTTCGACGCATATAGGGGCGCGGGGCATAGGGCGTATGATTTCAGAAGGATTCGTTGCCAATGGTGCCAAGGTATACATAGCATCGCGGGATGCGAAGGCCTGCGAGGAGACAGCATCTGAGCTGACAGCGCGTGGCCCGGGTTCCTGCATCGCCATCCCCACAAATCTCCTCCAGCTCGCCGAGTGCAAGCGTCTAGCGGCGGAGCTGCAAGCGCGTGAGACTCGGCTGCACGTGCTCGTCAACAATAGCGGCGTAGGGTGGGGCGCACGGTTCGAAGAATTTCCCGATGAGCAGTGGTCACGAGTTCTCACGCTCAATCTGCAGCGTGCGTTCACGCTGACGCAACTGCTGCTGCCGCTTCTCGATGCCGTTGGCGCCAAGTCCAGCGACGGGCAGAAAGATAGCCCCGCTGCCGTGATCAACATCGGTTCTATCAACGGGCTGACAATACCGATTCTCGAGGTCAGTTGTGTTAAGCTATGCTGAAGGCAAAACAGCGTCACGCTAGGCGAGCCTTTGGATGAGGCTTCGGAAGATAGGCTGACAGGTTTTCCCTGTCCGACTGAAACCTAGTGCGACTATTCTTCAAAGTACTTACAGATTTACAGAATTTCAGCTACAGTGCTTCTAAAGCAGGTTTGCACCATCTCACCCGGCACCTGTCTCAAGTACTCGGTCCAAGGGGCATCACAGTGAACACATTGGTACGCATCCTTGAGCCTTTGTATTCCTTGAAAGCTTTGGGGTTCACTGCTCCTGGATACTCTCGGGGTTTTGTGGACTTTAAACCGGTTATAGTCCTCGCTGACTGCTTGTTTACGTATCTACCTAGGCCTGCGGACCCTTTGATACGAAGATGACAGCCTTTGCGATGAAAAGTTTCCGTGAAGCGATTGAAGAGGCGAATCCGATGAAACGGCATGGTCGGGCCGGCGACGTTGCTGGTGCTTGTATCTTCCTCGGGAGTCGTGCCGGGTAAGTTCTCCACGCAGAGTAATAGCCCTAACTGAAGTCTGGCTATCGCATCGTCTTGGCCGAATACAATAAGGCTAATGTAAGGCATAGATCATTCGTCAATGGCGCCACAATCAACGTCGATGGTGGCGTTCATCTGGCGTCCAAATTGTGAGCAGCAAAGAGAGATGGATGTGTAGCTATTATGAAGCAATGAGTGATACCACGATGAATAAATAGATTCTAGCTGGGTAGCCAAATCTGTAGGATTGATTGATTAGGCATCTTGCGCGCCTTTGACCAGGCGCTTGAAGAGTGCACTGGCTTGAGCCAGAATTCGGCTCAAGAGTGGTTTTGTATAATTCCTAGGGTACATATTGCAGGCGCTCGTGAGGGCGGACAACGATCAAACATCGATTCAAATAACTCCGACGGCCCACGGCAGCTCTCAGCTTATTCCAGGACCAATCGGAATGATCCAATTCATGGCGAAGAGAATCATGAATTGGGACCCCAACATGTTTCGTATATTCTGTCACGGTGGTTGACTAGACGGGAGAAACCCTTTAAAATTTCATTAAGACGCAGGTCTCCCCAATCCAAAGATTCATTGAGGATAAGATGGGTATAGGAGAATACGGTCGCGTCGAACAGTCCTGGAACCTCGTGGCCAAAAAACCATAAATCATCACCTAGAAGGGTATCTAAAGCGATAAACGCCTCTTTGGCCCCTTTATACAGAGCTTCCGGGTCAACAGCGCTCCTGCCGGTAGATTTGGAAATCCCTAGCTCAGCAGCATGGCGCAGCTGATGCAGGAGAGTCGTCCTGACGAATCGTGACGATGTCGCCGGTGCGATGTAGAGATGTGTGAGAAGGTTAGTGTTGGAAGGAGATAGGTACAAGGTATACAGCCACGCATCTCGTATGCGGTGATCAAGCAGGCATTCGTAGGCCTCTAGTCTCGAGTCTAAGCTCCCTGGGAGGTTCGACTTTCCGTTTCGCAAACCATACTGTTCTAATTTGTTTGCAGGGATCGGGCTTTGAGACTTGGCATCTGTGGGGGTGGACGGCGTAAGGAGGAACGGCAGAGCACCAGTTGGAGAAGCGTGGTTATTGGATGATCGAATACAAAAGTCAACCCCGGCGAGCTTGAGGAACGTCTGCAACGCGGCATTAGCCAAGCTCTCCTGGACAATGTCAAATGTCCCGCTATGCACCTACCTGCCATTTCAGACATGACGGATTAAAACTCGGTAGTCCCTCTAAAGCGTCCTCGTCAGATATGAAGACGTAGAGCGTCGGGACGTCTCGGAGATCAGGGGAGCGAGTAGGAAGCTCGTTAGGAGGATACGTGAGAAGTGGAAACTTCTTGAACAAGCGGGCTAACACAGCTGGTATCGTGAACCAACCCGAAGGCTCTGGAGCACGTGGGTTTGTCTTCGGCGCCTCTGAAGTGCTCGGCATGGTAGGCAGAGCAAAACAGCGATCCCTACTTACACTATTATGCCCAAAATAACATAAAGAAATTCCTTTCTTGTCTTACTTAGACATGGGTCAGAGATGACGAAGCTCAAACAACAACAACAACAACACACACTCAACAATTGCGGTTATCGATAAACCAAGAGACAACCTTATCGGACGAACAAATGATTCAATCATTTTCGTTGACTTGTACCAACTCGTTATCGATAAGCGCGGTCCGATGGAGCTACAGGGATAGGGCTTCCGTAGACGGCCCGACCTGCAGCTGATTTGCGATTGTGGACCAGAACCCCGCAACCAACGGCTCACAGGGGGGTTGGCCACAAACGCCCGTCTTCAATGGTGGCATGGCCAGTGTCACACATGGGCAAGAAATATTGGTGCACCCCGCAAGGATTGCAGCCGGTGGTCAGCTGGATTGGGTAGTGATTATAATTGAAGATTAAACGTTTTAAGTACTTATGTACGGATCCTCTCGTAGATAGGTCCGTAGGTATGTACGGAATAGGCACCTATGTATCTAGGTAGTATGCAGGTATTTGAACCAGGTGCACCAGAAGAGATCCATTTGCTGCGGACTTGGAAACTTTCAAGTGATTTATAAGCTCTTTAACTATGGGGAACCTGCTGGAAAAAAAGAGAAATGAAGAAAAATTCACAGAATACCGTATTAGATCCTAGGTATGTATAACGTAAATTCAATTGATTAAGTGTTGCGGGGAAGAGGAAAAAGAGAGAAACGCAGGCACGTCATGTCTGGGTACTATAAGAGAAAGTGGAAGCAAGGAGACAATTTGATTTGTTCAATTTGGTGATGTTCAACGCAGCCGCCCAGCAGCTGCAGCAGACGAGAAGCGGGTGCACCACTAACAAATGTACCTACATAACTAGGTGCGGATCCGTAGTAGAGTATGTAGTTTTGGTAGGCGATTACGTAGGTAGATAAAGTGCCTAAGGGGGCCACGACTCACTCAGGTAGGTATCATGGCTCATCACACGACGTCTCCCTTGTAATTACTTCGCACATCACATACGAAGTCTACATACATGCCGATTACCTAGGTAGAATAGGTACCTCTTTACCTGTTGGTACCTAGGTAGGTAAGTAGGTACAGAGATATCTACTGCGTGCGTACGGATCCGTACATAACTTTCGTACCCAGCCATATCAGAGATTGACGCGCGAGAGCATTGCGACGCTGAAAACGCCAAGCCTAGATCAGATCCACGGAGAATCTCGGTATGTATAAGTCTGCCATAGTATTCCGTATTCAGCTAACACAACCGGCGCCGCGCTCCCACCTACTTATTTGGACCCATGATCAACTTCGAAGTTCGCCCGGGGATACTTACTGTCCGAGTTTACACCGGACTTTAAATTCGGCACATTACCATATGTCCTGACGCGAATCACATGCATTGTGTAGACAGGCCGTCTTTGATAATTACCTACCCACCTACGCGAGTTTTTTTTTTTTTTTTTTTTTTAATGTGCCATGGGAGGGGTTGCGGGGGCTAGGGTGACGTTAGAATGCTACCTTAGATCTTTATTCCGTATACGTAGGAATCGATGTCGTCTACCTAGGTACCTAGCTTGGCGAGCAAACGACAGCGCATTTCATGATCCAAACATAAGCCCGTGTTATGTTGATCGGTCCACATGGGGGAGGTTGTGTGCAAACCATTGCAATCCACTTCCGACATGGGGCGCCGATGTGCTAGGTACAACCTTACTTACTTGGGTACGCAGTAGGTAGGTATTGTATCGACCTACCTACCCGGTGTATAGACGCTACATACTTATGCACGTTTGTTACCTCAACAGGTACCCAGGATAGTGTGCATCTCGTATGTACGGATCTGCTGGCTATCCGCCGTTGACCCGGGGTACCTACCTGCTTCGTACGGACGAAGAGTAGCTATCTACAGTAGGTACGGACGTACCTACTACTAGCTATTATCAGTGAGTTCAGGCTAAAGTTGTTGACGAGCCATTTTAGGTAGGTATCCGACTTCGCTGGCGACGGTGAAGTCTCGGATTTGACAAGAAGCGAGCCTGCTGCTGCGTCTAGGGTCTTGGGTTATCGAAAACGCTTTGGGATCTTCAATGCGTCGCGATTCAATAAAGGTACGAAGCATTAGTGTAGGTAGAAGAAAGTACGCATGCACATTACACTACATATCCTCTCTCATGCCTGGCTCGCAAGGACATCTTACACTGCACCATGGTTATGCTGTGGTACCCACTCAACAATCGCGTCATTCCTTGCCCGCCTGTCGCTCCGGGCGGCAATGCCTACACAACGAACATAAAGTCTGACGTTGTCACATATGACTTGGATGAGCAAATCGCTGCTCAATGTTCAAATACCTAACCCCAGTTGATGGGTAAATGCCATAGGCCATCCTACATCCACAATTCTTTGGGGCCGTACCTACAAGAGCTTTGCACGGCGCTATAGACTCTTTATTAAGGAATTGCATCACTTTTTTTGCGTAGGCAGCTGCTCTCTCCGCGGAAAACCCCAATACCGGAAACTGCACCGTCGATCAAAGCCGAGCCTCTCCGACCACCCTTTAGAGCCTCGATCGACAGCATTATATAACCTAAAAGGTAGGGGTATGAAAACCTACAGATTGATAATCCGATATTACCTAGCAAAGATATACGGATCCGTACACTACTACCTATTGGTACGGAGTTGTGTACCTACACTACGCCAGATTCAAAGATGTCAATACCTATACCTAGGTAGGTATTCCACATCATGATAGATAGTTGGGAAGACCTAGGTAGGTACGGTATTTGTGCCCAATTATCTACGAAGTACAGGATTAGGGATACATACGGACTACACTAGTGTCTATACTATTATATATCCTTGACTTCTTGTTTTCCTACTTATGTTCCCTTGCTCGGGCTAGGTAAACCAGTAGGTATACCTAGCCTAGGTAAGTAGTTAGCTGGTCCGGGAATTTGGAACACCCTTGATCGTCGAATAGGTAGGTATTCCGTACTCCAGCTCTAGTGTAGAACAAGGACAAGCTTGCACCCCTTCTTGTTCGGTCTTTTTCTTTTTTTTTCCCCTGTGCCGCCAAACTACTTTCATCTAACTCAGATTATATGGAATAAGTGCTTAATCCAATCGTTGACACACACCCCAAGACATTAACCAAGCTTTCACCCCCTCTTCGAAGATAAATATCCGCCGTACGACGTCGTTCCATTCGCCTTGTCTTCTAGCTCTTTTCCATGTACTTTACCTGAACAAAAACCCCCCTCACACATACACACACCAGTCAGACCAAACAATACCAATCTCTATCCTTGCTACCATTCCAATTGGTATACCGCAACCAAGAAAAACAATCGCACAACTTAGGACCTTTCCCTACGCCTGCGCGTCTATTTGGAAATCATCTACACCTGCCCTTACTAGGCAGTTTACAACAGCTAGTTTCACATACCTCAACTTATCTATACCTGGCAAAAGATAGGTAAAAGCGCTTCAAGATGTCACCTTTATATCTTTGCGCGGCAAGCTCCAAAGCTACCACATCATCATCATCCTCATCATCATCACCACCAACAGCACATGGAGGCTCGACATCCTCCATATCATCAGCCAATGCCTCCGACACAACAACCAGACGTCCCAGCAGCGTCACATTATGTCCTCCCCGACCCAAGAAGAAGAAGACTCACAGCACGGACCCATACCTTCGCGATTTCACTCTCGTGGCTGAAGCGGCCAGACGGGCGCAGATAGCCATCATGATGAGAGATATGGAGAATGCTAGCATATCGTCGTAAGCCCCCCCGGCGATTCACACAGACATGCAGCAATTAGCGTACACTACCATCCCCTGTGGCCGTCTTCGTTGGTGCCCTTCCCAACCCAACTAGGCCTTTCCTGGATTTCCTGTCAGCCACGGATTGGACTTGTTGAATTCCGAACAAATCGACAACCCTACATATCATGCAAGCATCGTCTGACACCACGTGCCGCGAACCAGGGATCAGGGGACTGGGCATCGGACAATACCAAGAGTCCTCCCCGACAATTATTTGTTTTTTCTCTGCTGATCATGGGACGATGATCAGTCACTACTACATATTATCACAATTCCCCTTATTTTCAATCATCTGCATTGGGAGGTCTTTTTCTCGGCGTTTGCGAATGGCCGGTATGGGGGTGTACCAAGTGTTTTTTACCGAGGTTTGTTTACCTGAGGAATGGGAAGGGATGCCGTAATCTATCCCTGACGTCATCCCCCGACGGGACGATGGACGGTGGACGATAACGGATCTTTCTTACCAGCTTCCGTTTGGAGGAAACATGGTCAGAAAAGGAGTTCTTTTTTTTTCTGTTTTCACAGAGTTGCGATACGGAACTATGGAATTTTTGATCCTGGAGAATTTGGATATACCTACGGAATACCAAGATACCAGATCCTCGGATTGAGCCAATCTCAATAAAGGACGGGCGAGAACAAGGCGATCGGCGCAAGGAAATCACCGATACATGGGGCTACGGGTTTACTACACTAGGCATACCAGAATAGAAAGCAGAGAGCTTAGCATACCTATAAGGATGGAGAATATATGCTGTTAAGAAACAATTTGAGTCTACAAACGTACGATACATATCGTGCCATGCCATGCCGTGCCATGCCATGCCATGCCATACCATACCGTGACACGACACGACACGACACGACACGTGTAGCCCATAGTGTGGTGGCCAGTGAGTCCTATTCAATTCAATAGGTAGTATTACTATTGACTCAGAGGAAGGCCTAGGTAGGTATCTACTTACGTAGGTACCATACCTAGGTGTACGGATCCGTAGATTCTACCTAGGCACGGAGGGGAATCAAAATGGATGCGCGGCCAAATGCGAGGGGTGGGCCTCAAAGCCTCGGCGTGCTTGGCTGTCTTTATGGTCTCTAGCGGCGCATCGATTTTAAATCGCACCCTCGCAACCATGGAACAACCCCGTACCTCCGGAATACCTAGGTATACTGGGTACGCCACCTTCAGCGCTGAATTCTGTCTAGTGACCTACGAAATAGGGAGGTAGGTAGAATTTCCTTCTGTATACGTAAGTAGATTCGTCGTCCGAATGTTCATTCTACCGATGATAGGTAAGTACTAGGTATCTACCTACCTACCAGGTAGGTAGGTAGATAGGCAGAGCGCACGGTGCCGCCATCGACAGGTAGGCAGGTACCTACCTAGGTAAGTACCTACGTACGTTAGGTACCTAGGTATCCTCTCTGTACTTATGAAGATCCACTTACAGGGAAAGACCCACATGGAACAGACTCCCAGTGGACGAGTTTTTTGCAAATCCGCAAATCTCCCCTCCTTACTCATCACGCTTAAGTAGTCACGCCTTAGCAGGTACTTTATTAAACGAGATAGGTAGGTAATCCGTACGGGCTATTCCGTACCTTAGGTAGGTACCTTACGGACGTACAGTGATTCTTCTGATTGACTGTGACCCGAATGAAATCCCCATCAGAAGTTAAGCGGCGAGGAAGAGGGGGAAAAAAAAAAAAAAAAAGCCCAAAAGTTTTCAAAATGAGATCGATCGACTACCTAACCAGCGCGCCCATCAGTACGTACGTAGGTACCGGTTTCATAAATTTTATGCGTGCGCTACACAGGCTTGCGAGCGGTGCTTTCGGAGTCGGTGTGGAATCAAAAACCTCGAGAATTAAAACAACATAAAAGAACACATAAATCATGAGATCTCTCACATGATGAACTTACATATCGCACCACGTTCGACGACGGACACTTACCTATCATGAGGCACATGAATTAACTCCGTACTAGGTACGTATAGGTAGGTAGGTACGTACGTTCGTACCTAGGTCCATCCTTTTACATAGTAATGTAATATAACCACACTACCACTACCTACCTACCTACCTGCCTATGTATATGTTTTGCTAGCCACCGTTGTGAAGGGCTCAATCTTGCTAGAAGTGGTTCCTAAGAAAATACGAAGTCGAAGCTTTACCTCCCTAAAATGAACATTCATGTACTTACCTACAACATAGTCAATACAGTAGGTACCTATGCAGACGGTATTCTCAGTCAAAGAACACTGTTACTCACACTATGAAGGTAAGTACGGAATAGGTACACTAAGTAAATACCGGTACCTAGGTAGGTATTCTTTCGTACGTACCTAGGCCGGCGACTATGCTTGAAATATCGAGACTCTCTATAGGCATTAGTAAGAACGAACACAGTATATATACTTAGGTACCTACGGTATGGGACAACTTGGCTCTCCAAGCCACTGCCTATAATGTAGTTACTAGCCCGATCGGCATAAGCAGTTCCTATAATTATTCAGCAACTCAAACAACTGGCCGCAGAACTCACCACGCATTTTCAATAATAGGTAGTTCCTACCTAGGTAGCTGCATCTGTATCTAGGTAACTAAGCAATAACACATATTGTTCAGCTCTGCGCGTTCAATTCAATCAGTCTGAATAATACCTATGTAAGCCGGCCAATTAGGTAAGTAAGGACATTAATGCGTGGGACCGCAAACTTTGCCTTGGGTATTCCATCTAACTACCTAGGTACACTAATAGCATAGTGTACACTGTGTAGATTTACTGTACCTAACTGTTCTTGCTAGTGCCTTCAACCAGATCCCGAGCGAGTCTCGATATTAAACTTGAAGTCCCCGGCCCACGTACACTATTGTCAATGTAAACTTTAATAGCGTACCGACACACAAGGTAGGTAGACACAATAAGCTGGATGATATCTGCCGGAACTACCTTGATGCGCTATACTAGCGGGTACCCAGGCGAAAGGTAGGCGTAATCAGCTCAATTCTGAAATTCCCCGTAAAGAAGCTCTTATTAGGCTTGTCCCCCAAGTTCCAAACTTCCCAAAGCTTCTTGAGCCTACCGGCTTGGTCTGTATCCCTGTACCTATTGTAGTGTACGTCCGTACCTGGTAACTTACTATAGCGACCACCACTAGGATGAGTGGACCACCGGTCCGGTACGCTAGGTGCCTGTACGCACTTTACTTAGGTAAGTAAAGCAATATCGGATTTGCCATCCCAGCCAATGGGTAACATGGCTATCTATCGACTACGAAATGCTCTAATGGAGCAATAACCTCAACCCACCAAGACGGTCTTCCCGCCTTCTTGGCCGTCGGGATTTGGCGCCGACTAGGTACCTACCCAGGGTACCTGGTACCTAGGCAAAACGACCCGACTCGCGATATGAGAATATTTTAGGAACGGCGCGTTCGCACATCCTTCACCCTGATCTACGAGTAGAACATTATCAACCTCGATCCCTCAGTCGGCAGCCCTGCATGATGATGATGGTGACGAGAATAATTAATCTCTCTGCAGATACGTAACGTCTTCGAGTAGTGGCTATGATTCGTAATACGGCTAAACCGCGGACAGACTCGACGTTCCGCCGGGGGACATTCTCCATATTTCTAAAAAGTATATTTAACGGGATTTACAAGCCGCTCGAAGATGGGGCTAGGTAGGTAGGTATATCCTTAAGCCGTCCACACAAACGCGGTCGCGAATGTCAACTGATACGGTTTCACGGATCCGAACGACGTAGGTAGTTCATTCCTAGAGGAATAGGTAGTTCGGGGTCCAAATCCGCAGCCCGGGAACATGGTCATCCCGCACCTCGAATGTGGCTGGTACCTACCGCCCCCGTTACCTAGCTCCTACCTACCTACCTAACCTACCTACCTAGGCATCGCCACTTAGTGGCCGAGTTATATACCTACACTACCCGATCCTTGGTACCTAGTGTAATCCGTACGGACATCCGTATATCTCCAAGTTTCGAAGCCCGTCAATCAGTCTATATTAGCTTAGGCTTGCGATTTTATTCTATATATAGGCAACCAAATTTCGTGCACTACGAACGAGCTTGTTCTGGGCAGCTCTTGGACGCACGTGATACCTAGTGTACACTCCTATAGGCAGAGTGGCCCGAACACTACGACGAACACTACTACCAACCTAGGTAACCTAGGTAACGCTCTTCAGACGCAAACGAGCTGCGTAGTCAGCCGGAATCGGAGAGTAAGGTAAGTACCTAGGTACCTAATGTATGCCACATGCGCGCCACAGGGATCCACTCTGGGGTGCTCATGTGTCTAGTGTGTGTAGACAGATATTCGGATGCACGGGGTTATGTTCCTAAACCACACCATTCCTATGTCGGGAGTAGGTAGTAGACTGTACGGACTCGTACTGTAGTTAGGTACCTTATGATTCGAATTCCAACCAACCAAGTAAAACATCGTTAGGTGCCAAAGAGCGGGAGACGATCAAGCTACCTATGTACGTACTACGATAGCTCAAAAAAAAAAAAAAAGAAAACAAAGAAAAACCAGAAACCGCATCGCGGATTCACGAAGGATTTTAGAATTGCGAAGCTTATGCATGTAGTATGATGTGTCCTGGTAGGCGTACTATACTAAGCACACACCTCCTCCTCACCTTACAACCAGTCTCACTGACTTCAATCTCACGAAGGCCCTTCATGTATATAAGAACGTCCGCGCCGAAGCAGACAATCCAGGACATCAAATCAGGAACAGGCAAGAAATCTAACCGGCCTACAAAGACAGCAGAAACCCCATCCCCACATGAGAGCCAACACATATACTTAGCTAACTAAACCTTACACACACACACACATCAACTCATACCGCACATGTGAAAACATAAGAGTGAAACCGAGGATCCCTGCAACCGACAAACCATCCTCGCGCTCCTAGCCTTATTTAACTCGGTCAATCACACAGAAAGAGAAAAAATGGATTATACGGACAGACAAGTTCCGTCCCAATATCTGTCTCAAGCTAAACGCGCCCTCGTCTCATCTCCTCCCTTCAACCACACACTCACTCGCCAACTCACTCACACCCACTCACCCGCTCACTCATCAATCAATCAATCAATCAAACAACCAACCAACCTCATAAGCACAATCCAACTCCGACACAACACAACACAACACAACCTCCCCAAGATCTCAAGCGAAACAAAAAAGAGTATATAACAGAGCCACAGCACACCGTCAGAAAGATGAACCGAGACGCTAACCTAAGCAATCACATCACATCACTCAATCCATTCGCATCTCCCCGATGAACGAGAAGATCCATAATCAAAAGTCACCAACCCATCGCTCAGAGCCATGAACGGCAAAAATATATACCGTCGACACACACACACACATATGCCGACACGCACATTGACAAGGCCATAACAAAGCAAACGTATCCCCTCAGAAACTTCTCATCGGGTTTCTATGCGTATATGTATATGTATATGTGTATGTGTATGTAGACAGATAGGTACCAAAATGCGAGCAGAATAAGATATAAAATCTGACGCCGTAGGCCCGGCCTTATCACATGATTCACATCCATCCATCCATCCATCCATCCATCCATCCATCCATCCATCCATCCATCCATCCATACTTACATACATACATATAAACACCACCCACCACCCAACTCCCAATCTCTAACCTCATTCTCATTCTCAAACTCATCCCTTCCCTCCACCAACCCCATCACAAGCCAGCGCCAACGCTTAACGCTAGAATGAAAGACAACCAGAACACCCAACCCAAGTCAACGAACAACGATCTACCACACCACACCACACCACACACAGCACACTCATCTTAAAGAAAAAAAGTAATAATAAAGACTCAAAAAAAAAAAAAAAACAATTCCAACCCAAAGCCAACAACCACCCCCGGAACCAAATCAGCTTCCCTAGATTCCAACATTACCGACCCTCACACTCCCTTTCTCCCTGGTACGGCGTACGAGGATGCAGCCACTAACCAAAACCACTAGATCAATCCAAGAGTGCCCCGGCAAAGTAAGGGGGGAGGGGGGGGAGTGTGATGTGATGTAGTATAGATACATACATAGTGAAGAGAGGCCGAGCCCTTTTCTCCAGTAGCCGAGAACACGAGACACGACGAGACAAGAAACTGTGAGTCATGTTTCAAGAAACACCACGAAGGTAAGTCAGAACAGGGGACAAGGTACGTGATCACAATAGAGGCAAATCGCAACGGCGAAATAAATCATGTCATCACAGTTCATGAAGCATATACATGCATCTATTGATATAGGGTGCGTGTACATGCAGATCACTCAAAGCATGCCCTAATCTGCTTATTACCTCCATCTTCAAAGCTTGCGTGACGCAAAAGACTGCTAAGCGGAACAAGTCTCACTGGAAATAGTAAGCCGGCGGCAACTCGGTTCAGGCCCCACGAAATTAATTAATGCTGCCTGGAGGCGCCTTAGAGGAGTCGAGAGTTAGGTATCTCGTCAAGCACCGACTGGATCGAGATAAGCGATCCAGGGCCACCATCTTCTCGCAAAAAATCTAGTAACACACTCGTTTGTCCGTACAGATTTTCCAATGCTGACCGGCATGACTTCCCTAGTGACGCTGTGTTGCGCAGTTAGACATAGGAGGTTGGAAAGGCAAGAACGGTGCATGTGGTCATAAACTTACAGAGAATTGCCGCATTTAATTCTTCAGCAACTGTTACCCTTCCTTTTCTGTCCAGTAAATGCGCGATTTCTTTGACTTGAAGTGGATTGGGATAAGCGAGCAACGCGAATATATCGTTGAGTGTCTTTTCGATGTGCCCTCGTGGGTCACCCCTAAACTCGGCTTGCAGAGATTGGCCATATGCGATCGTCTCCTTCAATAACGCCTCAGCGTCGGTTTGAGACCCCATAGGGTCGTCTTCCATACTATCCGCAAGGCCACTCTCATCGACATCCATCTCATTAGGATGTGGCGTGTCATCGTCGATTTGGCCATTGCTCTTAGCATCGCTACTACTGTTCTCCGCAGCTTTTCGTACCATCTCGACGAACTTTCTACACTTGAGTTTGAAATATACTTGTACATTGTCCTCAAGCACATGTGGATATAGCTGGTTCGTGAGTTTCAATGCCTTATCAATGTCACCCTCGAGGATTGCTCTCCGTATGCCTGTATTTGTTAGTGAATTGCATGTTACGTCTAGATGGGAATCTGGTCATACGTTGTCTCTGACGGGCATCTTCATCGTCCTTGATATATATGCCCAGTGCAGTCCCTTTTGAGTCAAGTTTCAGCGATTGTTGCTCAGCGTATATTTCCTGGGCGAATTCTTGTGCAGTTTCAACGTAGCCGTCATGTTGTAGGAATTGAAGAACCTAATACTGTGAGCAATTCCTTGCCCAATTCTTGGTGAGTACCAGTTAGACGAACCAATTGTTGAATCAATTCATTCTCTTCCATAGGAGGCGATACGAGTTTTTCAACACTGCAACGGTGAGCTTCATATCATATCATAATACTGAGAGTGTCTTCGCACCTTGCCATCGAGATAGCTAACTTGACCATCTTTTGTTCCGTCTACAGAGCCCATTCGTCAGTCGCTTGCAACAGGAACTGGTGAGTAGGACTTCGTAAAGCAAAGGCCGCCGCTATTAGAGCTGACTTTTCCTTCGTTTTCATACCTCTAGTAAATCGTCAATGTTAAAAACGAAAGGACTTTGACCAAAATTCACTCGAACAACCTCGCCAGCTTTCTTCATACCCACGGCCGGGTATAGCTGACCCTTCACATCACGAAAAGCGAGCCCTGATTATCAATTTTAGCAACACGCTAATTGAGATGTGCTGGATGGAGATAGGGGGGAAACTCACCTAAATTCCTTCCATTCTTCGTGAAAAAAGCTTGACCAGTCCGGAAGTTGACACCACAGCCAATGACATCCCCACCACCGAAGTGCGTATCAGCATATTTCTTACCGGTATGATGACCGGCATTGTTACCGGCATCGTTACCGGCGTAGATTTCACCATCGTCACCGTGGAAGCCCCACGAGTCTGGCTCCCATCCCGGCGGCCTAGAGAGTGAAACGTTTTTACCGACGAAGCCAACACTCACATTAACCCTAAAATTTACTAGTAAGAATGGGTGGGGTATGAAGATAATAAGGGTTTGGGGTGGCAGCGTACTCGTCTTTCCTTTTTGAAAGTATCGTAACCTCAAAGTAGTAAATGCCAGCTTGAGATGGCATGAAGTGATCGGCACGTATCGCACAGGCCTCGTGGTCCTGCTCTCGAGTCGGGCGTAGTGCCGAGTTGTATTTTATCTCCAGTCCATTAGGTGAAAGTTCCAGGGCCACTGATTTATTGTCCTTGTCCCAACGTGTTGGCAAGAGAGGGACAGTAGATGTAAGGTCAGATTTTGGGGGCCGCTCAATGAGGTCGAATGTAATACCCATGTAGGATGCTGGTGCTGTGCCACTTGACGGACCCTCTGAAGAAGCAGCTGGGATCCTGCCACCAGCTTGCCGCTGATGCTCTTTCTGCGCCTGCTGTTCTCTATGGGCTTCTTCCAACTTTGTTATGTAACTCGACCCCCTGAGATACGAAGGAGTAAAGAAGCTAGTGTTCTCACAATCTATCCCTGATTCTTCGAGACCCTTGCGAGGCATAAACAACTCGAAGGTTCTAGAGAATGAGGGCAGCGGTGCAACGCCGGTGGATGGATTCGAGCCGCCGCGGCTGGGAATGGAATCGTTGTGCTCTACGCCAAATCTAGCACTATTGCGGAACGGGGAATATAACGTCGAGGTCGACCCGTTTTGGGGGTTTAGGAGGTGGGATAAGCTGTTGGGTCGTATTGATGAGGATGGGAGGGGTAAATTATTAGAACCTGACACTACAGAAGCATATGACGTGCCCATCCTGGGTAAGAAATTACGGTATGTTCCATCCGGGTCTATTCCCGGTACGCCGCGTGGGAAAGGGTTCGACATGATGGTTTAACGGTCACGTTGACCGAGGAGTCGATTGACGGCGAGCTTCTGGGAAGTGGATCGTGGGGTGTTCGTACGGCGAAAGAAGGACGTATACGGGTGGGTTTATGTGCGTGTCTGGCTGTCTGGGTGTATGTCTGAGTGCCTGTATGTCTGTATATCTGTATTATGTGCGTGTCTGTTGCTGAAGATGGGCTGTCACGACACGAGAGTCGAATGTTAATGCTGAGCGCCCGTACTGGTGGTAATTATTAGACTGGCTGGCTCCGTTAATACGATGCCTCCTACTGACAGGAACCTGGACCTATCTAGGCTGAATATTGGGGACGAAAAAGAGATGAGAGAGAAAAAGTTGCAAGTATGGTGATTACGGAGAGAGTTGATTGAGAAATCTATAGGCGTAAAGTTGTACCGAGTACCTTTTGGAGGGAGAGGAGTTGTGATGTCGTGATTACCTGTGTTAAGATATCGATACCCGGTACCTACCTATGTATGTAGGCGCTGTAGGAAGTTACCTACTTACGTCGATATGTATCTATGCGAAGAGGCAAGTTGGCTTGGCACATGCACCTTGGCACCACCTTGGCACCCCTCCAATTATGCACTTATTCGGCATTATGCCAGAAGAGAGGTCGCTGTGGCGCATCTGTGGCACACGCTCCGACCCCGGCTTCCTGCTCGGCCAATTTCACTTTGAAAGCGCCTACTTACGGACATCCGCTCTGAAATAAAAGAGCCGCTAAGAGATGTTACAGTGCGGGTATGTGTTGCTTATCCATTTCAAATCGGTTCCCCGTACGTCCGTAAGGAATATCTTGATATGAGCGCCGCTATAGGGGCACCCATGTTCCACTATCAGGGCATTCCCCGGCTGATAACAGCTGCAATGTGCGCGGCGGCTTCTTGAACTTATTGAGACGGCCAAGGGAAGGAGGCCTTTAGGTGTTTATTCTGATACTGGTAGTAGTAACAACCTGGTCCACAAGGTTAAGTTTTATGGTCTTACAATGGTAGTAACTTGCCTCTTCTTGCTGTATTATGTTGTTGTTGGCGGAAATTATCCACTTTCATGGCATCTAAGTATCATGCTAAGTACGAAGTACGAATCAGGTATGTAAGCATTCAGGCATGTGTCAGCTGTCAACAGCCGCGGAATGCCCTGATAGCGGAACATGGGTGCTTATAGCGGCGCTCTTTGATACTGCACTCTGAACTTAACTGGTCGTGATGTTGAGCCACAAGGTAAATAACAACACACTACATACATAGTTAGGGTGTTTGGAACAATTTTGACCGACTCGAAACTTGAAACACATGGTCGTGAATACCTACCCGTGTAGGTAGGTAGGTAGGCCCACGCATGCAGCGGCGATAGCTTCAATGCAAAGCTGGTAATGCAGTTAGCAGGCACGGAAACTTCAAACATTTTTAAACCGACCCTCACGGAGATGTACTGTACTTTCTGGTTCGTTAGGTACTTTATTACGATCTGTTTTCATATGTAAATTAGATAGGTAGTAATACTACGGAATAGTACATAGCCATTGGTCTGATTCCAGCTTAGCAAACAGATCAGCCACATTGAAGAGTCGGACAGGTGCACATTTTCCTCGTCTTGTGTATGAAGCACCTACTTGCAGTAGGTACCTATCTAATAGTTAGTCACAGTAACCGTCCCTTCTTCTGAGCGTCTGTTATGCTGTGACTGTTTGCAGTATCTATCCCAACTGAAGGTAAGTATGAAGCTGGTATTACCTACCTCGTACAATAGGCTCGTCGTGCGTGGCTTGTAAGCAGGATCCGGCCCGAGTTCGTCCGTCAAGGCTTTGACGGGCCGCAATCATCGGCGATGATCAGCCAACGTCCCCTTGCAAGGGAATGTAGAGTTGGTGGTGCGGGTAGTTATACCAAAGTGCATACTTCGTAGATATCTATCTACCTACCTCTTTACGCTAGGTACATTGCCTATAGTATTTTACCTACGGACTACGTACGTACTACTTGTACGAAGTACAAGTAGTATAAGGATCCATTAAGTCAACAACTTCGTACGTAGCCGTATCTCAGGCGCCTTATCCTGTTCGACATTGGTGCGGGGCGTCGAAAACCTGACGGACTAATCCCAGCCGCCAGTGCCCTGTGCAGAACACCAAGTTGAACATGCTCCTTTTTCTTCGCATCGTACGTTCCTGATGCTCTAACTACCCGTCTAGCCACAGATGACGCGCTTGGTTTGATGAGTGGAGGGTTGGGTTAGGTAGGTGCTAGGTATGGGTACCTACTACTACCTGCCGATGCTCACGGAGAAGATAACCACTGTTCAAGTTAAGTGAACACTAATAGTGTAATTCCTTGGTAACGGAGGAACAATTCACTCAACATTACCTACGTAGAGGTAAACACCGCCCTTTTAATTGGGGGTAGTAAGTAGGTAGTATTAGTAGGTAAGGTTGTCGCGGGTGCAGGGGTAAAACCGGGCGTGGCTTACTTCCCTTAAGGTACCTACTATTTGAAGCCAATGTATTCCGTAATCTACCGATCACCTGTAGGTATACTGATGTATCTGCTCACTCTCACCATTGATTTTGCTTTACTGCTGTACGCAGGCCACGCCATCCTGGTACCTACTGCTACTGATACCTCAAGCACAGAATGTAAACATTCCGAAGACGCCCGGTTATGTGTTAACATCAGGAGGTAAGGTTGTTACTCACACCTAGGTATACCTTAGGTAGGCAGGTAACGGATGGATGTACTTTGTACCTGCATTACGCAGGTGAGGTGAGAGAGAAGTTTTCTCATGTCGTGATCAAGTCATCTACGTAGTGTACTTACGGATCCGTACAGGGCAGTGAAATAATTATCCGAATCTTCACCTGACCATATGGAACTATTTAGGTTCTATGTTACATCCTGATAGAACCTACATATCCATGCGCCTACTCAGAGATAAGTATAGGTACATACATATTTACGGAGTCTGGAGTAGGTAGGCTGGTTTCCAACCCAATCCTTCTTCCCCTTCCTTCGCCAGATGTTAGGCATCATTGAGCTGAACCGACTTACTTACGTGTGGGGATCCCAAAGCTCAAACCGAAGCTGCCACGCGGGTTTCCGTCCTGCCGCCATGGAAAAAAAAAAAGGCGCAACATTGGTGCCTGCTAAAATGTCCCTGATATACTTACTTACCTCCACTGGGGAGATGAGACTGCGTAACATCCGGACAGGACCAAGTCTCTTAAATTGCATGTACAGTACTAGTAATTTGTAAAATAGATAGGGAAGATAGGTAAGCCAAAGGTGCAGAAGTTGATCTGCCACGTGGAAGGAATTTCGTAAAGTTCTCTCGGTTTTAGGAGAAGATTCATTCAAGGCGTGGGCACGGTAAAGCACAATTTATGTTCCGTGTGACCCTGACTCTTCCCACGAACCCGAAAGATCCGAGCTGACTATATCAGACTCAGCAATCTGAAATCAGGGATATGAGGTGGAAAGAAAATTTGCAAAGTAATTTAGCGTATCCTGTGACCCAATGATATGAGTATCTGCGATTCGTGAACAATAGAATAGTTAAGATGAAATATCTGCCAATTCTTGTCTTGTCTTGGGACTGGAAAATCCTACGTTGTCCTCAATCCTATACAATGCACGATCAAATGAGAAAGCATAGTAAAAAAAAAACTCATGGACGATTGATTGATTTCGCCTGAGAGGCCCCATTACCTACCTATCTATTAACCCATGAGTTGTAATGTAAAACACATGCGCTGTATTGTACAATACTACGGACTCGTCCACTCAACGAACAGTTGAGCTTCAGAATTTCCCGTAGAGACTTTAGCGACCCCGTTACATGAACGCCTGGCCACTGATGTAGCGATACATCCACTGAACTGAGTGCTATTGCGTCCATCTTATCCCTCTCCGAAGAAAAATAATAAAAACCCAAACGCCATGCTTTTCCACCAGCCTTGTTCCATAAACGCCTTGATTATAGACCACCAGCGACATTACTGTAATCGAATGTTGATGGGTGATTCGAATTGATATGATTTCTTGAGAAAATTGCCCTATGAGGCGGCAATTGGTGTAGGTGCAGGCGAGCTGGCATGAACACTGGGAGGGATGCTTTGAGGTTCAGCTTCCATGTTACTGGTACTGTTCTCGCTTTTCATCTGGCTTCCGTCTTTGTTCTCTTTGTTACTGCCGCTGGCGGAAGCACTGGTGTCTTGACTTGCAGCTTCTGGCTTGGGCTTTGGAGGAGCAGTCCACCGCGGTATCTCCCACAGGACGCCGGTGAACGACTTTAACTTGAAGCCACCTTTGGCCCACTTACGACAAGGAGTACCTGTCCGGTCGAGTGCACGAAGACCGGCATTGATCGCACCCTGGTTAGCTTTAGGACCAAGTTTGTGGTATGCACCCCCCTGGGCACGTCCACTGGGGTCAATGGTACCATCATCCCTAAGAAGCACGGTTAGAGTTTGCTAGAGCTGTAATGGCAAGAAGATATATAGCTAGTAATCAAAATAAATATAAAGGACGCAGGGGAAGATGCGAAGACATGGATAGGAGAGGGTGGGTACGGGAAAACACGTACAATCTAGCTTTCTTCTTGGGACCAGGCTTTCCTCGAATCTTAGCGGTCGGATCATTGCCATTCGCAGCCGCTGCACTTCGCTTCACGCCCTTCTTCTTTGGGTTGTCCGTAGGAGGGCCCATAGGGGTCTGCGAGGAGGTCCCATTCACGGCTGGTGTACCAGGAGCTGACGAAGAGGCATTGTCGTCCTGCGATGCCGCAACCGCCGGGTTTTCACCAAAAGGCGCAGGCGACGAAGCAAATGACTCCTTCATTGGCGACTGTTCCTTTATCCAAGACGGGTCTAGAATCTTGCGTAGTCGATCGGGCGGCACTCGCAATGTGACAACAGCGGCCGATTTGCCGGTCGACTTTCGACGGTCCTTCTCCTTGCTGGGAGCCGAAGTCTTGTTGATGGCTGGCATCTTGGATGCTTTAGTGGTTGATGATACGACAGCGTGTCAACTATGCCTACTTCAAAAAGGGGATGGTGTGAGGTGTCGGGGTTGAAGGTTGATGACCTGGAGGTACGACAAGTAGGCTTAGGTGCACTTCTTGAAGAGAGCAGAAGTAGGTTTAGTCGGAGGATTAGACAAAATTGCGAGGGTGATCCACCTGATTCTACTTTGCTAAGCACTCAGGGCGTTGTTTGTTGGTTAGCGAATCGTTGTCAGCCGGGGTGGGTTGGTGCAATGTAGGCACAGTACAATTGGCCTGGCTGGGTGGTGTACTGCAGTTGCGACTCGGCAACAATGCGGTAGTGATGCTCGCGAGTCTTGGTACAGAGAGTTGGTGGCAATTCAATCTCGCACTAGACCCAAGTACAGATAGGTAAAGCGTGGTGGTGATGTTGGCAGGGCCTGGCGATTAATGGTTATGCAAGGCAGAGAACGTTGTGTGCAAGTCAACGATGGCGATTGTCATGGTGTTGATGATGATTTGGCAGAGGGAAGAAGGTGATGATGATGGATGGGAGAGCGAATTATTATTATGGGGGCGGCCATTGTTGCCCTTTGGTTAAAAGTTTGGGGCTTTGGTCTCATTTTGCTCTCGGTTTGGCGGCAGCGCACAATAGACGGGATGTGCTCGCTCATGCTTTTTGGGCTGCGCTGCTGAAGGAAATTTGTGAGGAGCCAGAGCCAAAAGCCAGGCTGTCTCCGTCACCTTTCGCGAAAAAAGAGTGGTGCATGTGTGCAAGAGGGAGAGATGACAGAGTCAACCTGGCCCCTGCACCCCTGCCTTTTTCGAGTACATTAGCCGGAAGTAGACTAGCGCATGAATTTCTACCATTTCTGATTGGCCCGGAGATGGAACTTATCACGTGCTAGGTACGTATTTGTGGAGACTTCTATCGTGCAGGTGGGTACCAGGATGTACCGGAGTACATTACCTGCCTAGTGTGGTCTACCTAGCTCACCTGGTAAGAGCATAATGCGCAGGGAGAGAAGACTAATCGAGTTAGTCAAAAAGCATGTATTTAAGCTCCGACACGATACCTATCGTACCAGTAGGTAGGTAGGTAGTCCGTACGGACGTAGGTAGGTATTGTATGGACGTATTGTTGGAATTCTTAATATACGTATATATATAAATATATATATACTGCCTAAATGGGCATAACTGGTAATCAATAGTAGGTACATATAGTTAGGTAAGTACATAAGTACCTACCTACTCTAGGAACTTTATTCATTGGACTTGTACGGACGTAGGTAGGTACCTAGTCCGTAGGTATCAGCTGCATTCCAGTTCCTCCTTTCCTGATTCCTTCTCCGTCTCTCCCCAACTGCCAATATCCAACTCATCCCGTCAGCCACGTTTCTTTGCTGTTGACATACCTAAGTAGGTACTTTGTATGTCCGTACTTACGGACAAATACATAAAAAGGATTCTGAATGCTCCGCATCTCCGCCTCAACACTGCGATCCATTGCAACCACCAAACATGGGATCAAAGTCCCTTTTTTTTTTTTTTTTTTTCTCAATCTACCTAATCACCATTGCAGTACAGACTACCTACCTACCTATGAGACATTTCATCAGCTCTCTATGTAGGTACTAATCCGTAGCTTAGTAGTAAGTAGATCATCCCCCTGCTCACCTCCCTCTCTGTCCCCATACCTACTTAGGTAATACTGTACGTACGCATTGCCATTCTCACGCGTGAATACCTACCTACTTATAAATCGACTAAGCCTGCTGCAGAGCTCGAAACGCTACCCAGGTTAAAAAAGATGCTATGTGCATGGAATACTTTATATTAGGTATCAGTATAGGTATGTGCATATTTTTTTTTGGTATCGCCGGATTCTCTGCCCCGGTCCCAGCCACGGGGTGTTCTAATGGTAATCGTTGACCTAAACGAGATGGATCGAAATAGAGTACCTAACACGAATCATGACCCCAGACAAACGCACTTAACCTAGCAAATACACAAATCGTGTCACATCACTGTTGATGGCAAACTCAATCTTGCCATTCCAGCGGTGCACTATACTAGGTACAAGATACACTATCAATGGACTCATCCATAAGCTCTACCTAGTCCGTACACTGAGGGGCTTTACTACTGCTATTATCCTCTCAATGGACGTTTCCATCACGCGTTCTACTGTTCCACGGTGAAAGATGCGATGCGATGTCTCCCAGGGAACCTTTTCCTCGTGATGAGACTGTCAGACTTGAGTCAGTCATGATCAGAACTGGAATCCTAGAATAAGTACGTCGTCACATTGGCGTATCGGATCCATCCACGACCTGCAGTCGGAGTTCTCTGAATTGTTTGTTGGAAGTTTCTGATGAACCAACAGGACTGTGCCGAGGCACCTTTACTTGAAAGGGAATTTCCGATTGCAGATAGTACCTAATACAGCTCAACATGATGATCCCAAACCTGTCTTTGGTGCCTCGGTAGCTACTCCTCCAACTTTTCCAAATTTAGGGAGATGAGATGATTTCAGCTTTTTCCTGCCCATGCACGCCCGCGCCGACCGAGACTTTACAGCCTTACACGCAGATTTTGATTAGAGATACAACATCTAGGTAGATACGCGAGTGCAACCATCGCAAACCAAGCTTACGAATACGCAGCGGTAAGACTGCTCTTCTAGGACCTGGAAATGGCACAGCCCTCCTTTCAATTGACAAGCGCTATCCTCCAAGGATTCCCTATGCTAGAGCGTGAAGGTCATTGCGATGTTCTCAGCTGAACACAGCGGACGTTACCATTGTTGGGTTGTAGCGACATTTCAAGCAGATTATCGCATTTCAGTAGTTCGAAAACATATTTCATGCCTATTGCTTTATTCTAAACCGCCAACAGGAATGTGCTCAGCGGGCCTTCTTTCAAGTCTTCGTCGTTTGGGTACCAATATGACCAATATCTCTACACTACTACAACTCTACCTAGTTATCGCACCGAACAAGAAAGCGAGGCCCATCATTTGGCTCCGCTCCATCGAACCACTCGTTAGATGAGTATCGACCCTCTGCCATTATCAAGCGTGCCGGTCATTGTACCCCCGACAATAACTTGGGCATATGTAAGTTTCCCAAATATCGATCTTGGTAATCGCCGTGCTGCCTTAACGACAGTACCGAATAACCGAGATGATTTGTTTCGCTTTTTCCTCTCGACATACTTCATTGCACTTCTGGATTCAGTGCGTGTGACGCCAGTACACTAGCGCCCACACCCAATGTCAATCACTGCGCCCTAGCAAAGTTCACCTGATGGCTGGGCTAAGGCGCCAATACGGAGCAAGATGATCATGAGTCAACCAAGACTTACCCGGCAGCCATGTCTTAGTCCATTGAAGCCACTCGGGGAAAATTGTTCCTGAGGTTGCGAATGACTGATGGGGGTGATGGGACCTTTGCATTCAACAGAACGAGGAAGGCCCTACTCGGGTTATAGGAGATATGAATGATGTGACCTCTGCAGCAATGAGCTATTTGACGCAGCTTGTGATCTAGTTAGTCATTATTCCTCCAATTGTTTGAGCTGGAAAATGCAACAGTTATCCCTATATCCGCCCATACCTCAACGTCAACTTTGCATCTACCAACTCGACAATGTCATCTGTCATTGGTACAGCCCAGCCCCTGGCATTGACAATCCTATCGGCGGAAGCGCCTTCACACCTGAATTCCCTACGCCAGACCCTTGGATTGGTGTCGGTTTTGTCACTGTGAATGGCTCAGTATCTTCGAGTTCTGCTTTTGTCGTGGCTGGTTTCTTGACGGACCTTTGATACCCATATGGAGCAAATCTGATATGCCAATCAATGCGACGCTGGCAGAAATAATGTAGCTCTACCTTACCGCTGCGGGGTAGCATTTCCACGCGCCGGTCAAGCCTAACATGTTCTCCAACCCCAACGCAGGCAGCCATACTGCTGTCCACTCAACAGATGCACATAATGGGACCTCGTTCAATGGCCCTCAAATAAGGACGTATCTGCCTCCAAATCGAGACCGACGCTCCCTTTTCATATCACGATAACTGTATCCACATGTACCAATCAATCAAGCCTTTCAAGCGGGAATTTGTCCCTGATGCGTCCAGCTGAAATGAAGCAGATAGCGCATGACCCTTCAATCACCAAACTGTCGAATGAAGCGCGAGGGAATTCTGATGCTGGTCGTGGTGCGAAATAGCTTCACTCGATCGTCTACTGCTTCAACTCTTGCAACGAAACCTGCATTATCGAATTTTTACCCACGGTCTTTGTCCCGTGTCAAAGACACCTACCTTGTGATCTTTAAAGTATTAGGTATAGAATCACCCCGATCGCGTGGGCCCTTGATTCTTATACCTAACTACCCCTAAAGACCACGAAGTAGGTGCCGTCACCTTTAACGACTTCCAGATCCCCTATGCCATACCTAATCTCAACTGCGAGCGGCAAACTGGCGATCTGTATCGTTCCCTAGCCACGCGAGGTAAGAAGGGGCCAAAAACCACCGAGAAGGTTAGGTCCATCGGACAGATTCGGAGTGTGACCGATATATATTATCAACAAGTACCTATGATAGTTATACGTGACATGGATAGGTATCATGAAGATCTCCACGCACGCGTTTTTCCAAGTATAGAAGGTCTCCCCGACCTCGCTAATCAGTTCATTGGACAATCGCCGATACCGATATGCCTCCTTGTATGTTATACCAATCATATCGGTTTGTCGGGTTTCGATGGAAGAAACTGTGAATCAGGCCTCTATGGTGGGCTGCGTTCGCGTTCGCACTTAATATCGTCTTCGTTCTTCGATGGAGTCCACGGCAACGACTTGAGTCTGATGGTATAGGTAGTGTACATACATTAGGTAGGTAGGTAGGTAGGTATTCTAGCAGGTAGTATTTTGATCACTTCGTATTCCATACGGAATACAGTACGTCCGTAGTGTACCTATACTACTCACGGCCTCAAGATTGTTAGTACGATACAAAAAGCTGGGGTGCGGACCAGAAAACCATGATACCTTAGGTAAGTAGGTGAACTGAGCCCATTTACCTACAGATCCGTACCAAATTTGGTACGGAATACACTAATAACATCTCAACCAGCAGTTGTGCACCGGGCAAAGCGTCAACCCCTGCTTTCTGTCGTCTACTAAGTTATAACATTCTTGGGGCCATAAGGGGTGGTAAGGGGTGGTAAGGGGTGGTAATGCTAATTTTTAGGGTATGTATCGGTAGTCAAGAGCCGTGAGATGGTGGGGGCGGGCTCACGTGCCAGACGTGGCCGGAATCTTTCCGGCCAGCATCGGTCATATCGGCTTGGAAGCGGCCTTTGTGGACCCCCCTCGTGATGAAATTCATTACTGATCATTACCTACTAGATACTCGCCCGCCTTTTACTGACAAGAAACGTTCAGCACTCTGGTACCGTCATTGGCACAAAGGGAATTGATCAGGCCACGCACTCATTGGTCAATGAACAAAATATCAGATTGGCCTTTTCTGGACCAATGCTTGGTCCTGATTCACCTTGTTGCTCCTGGTTGCCACCCCGCTCACTTATGCTTCAAACATGGGAATGGCTTCAATTGTTGATGAGAATACGTTGTACATAAAACTCTCATATGTAAAGGATGGGATAAGAGATGGTATATGGGGCTTGTTCGTGTAAGAGTGGGCGGGTAAATCGATTGGCTTCCGAGTTTCTGTAATGGGTAGGCACACCACCGGGCCGACGGCTTTTCAATGGCACTGGATGAGGCCGGAACTGTTCCGGCCACGAAGTATATCAGCGAAAAAATGGCGGTGGTGCCACCGATGAAATTTTACTCCTCAATTCTTCACAACCTTGCGGGAAACCTTGCAACGTCACCCATCTCGTTCTTTGCCACCACTCGTTGACCTTCACTTTTTCTCCTATCTTTTCATCATGTTTATCCCAAACACGTCCTTTGAGGTCCTGGAGGACACCAAACCTCACGATGTGTCCCTACCAGCCTTCATGGTGTCGACCACGCGTGGCTTCTTGCCACGCACAGACCCTGTTGCCACTCTTTCTCCCGAGTTTGATGCTGTCGAGGACTTGTTGCGCCGCATGCCTGTCCTGACTGAGTCAGGTGAGCCTGGACTACTAGCCACCGGGAAGTTCGGTGACGAGGTCCAGAAGCTTTCCGACCTGACTGCAGAGATCGAGAAGTACCATAACGACCTTCCAATGATGAACGCCTTATATCGTGACTACTCCTTCCTTGCCTCAGCATACCTCCTTGAGCCTTGCCACTTGAGGTTCATGAAAGGCGAGCCATATGGTCTGGGCAGGTCCGTCCTGCCAGCTCAGCTGTCGCGTCCCATCGCCCGATGCGCAGAGCTGTAAGTAATCTCATCATATACTAATGAAAAAAAAAAGTTATTGACCGCTTCACATAGGGCTGGCTTCAAGCCATTCATGGAGTATGCTGGCTCGTACGCCCTGTTCAACTACCGTCTTCATGACCCGGCTGAGGGCCTTGAATACGATAACGTGAGACTCGTTCGCGCCTTCGAGCACGGACTTGATCCGTTATCGTCGGAAGCTGGCTTCGTAAAGGTACACATCGACATGGTAAGGAACACCGGGCCCTTAGTAGCCGGTGCCATGTCGGCGCTGTCCGCTCTCGCCGATAAAAGCGGCGCGGACAGTGCCGCCCAGCGGAATGCTTTCAACGGAGGCCTCTGCACCATCTTGGACGCTATGCAGAAGATCAATAGCGTCATGGAGACCATGTGGGGAAAGTCGAAGCCGCGCTCGTACACTAGCTTCCGGACCTTCATCTTCGGCATCACATCACAGTCTATGTTCCCGAATGGCGGTAAGTAGAGTCACCCCAGCATCGCTATGCATAGGCCATGCCGAAGATGGTAACCGACACTAACCGGCGAATGATCTAGTGATCTATGAGGGTCTCAACGACGGAAAGCCGATGAGCTTCCGGGGCGAGAGCGGCGCTAATGACTCCATCATCCCGCTCATGGATAACCTCATGCACATCCAGATGCCGGATACCCCACTCACGGAGATCCTCCAGGACTTCAGAGATTACCGGCCTAGCAATCACCGGCAGTTCCTACTCGAGGTGAAGAAATGCTCAGAGGCACTGGCGGTCAAGGACTTCGCGCTCGGCATCGACCCTCGCTACGCCGTGAAGACAGGCGAGACCGGGTTGCTTCTCGAGTCGCGATCTCTGTGGATCAAGCTGCTCGACCAGGTCCGCGACTTTCGGTGGCGACACTGGTGTTTTGCCCGTGAATACATTCTCAAGCAGACTTCGCATCCGACGGCGACTGGCGGCTCACCAATCGTCACCTGGCTGCCCAATCAGTTGCAGGCTGTCCTTGAGGAGATGGTGGAGATCTACAATAGTGTGGGGGGATCCAGCGGCCCTGAAAAATTGGACGAGCGATGTCAAGACATTATGGATCTCGTTCACCGGCAGCGAGAGACGTTGCGCAAAGAGGTTGAGAAGTATTGTGAAGAGCGCGGTGTCAAGACCGACCAATAATCCAGGGAAAAAAAAAAGAGGGAGAAAAAAAAATTAATGAAAACGCTCAATGAGCCGGTCTGTGAAATAGTGTACAAAATGTACCTTTAGGATTTGTAGATACTAGTAGGTAGGTAGACAGATAGAATAAGTTCACTGCCTGTGCAGACTCAAATCATCTTCCTTCATATTACCGTCGTCCATGAGTCACATTTGAGTTTGTAATACGGACGTACGCACTGATGAATTGCATTTGCCATAGGTACACTAGAATTGAAGATGCCTGGCTCTTGCTTACATCCTGATAGATGAATGTAGAGAGAAATATGAAGCTGGACCGTAGGTATTCCCGGACCCCCACTATCTCCACGCAAGCAGAGTCATTGCAGCTTCACTAGATCTCAATGTACAAAGTGAGGTCGATAGATACCTAGCTGATTACCTACTTTAGGTACTTCGTAGGTAGGTAGGTATTCCGTGGTAGAAGGAGGTGCCTACCTGGTATTAGGTAGTATGGACTGCTTTGAAGGTCTTCAATTAGTGTGCTGGCTGAGTCATGTGAAATGCGGTTGGGCGAGTGACCCCCACAGAACAGTTGTAAGTAGGTGGTGTAAGCTCCAAAGCGGATATGAGTGGGTGGGGATGAAGTCCCATCTCGTCACTTCTCCCGTTCCTCGCCTTGAAAGAAACATCTTCGTAACCAATGCTACCTATACATATATATAGCTCCTGCTCCTGCTGGCAGCCAAGCTGTATGTAGGCAGGTTTCCTTTCATGTGGCGCGGTAATGACCGCATAGATCACGGAACTCGTGGGAGTGCCCATCGTAAACCCCCACGCTTCCCATGTTCGATGCATTGAGCTCTACCTCTTATTGTTTACGATATCTATGGAGATGAGCTCCGGTGGTTTCTTGCGCAGCACCACCGTTCCGAATCCGTGAAGCGAGTAGGTATAGTAATAGCATCTAGTCGCAAACACCCTCCAGGGTAGGCGTATGACGACTCTCTGTACATAAAGCTTCAAGCTCCCACTTTGCTAGCGAGCAACATCCATAATATTGATTGACTAATACCTTACCTACCTCTCTATCTTACACTTTGCTCACTAGGTAGTAACCCCTCAGAGCTCCAGAGTCGGCATTTTCAAATCTGACTCGAGCTTTTTTTTTTTTTGGATATAATGACTTCCCAAAATCCCTCCAACCTGGTAAATCAGCTCCAGCCATCAGTCGCCGAGCGAGTAGATCCCGTATACCTGAACATCTACAATCGGTACCAAGGTAAGAGTCGCCCGGCGATATAGTGGGGTTTATACCTACTAGATATGAGCTCACTTCGCCGTAGTTTCTCGCCTGCGATGCGACCAGGTACCCTATGAGACCTACAAGGTGAACAAGGAAGCATACAGCTTCCCGACACACAATGTCTCCGGACCTCGTCCCGAGGTAGCCAGCAACACAATCTATCACGTCCCTGTGACCCACCCAGCAGGCGAGACCGAGGTGCAGGTCTACGTCCCGACGCAGGATGCGATAATAAGCGGCGGACTCGCGAACGCTGAAGGCCGTCTACCAGCCCTCGTCAATTTCCATGGCGGCGGCTTCGTGATCGGCGATCTGAAATCTGACGAGCCGCTGGTGCGCCAAATATGCCAGAGCGCCGGCTGCATTGTCGTCAACTCTGACTACCGGACCGCACCCGAGTTCCCGCACCCGACCTCCGTTCTCGACAGCTGGGACGTGCTGAAATGGGTTTTCGCGAACGCAGACAAGCTGAACATCGACCCGACCCGTGTCGCAGTAAGCGGTCTGTCAGCAGGCGGGTGCATCGCGACAGTGCTTTCCATCCTCGCGAGAGACGATCCGACCATGCCTCCTCTCAAGCTACAGCTTCTCATCGTGCCGCTATTCGACGTGCGCTTTGTTCCCGTAGAAGGGTCCGCCAAAGACACGCCGTACGAGAGCTACGTGACGAACGAGTTCGCGCCCATGCTGCCCCTCTCGCGTCTCGTCTGGTTCTACAACTACTGGCTCGGGACGGGACCAGAGCGGGCGGAGCGGGCGAGGGATTTCCGCGCCTCACCCATGCTCGCGACGTCGCACAAGAACCTAGCGCCGGCATCGATCCGCTCGGCGGAGATCGACCCCCTTGTTTCGGAGGCTAAGGTGTACCACGAGAAACTGGTGGCGGCCGGCACTTCGAGCACGATGAAGATATATAAGGGGCAAGGCCACACGTTCCCGCAATGGGATGGCGAAAACCCGGGCTCGATGGAGTTTGTGCAGGATTGCATCAATGACATGAAGCAGGCGTTCAAACTGTGAGGGAAAGTTGGGTACACACACGCGCGCGCGCGCTCGTGTGCATTGCATACTTACAAATATAAATGAATATAAACAAGTAAATATATACAAATATATATATATATAAATATAAATATAGCTGTAACCCTCAGTGCAACGTAGCAAACAAGCAATCCCAGCGTTTCATCAATCTGAAACTCGAGGAAGCATTGCCATTCCCAGCATTCGTTCCAACTACCCTGCGCATGCATTATCATCATCGTCTGATTTCGTGTGCGCGAGTATCATCCCTTCCCTGGCCCCTCGGGCTTTATTTTTTTCGAGTATCTATCCTTTCATCTCGTCGCGTATCTTCGCAGAAGAGATGGAGATCAGATGAGATTAGGTTGGGTATTCTATACTTGGTCGCAGCTTTTTGTGTGCCCTTTTACCTTTTGTGCACGGCGTTGATCGAGCTGTGTCCGACAATGGCTTACACGTCTCGGGACGGAGTGAGTGAGAATGGGCACGGCCATATGATAAATAACTGTCACGGCGTAATACGTATGACGTTCGCCTTTGCTGTACAATAGCATTCTCACTTTCACATCGCTTTGTGAGCCTTTGCATGGATTCTTAGCAAATATTTTTGACAAATATTTTTTAATTTTTATTATATAGTTGACTTTTTTAGAGCCAGTAGAGATATTCATAATCTGGCTTCACCAAAGGCTATATCCAAATTTCACTGTCTAGGATCCGTCCATCTTGATGTATACCATTGGCCGATGTACTCTAAACTGAGAAGTCATTGGATTCTTGGCGTCTTGTTCGCTTGTCTCTTCCCGTTTACGTTTTCGTTGAGGTGATTGTGGGGTTGCAGTTTGCTTGCTCGGCGATGAAACATCCGTGGACTGATCAGTGAATGATGGCTCAGTAGTTGGTTGCTGAGCACCTGGTTGGGGGCCAGGCGGTTGTTGAACGGCAGATGGTTGAGCGGAGGGCGGTTGAGCGGCAGGTTGCTGAACGACTAGTTGGTGAGCGGCTGGTGGTTGGGCGACTGGCAATTGGGCGACTGGTGGTTGAGCGGATAATGGGTGAGCAGCTGGCAGAGGGGCCGATGAAGGTTGGGGTACCAGGTTGGGCGTACCAGTATTGGGGTTCGTCGGTTGAGGGTTCGAGGTCAAATTGCCTGGCCGAAGCTGGTTGGAATATGATGGTGCACGCTGAGGAACAACGAAGCCCGGTGGCACTGGTGGCTTCCAAGATTCCGGATGATTAATTCGGTCGTCGTTCCAGCGGAACAGAGTATGCGCTATCTCCACATCACGAACAGCAGCATGCACTAGTAGGTGGATAAACTCTTGCGGCGTGGCTCTGTAAGGGTCCAGTTCTGTCAGGATCCTGTAGAACCGATCACCATTGAGCTCCTGTACGGGATGATAATATGACGGAAAGTCGCGCTGCGGCGGGAATTGTTGGGGATTTTGTGGCGGGAATGGGTTGTATTGTTGCTGTTGTTCTGGATAGGGATGATAGTGTTGACCCTGCTGGCTAGGATTAGGAGCGGAGCGGACCTAGAAGGCAGGAACTATATTAGCTAGGTAGTTGATCTAGCTAAGCAGGAACAGACCGCGTCGCGTAAATAAAAGGACGAGGCCAGAGTACGAGAACATACAGACTGAGGAAGAGGCGCTTTTTGTTGTGGATATCCTACTTGCTGGGTTGGAGTTTGAGTTGGCGGCTGTTGCTTTGCAATCGTCGCAGATTTCGGGGGTCGACCTCGCCGTCGCGGTGTCTGCGTTACCTGTTGCTGTAGGACTGGGGCGGTCGGAGCTGGGGCTGTGAATGTTGGAGCTGTGAATGTCGGGGCGGTTGGGGGGTATGAGGGTTTGGGCGCAACTGTTGATGGCTGCGTCGCGGTTGTTTGCATGAACCCAAGCTGACTCGGTGGTAGTGGTTTGGCTTGCTCCTGTGTGGATTGTTCACATTGAGAAGGCTGCGCCGACGAGGCGATTGGTGTCTCCGTGACTGGTGCCGGAGCCGAGGTTGGGATCGTCACTGGTTCTGTTGTTGTTGGCGCAGCGTCGGGTAACGAGCCGTCGCGCGAGTGTTTCGTCATCGCGTAGGAATACTTATAGTAATAATAATAGTCCAGTCAGCAGACAACCCGGATGGATCTGTGAAAACGGTTCGGCAACGCAATTAGTGGGAGGCGGGCTGACCTACGTCCGTACTATTGTGGAAATCAAGCAGGCCAATCTGGTGAGGATGATAGGCAAATGCTACGGACGTACCTACACATGCCCTCGTTTTAAACTGGGCGAAAAAAGTAGGGTTTTAACGGAAAGAAGAACGACTGGCGTGAATCGAGATAAAATGTACTTCGTACCTTTTCTGCACAACATTACCACATTACCTACGGATCCGTACCTGTACGGAAAAAGGGTGATTTCAAACTGATGCGCCGCTAAGTCGTGTTACAGTGAGATTTAGCGGTCTTAGCGGCGCATCTATTTCAAACCGCATCTCATGTAGGGTATCCACGCTTAGGGCGGAAGGTGGCCATTCGTAGCCACCATTTTGCTTAGTCACCCAAGATTTCACGCTAGTGTGAAAGGGTGGGTCCTGTGGATCTCTGACATTGAGAATTTTCACCGAGCTCGAATCTGGGTTACCTATTATTATCTACCTATCTACCTTACTTAGGTAGGTAGGTAGGTAGGTAAATCCACTGGTAATCCGTCACTTTCCTGATTATTATAATAAGTACGGACGTATCGTATCTTCTTCACACGTACGGTCCGTCCCGATAACTCCAATAACTGTGCAATTGGTCTCCTTCAAGTCGGTCAATATAAGGATATCCATAAAAAAGCTGGCTAGTCACATCGTCTGTCATCACCCGGAAGTGACTCTCAACAGGAAGGACGCACGGTTGCCAGACTCTTGCATAGTGTCATCTCACTCACGATATCCAGGTTGTATGATGCCTGCGTGAACTGTTCTTGTTCAGGTCAATATCGCCAAGTCCGTGTGTGGTCTGTTCCTCGTTTGTCTCGTCTCGTCCCGTCAACCCCCAGCCCTAGATTCAACATACGATGAGAGTGGGATGCTGTTTCTAATTATCATTTTTCGATTGAAAATGGCTGTCAAGTCTTGTCGACATTTCGCTTACTGCTTCACTGTTCCCGGAAAGTGGAGTGTTTCCTGGCGAATCGAAAATTCAGCCATCAGGTGGCAGCTGATGCCGTTGAGGTCATGTCCAGCACTTTTCATGACTACGCCGCCCTATTGTCGATCGGCTGAAACAACCCGGGCACAGATGTATACGAAATTGAAGGCCTCGCTTGCTTGAGGATGATCTGTCTGCCGCATAAGCCGTTGCAATTTCGCCTGCTGAATTGTCAGGACATGACTCTACGGCAGGCTCTGGAATTTTTCATCTTACTTGACTAATGATTTACACTAGGATACAACTTGATACCCCCAGTGCCTATGTGGTCCAAAAGCAGACGCACTCAACATTCATCGGCTATTTTGGAGTTGCTCAACCAGCCGCTTTTCACCCAAATTTTCAAGCAGACCGCTGGTATAGTTGCCCACGACTGAATCCATTATAGAAAATGGTTTGTCTGAAAACCCTCGTATCTAGCTCAGCTGACAGCCACACTTAGCGGACCATTGTGTGCCGTCGCCGGTCAAAGTGAATTGGTTTTTTGAGACGGCGAATTTATATATCGACCTAATCCCAACACCAGTGCGGAGAAAACCAAGGTGAATATACTGAATGAAAAAATTTTTTTTTTGATCTTAGATTTCTGAGGGTATAAAGATTCAAGATCAGGCACTTTCCGTGTATCTATGGGCTGAATTGAACTCACCTTGATGGAACTTTGAACTGCCCGCCCCCGTCGCTCGTCACATGCAAAGTTACCATGACTAGTGCTCGAACCGCAATTCGCTCGGTGGCTCCAGTCGGCAATAGCTCAAGCAGCTGGCACCACTGAATGGGATGTAGCAATCCGTCCCTGTGTATGACAGTTTACCGGCCTTGCCGTTTGGCTGGGTTTACGCCTGGTACTCTTGATGCGAGCTTCGAATCCTAGAGCATTCTCAATGAGAGGATGTTTACAGAGTGAAAAGAAGAAGCTTCTGGATTAATTCAGAGTATCTTACGCAATTTTCCATCTAAAATCGATGAGTAGCGGCGACGGATTACACGTTGGCCTCAGCCTCGATGCCGGCACACACACATTCATCGAAAAAGAAATATCACAATGATGGCAGCAAGGAATGCAGGAACTGGTTTCTACCGACGTGTTGATGCAACCGCACTATTCAGCTCCTCTCATGTGCGAATTGAAGGCTCATGATCGCTAGCTGTCAAAGCAAACAAAAATGGAGGTGATAGTAGTCATGATTTATCTCCGACGCCCCTTGTTGCTCCCATCCTCAACTTGAACCTGTATATCTTTGGTGTCTTCCCCCCCTCCCCTCCCCCTTCATCACCCAGACTCCCCTTCCTCCCCTGGACCCATCCTTCTTTGTATACATGTTAATCCGTAGTAAACTTTACCCCATTGTTAAAAGCCACTTTCCCTATGAGGGGTGTCGAGAAGGCCTAGACACTGTCAAGCTTTTCCCAAGTGGTAACAATTGATTGCTCAGCTTTTCGACTCGATATGGGCATGAAGAGTGGGTAGGATTATCATGAGGTCTTGTCTACACTCGACTATGCGGGTGAGGAACAGAAACGAATTGAATGTCGTGACTCGTGGACTGAGTCACTATCATGGTCTCATTCATTGCTGTCGCAGTTTCTTATTCCCCTCACGCCAAGATCGTTTGAAGTTAGTTGTTGGTCGGAGTGTCACTCATTCTCCTTTGTGACTTGTCCGGTGACTACCCCATACATATGGATTATTGTCGATTAGTACAGATGCATGGGGTAGGCCCGTGATCTGAGGGACTCATGAAGATTTGCGCCCCTTATTGGCTCAAAAAATTAGTGATCACGCAGATGACATTCTTCTCAGGTCAATAACGTGCCATCAATACATATAGGCTATCGGGTATTCAACATGAGGTTCTAGGCTTTCTGTTGTCCTGCATATAAGCATACACCTGTATGTACATTGCCATTGGTTCAACTATCCCACGATAAACTCTCACACCCTGCGAAATCGACCAGGTAGGTTACTTGCTCAACGCAACGACAAACACATGAATGGAATGCCTAACGGGTCGGTCTGGACCACTTGCACCTAGGAGGGCAGCAGCAAGTGTTTGAGAACGGACGCAGACGTCGCCGCCTTCGGTGGCACCATACTTATCGCATGATAATAGAAAAAATTGTGGTGATGCACATAGCTGAAAATGCATATATCCCATTACAATACCTCTACCATAGAGATTCTTGGAAAGGATCGCAGCGGAGAAGACGATGAGAAACATGTCTGATTGGCGTACAAACAATGTTCTCGAGCGAATGAGCAGTGCGATAATCTCATTCGTTCTTAAGATAATAACAGTTCCTGTGTCTAAGTCTGCATCGATTCTTGCTGCATCGTATCAATTTGGCAACACGCCAAATACGGGATATTCATCATCGCAATCGACAGCCTCAATGGAGACGATGGCAGATGAAGCTACGATGTTGAGCTGCACACAGCGCAAGAGGTTTGATTCTGCGTGGGACTTCTCGAGATTGAAGGGCGAATTTGAGGGCGTGGACAAGCAAAAGCCACCTCTCGATGAAATCCCACACGTAATGCGCTTCAATAATCGAATGATTTTCCAGTGAGGACTTGGTTGGGGTGCAAGTTCATCCCGGATTACAGCTTCATCCTCGACTTCTCAGACGATTGCTATTCGTACAGCATGTTCTTTAAACCAGGGGTCATATATGTTGCGCGAGGCGTATGGTCTAGGAGGATTCGCCTATAAATACGTTCACGATGTGCACCCGTTCGGCATGCGCAGATCTTCAAACTTCAATAGCAGCAACCTCAAGCCGGCAAATTCTCTTTCGTCTCCTTAACTTTACCCCTCGCGAAAAATGTACGTTGCTTAAGCGTCCCAAGCCGCCCTGTTTACTGGGCTGCCACCACCCAACGCTGCACCACCTCAATTGCCAAGCGGTACCGTCTTGCCGTACAAGGACCCGTCGTGGACCAGTGGCAAACTGGATATTCGCACGACAGACAATGTCCCGAACGTGCGTCACCAAGTTCAGTGCCCTTTGATTGATTGTTGTACCTACATTGCGTTCAACCTACCGGTTGTGACGGTGATGACGCTCATGTACCATGTGCACTCGGTAGCTCCAGGAGAGAACGTCGCTAACCTCAAGTGGACCGGATGTTCCGTTGACCTGGTCGGGATTGGCTATACCCTGCCGTTTGGCGTACGGATTGAACGGCACGATTGCCTCGTTTTTTTTTTTTTTTGGCAGACTGTAGATCTTACTCGTGGCGCCATCGAACTCTTCTTCCACCTAGACTTCAAGGGGTTACGTCAGATAATCTTCCTTGCCGAATTTCAACCCGGCGCGATTCATGATATCCAGATCCGGGCTAGGAACGACCAGGCGTCATCTGCCCGCTAGCGACCAATGGTAGATCGACATATAGACGCATTGTTCGCTCATCCAAATGGTTCGGGGCCGTCTTTCAGCAATATATCAGGATCAATTACAACCAAGGAGGTGGCGAATCTGGCGCATGTCGGCTTTGACGACAATATCAGCTCATTCCTCTGGGACACGGTTGTACCCGTCAAGGAAGTCATCGAGCCCTTACACGTTACGGCGACGAGCTTGCCGAACCCCGGTGCGCTCAGCAGAACTCTTCGCGGAGCCAACAAATATCCTCTTTCGCAGACGCACACCATATCGCTGAACAATTCCACGTCTCCGACCATCACGGTTTCGACGGAGGACCAGCTCATCACGGGGATTTCGTCGACGCTCACCGTTTCCGACACGATGGAAGCGGGTGTGCTGGGGCTGGTATGGAATGAAACGACCACATCATGGTCTGTGACGGTCAATTTCCAGTACACCCATACCACAACCAGAACGATCTCGATGACGAAGATGGTGGATCTGAATATCCAACAGCAAGTCTAGGCCCCGCCCAACAGTAAGTTCACCACGACATTGTTGGTCAGCATTGGCCAGCATCCCCCAACTATGTAAGACCTATTTGTACACCGGTAAGTTGACGAGAAAGGATTAAGAAATTGTAAGTACAAGACTACTGCCATTCGTTGGTATAATGTCCCCATGGTTGGGGCGCAGCCGGATCCCGCGAATAATAATGATATAAGCGGACTGAGGACGTTGAGATCTCGATGACAGGCGCTCCTGCGGTTGCTACTTGGACGGAAATCGTGTCGACTCCGCTCTAGATTTTCGTTGTCGCTGTAGCGGGCTCTGGGTGTAGGGGACGAATATAGTGATGATTGAGGATGAGATGTTGGCCTAGTCAAGGACACGATGCAAATGAATTTCTACCACAGAGCCCGAAAGCTCCTCCTATCCATGATCATCCCTTGGCCTCAGGAGAGAGGACAATGAAGACCACTATGGAATGGAGGAGGTATACGAAAGGGAATTCAAAGCCTTTCACATGCTTCATTTGTTTCATGCGGTAGCACCGTTAGTTCTCTACATTCAAGAAGCAACGCATGGAGATTCCAATTCAAGGCAAATGGAGTGTTATACAGAAGTCTTTGATGGTCTACTGACAGTAGATACATTTGTTTCCCACTTAATACTGGCTGCGCACATTCAATTACTAGGCTATAATGGATGATCAACGGGCACAAGTGACAATACTGACTGCCCGTTACGACTCCAGCTAGGTAATCGCACGAAGAAGGAGGGGGGACAAAGCTATCCAGCAAAGGCTAGGCTCACCTTCATCGTAGTTTTAGTCCAAGGCGTGGTTAAGGCCTTGATTGGCCTCAATACAGAGGGTCGACGGGGATTGTACCTAGGCAAGTGATTCCACTAGGTATTCGATCCGTGACACGGGCAGAGGACTAGCCGGATTGAGTTCACAAATGATGTACTCCTGGGCGGAAAACGGCCCGGGGCCCGTTCGAACTCTAGCTTGCAGATAGATGATGTACAGCTTCAGTTGGGTCAGTAATCGCTCGGGATTCCTGAGCGATGAGTTGCGTAACGCAACTTGCGTCTACGGTCTACCTGTTGCTACGATGCCGACTTTTGCCACTTGAAACAAAGGTAGATCTTTGACGCGCTGTAAAGTCGGCACCGGTCTTGAGTCCTCGAGAATACCAAGGTAGCCTCCATCCTTGCGTCTTCGTCGTAATAATTTGGTGTTATTGTCAGCCCTATCAGGGAGCATTTTCGGAAAAGAAACATCAATGATCAAGCATCTGACTTATACCGTTCCCGCGTATCATGACATGGTCAGTAAGAGGTCCAATACTCACCTGTCATCTAAAAAACACGTGGACGATACTATTGTCAAAGGGAATCATTATAGGTCATGAGGACTTTCGAAGTCCATAAACCCTACCGAGCCCTCCGACATTGTTTTTCTTGCCCCAGAAGTTGATAGAATTAGCACCGAAGACGCGAAGAAACAACAAACCTAAATAAGAAACGCGAGATTGAACAAGTTGTTGAGTTGAAAATTTTGAGGTCGAGACGTGTTTTCTGGAAAGCGATATGTACCTTCTAAGCCTATTAATATTTGATATGAAGAGTTCGATGATGTGGCTTCTTGACTTGCAAGTGAACAAGGTGAATGAACCCGAAATCTGCACTGGCTGTCGTTATTCAGGTAATACCTATTTTTGAGACCCTGATGGTTAGGCAAGAGTATGAATATGAAATCGGCCAGGCCATATCCAACTGCCAAGTATCGAAAGCGAAGGTTGTGACGTCGTCATGTGGCGATAATTACCTCCCGTCACAGATAGAATATTCATATTGGTAAAGTACCTAAATTTGTGAAGCGAATTCTATAAGTCCCCGTTCTCAACTTACCAAAATAAGAAACGTTCCCGACACGCAAAATCAGCGTCTTCGCCGACAAACATCTCGAACATCTTAACCAGAGTGCAAATAACCTAAAAAAAAAGACGAAAAGCGTCTTCGCGCAACGCAAAAAGGACCTGACGTCAGACCTTCCCAAAGCAGCAACGCACTGTGTCAACGGACCAATTAGAACTTAGCGTACCGAACCGCGCCTCAAAGCTTAATGTGAAGTGGGTCCTTCGGTCTTGGCGCTTTCCCAACGCTCAAATGAACGAAGGCAGGGGTGGGGCGTTAGATTGGGGGTGATTTTACGGAATAATAATAGCGATTTAATATAAGTACAGACGATTAAAAAGACCAAAAGGACCTTGGCAAGGCAGACGACGATAGTGTGGGGGGGGGGGGAGAGGGAGGGAGGGAGGTATTTTTTTCTTTAAATTAAAATTTCTCGAAATTGGGAACGTAGGTAGTAAGTAGATAGGTATAGGTAGGTAGGTTAGTGTATTCCGTATGTCGTTGCTATAGGGTCTGCGCCATCGGATAGGTATAGGTAGGTACCGGTAGGTAGTGTAAAGCAGGTATTGTACATACTTAGGTAGCAGCGCCGTGGCCATTTGTCCCCTTCTAGGTACTTAAAGGTACCGTCTAATAATAGCCATGCCATCGGCTTTTGATCGCCCCCCCCCCCCCCCCCCCCTCCCCGGGCCCTCCCTTCCCAGTTCCCACCCCATACCTAAAGAGATGAAATATTGCGAAAGCCGCCAACGGAACGCCTAACGAATGAAAAGACCCAGGGGATGAGTAAATAATAATTAGGTATACATTGTAAAAAGCCCGGCCGCGTAATTAACTTATTCAATATGGAACAAAACAAATATTATTATATGTTTTTTTTTTCTCTTGGGGGTCTAAGCTGAATCCGCGGCGCCCGAGGACTTGAATTCCTGCCTGGGAAGAAAATAGGGATTGGTGCTAGTCTGTTCGTATTCTTGTGGGTTATAGTTGCTGGTACCATGTGTTGTGATTGTATGCGGTGCGCTCTGGTGTCGTGAGTGATTCGCAACAAGTGGGACGGGCTGGCGCATGTAGGGGTCAGGTGCGTCAACATGTGATTGCGAAAGGGAATAATTATGGGACAGCATAGCGCTATGATCTCGTCTCTGAAGCGGCCCTGGAAGCGGAGGAGTCGACTCAGAGTAGCCTTGCATGTAATATTGCGGCTGGAACTCCAGGTATGCACGATTATACTCCGGATTCTGAGGGAATTGACAATACCCCGACATTGATCTTTGGTGTGTCGTAGGCTGGGGACTTGTTGGGCTTAGCGGTATCTCTGGCATTAAGGGCTGATCGATCAGATATTGGATGCTCGGGAGAGTTGACGGTCCACTGCTCGGGTTATGTGCGCCGTTGTAGGGATTGGCACTATACCCAGGACCACGGTAAGGTCGCTGTACGTGACCGTTCTGAGGCTGCGGAGGAATCGAGGGATGGTAACTTAGATCGGATGCCTCTCCCAAGATCGACCCCATATCCATAATATTACCCCCCGGGTGAATCCTTTCCGACATGTGATCAGTGCCATTGAAAGGTCCATTGCTTCTCGCCATTTGCTGATGATTAGGAGACAGCGCTGGGTTGTCAGGGCGCCAATAATTAGGATTAGGTCCTGTGGTGGTATGGTTGCGTCGCGGCGACAGCACATGGGCATGGGCATGCGCCGTGACATCGACTGAAGTAGTCCTGCTGTGCGCAGCGCGCTGAATGGTATCCATACCGTTACCGACGTGATCGGTCCCTTCATACTCAGCGCTTCCTTCCCTTGAAATATTAGGCAGAAACTCTATGTCGGGAATTTGTGAAAGCTGGCCCTGGTCAATCAAACCCTGGATCTCCTTTACGATCGCCTCGATCTCTTGTGTACTATATCCGTCGCGGCACTTGGCTCTCAGCCAGTCGGGAACAGCAGTGCCGTTTATGACGGCATTTTTACCCGAGTTGGCGCTGTTACCACTGCTGTCGGTCTCCCCCTCGTTCATGGACCCTCCCTGAAGACGGTTTGATTCGCGCTTGCGCAGGGCCAGAGACCAAGATTGAACGACCCCGGGTCGCCCAGCATTTTTGTTCCGATCGCTCCACGCTTGAAGGCGGTTAAGCTGCAATAAAACCAGGTCACATTGAATTCTCGTATACTCCGCTCCATTTCGGTATCGAGAACGTTGGTAGTGTTTGCGGCAGTAGTGGACCCAAACAAACTGGGGTATCTTCCTGGTACACAGCTTGTTGCGCCCGAAGATGTGAGATATGGCTTTCCGCAAAGACGAACCTGTATCGCAAGTAGCAGAATACAAGCATCTGGGTTTTTCATCCATTTCAAGGGATGTGGGAAGGGGGCCACCAACGTCATCCATTACGTAGTTTGATCTCGTTTGGGTATCGCTGGTGTACAGGATAGTGTACACAGATTTTTTTTTTTTTTCGAGATTAGCTGGAATCGGAAAGTCTAGATCGTGTTCTGGTTCTTTGGTGCTGATATCGAGTCAGATGTAAGAAAGTGACTTTGGGACACAGTAGGAAGGTATAGGGAAAAGTGAGAAGGAAAAGGTTAGCATGGGAGCTCGTTGCTAAATAGACAGTGACAGTAGAAGATTATGCTCACTTGGGTTGGGAAAAAAAATGGATAAATACCATTTAAGGCGAGGGCAGCGACTTGTACCTTAACAACGTAAAATGACTGTTATGGTGGTGAATATATTGTATTGGTGAATCAATGCTTTCCTCTTAGTCGTGAATCAACTGATCAACTGATTCAATGCATCCTCACTAGTGAGTCCAGGTTCGTGACCTACCAATGAATGGAATCTCGCCGCCTATTATTATGTAAACGGAGTTCGCCAGGTGTGTCATTGACGATCATCACCTAGTACGCTAGAAGGGCTCCTGTGATTATTATATCGACATATAATAGTTCGAGCAAGGTTGCATGTACCCAATCAGAGAGATACTGAAAACTACGAACTTAAACCCTAGATTTTCACCCGAACACATAATTGCAGGTAAGTCAAACTCGCCTGGTGCTGTTGATACGAATGCTGTGTGCCGTATGTTGTGTACTGCCGAAACCAAAAGCTCGTCTGTGACCAGACCTTTGCAGACAATCTGACGTGTTCAGGTACGTTGGTAGGTAAGTAGGTAGTTGGTTAGGTAGGCATTCATGCACATGGAGACAGGGGGAGGGGGAGGGGACAGGAGGGGATTGGGATTGGGATTGGGATTGGGATTGGGATTGGGATTGGGGTTTGTGGCTATTAAAGATAGCTGTTTACCTAATCTGTGCAGACAGGTCTGGGCGGGGTGAAAGTTAAGATGCAGGTTATCAAAGAAGCAAACATCATCGTAATCCGTACCTTGCCTTTGGCTACATGGTAATGAGTTGTTAGTTAGTTAGGCTGTGAACATGGTTGATTGCGATGCAATTTTAGACTTGACTGCTTCGTAAGTTGCTTTTAGCAGCTTGCTTAGTACCAACGTATGTAGCACTCCTAATGGACTCCTAATGGACTGTTAATGAGGGTGGCCAAGCGCAGGAGTAACTCACAAGCCGGCCCTGCTGTCTTTGATGGTAAGAAATGAAGTATGAGGTAGATTAGGAGGTTGCTTAAAAACCTCCTGAAGTGGTGTGCAATTGCTGGGCTGTATCTGAAATCGAGGCCTTGATTAGTGGAATAGCGTTTCACTGTGATTGTTACATTTGTTCCAGAAGCACGTGTTATGGCTGTGCCCGTGCTGGTGAAGTAGGTAATTGTACCGGTAAAGGTATGGTAGGGTATCCTATTCCCGTACCATGTACAGCTAGATTGTCGCTCGTCTCTATATCTGCTCGGTACTCAATACTTGCGATTAGCCATCTGAACGACGACAATAGTCTGGTCTACTTTTATAGAATAATGCATCCCCCCGTACTTTGTACAGGTTCAAGTCTGTTAATTTACCTATTACTTTCCATATGAACTGAGGCCCGACCGTGACTATCGCCATGTCGAGGTCTAAGTGTAAGTATGTAAGTAGGTACTTCTTCAAGTAGGTACTTTGATTTCCAAGCGGATCCACTGGATAGTGTAGACAAGTTCAAGGATGTACCTAAATAGAACTTGAAGGGTCAACTCATGCATTGCATGCATGCATCTGAATCAACACATGGCATGCATATCCGCCACCCTGGATCTGGACATCAAACCATCTCTTCTACTAGTCTAAGTAACCTCGATCGAAGCTGAATTTTGAACTGTTGAGCGTGGTTTGTTACCTATTACATACTCAATTATAGTTACCGGTATTCCGTAATGTTTATCCCTGTCAGGTTTCATTGCCAGTCAAGAGTCTTGTTCGGTTCTGGTACCGACCGGTCTGTAGGTACGGGATCCGTATTTAGGGGCACATCTTATTACCACCACAAAGACTACCTACCTACCTATATATAGGAGTGCATACTACCTACCGGTGGTACCTCCACTACAAAGTACATATCTAGTCCACCGTCTTAGTGTAGACACAATCTTCCCATCCTAACTGTTAATTGAGTCTTGGCTACCGTCCTGTGTATTGTGTACACTACAAACTCGTGTAGATAATGAACATCGATGGACTAATCTTGATGTCCATCGCTGCAGTGGGCCGTCGAGGTTGTGCCAGGTCAAGTTCGGGCCGTGCGTAGGATGCTCGACTAGGTACATGCTGTATTTGGGCTGAAGTCCCCGATTTTAAATACCTAGTGTAAATGTCTACGCAAATGAATTTCCTTAGTGTCTTCGGCTTTCTGGCCTTCCACCTACCTACCACTTAGGATTCAAAGGCCGTGTTTGCCGGATGCTAGTCAGTGATTGGGGTTTTACGGCAATGAAGCATGCCCTGGAGTTTAGCTCCGGCATTCGTTCGATTCAAGCCTTTCTCTAACGACAGCGCTATGAACAACACCGATGCCTACTATATTTCCATGCTTCTTATACCTACCTCAACCGAGCAGGATACACACAAAGGACATAGATGTCGGTATCATCAGACTAGGTACGCAATGTAAATGATTATTATTATTATTATTATGTCAATTCTTTTTTCACTATTCCAAACATTTGCAGCGATCACGTAGGTCTACCTATCTCACTATTACCGACCTCACTCTTAGGTAGGGCGTTAACAGCCCTAAGAAGTCCACGGTCTGGCAAGGTAGGTAGATCTACCTACCTACCTAGAAGGTCAACAGGGTCAATATTTACGGAATAAGGATCCGTAGGTACAGTTAGAGTCAAAATGTCCCAATTACCCAAAGTTAATGTAGTTAACAACTAAAACAATAAAAGGCTCTAGCTGGATACGAAACGCTACCTACCTATTACCTATATCGAAGACACTATCTCAAATCTTCATCAGCAAATCTTAATTAAATCATAGTACCGGTAAGTCTCAACCCGTGGCTATGGTATGGTATACCTATACTACCGGGGTTGTACCCAGAGAGAAGCGACCCTGGTAAATGGTCATCGCTGCTTGTATTGGAATCTCGACACTGCTGTAGTGAGCTCTGTTATTCTTACAATTTGCCCATACATATTATAAGATTCCTTCTTCTTCAAACGTTGATAAATCAACCAAGCCTCTATGATGAAGACTTCTTGCTATCTGCCAAAACAATTCGTTTATACTTTGACATGGGTGTGCTTGCAGAGGCGAAGTATTCGTCATCGTCATTTTGCGCCCGTAATTAACCTGAAGAGCCTAACCCGATGCTGAATATATTCGACTACCAAGGTCAGTTTAGCCTTGCTCTATTGTACTCAAGGGTGTTCAATCAGCCAGATTGGGTTGTTCAACGGGCTGCAGTGGATGGATTGGGTGCGGGACATCCTATCCAGGCAACCATATAACTTGAGAAGTCGAATGACGTGGGTTGGTGCCACGAGGCACCCATACTTCTTTGCTTTGGATCATTATGCCATGGTGGCACGGCTCGTTTGATGCAATTGACAACGTGGTCCTAGACGATTAATACAGCGACAACAATTGGAGATAGCATCATATATAATCAGAAACTTCGCATGTAGGGAAGGATTTCTAAGGTCCGGACGACTTTGGTAGAAATACATCCAACGGTTCATCGGATCTCGAGCTAATTTACTATATATCGTCAATTTCATGAATTCTCCAGCCATTCAAGTTTTTAGTTATGAACTGATTTGCACATAATACCGTTGAGAAAAGTAAAACACAGGGCTCGTTTTATAGCTGTGGGATGGCTGGGGGATGGCTGGGGGACTCGAAGCCGGGCGCCGGAGTCCCGGACTATAATGCGCACGGGCGGTGCTGTATGGCCATGCGAAAGCGACTTCAGAGTTCGTGCTCCGGTGGAATCGTTGAGTCATTGTATCTCGCGAGTTGTGTGTAGGCACCCTCTTAGACGCCTACGGTGGATGCAGCAAACCGGCAAGCTGCTTGGCCCTTACTTCGGCCACATCAGCACGACCACCCTGAAAGCCTGATCACCACCGCCGCTGTTGACGGGTATAAGATCTCATACGGAAAGACATAGCTTAGCCAAATTCGGCCACTGGCGGGATCTGGTCTCTAAAGAATCGGTGAGGGTGGGTTTGGTGCCTCACTTGCCTGAAAGGATGGCATACACAGCAGCTAAAGATTTCCGGGCTCGTACAATGCAACCTCCAACGTCCCAGTTGACTGGGCGCCCAACCCTTTTCTCTTTCGTTGCGATATCTTCCCAATCGTAGATTCTCTTCTGCCTATACTTCTTGCTGCTTGTAGGTAGGAGATATTTTTAAGAGTAGCACGGCATTGTGCGCACGCCATCCTAAACAACAGAGATAAATTCTCCGAATTTAGCGCGATTGGACGCACGATGGAAGCCGGACGGGTTGTTTAAGGACTAATGTGATTCTTTTCTGTAAGGCATTGCCGCTTCAGCCACGTCATCCGATCTCCCGAGATCGGGTAGGTAGATTCTTCTCACTTTTGCAGGCAAGGGCCGCGAGACACACAACATAGTTACGATTTCCAGTATATGGGACGAACATAGAATAGAACAACGGACAAATAAAGAGAGCGGTAACGAACCCAAGAAAGATGCCTGGCTTACATAGCGACTCCGACTCTTTAACTATTTAACCCTGACGGGGCGCTTTGAGGTCACATTCTGGATAGGTTTCTTGGCGGCGAGTGTTGGCGAGGTACGAATGATGATTTGATGCTGCCGTAGCGGTAAACTGCATCAATGCATGAATTCTATCCTTTCCACGAGAATGCACTTGATGGCAAGAGAGCAGCAACACATAGACACCATGAGCTAGGTCCAAGTGCCTCCTTTTTCCTTTCTGGCGCTCACTCTTCCCGGGATGCAGTATTGGGTTGACTGGTAAATCGAAGAATCGATATGCAACCAGCCTGCTCGGAGATTTGGTGAAACTTGCCCGGGCTGCTGCATACTGTCATTCAGTGCCTGCTGTTTCGTGAGCCTTAGGCCATGATGATGCACAATTCTTGTGTAATTATTAGGCATTTGTGCATCAGAGACTGCGCCCGCGAGTTTGGGCCCCTATATCCCCCCGTAATTGTTAGGCCAGTACCAATGGAACCGGCATGTCAGTCAGGGTGTTTGTTACTCAACAAGAAGTCACCACGCAGACATGACATGATTCTGTCACGGGGTGGAATGCTGTGCTCGCAGAACGGCAATGGCTAGAGAAATGGTGTTGAAGGCACACAGAAAGCAGTGCCCAAAGCACCACCGCATGTCAGTTACCGTTGAAAAGCGCTGGTTATCCCAAACACGAAACTCTCCATGCCGGAATCGCAGGGAGACCGGAGTACAGTTGGTGGTTCCAAGTGCATGCGTGGCATCCAGATCAGAAAGCAGTTAAGGCGGTGAAATCGTAGAAGCCAGGAAACCTTTCAGCGGGCATTTGTTACAAGGTGCACTACATCTCATCCGCGGTCGGAAGTGGCTAGGTGCATTGCGAAGAAAATGAACGGAGATGGCTCACTTTTGCCCGTTTGCCTGAAAGGACAAGATGCTAGCATCTTGCTTGCACGGCAGCGGAGCTCATAATCCGTGAGATGGTGTTGAGAAGTCAACGTAGTGAGAGAAAAATTGCAGGGGCTGCACTGTCGTGCACATTGGGTTTGCCAAATGAGCTAGGTAAGCATCGTGATTCGTGTGGGGGAGACGGACAGACCTGGATGCCCCCCGGGCCCCGAAATGATACCTAGATCGATCGATCTGTCCCAGATGGTTGTTTGACAAGGAACCGTTCGTTGATTAGTATCATCAGCAGAGATCGCATTCTTAGACCAGACGAGGATCCGAGAGGTGAACGGATTACACAACTGAATAAGACTGTAATACAGCTCAACTCCAGATGATTGAACGGATGTTCATCATGCTACTCCTTTTGCTTACCCCTACCTCGGCCCAGATATGACGTTCTTCTGTGCGTTTTCACCGGAAAAAATACAGTATAGGTAGAGTCTGAAGATGAATGACAGAGGACGGTGTAGGTATTACCGGTATTAGATAGGTAACCAGCGAGAATCGGGATACATAATCAGCGGTGTCACGTGCACTTATGGGTCTGACCTAGTTGACTCATTATTGTGGATCTTCTTTGGCAGCTTCTTCGTCTACGATCCGTACGTAGGCAGGCACTCCGTAAGCTTAGGTCATGTAGGTACCTAAGGTAGAAATTCTCCCCTCTTCGGGTTATGGTTCTGCAATCTTTATCCCACAATTTTGCCTCGACTTGGTCATCTATCTACCCTTGTGTGTAATAAGTAGGTACTTGTGTACTGGGATGCGAGGCTGTGAGTTGCTGCAGCTATTCTTCTTGGTAAGGAACTACACATGCTTGCCTGTACCTATACAGAAAATACGACACGGATAGATACACTATCGGTCTCTGGGTACACTACCTGCCTACACCACACCAAATCGTCATCGCGACTTTCCATGAAGCGAGATTTATTACTGGTGCCTCCTAGGTAGCCCAGTCATCCCCTCAGTGTACCTACTTCTCTACGGTAGGTACGGAATAGTGACAAGGTATCTAGATTGGTCTGTCTGGATCGACGACAGACAACCCCAGCTTGGCATACCCGCGTACTGTTTGGCCTTCGCCGGGCTCGTACAACTTACAAGCATACTACCTACTTAATGCCTATACGCGGATATGACACTATGTACGTAGTGTCAGCCCAGAGTTGAACAATTACTTTTAGCCCGACTACCTAATGCAATGCCAGGGAATTGCTAGGTGTATTACTAGGTATTACGGTATGATGCTGACAAACTTCGGTCGAGATTCGGCCGAATGGCTTGGCATGGTCTCCAGGGATGGCTGTCAAGTCTTCAACCGTCGCCTATGCCATTCTTTCGTTCTCATTTCATCCATAGGCCCATCTACTCGGTTCATTAATGACTTAGCCAGACCTTGACAGTTTACTAGATTTGTACCGCATACATAGTTACATTTTACCTCGAAATGGAAACCGAAAGGGGCGCCCGTCATCGCAACTCTGATGACGATACTTCCAGATTAAAGCGGAGGAAAGTCCGTAAAGGTACACGTAGCTGCTGGGAATGTAAGTACCAAGCCCTTTGGATTACCGCAGAATACGGTTTGATGCGAAGTTCTATGAACAGGCAGACGTCGAAAAATTCGCTGTCTATACCCTTCAGAAGATGCCACGGTATGTGTCAATTGCACATCTCGTGGCACAAACTGCGTGAGCCAGGAATTTCCCGACGAGCAAACACCAGCACCTGACCAAAAGGTCACGCAACGGTTAGTTCGCGTGGAAGAGATGCTTGAGAAGCTGGTGGAAAGGATTATGCCAGGTTCTTATACTGTCAGCCCACGGGTTACTCAAAATGCTTCATCCGCTTCGGCGGACGCCATTGATCCGGATTCGGCCGACAATGAGTGTCCTTTCGACTCAATCGTGAAGCCTCCTATACTAAAAATACTTACACCACTACGAGACAAGAGCAAGCCGCCCATCACGGACTGCCACTCAGACAACCTATCAATGTCAGAGTCGAATCAGCATGAGCCAACTGTCCTGAGTCACAAGTACGAAAATTTTTCAAAAGCATTACATGGATTATTCCCTTGTCAGAAGGATATCGACACTATCACTGCGTCGAGTTCAGGAAGCTGGTTAGTCAGCATGCTCTTTGTTCAGAGCCGCGATATAGCTGAGGGGCGAACTGAAGATCCGACATCTGTCAGGAATGTGCCCAATATCGGATCACATCCCGTCGTACTTGCAAGAAGACTGATGCAGCTCACGCATTGTATCCAGCAGCTGCAGCCTTCTATATCGGACAAGCTGGCCTTGAAAACGCCGACCCGTTGTTTGATGGCCAAGTACGTTTCTGCAGTCCTAGATTTAGTAGCCTACAATGACGACCTAGTCGGTTACTCCGAAGGAATTGAGATGCTAGCTCTGATCGCGATTTACCACTCCAATGCCGGAAATCTGCGGAAGTCTTGGCTCATTAGTCGTCGCGCGTTATCGATTGCCCAGCTCATGGGCGTTGACAGATACGGCGACAAACCGCTCAAGTCTGCTGATCCCACCTCTAACCCATTGACTAGGCCTAGAGCAAAGGTGGTTTGGTTCTGTCTAAACTTTATAGACCGTTACTTGTCGCTTACCTTAGGCCTTCCAGCCGGCGTAGATGACAATTCGTTCTTGGCCCACGAGGCCGGCGATTCGGCGAAAGAGAGGCTAGAGAAGCAGCACGCAGTCATTATGGGTGCTATCATAAAGCGCAACAGTAGCAAAGGAGTGACATGTTTGAATACCACACGCGCGATTGATAGCGAACTCGAAAAAGCAGCGCGCAGTGTCCCGTCTGACTTCTGGAAGTGTCCATCGGCTGGCGCCCCCAAAAACGCAGACCCCAAAGATTTCTTTTGTGTCATCATGCAAATGATGTTGCAGGTGCATCATCACAACCTCCTCATACTACTGCATCTGCCCTACATGCTACGGGATCCGAAAGAACGGCGCTGGGACTACAGCAAGGCGACGTGCGTTAGCTCATCACGACAACTTTTACGCACGTTCTTGATGTTGCGCGAGATGAGCAAGTCTTCATTCATGTTCCGACCCACGGACTACAGCGCGTTGACAGCGTCTATGACGTTGCTCCTCGGATACTTAGATCCTAAGTTACAAGCGCAGGACCCGGCCACAACGTCAGATCGAGCGGCAGATCGCACGTTAATTCAAAGTGCGCGTGATAAACTCCTACAAATAGCCGAGCAGAATGATGATAAAGTCGCTCGGGACGCCGCCGGCATCATCGGTCGTCTCTTGCCTTTGCTAGATCCTGACCTCATGGCAAATGCCGGCCAAGGCGGAAGGAATGAGCACGCGGGCGAAGCGCCAGTTATACAACTGGAGATCCCTTACGTAGGTACGATTCATATTAATCCTAATATGTCTGCCAATACAGATTATCCTCGACATGATACGCCGCGGCAGGCGATGCCAACTTCTACCACCACCATCTCTACCACTAATACCACCACCAAAAGTCACGTTCATCCCGCTACTTCCACCGCGGCAACGAATCCAATGACTCCTCCGAACGCCGTCTTGACTCGGCATAATTACTTGTCTGTTCCACAATTTCCTGCACTTTCTCACTATCCAACAAGCTGGGCCACGCCCTCGAACCAACAAGGCTTCAAGCCCATTGAAGGAAGCGAACAAGCAGAGGCATCCGACTTACTACCACTCCCACTGGACTATGGTTCAGCTGAGTCTACCTGTATCAATGATTTCATGCCTACAATGCAATTCAGGTGGTCACAGGCGGAGCTTGCTCACTCCGAGCTTGCGGCCGAGGCCGACGAGTGGACGTTTCAGGGTTTCGACACGGCGTATTTCGAGAGTGTTTTTTCGTCCAATGCGACATATTCTTGAGGTCAGGTGGACGATGTTAATAGTTTGTGACACAATCCTGATAAATCTTGCAAATTATGAAATGAAGCTCGCAACATATTCGAGCGAAACCGGTGTGGTGTTTGACATGTATTTTTATCTCGGGGACGTCTCCCAACGTCACATTACAGCTACAATTACCGCCGTTGTTCCCCGGCCTGCTTGCTACATAAGACGATTTCATTTTGTTCACTGGATCACATGTATGGATAGGCAAGCTTTGTATTCATAGCGAAATGATTGCGATTTTATTTGCGCGAAGACGCATTCATGCTTTCTGCTACTTGGGCATCATCAACTAGGTATGTGATGTGTGCCAGAAGGGATGAGTGTACATGATGGATCAGCTTCCAAACTGATGAGAGAAAACCAGAAATGACCTCAATATAATCCAGACCTGAGCCAGGAAACGATGATCATCCGTTTTACAATCTATTCCATGCGATGCGACGTCCTTCAAAACAAACTCGTAGTCTCCTCCCGAGAGCAGATATCCATGCCCCTTATCCTTGGGGACTGATCAGTCCAATCAACATTCTCTTTATCCCTGCAATCTGTGCTTCTCTCTTATATACCCTCCTCCGCAAGTTTTGGCAATCAACATGGCAAATCTATGACAGCTAAAGTCTTCCGGCAAAAGTAAAACAAAACTCCAAGGCGATTTCATGGCAGCCCGACCAATGCTTTCGTTACATCAAATATAGTACCGTCGTGATGGTACTGGTGCTTCACTGATACGCCTCATCGTTGGCATATGTGAACTGATTCTGAGCGACTTCATGGCATCCCGACCAATGCTTTCGTTAGATTAAGTATAGTACCGTCGTGTTGATACTGGTGCTTCACTGATACGCCTCATAGTAGGCGTAAGTGAACCGATTCCGAGTGACTTTTATACGTTTTAATGTGTGGCTCGTAAGACTAATAGAGGCGATGACTGATGGGGAGGTGGTGGTTCTCGTATATATGCTGCTACGGTGGCAGCAGACTTCTTTCAATTGCGGCAATGATATGGAGAGTGAGGTTGGCGGCGAATTTCATGCTGGTCAGCTGCAAATAGTACCCGTTGGTACTTGAATAGATGGTATGAGGTTGGGTTAGCCGAGGTTTCGTCGGCCTGGCTGATGTCTGGGAGCGAGGAACCGATCCGATGGGCTTGGGATCCTTCCATGATAAGAGGTCTGTGCGATTTCACCTTCTTGTCCGCCAGTTCGATGATTCTGGATCTCTCGGACAAACTCATCAAACCCAGGTAGTCTGGGTGGGCTTTGCGGGACATTTTCTCGTCTGCCGATCATATGGTGTCGGAGCGATACGTCATACCGATCCAGCGCCCCCGGTCGATAAAAAGGGTTGGGGGCTTCAAAAGCTCCTTGGTGGTCCCTTTCTGAAGGCCTGATGGGTGGGAGTGGGAATGGGAGGTAGAAATCTCGTAGGGGGATTCTACCATCCGGGTTCAAGCGGATATATTCCGCGAGCTCATTTGTATACGACCTCGGGGGAGGTTGATATTGTGGGATGTCGCGCAGCCGGATGCCGTCCTCGCTATCCGAGTTATCTTCTTTGAACCCGCGTAGCTGATTTTCCATTTCGCTTTCTGGGCTCTCTTTCTTGGGCTCGAGCTTGATATTAATATCCGATGCTGCGTCATCTCCCTCTTCGCCTTCTCTGCGAGGCGACTTAGGGGCGTCCTGGACTTCCTGTCCTAACGCTTGCTGATATGGGCCCCGGAGGCCCTCATCCAGTGGCTCAATTTTGATATATGGCGACGATGGGGCATCGTCCGCCTGCTCCTCCATTTCATGGTGAGTGCTTGAGGAGCCATTACCGCCTTGTCTCAATGACGGTGTCGACGAGACATTATCCTGCGATTCATCTGGTCGAGGTTCGGGGCTCCAAAGGACACTATATCGTGGGGTGTTCGGCAAATACTCGGGACTCAGAGGGACGCTTTCTCGTGGGGTGTTCGGAAAATAGTCAGGGCTCAGAGGGATGCTTCCTCGTGGTGAGCCCGGATAAAACTCGGGGCTCGGAGCGACACTGCCCTCTGATGATTCCGTATAATACTCAGAGCTCGAAGGGACACTGTCTCGCGACGAGGCCGGGTAATAAGTAGTAGCGGTCGCGACGCTGTCTCGTGGCGAGTCCGGATAAAAGTTAGGGTTCGGACCGACACTATCTTGCGACGAGGCGGGATAGCAAGTAGTGTCGCTTTCAGGGATACTGTCGGGCGATGAGTCCGGATAATAATTAGGGCTCGAGATGCCGTAGCTTGTTTGTCCCTGGGTTCTATAATAGGGCGTAGGACGTCGCCAAAGGAGTCGTCGTCTGACCGGTCTAAGGTCAGGGCTAGAAAAGGGGCCTTGCCCGTCTGATTCGATAATTTGACTCTCTTGTCCGTACTCTTCATCTTCAATCGATGTAATGACAGCATTCGGCGAGATTTCGTCGTCTCCACGTTCCTCTATTGTTCGCTCAGAGCTGGAGGGGCTAGAGCTTATTCTGCCGGCTCTGAAGTCCGACGTGAATATAATATATTCTTGCTGTACGTTGCTTTCGTGGTTTGCCTCATTTTGGCTCTCCGCGACGTAGCCAACCTGTTCATTCGTTTCAGAGCTTGGGGTCGACTGGACTTCGTCCTCCGATAATGGGCCAGAGCTGGAAGGGCTAAACTCTCTATGGGGTGATGGAGACGGAGCATGTTGGGCATGCCCCTCGACATCGTAGAATAATATATTTTGTCTCTCTGCGACGTAGCGGTGCCATCCATTCGCTGTAGAGATTTGGATCAACGGGACTTCGTCGGCCGATAATGGGCCTGGGCTTGAAGGGCTGAAGCCTCTATACTGGGGTGAGGGAAACGAGTATCCTCGTTGGACATCTATATAAAACGGGGTCGATGGGGGGTAAAATTCAGGCCCATCAGTTCTGCGTACGTTGTTGACGGGGGTAGCGGCATTTTCCCAGTCGATGTTGCTAGGTGTTTGGCGTGACTGGCCATTATCATCCTGGGCCGCGGTTCGAGACATCTCAGCGGGAGAATGAATGAATCTCATCTGGTTCTGTCCGTCCTCATCTGACTCGGACGACTCTAACTTGATCGAGACTGAAGGAGAACGTCCCATTGCAATCGGGCCCTGCTCCTCATTGGAGTCTTCTGGCTCCACCTTAATTAAAACATCGGGAGAGTCTCTTGCTCCCGTCTGGCTATCGCCATTTGAATCGTCATCTGAATCGTTATTTGTATCTGAATCTGAATCTGATTCCGATGATTCCGACTCCGACTTTACTGAAACAGAAGGAGAACGTTCCGGTCTCATCGGACCTTGCTCCTCTGGTTCCTCGGACTCCAAAATGATAACTACAGGAGAGCTTCTCACTCCCATCTGGTTTTGGTCCTCTTCATTGGACTCGGACTTGACTGATACGGTAGAAGAGAGTCGTGCTCTCTTTTGGCTGGGCTGTTCATCTTCAGACTCTGATCCTTCCGACTCATCAGAATAGGATCGAGTTCGCTTGTGAGTCGTTTGCTCTTCTTCTGAGGCCTCTGAGCTCTCTGGCTCTTCTGTGGCCTCTGGCTCGTACTTGATCTTTGGCTCATCTTGGACATCTGACTCCTCTGACTCTGAATCGCTCGAATAATAATAGAGGGATGGATAGCGGTCGACTCTCTCCAAGCGGTATTCATAAGACATGGTGTTGGGGCGGGGATAGAAAGGGTTAAGGCGGCGTCGACCGGCCGCGTATCCAAGTCTATGGACAGGAGTGTTGGAAGGAGCAGCAGGACTGTTCTCGCGTCCGCTGTCTGCACTTCGGGGCGAAGAGGGGGTTTTAATAAGTCGTCGCCCATTAACACTATGGGACGACGCGGGGGGAGAGACTCTGGCTCTCTTTGAGCGTTGCTTCTCTTCATACTCATCATCAGAGTCGTCGAGGACTCTCTTCACTCTCATGTTGCGGCTTGCATCTGGCGACGAATCAGGGATAGTGAGCCCGGAGGACTCGTTGCTTTGGAGAGTGGAGACCGAAGTATCGGCCTGGGAATTGTGCAAAGGGGAAGAGTCCTGGGCCTGTTGACCTGGGACAAATGGGGAGTTGCAGAGGGAATTCTGGAGAGGTGCATAGCAAGTGACATGAATTGTGTCGTGGCTCTCGGCGTACAAGTCACAGCCTTTGTACGGATTAGTTGTGATACCGTGGTTGGGTATGTTGAAAGAGATACTTACGACGATACTGGTATGTAGCGGGGCTCGATTCCCGTTGCTGTTGGTCAATCTCCTGGAAACGCCGAGCAAGGTACTCGCGTTGTGAGAGTCTGGTCTTTGGGGCTGCAGGTAGTGCAGTTCTGGATTCATCCATGTTGATACGATTGACGGGAGAAGAATCCATTGTGTACGTAAGTAAGTGATGTTCTAGAGTAAACTCCGAGACAGATGTTTCTGCTGGATGGATACTAAGTTGGGTTGCTAGAACACACTGGGTTACGGAAAAGGGGAAAACTAATAAGTGTTTAGGTAACAGAGTAAACTAAGCAATTGACAAGTTTTTTTACAATTGTCTGACGATGAAACTTGTGTTGATAGAACTGTGTTGACAATGTTGTGTTATAGAGTTGTGTTGTAGAGGTGTTTAGAAGAAGGTTGCGTTGCGGAAAAAGTGTGAAGTAGAAAGGATGGAGAGTGAGAGCGGAAGAGCGTGTTGAAGGTAAGAACTTATGAAGTCTGAACGGTGCCTCAATATCAAAAGTTGACAATAGGTACCTGCCACAATTACCTACACAATAGACAATGTAGGCAAGAGGGAAGGGTCCAGTGGTAATTTAGTTGAAGTAGTTGCTGCAACAGGAAGTAGTGAATATAAGTACCACACACAACCACCGCGTTTCGCGAGGTAGTTAACGCGTCAAGGACGCATTCACGCAATGGAAGATGTATAGTTTTTCTGGGTGAAGGTACCTGTGTTGTACATTCAGGTGGCTGGAGGAAGAATAGGGAATGCAACGGGGGCAAACTGTTTTGTATAGGCTATGGAAACACGCTCTAGCGGAGCAGTATTCACTACCTAGCGTCTCGACGACGAGGTGCCCAAACATGGAAACCTAAGAGGTACAAGGTCACTAGGTACAAGGTACTTCCCGCGGCGACGAGGTGCCCAAATATGAAAATCTCAGAGGTACGAGACCAAAAATACAAAGGTACTTCCAGCGACGACGATATCGCGTATGTACAACCAACTTGCCAGAGTAGACATCTAGGGAAGAAACATGCGTTGATACGCATCAACCCTGTGGTAATGTATTTGACTGATGCTTCAGTAAAGACTGATATCAGTACGACGCGTGACTCTACACACGTATTATTACTACTCTGGCATACGCGGGTGACAACTTATACCGTCTAAACGCGTCACCAATGGAAATACACAATAGAACAGTGTCGCTTTCCACCCTCCATTAAGTCAGGGCAATCCCAGAATATATAGATAGTTACAATGTATTACGTCTCGCAGACATTAAATCCACAATACTCTATTGGTTATTGTAATGCTTTCACTTCGCACCAAGTTCTAAGTAACGTGACTTTGGATTCAAGTGACTTGAATCGGACTGTTTTCGCAATGTAGCACGTGACAACTTTATCCAGACCACCTTCGAAGTTGACTGGACTATCAGATTCATCAAGCCTTTGTCAATTACAAGTCCCACGGGCCCAGCTATGCTCTGCTCTACGGCATAAGGTTTTAGTTCCATAATGCTCAGTTGAGAAGTCTTGCCAATATCTAAGCTAATATGTCCATATCCAGCCCAATCTCCTTTTCCCGATGCCCCTATACCACCGACAAATATGTACATTAGGACCCAACATCATAATACAACCTAAGAACTATTCGCAAAAAACTTGGTGATTTTCTGTGTCCCAGCCGATTTCGATGGTTTCGCCGGACTTTTGCTATCGTTACTCGTAGCGCTTATCTTTCGCCTACCGCCTCCTTTCCGGGGCGAAGATGTCTCCTCCTTCTCTACATTTCGACCTTTTTTCGGCGTTATTACTGTGGGCTTCTTACGCGGTGTCTGAGCCGGTAACAAGTCATCATCCGCTTCCCTCTTTACTCCCGCGACTGTGCCGCCTTTCGTATATTCTTCCGTCTCATCTTTGAACATAGACTCCTTCGTGTCGTCGACAACAAACCCCTCATCCTTGTCGACTTTAATCTCTGGTTGGCTCTCCTCCATCTTCTCAGTCTTCACCACAGGCTCCTCCTTTGGGTACCATTTCTCCTTTTTCGCCGGACTTTTCGCGAAAAAGTTCGCAATGTTCGACTTATTCTCCTTGCTGTTGATTGGGATGATGAACGTAGGCGAGTCGTTACCGACTTTTCCTACCTCCTTGCTGACGGGATAGACTTCCAGTTCTCCATCATATGGTTTTAAAAGCGACTGAAGTTCATTCGACCACACATCGCGCTTCGGGTCAAGCCACTTGTCCATGTTTTCGGATCCGTTGTCCAGAATCACAGGCATACGATCGTGCAGGAAGGTTAGCTGCTTATTCGAGTCCGTCGTTATGATGGTGTATGTGTATTGCTTTTCCTCCTCATCTAGTCGACTCGTCAGTTTTGGGTTCGGGAAGCGAGTCGGCCCGAACCGTACTACACCTCGCACACAACGAGCGACAGCATAGTTAAAAGATAGGATGGATTAGAGATAGACTTACTCTCATACAGCACAACATCCCATAAACCGGCAAAGCACATAAGCCTACCGTCCTTACGCCTGATATAATGTGGTATCTTTTCACGTCCGCCGTCCTTCTTCAACCACTCGTAGAACCCCTGCGCGACGACAATGCACCGCTTCCGCGCCTTCATAGAACTCCACATGCCGCCCTTTTGCGCCAGGGAATCATCGCGGCAGTTTATGGTCTTCATAAGTGACCCGTAGCCAGGATTGTGCTTAGTCCAGAAGGGGATGAGGCCCCATTTCATGGCTTGCAGTTTGTAATGCACGCTCTCAGACGTCTGGTCCTGGTCTGTCTTTTCGCCATGCTCTTCCGTCTCGGCGTCGAGAGAAGACGCTGGGGCGTCGTCAGTATCTTTTGACGCTTTCACGTGACGTCGAGTTCGCTGTCCTGCACCCCAATCCGGCACGTCAGCGCGGTACACTACGCCACGGTAGCCTGGGGCAAAGTTGTAGCTCTGCCTAGGCTCGTTACTTCTGCCATCGTCATTATTGTTGTTATCATTGTTGTCATCATCCTCATCATCAGGTGCCTCATCCACTGGGATATTGTCATCCCTGAACATTTGCCGGATCTGGCCCGGCCGCTGCATACTAGTGTCAGTCCCATGAGTTTGGAGAAGGTAGTCCGCAACATATATTTTGACAACTGCTGGGATCATGGGGAGTACTTCGACGACAATTCACATTATGCAATAGCACGAAACCTACCAGCGCGAGGGCGTATCGTCCACACATCCTTCAGTTGTAGAATCTAAGTATACAATCGCACACTATGTGTTCTTGAAAGCGTGCCCGGTCCTCTGCGGATAGCAAATGCAGAGGCTACCATCATCAGGTAGTACTTAGCTGTGGACGAACAAGATGGAGCGTCGACGAGAATTGATGAAAATGGATCAATAAGGGGAATATTACAATGCGAACTTGTAAGATGGTTGATAAAGCGACATACATTGAGAGGGACTTGACTAAGAATGGCGCATGTATGACGAAAGAGTCTCGGCGTTTTAGCCGCTGATCATGTGACTTGACCTGCGAAACACCACCTCTCGACCATCCAAGGCATCATTGACAAGTTTTCTTCGGAGTGTCACAGTATCATAGAGCGATATATCTGGTTAATTGGTTTCGTCACAAAGTTTCGCATTCTAAGCCGATGGTGGTCTGCCACACGAATGGCATGATATCTCAATTCATAAGAAGCTTTTCCCTGATACCCATCCCACGCCAGCAATGCCAGAACCAACCATGAACACAATATTCGCTCTTCCAGAGGCCGAATGCCTTGATGGTATATTGGAAGAGACTTGATAATGCACGGAAACCCCCGCCTAAGCTTTCGCTTAGACCTTGAAACCTCTGGACCGTCTGCGACCACGGGCCTTCTCGAACTTGCGGCCCTTGGACTGGACGTAGGGTTTCTATATTGATTATCAGCATTAAGCTTCGCACATGAGAGATATGATATAGAACATACCTTGTTCTTGTGGGGACCAAAGCCGAAGTGCTTGAAGGCCTCACGTGCGTTCTTGGGGCCACGGAGCAGAAGGGTGTTGCTTCCAGTAGGAGCACGGAGAGCCAGCTGGTCCAGAGTCAAGCACTCACCACCAGCAGCAACGACGCGGGCGCGGGCGGTAGCAGTGAAACGGAGGGCAGCAATCGTAACCTTGGGGACCTCAAGCAGGCGGTTGTCGTCGGTGATGGTTCCGACGACGACGACAATCTTGTTGTCCTGGCTACCGTGGGCAACCTGAGACTTGACACGGGAGAGGGAGACCGGGGGGCGGTTGATGCGGGACATGAAAAGGCGGCGCAGAACAACCTGAAAATAATATTAACGTTTGTTGATGGTAATGGGGCGAGCCTTGGGCCCTGGAATCGCCTGAGTCGACAAGCAATTCTCACAATGCATACCTTGTTGAAGCTGGAGTCGGTACGGCGGGCCAAGAAGCGGTAAAGCTTCACGAGGAGCTTAAGGTAGACATTGTCCGACTATACAGCACACCAAGTCAGTTTGCGTTCATCCAATCACGGCGCGGTCGCTATTGCGATTTGATTGCTAATTATTGAGTTGGATGGGAACTGGAGTGCTACGAACCTTAGGCGCCTTTCTGTGAGTGCCACGGGTGTGGTGGGAGTTGAGATCGATACCTTCATTATGCAAAGGCCAAGGTCAGCTTCCTTGGTTCAATATACTCATTTCGAGATCCCTTAAGCGCCTCATTTGAGAGGGCTGGAATACACGAGGGCGCAGCATGGGGCCAGTTCGGGATTGAATCCCTTAGACGCACACATGCCACTTGTATATGATCATTTTGCACAGAATAACGTACCCATCTTGACGTTTAGTCGGCAATCCCGAGTGTCGACTGAATGCTGTGGTGGTTGGTGGTTAGTAAAGTCGATGAGAAGAGAAAAAATCCCACGCCAAATCCGAAAAGTGCGATGTTGTGTGCGTAGTGGGGGCGGTGATAAGCGGCAATATCGATAAGAGCAAGCTAAATAATGGGTCCTGGATAATGCGTGAAGAATGCGCGGAAGAGCCACTGAAAATGAATACGCCGCTTAATTGCATTTTAGCAGTCTTAGCAGCGCATTTGTTTTAAATCGTCCCTCCACACCAAACACCGAGGTTACCTAGCTAGAAAAGCAGGACACTGGCTTATGTCAGATAGATACCTAGCAGGCCAAGTCTAATGCCCCCAGGGAGGCCGGCCGCAGCGCCCTAGACAATCACCGAGGTTACCTCGTAGATCCATAGCATTATATAATACAACACGATAAATATATACACCGTATACATGGATACAAACAACGGCCTACACAGATACCTCGGTTAATGCATCTCTTAGCGTAGGTAGCTTGCGAATGATCACAATGACAGCCGAACACAAGTGCAACAACAAAGAAAAAAAGACGCATGATCATCACCCGCATAATATGTGGTGTACCTAGTAATCAGCACAAATCCATACATACGTAAATACGCCAATCTCCTATCCAAATACGTACATTGATTCGACCGACTTATCTTTATCTAGTGTATATGCAAAAACCCAGACCGCCGGGACCATGATGTCCCTCCCCGCCAGGTTTGTGTCTTCTTCTAAGTACTCTTCCTCAAAAGTTCTGCGCTCAACAATAACCTGTATACATTGGGACCTTCGTTTCAAAAAAAAAAAAATAACCTTCTAGAGAATAGTACATTCGGAGGAATGCCGCTTTAGTCTAAATATCCCGCCTCCTTGCTCCCGAACCGTGATATCAAATGCTTCGACATATCTTGAAGCCCCTTGCCCCATCAGCGGGGAATGGGAGTGAACGCATTCTTTCGTTAGCTTGGTCGCCCTTTTTTCCTTTTTTGTCGGCCTTTTTTTTTTTTTTAAAAAAAAAGGGGAGGGAATGAAGTAGAGGGCGGAGTGAAAAAAAAAAAAGGACCTCGTATAATCTATTACAAACGTGACGGCCGCAAATACTCGTACTTATCTCGCTCGTGCAAGTTCCACTGCTTATAAGTTGACGGGCTCATCCTTGAGCCCAACCAAGAAATCCCGGGTGACTTCAAAACTTAGCCAATTAGCAGCCATACTGGGCGCGACCTTGAGCAGGTTTGGCACAAGGCCTTTGTATAGACCACGTATGCCCTCTTGGGCAATGATGACTTTGATGGCGTCTCCTAATGACTTGTACTGGTAACCCATGCCAGACATGGTGTTGATTTGAAACCTCCGCCTCAGGACATCGCTGGAGACACATCAGCTCGACGCACTAGCACGGCATAAAGACCAGAACTTACAATGGATATGTACATGTTTGCGCAACAGCACCGGAGACTGCGCCGGCGAGGAGTTTTCGCGCCGCACTGGGATTCTGGTCCCCCTCCGGCGTTAACATCTTGCGAACAAACTCATATGTCATGAAATTCAATCCGACCTAGCAAAAGGTGAGCGTTGCGTCATTGCTGGTCCTCGCCCACAAACCGAGGGAGGGTAAGCAGTATCATCTTACATATGGAGCCACACCCGCGACCGTAGGTACGATGCCACGATACAATGCTGGAATGCCACCTTCAGTCCTGTACATCGCGGCCATCGTTATCCACATGCCGGGGAGCTTATCTTTAGGCCCATGGCTTAACGCAGCGAAGGATGCGGTCTGTATGGAAAGTCGGGTTCGTACGATATCGAGAGGATATGTGAAAATGACCGAAGTGACGCCCGCTATGCCACCACATACCAGTCTTTCGAGGGAACTCATAGTTTGACCGGGATGTCTCTCGAAAAATTGCTATAGCGACAATCAGTAAGAGTATTGGAGCAAAAAAGTACACGGGAACGCGTCCAATGAGGCGAGAAAGCAGGAAAAAAAAACTCACCCTCCTGTAGAGATTGTAGCTCCCGAATTGAACGGCCGAATAAGGAACTATGCGGATGCAATTGGTGCCATTGCCGCGCATGAAGCCTCTCCAACCCTCCTCTTTCCACATCTTTGCCAGCGCCTTGCCCACTGATAATTTATATTCGGTGTGCCCCGCGCTCTGGACCTGCAAGAGGATTTTGAGACGTTCAAGTGGGGATACAACGGTTCGCGAGACGGCACCCGCAACACCGCCGGCACAGAAGGCAGCCACTACAGGTGAGGAGACGAAATATGTAAGTTGGGCGGCCTGATTCGCGGATGCAGGCTTTGCCTTTACAACATCGACATCGTCAGAACTCTAGAGAGAACGATTAGCGCCAGTCATAGAGATCTACGGTCGGGTTGCTGGATTGTCGGGGGAAGCGCGGAGAACGTACGGCCGACATGTTCGAGACTCGATCGATCGGACCTGGTCAATACGGCACGGCTCTAGGAGGGGGGGAGATGGGTTCTTCGTGGCGAATGGTACGTGTGACCTTCGTTGTTTAGTATAAGAGCATTGAGCAACAGTGCCTTTTCCCAAGTAATAAGGACGTCAATGTAAAGAGAAGAGCGTCCTCGTCGGCCACCAGGACAAATACAATCTTGGTTAGGGGCGAGTTAGTGGTCTCGACGGCATAGTTATCCTCCCACTGCGGTTGCGGCAAGGCGTCGGATACGAAAAGGCGGGCTGCTGGCTTGGGACGATCTTTCCAGAGTTATCCAAATTCGGCTACGAATGACGAAAGAGCCTGTGGGAAGATCAATGTCAGATCAAACCCGAAGAGGCAAACGAAGGTCGCGCGATCCGACAAGGAACAAATGCGAAGACTTAACGTCGCAATGGTTGGCGATGGCGATAGAAACAGAAACAAAAACCAAGGTAACGGTTGAAGTAACGACGCGTGCTCTCTATGGTGGTTGAATCAAAGTCGAAGTTGGATCCTTTTAGAGTTTGCAAGATCTGATCCGGCTGAGTGACGATCGATGTGGTGTGCAACCTTGAAGAGATAATCACTTATCCTATCCTTCCTATGGACCAGTCACGTCTGTTGCGGTCGGCACCCCTGAAAATATCCTGATAGTAGTCGCGGTTATAATTCAGGGCTGAAAGCTTGAAAATTTAGATAGACCCGGGTTATAAATAAGTAGCGCCGTTTTAATGATTCCGAAGGGGGTAACAGTTACTTATAACAACCTACCGGTACTCCCTTATTTACTTCGTATTTATTTACGTATTTCCGTTAGACGTTAAAATGCTTATACCTCCCTACATTACGCCGCCGCATGCGCCTGTGTTTGTGCTTGTGCTTTCATCAGAAGACATTCTCATTAAACCCCAGCTGGAAATTGTCACGAGGACTAACTTGCAAATTTCTATTAGTAAAAATTTATTGATCCCATTCAAAGCACCAGGAAACAAACCCAATTGGAGTTTATTGTGAATGTGATAGGAGGTAAAAGAACCGGGTAGCCCCTTTTGGTGGATCTTTGACATCTGCGGGTTGCTTGTCAGGTACCTGTAAGTCCTCCAGAGAAACACGCTATACTTACATCTTACATGTTATGAGTAATGAATGCCTCCAACTGTACGGACGTAGTCCGTACGAAGTACTGAGTTATTTACGGGCATACCTACCAATACTTGCCTAAGTAGATACTTACCTACCTATATACGGACGTATCTCACAAAAATCTCCCTCGGCTAACTCACTGTAGGGTGATACCGGCAGTACGTCCTCGGTAATCATATTGTTACCATAAAACCCCAATCACACTCTTGAAAAGCCAAGTTCTTGGTATGACGAAATCTCATCGGCTTGACCGCCCAGCAAGATAGAAAGATACGTACATAGATAGTCTGGTCTTACAAAATCCGGCCCCAGTATCGTATCCCCCTCAAGACGCTAGGTATCCCACATCGTGTCTCATCAACTCCTCTGGATGCACTAGCTACGAGTGTAGGTACGGCGTACACCACGCTCTGATCATCAGATGTTAGGCCCATCTGACATCAACCCCTCTGACGCAACACCTTTCGAACGGTCACCCCGATGTGCTGTACTTATAAGTATCGGCTTTAGACGTCACGAGGCTTGTTTGCCTTTATTTATATTGGCGTTCAAGTGGACTCGTGCCAGCTACCTACCTACACAAACCTCTTAATTGGCGGGTCGCCGATGCCCTCATTGGCTTACATAGTCACACTCAGGCGGTTCTGTTCCAGTATACTACGTTGCAATACAGTTCCAAGAAATGTGCGCAGCAATACACGCAAGAAAATTGAATTTGCTACCTACTAACTCCATCAAACATATCCCTCTGTTTGCAATTAAAAGCCGATAAAGGCCCCGTATCGCTCCCAGATTGCAAATACGCGACACAATGGGTGGAAGACTAGAAGATGAGTGACCCCCAAGTAAAGATAAGAACTATAAGCCCACTTCAGCACTTCAACAATGAAACCTATCTCGCACCGGGAGTTATTACGTGGCGCAATCGCTATTCAGGCGCATCGTTCAATCAGCGACGTCCAGGTCGTCGTGTTGTGGTGGAGGACTATCGACAGCTGTGCACAAAGTTAGCTAACTCCACCGACAACCCTTTAGAATTGAGGGGAGGGGGGTTTACGTTTACGGTCCTCACCGTTCGCGCCATTCTCACGACGATCGCGATCTTCGCGATCTTCACGATCGCGGTCACTATATTCAGTAGCGGTTAACTCAAGTTCGACATATCCCGTTTGTGATGGAGTTAAGTCTACATACCGAGGGTCTGGACTGCGGGATCGGTCCCGGGTATCACGACGATCACGCTCATAATCACGATCTCGGTCACGGTCTCGACGATCATCCTTTCTGGGAGAATAGTCGCGAGTACTGCGGCGAGGTGAAGGAGACCGACCGCGACGAGGAGACCGGGCTCCGCGACCCCCGTCGCGTCGATCACGGTCACGACCCGAGTCGAAGCGCCACGAAGCCGATGGAGGCGTACGAGCCCACTGAATAGACTGTTAGGCCACTGACAGTAATATAAGAGTCGGGTATGCCATACCTCAATCTTCAAGACATCATCCCTACCAATTCGCTTGTTATGCATCTCATGGTAGGCATCATCGGCATCCCGACGATCCTCGTACTCTACAAATGCGAATCTATTGCTCAAGTCAGTAAAGCTTGTATTCGATGACGGAGTCTGGAAACACTGACAGTCTGCTACTCGCACTTCTAGGAGCCGGGATGTCACAACGAACAAGGCGGCCATAGCTAGGAGGTGATAAAGTCAGCAATCTCACAAAACAAAGTTACTTTCCCAATAAGTCGCATCAAGTGCGTAATAGCTCCGTTGTCTTGTCACGATAGACAGGCGACTTGGCGCGCGCGATGCAACTACAAACTAGTCCGACCGCTCGATCGTGGGGGAGTGATGACTGGAATGGATGGTGGGCGGGCGTGGGAGGTGGGAGCGTGGAGAAAGAGACGGCTCGGGGACTCGACGAAGTCAAGAACGACGAAGACGAAAGACGGGGAGACCCTGGGATAGGTGGACGAGTAGGCAGAGGCTTAGATCTGGTGGCATCGGACACCGTTTCCGTAGGCTGGATGGTCGATCGATCTCACCGTACGCGAGGACGAGGACGGACGACGAGGATAGCTGACATACCGTTCGAATTCGTAGGCGAGGTCGCGAGCACGCGTGCCTTGGCTGAAGCCAGTCACGTAGAGGGTTGTACCACCTCGAGACATGTCTGTTGCAGGTTTGGCAGAGGTAAAAATAGGGGCCAACAAGAGATGATGAGAGAGAAAACAGTTGAAATCAGGTCGACCTCGATGCCTAGACGAGGTTTAGTAGAGAGTATTGATGACGCGTGAGAAGTCTTGATGGCTGGGAAAATGGCCTTCTCTGTTGTGGTCCAGTGTTGTTTCGGTCAAGTGCTGGGGAGAAAGTTTGACGGTGGTTGGCTGGAGCTTGTAGGTTTCAGTGAGCCGGGGGATCCTCGGACTTCATCTCACTGTGTGCTCCTAAAGTAGTTTAGCGTGTATCTTTATGACGTGTGAGCAACTGGACCTGAGTTAGGGAAGGGATCACCCAGCCTCAGCAAGTTCCTTCCTCTGTAATAGGTACCTAGTGCGGATCCGTACGGACGTAGGTACGGACGTAGTACCGTTTAATTTGCACGTTTTCTACGGACGTAATTTTACGGAATAACGTACGGAATAATTACCGTATAAGATATGCGGATACTCCCATAGTTATGTGACCGGATAAACAACGTGAAGTCACTGAAGGAGCTGAAGGTAATGATCCAGACGATTTGCAGACCTCGTTACAATCGATACAGATATGGCTACGTCGTCAACGTCTGCTACAATATGTCCCTACCTGCGGAGCACACATGCAATGATTGAACGAAGTACATGTGTAAAGTAGGTTTATCCCGTGGATGTACAGTACATGACGGTACTTCAATGAGAGGCGTTGATGGTGTGGCAGCGTGTAATGAGCGGCGCACAAAACCATGAACTTTCTGCGCATGTAATCTGTCCTGTAGGCGTTCGTCCATATCCGATCCTATCATGCAAATGCAATGTTCTAATTCTACGGAGATAACGGCAAATATTCACCCTCTCCAAACCGTATCACAGCTGGATCTAAATTGGCCAAGACTGTGCCGCTGCCTATATTAGATTGACCACGCGAGGATGCAGTCTAACTCGTATGTAGGGGAGTCGGCCATCTATCTTTCTAATGTCGAACTTCCAACTCCATATATAAATAGTAACTCGTGCCCTTATGATCTTTTTTGTCTCTCTCTGCCTCTTCTTTCTTATCCTCACTTGACTCTCATCATCCTGTACACCAGCTCAACTCTTACGGAGCCAGCCCAAAAAAAAAAAAGGAAAAGAAGGGAAAAAAGAAAGCAAGGGGAAGGAGGTAAAGAGGACTCAAACTTACACCGTGCTCGCTGCTTCAGGCAAGCTGAATCCTTCCGCCTCGTAGAGAATCCGATGAAACGAGATCTTCCCGACAGAGGAGTTAGGGGGCTCCCCCAAGTTCCAACGGGGCACGGTAAAGAAGGGGGACCACAACTTTCGGCCCACGAGATACAGCTTAATTAGAAGCACCGCGCCGACAACTTGGTTACATGTACACGATGAGGAATGGAGAACACCTCGCAGGTAGTATTTTATCTGGAAACAACTTTTTACATTCCAAAGCTAAGCTTCATACTTCCATGCTCATGTCGTCCCCCCATCAATAAATTCTTGATATTCTCCCTGTCCATCGTCTCTAATGCCACTGCAATCTCTGTTGACCTGAGATCATGTTGCGTCCACTAGGTACACAGGATTGTAGGTAAAAACGGGCTAGGAAGCTTGGCAATACTCCGACTTCGATCAAGATTGCATGAGTGGCCGCCAAAAGGAAGATGTTACAGATAATGGACGGAGTACATATGTCTTTAATTTGCATGCGAACTCGCGCCTGTGAAAATACCTAGAGCCTAAAACACTAACCGCAAACATAAACGTGTTGTGTGGTGATCATACGGCCTATAACTTTTCCCAGTTGCTCATACCTACCTATCCACCCCTATTTATGATCCAGGACGGTTGGCTATCTACTGCATTTTCTCGTAGGTGGCCATTAGAGAACCTGTAAATAGATTTGGTCAGCCAATAAGTTCCCTCGATGCATGTCGCGAGTGTTTCTTACCAATAAATGTTGTGACTAGTCGGCTGCGAACTTGGCAGATATCCTCAGGAACTAACCAAATTGTGGCGCCCATTTTTCTAGCAATACTAATACTGAGCTTCGCGTTCAAGTAAGCGTCCTCCTCAGTTCGCCCAGGTGTAACCATGTCATAATCGACATAAGCGCTCTTCATGCCATTGAGCACGTCAAGTAAGAACACACCAGTGGCAAGTGCTGGGTCCTTAAGGGAACGAATCGATGAATTTCGGCCCCCTTTTTGTGACATCTCGTTTGCCCATCTCACCATTTCAGCGTCGGTGATCTCGCGCTTTCCGAGTCGCTGTGCTAGAGCGGATAACGTCAATGTGATGTTCTTCCGCATCAGCTGCCAGACCAAGCCCAATGTTAGCATCTTCTGGCCATCCGTAATATCGGCACCTTGAATGCCAACTAATGAGAAGCCATTTTGTTTGCCGAGCTCGACAGCATAGTTCGTGTTCTCAACCGCCTTGAATCTTAACATCTCATCTCCATTAGCTGGGCGTTTGTTCACATGTCTCCAATTCACAGAGCCCTTGATGACCTTGTCGTAAGCTTGCAACAAAATGGCACCATCCCGAAGATCGTCGAAGAAGGATGCTACGGCAGGCTGCACGTCGAGACTGTTCAACCACAATGTAAATACTCTTGCCTCTCGTTCTCCTTCGGCATCAAAATCTTCAACTTCCTGTTTCTCCTCTTCCGTGATCGGATCGAGCGCCGGGTGGGTGTTGAACAGGTTCGCTACAAAAGCCAGATTCAGTTTCGGGTTACCAGCAACTAAGGATTTCGGAGTGAGGAACTTCCGGCAACCAAGTTTGTCAGCATCAATTAAGACCTCCTCGGCTCTTTGCATCAAGTCCCGGGTCTGTAGAGGCGCTCGTGTACAGCCGTATTCGCGTCCAATCTGCGCGAGCAATACCGCGTAGTTTTCTCCATCTTTGACATCACCGGAGAAGTTCTGGACTTTACGATGCCAGCCAGCAGCTTTGAGATGATAATTAAACCATCGCAGAAGAATCTGCTCGGGAGGGAGACGCAGGAACTGTTCAAGCGTCTCATCCTCCTCCAAAAGCCGGTATAGCTCAGGGTGGAGCTTAATGTCGATCTTTCCCAAAAGACCTCTACGAATGATCTGCCAGATTAGGCCCAAAATAAGATGTTCTCGAACTTCGATGATATCACCACTTCCAATGTTGACAACCGAACAACCGATACCCTTGGCAGATTCGATGACGATGTTGTTGTTTTCAGTCATATGGAAAGCATTGAGCTTCTTGATCTTTTTGCCGGGTACGTTCAGTACACGCTCATCGATTGTGTCCGGTACGCTGTCGTTAATGAGCTTGGCAAGAACCAACCCATCTTTACACTCGTCAAACATTTCGAAAGTATCTGTTGGAAAGGGAATCCGGTTCCCTATGTCCTCATCACCTGCTAGGACGGCGTTGATGTGGCGCGTGAACTCAGTCCGCTCATCCTCGTTGATGGTATGGGTACTATTCGCGATAGAACCGACGTGAATCTTGCCCATACTTCCTTTTGAGACATGTCGTGCGGTGTTACGGCCGTTGCCGGTCAATTGGGCGACGATGCCGACCGGGGACATGGGTGGGTTACTGCCGCCTGTGCTCATGCGCTTTTGGGCGGGTGACGATTGGCGAAGTTTCGCAATCAGCTAAAGCGTGCGTGTCAATATACACACGTACAATTTGTGGAAGATGCGATAGATTGCTTACGCTGACGTAGTCCTCCAGCTCAACCCTTCGGGAGGAGTCCAGCTCGACCTCCTTCAGCGCTTGTCGTACAACATCGTATGGTTGTCTCTCGCTTTGTTGCGTGGCTTTGATAGCGGTGGCCTCGTCAAGATAGCCCTTATCCTCGATGTCGAGTTTCTGAAAGGCATCGCTGAAAGCGAAGATATCGGATTGCTGGAATTGAGGATATTTCCTGGTTGCAGAAGAGTCAGTTCCGGTAATTTCCGATGGAGAAAGCGAAACATACCTCTGCAACTTGATAACGTTCATGGCTTCAAACGGTTGCGCGTCGGCGTTAACAAGCTCGTTCAGTCAAGTCAGTAGCGGATATTCGATGTCGGCTCAGATGGCGGGAGGTTTGCCGCAGCACTTGAGGTCCGCTCGGACGTTTTGTATAGATCTGTCCAATGGGTGCCTAAACAGGACGAGATGGCGTCGTAATGCGAAGTCTTGGCTTGATGAACAACCAGCATGTACGGACGTACACAGGTAGGTAGCAGTATAACAAGCGGCTACCTAGAGTTTTAGGCCTCAGGTTGGGTTAGGTATTCGCTGCAGAATGATTGAAGTGAGGTAAGTAGGTGGACAGAAGGTCTGAAAGGGAGTGTAGACGAATGACAGGAGGTGAATAGGGACTGGATGGAGATGTGATACCTAGCCGATTGTACAGTAATGGAGTTCCGCCTTATCCAGCTTCATACCAGCTTCAACGTTGGTGGGATTTTTGTGGGGGAGGGGGGGGGAGCCACGGCCTAACAACCACTGATGTAATGTCTTGCGTCTTGCTCCCTCCCCGTAAAACGCTTGGCGGCGTTGCATCAGCCACAATTACTTGCGTAAGCCTTAAAAGGGAGGTCCGAGCCCAACGTAAGCATGACACGCATTATGGTTACGAATCCGTACACCTAGGGCTCCCGGAACCAGCCTATGATGGGGCCGCCCATAGGTAGGGTAGGTAGTGTACCTAGGTACTGTTTAGTGCCATCGCCAATCGGGTCACCTGCGTATTTTTGGGACGCAGTTCCAAGTAGGTAAGCTCATATGAGATGATTTGCTCAACTCACATCTTAATTACATACATAGAACTAACAACTCTGATCTTCGTCTTCGCTCACGATTAAGCGGAAAACCTGATTGGTAGCCTGCCAAAATTGACCCTCAGTGAGTCGCCCAACTTCTCGTCACTCAACACTCGTGTTGTGCGACGAGTTGCACAGCGTCAACACGCCTGAGACAACACAAGATAAGAAGAAATTTTCGCATTGAAGAAGTTTCACGAAGCATACTGCTGCAATTCATTCACAAATATACTACATGTAAGTAGTCGAGGGGATGAAGCGATTCAGCTTCGCGGCTATGCTATAAATGAAATTCCGCCGCGTTCGTTACTGAATCTTACGGCTATTACACGATTATTAGTCTACTCGTGGCATTGATAGTCGCCATATCCATATCCAGCAAATGTATCCGTCACAGGCTCATCGGTAGTCGTTAAGCAGTTGCCGCCATTTCATTAAGCAGCGCACCATCTAGCAGCAGTTCCCCTTACATACGACACCTCTATCCCAGTTCGATCAACGTGATCCTCGTTTAGGCATCCAGACGGCTTCTTACCCGTTATGTTGCACCAAGAGCCGCGCCAACTGCAGGCACCCGTGGTCGTGCAATGCAGCTGATGTCGGACCGGAGTGAACCTCCCATCGTCTATGCCACACCGATGATTTCGTTGGGAGTGATAGTAAAGTTTTGGGGTGGCGCGACGGGCTGGTTGTAGATCGTGGTTGCGTGTCCCGTGAAATTCCACCAGGTCGTACTATTGTGCCTTGCGTTAGCATATTCCCCATATATTGGCCGCAATTACGAGGAGGCAACTTACGGTGACTCTAAATCCGTGTATCTGAGAGAAACCTGGATCATGGCGGGATGAGTGCTGTTAGTCATGTTAAAATTGCTATTGCCTGGAAGGAGTTTCGAGACAATGATGGCGTCGGTCTTCTCATGGTCCAATCTCCTGCAGAGTCTGTAGGAAGAACCCTCGCTGTTGCCTCCGCAGTCGGCTACGAATGCAGGTATTGCGGGCCGCGATGTGAGGTTTTGGGCCCCTGAGATTTGGAAAGCTATCACGATAATCAGCAGAACGCCTTCACGAGATAGAGACTAGCCCGAACCGTAGGAGCAGTTCCCTTTCACGCATCCAGCATCCCATCCCGTCACCTCCCAGTCGTATTCCATAGTAGTGGCGGAGATCTTCATGACCATGCCTAGTGCGGAACTCGCGCCCACCAAAGCGCTTAAAAGAATATCGACGCGCATATTGACGACGTGATGTTTGTTCGAGTCTCGACGTTGAATGCGTTCAGATTGATAAGAATGACCAGAAACAAGAGACAATTATTAGAGGAAATGCCAGGGACTTAAATAATCCTGAATTCCGCCCCTTAACACTAGCTGGCCGATCACACTAGGTATTACCGGGTAGGTAATGTTTAAGTATGCCCGAAGTAGGTAGGTAGTGTACCTATTGCCACGAATGTAACTATACTCTTGTTAGGATTTCCGGATCCGCATGGATGGTCTTGTCATTGAACCAAACAAAGGCTCTTTTAGGATCCATTGTCCTTGGCCGTATGTTGTACATGATATCGAATGACCGACCTACACTTATTGACGCCTACATGCGCCTCTCTGGCTCATCAGATCAAAGCGAATGGCTCGGTGATCTGCAGTAAATATCGCCTTTTCTGTCAGCATCAGCCCCACAGCTACGTTCAGGAAGTATGTAAGGTACTTCATACGAGTATGTAGGCCGCCTCCTGGCATTAAGTACGGAATACCTACTACTACGTACTTATTGTAGGTACACGAATATAGATTTATTTGATGCGACATACATGCTAACTAGTATCTACATAGAATCTTTTTGCTTAATGACTGTTCTATAAATACATATATATGTAGTCTACGGTTAAGTATAGGTAGGTAGGAACCGTACTGCGATCCGCTTACGCAGGTTTGATGGAATGTTGAGATGGTGAGGGCTACCTAAGGTAGTCAAAACATGATGAAGCTTGGCTACTGCGTACACCTACCTATGTAGTCCGTATGTCATAACCTTCTAGGCAGGTAACATGTTTCAGTGCACTGGTCGAAGCAGCGACGTTGTTAATCCACTGGTGCTCACCTGTATTTAACTATATGTATATGCTATCTACGGACGTACCTAAGGGTAGGTATACGGAATACTTCACACCTTACCGACCTAGGTATGGACATACGGACGTAGTGTATACTCAAGTACTCTCAAGACACAACCTAACTGACCCGGGAAGACTTGTCGAAGGGTTGGGTGCGGTTAATTCATGTGCCATCCATACAATAGATACCGTAGTTACACTGTTGTGTACCCGAACATATGGATCAACCCGGCTACAAGTAACTATCGATGTGTACTTCATATTGCGTCCAGGTGCCTGGGTTGGAGTATCAGAAGTGGGCTGAAGCCTGGTTCGAAGTTCGTTTGCCCAGCTACCTACTCTATCTAGCTAGGTAGTTGTTGGCCTAACGGCCGATCAAACAACATCGCAAGCGTTCTAACCATCTAGTGTGGTCATCTAATACGATTCGCCACGCGCGATATTTCCCACGTACTGTTCTACCTACCTAGATCGATAAGGCCACTAGTTCCCAATGCGATGTCACTTGGTTGAAGCCATAGATACTACGATAGAGGCAGTGGCTCAGTAATGCGAAAGCATGAATAAACATAGATAGGTATTCCGTAACTAGGTACCTATAGTTATGCAGGAACCTAGGTACGGCGTTCGAAATCCGGCCCAATTAGTCTGAGAATCCCTTACCTATTTCCACGAGGAATGACAAATGACTCTCAGGCAGGTGTCAGCTGCATAGGTTACTCAGTTTGACTTGCTCCCAACACATAAGGCAATGCCTGTCAGAGAGAGTATCATCCCTATCCAGGTGTCTGAGGTGCCATGAGTAACGTGCCATGACTAGGTAACGTTTCGCTCTCTGAAGCGGCGCTGAAGACTCACTGCGATCTATGCTTTTCTTGTCCACCCACCAGTCTCCGAGTACCGTGAATAAGAACGCCAGTGTGTTCACGATCGGAACAGTCAAGCTTAGTTCTACGGAGCATTGTCAACTAAGAAAATTCATGCAATAGCAAGAAGTAAACTCACCAGCCTGGCCGATGAGGAGAAAGAACCACACACTTCCCGTGAGATTGATCACAAGCGGTATAGCATACCTAGGATTCCTCAACAGGTCAACGACGGCAAAGAAGACACCATATAATTTGCTTCGCAGCCAGCTCGCTTTAACATCATCCCTTGTAAGCAACGGATGCGCTGGTGGTTTGTGGGTCTTTGCGGCGCGACGAATGAAGGGTGTCGTCAGTCCCCAAGCCAGTCCAACCAGCAAGAAACCCGCCACGTAATTGATGGTTGGGGGCTGTGGTGGTGGTGCAACAGATGATGACATGCTGTGAAAGATTTCGGCTCTGATGAATGAATGAAGCAAACAATAAAAGCAGCTATCCCTTCATCGATGTTGTGTCAAAGCAGGTCGGACTCTCAGATCAAGTTCAAACCCCTCAAAATCGGCCAAATCAACTCTTACCTAGGTACGTACGTAGGTAGTAAGTAGGTAGAATTACGGATCCGTACCTAAATGATAATCGGGCTACACGCACCGCCACACATCTTTGAGGCCCGAGAGAATTGTGGCTTGACGAACCGCCAAGCCAGAAAAGAGAGTCCACAGTGTACCTGCTGGGCATCTACAGTACGGAATGCCTTAGGTTGGTAGGTAAATAACCCACGCAGGAGGATTTTCCGTCGTGTTGTATTTATCATCAGATGATTTCTTGGCCACGTCCTATTCTCCGCAGACAGTAAGCTGCCCACGTCCTGCTCAATCAAACTCTTATTACTGTTAGCCTTTAGTCCGTAGGCAAGTGGCCTTTCCAAAAGTGCCTACGGTCAAACTCATCATCGAAGTACGGATCCGTACCTAGATAGGTACTGTATCAACCCACTGGTCTCCTTGGCGATGATCTCTTATCTGATGGAAGTTTTTGTAGTACCTATACTTAGTATATGGCACACATGAACTCGGGTCTTCATGGTCGCATGCTTACCTAGCCTTATTGACCTAGGTATGCATTGAGCGGCCTACCTCTGTGGAATGTCTGAGTAGGTACGGACGTATCCCGTAGAGGTTTCGTCGTTTCTAAATAGGGGTCGATCCCGGGATCCCTTGCCCCTGCTCCCAACTCACGTACCTAGTGTAAGGCAGGTGACATGCGACGATGAAGGCAATTGGTCAATTGAGAAATTGTGCTTACATATTGACTTACGTACGACCAGGTCTACTTTCCTACCTATTGAATTCCTCTCCCTCATCTTGCTCATGGCGCGATTCACGTCGTGTAAAACTGATCAGAAATCTTCAACGCATGTCAATCTTGTCTGAATGAGACCATCAATCAAATCTGCCTGCGTCACCCATTCTCTCAGTCAACAAGATGTCTCATTTCAAATATCTCGGTCATTATCGTCTGGATACTCAAGTTGGGGAAACGGCACCCGCCACCGCTAGTGCTGCCCACCAGCCTGCCCCAAAATTGAAATTGCTATCACGATCAATCAATCTAGGACTCACTGAGGGCATTAGTATCCGACAAATGTCGCTTTTCTGGAATTGCATTATCAGCTATGGCCAAAATATACGTCGATGACTTGACACAGGGAATTCAGCCAGATGTTGACAGTTTGGGCCGGACTCTCTTGGCTAACCAGGCAACCAGGCAACCTCTAACCAAATGGGCGACCGGAAATCTCCTGGTCAGACCATGATTCAAATACGGACTTTCATTTGGATAACTTCCGGTGGCGAGAGAAATTTTGTTTAAGTCAGGGGGACTGTATTCATGCTCAGTGTAACTGATAAACCGTTACGTGGATGTTGTTCCGGCCAAAGCCGCAGCCGAGGCATGGTTTGGCCTGTGAGGCGCAGGTAACCCGGAGGCATGTGCTGCTGCACAGATTAAACCAGCGGGGTTCATCGCGTATCTGTGTATTACATCGTTCAGCCTCCTATGACGGAACGGGCTCACACTATGTTCTTACAGGGAAAAGCCGTATCGAAGCCAGGCAAGGATCTCCCGTATCCCGCCCTTACATTTACACTTCATCTCGCTCTCGCCAGTTTTCTCTTTAAGTGCGCCTCCGTCAAGAAATCCTTGATCACTGTGAGCGTGTTTAATACGGCTTTCTGGGCACGGCTTGCTCCGCGATGGTAACAATTAGGTGGGACGACTTCGCCAGTATGGAGAGAAAACCCCGACGGCAAATCGATGGGAAAGGAGAGATACACAGTTAGCTCGCGTCCGAACCTGATTCGCCTCTTGCGCTTTTAGCCTATCTGCAGCCATTTCTACCACTTGCCCGTGTCTTGCTAATGCCAGTTTGTTTGTATGTTATTGCCATCGCCGCTGTTCAGGAAGAACATCCATTTTCCTTGCCCATCTTCCGGCATTTCAAGAAAACGAGCTGCATCTCCCGATCTCGGTCCTTCGCAGGCTTTCTATGCCGCTCATCTTTTACCACCTACATTCTGCGCAAGCCGTTGCATTCCAATTAGCCTAGGCTAATCATCCAGTTGGCCAAACGCGTGCCGTCTCCGGTCGACCGCTTTGTAACCTTAGGTCACGCCGCGGTTCAGCTAAAAGGTAACGAGTTGCTCACGAAGCACGCGGCGCTTTTACACGAGGAGGTGCGGATCAGAGGGCCCTTCTACTACTAAGAAAACGCCCCAGTCCGAATCTCCTTGGGGTCTCAGCACATGCTTGGTGACAGTTGAGCGGCCTATTTCTTCAGCATGGCCTAGCAGGCTCGTACCAGGTTCGCTTTAAATCAAGGCAAGTAAACATGTCTCACCCACGGAGTCAGTCGTATAAGTCCGGCACCAAAAATATCTTAGACTTTTCACAATCCGCCCACGATTTCGTCTATTCGTTACGGTTGGTACATAGCACCATATGACACCGATGTCCCTGTGCAGTGACACCCGGGATGTAGCCAATCGTGGACTGAACCTCACGTTTCTATGCCTCGAACATGTCGAATTCGTCTTGTGTGCTAGACGTCGCTATCCCGTGTTTAGTGAACTTTTTTAGTTGATGGCGCATCGGAAGAAAGCCCATCGTGCAACATGCCAGGTACCGATCGACTTCTTCTGTGCCTCGGTGAGCACTGCGCTAGTCAGTCTCGATGCTCTGCAAAAGCCGAGGGATGCTTATGAATTGAAAACCGTTATGCTTAGCAGAGAGACGATGATTTCTTTACGTTGCGTCCGCCGTACAGCATTTGAACCTGCCAGGCTGTTTACCCTGTCTAGAGTTTGTGTGCGACCCGGCGCCCATAGCTGGGCGCGTCGTTGGACAAAAGAAAGCGGTTAGCAGAGAGAGTTGAGTTGCTGCGGCTAAACTCGATTATTTCGCGCTTAGGTCTGCATCTTCGTCGAGAGACGCGCATACCAGGTACTTATACGCTGAGGAGGATACAGGCATGGGTTGGCAGTGATCCCATTTGCTCAATTGCTCGTAATAATTTTTCCCCGGATGCCTACGTGAGTTTGAGGCGCAGTTTTGGAATACGTTGAATACTATTCTTAGAACCTCATAGTTCTTAATCTCCTAGTCTAATACAATACATCCATTGCTTACGTAATTACTGCGTGTCCTGGGCATGTCCATGCTCTCCCTTCTCGTTGGTCAATTAGGTGTGTTTGAGTGCTTCGACGTTAGACCTGCTTTGCCCCTCGCGCCTCGGACTGCTGTATAACTCCCGGCTGAGAGATATGTCGTTGTCGGGCTTTTAACGAATTATAGAGGAGGGAAAAACTTCAAAGAAGTCGATTACTGAGGGCCCTAGCCCTTCATCGCTTCAGGCGAAGGCGTACCAAGGGTTATGAGTAAGGATGTGGATGAGTGTATATGACATTATGGTCTTTGGCGAATGTCAAGCCTGATCGTCTTATTTCAGAGGTCTGAAGGGGTCTTATTGCATTTCGTGGCATTGGTTTTATGATGAGTATTGAGCGTATATATTTAGGTATGAATAAGTCAATTGTTATGTATATTCATTGACGCTGGTTCAGTATTCGTGATAAGCACCTATATCAGCGTCCATGATACCTGTTTGGCATCAGCACCCCAATATTACCACTCTCTTCAAATCTTTTCAAGTCTGGCCATGAGAAAGGAATGAGAAAGGAAAGGTCCGATACCAATATGATGAGCGAAGATGCATGCGAATGGTTCACTGAAGTGGCACCATGTATGCGATCAAAGCGACGTGTATCCTCCCACAAAGCCTAGATCTCGGAATATACCGAGGTAACTTTCGGAGCAAACCGTTTGAGAAATGACACAAGGCTTGAATTTACCACAAAGTTCCATGCCACGATACTCGTCTGCAGGCGCTCCGTCAACGATCTCGGCGAAAAGACTCAAGTCACCTCTACGGGCAATATTGGAAGAGATCTACATATGCCTCGAGGACACGCGAACGAATTACTACGTGCAGAACCGCCCGGTCTTACACTGAACATAGAGAATTCGAAATAATGAAAGAAGAACAACTACGCGCTGCTACTACCTACCTCTCTACATAGAAGAATGCGGTGAAAGAAACATTATGAAAGGGCACTTATACAAACAAGCAAGCAAGCAACCGCGCGCCTGTGAAAATCCGAGAAGCGGACGATGAGTGGAACTAGGAATTCAACCGCGACAAACCGAGAAGAACTTTTCTCTACGATTTCGCCCTGCTTATTGGCATACATAGCAGCGCTCAATAGGACGACGCTCGGGGCTGGCAGGTAAGGTGAAAGGAAAATAGGTACGGTGGTGTAGTTTCCACACCCCACACGACGAGCGGTGTGTCGATCCCTAAAACAGCAACCACACCGGGAGTCTGGAGTCTGGAGTCTGGAGTCTGGACTCTGGACAGGTAGAAACGGTGAGACAGAAGTTCGCGTTTTATGGCATGATTTCTTTCCCGCGGGCGGGTTTTTATAACACTGCAAAGGGGACCCTTTCTCTCTTTCTTTCTTTTCACAACGGAGTTTTGGCTCCACCGTGCCACGCAATCCGGGGTCATGAAGTTGCATTCTTCTTGGCCTGCTTCTTGGCCGGACTTTGCTGGCGTTCAATTTTGCATCTCTCTTTTTTTTTTTCCCCTTGGGGGGTCGTAAGATTGGGGATCTTCTTTTTTTTTTCTCGCGTTATACATACATATATACGTACATACATACGGTACATATCTCCAAATGTTGAGATTTTGTTGACGATTTTCGTCATCTTTGGCTCGATGGTTCTTCACCGACACGAAGAACCGCCTCAGAACGCCCGGCGGAATTGGAGTAATAAATATATTATATATAGGTAGAATCCAGCGAAACGACTGCAGTGTTAGGTACCGGTATGGACCCGTAGTTAGGCAGTGTTACCCATTTCCATGATGTACGTAGGACATCTGCGAAAAATTGCTACGTGCTGTGCAGTGGCTACCAGAAAGTTGATTTCGTAGGTCAGCACAGTCTTCGGAATTCCTGACGTTCGGAGATCCTGATTGGTTTGATCAAAGTAGTATTCGAGCCTACCTACTTATCAAGTGACTTTATGAAGTACCAATTAGCACGAACATCGTGTGATTGTATAAGTCGACATGAAGTTTGGTTGGGATACTTTAATGTACCTAATACAACATTAAATCCGAAAGCGAAAGGACATTCGTCTACGTCCGTACGGAAGAGCGATTCGATATTGATGCGCTGCTAAGTACGGACGTACTTAGAACCGCTGAAATCCACTGTAACGCCAGTACCTATCTCGGCGCATCCATTTCATATACACGTAGATTGTTCCTCCGTAACCCGTACGTAGCACATGATCGGATGATACACACTTGACCATTACACACTTACCTACACCGGTTACACTATTCCAGTGGTGCGGCCGTGGTCTCTTTGTTACTGTACCAACGCTTTACTCGCCCGGTCCAAGGGTCGGTCCAGAGGCTGGCCGGGAACGACCTTGGCCATCTTAGGTATCTATTAGGCCGAACAAGTTGTGTGAATGGACGACAAATGAAACCCCGGGTTAGGTAATTCCCTCGGAAAAACCGGGATCTTGATCGGGACTAATAAGGCCCCGGGCCGATGTATAATAGCCGGCATATGAAACCCGCTTTATGCCGTGGCAGGTAGTACCTGCGTTGGTGGTGTTATGTTGGTTCGCCTCTCGTGAAAATCAGGAGGACTTACTTACTTCCGTTTGAGGTCTGAGAGATCCCTTAACAAGCAGAGTGGAAGCGAGAGTCGATGGGGTCGATTGTTCACATAGTTTTACAGACTAGCTGTGACATGACGAGGACTTATTGGAAAACGAGGGAAGCGCATATGCGGTGGCGCATCCGACCGATCGATAGTTCATTCAAGCAATTGACCGAGGTACACCAATGCAGAGTAGGTAAATCCCAGCTAGTTATCGTACCCTACTTACTTGGGTACCTACTCAGTCCCCTACTTACCTGCGCTGCGCTGCGTACTTTATGCGACGCTCAGCACTGAGCCGCTACGTACGGGGGTTTCTAACTTGAAGTAGAAAAGCCACGCAAGCCCATGATGCAAATGCACGGGTCCTGGTTAACTGTAACCCCCAATGCAGACCTTGTCAAGACCTTTGAATACCTAAGTATACGTATGTAGGTAAACCGTACCGTACGTACGTATACGTCCGTACTTATGTAGGTAAGCTTGGCTTGAATGACCTACGCATTTGAAACAAAAACACCGCCCTGTTCCTGATGACTACCTATTCGTGTCGCTCAGCTTTCCATCATGGTTGCCTTCGTCAAGGGATGACGCCTCAAAATCCTGAAATGCATCTATTGATCTATTTATTTATTACCTACCTTGATTGTCCTTGCTGTACGTCCGTACGTCGTTCTCTGAATCCAAACTTAGTTGTTGTTACTGAGTACCTAAGGTATAGTAAATGACAGCGGGCGAGCGCGCCTCATCATCTTTGCATTATATATGTATGTATGTATGTATGTATTCCGTACGGATCCGTACGCATTCGCCAATCTTTACGGTAGGTAGGTAGTATTGAGATGTGAGTGTAGGTGAGGCGGAGTTTTTCTCCGCAAACGGTCAAGATGTTAGCATGTAAGTACAAGTTCAGGGTTTTTTAATCTAAATTAATTAGTTGCTTTAGCTTCTCTACATGAAGACCGGTACCTCACATTTAAGGAGGCATTTACGCAGAGCACTCTTCTACCTACATACAACCTACCTACCTACCTACGAAGTACTCTACCTATCTATGTTGTCGGATGACTCGATTAGTGCCATAGGTATATTTCGTTTGTACTTGAGGCAAACCTAGATAGTACCTATGTGAGGTAGTAGTTTTACTATGTGGAATACCTACGGACGTACATTACCTGTACTGACATACATACCTAGGTAGACAACTGTAGGCATCTGTAGACACCTAGATACCTGTGGTGTACGGTATTACCTACGTGCACCAACAAGATACCTACATAGGTAGGTACCTCTGTACCTGCTTATACCACCCACTATCTAAGGTACCTACTTAGGTATTGCGCGCTACCTATCTACCCACTGTACCAGTACCACCTAGGCAGTGTACAAAGTACCTACATAAGGCTCAGTACCTAACTGTACAAGTACCTAAATTTGTGCCTGGAACCGGATCCCCACTGTACGAACAAGCGAGCTGATGGACGGCAACTCCGCTAAACAAAGCTCCTGTTGGCGTGGTCGTCCTACCTAGGTAGGTATCTAGGTACACTATAGTACGGGGTACTACAGTGGGTAAATACATTACTTATAGGTACCAAGATACCTACCCGGGTACCTGGATGGATACATTCTCCTGCAGTACAGTGGTACCTTAGGTACCTTAGGTACCTACAAGTACCTACAGCTAGCGTAGGTACCAAATCCCCAATCCCACCCCCAATCTCAGCTGGAGACCCACTATCCGGTTTCGCTAGACCAACCTCGTCCATTCTTAGCAAACCAGCCACTGACTTGCATGCAAGCAAGCTGCCCAGCCCGCCCGCGGCGCTGCTCCTTATTGGCTGATCATTGCGGCGGGCGGAAGCTTCACAGACATCACGGGCGTACAATGTCAATCCCCAAGTTCCTTCTTACATATTCTTCTTCTTCGTCAGCTCCTCGTCTTCCGCCGAGTTACGTTTACCAGTTCCCAATTTGGTCTTGATCCTTCATTCTTACATCAGAGAGTAGGTATTTCCTTTAATCTTTCCTTTTCTTTTCTTTTTCTTTTTCTTTTTCTTTTTTCACATGCCTTCTCGGTCTCCTGATTCGGGGTACAACACCTGACGGCCTATCCATTTATTCACTCCCCTACACCACCTCACGTATCCGGGGCTGGGAATCGTTTCCACGAGTGGCAGCAACACCAGCCATACCAACGCCGGATTCAAGTCGACGCACACAATCGTAGTCACAAATTCAGAAAACCCAGTAATCCGTACTACTGTCTGCTGCCTGTCATTGGCCATCCGCCCTCTGACTTATTGCCCCCGTTACATTTCGGACACTGATGCGAAGTCAATAAACGGTACCGGCAATTTTGAGACTTCAGCAGCATGACAAGCAGGTCCAAAAACTTCAACCCACTAGGCGGGATGCACACGGCCGGTATATTTTCCGATATGAGCGTCGATGGCCCGGAAATCGGTACCCTCGTCCTCATAGTGGACCGAGCCAAGAACTTGCCCAACCGAAAGACCATTGGAAAGCAAGACCCCTACTGTGCTGCTCGATTGGGCAAGGAGGCCAAGAAAACTGCAACGGATATTCGAGGTGGCCAAACGCCAAGATGGTATGTACTTATTCAACAACGCTTTTTGCGGTGGTCGACATGTATCCTGACCACCTGATCCTTATTTAGGGATCAAGAACTTCGCTTTACTGTTCACGACTCGCCAGACTACTTTCAACTCAAATTATCGGTCTTTAATGATGACAAGAAGACCGAATTGATCGGTGAAAGCTGGATCGACTTGCGTGATATTATTGTGCCAGGTGGTGGCCAGAGTGACCAATGGCATAATCTAAACTGCAGGGGAAAATATGCTGGCAACATTAGGATTGAGATGACGTACTACGATAGTCGGCCGAAACCCGAGAAGATGGCTGCAAAACCGAGACCTGTCACTTCAAGTTCCGAATTAGACACCTCAGGCTCCGCACCAAGACTGGTTGTTAAAAGGCGCCCGCTACCTTCCGACCCTCTGCCTGGGCAATTCCGGCCGCATGCACCTGACTCAATCAGCACGTCCCCGAGACCACAGCCGAATCCTCTTGTTGACCCGACCTCAAATCAATCCCCCTCGCCTGCTGCCGATTACAGTACGCCTCCTTTCAAAAACCATCCTCAACAGCAATTATCGCAAATTCCACAAACTGATCATTACTCTCCGACCCATGGGGTGTACCAGTTCTCGAGTTCGGCCCCACATCGAGATTACCAGGGCCGGGGAGTGGTTGACAGCTTTCACACTTCCCAATACGAGCTTAACTCTTCCCATCAACCTGGATCTGCTATTCCAAGGCCGCAAGAAGCTAATGGTAGGGTAATTCAAAATAATATGCACCCAGGGTACGCCACCCACGCGCATCATCGGTCTGCCGAAGATGTAACACGACCACCGCCTCCTCCTGCGCACGGAGTAAGGAGCTCTAATGGCCACTCGCCAGATCTGAACGGAACGCATCGCGGTGGTTATGAAATGGTTCCACACAAGGCTACACCGCCTATGCGACATGGTGTGCTACGAAACGAGGCCCATCGATATTCGGGTTCTTTAGGGTCTTCTCCCTCAGCGTACCCGGGTCGACCAACATACCGGCCTTACGACTCTACCCCTAGCTTGCAAAAAGGGTTGCAATATAATGACTATGATTTGAGTCTCTCTTCGACATCACAACATCACTCATACGATTCCACAAACGACGCTCATCATCGACAAATGCAACCCACGGTAGAAGACGTACCGGAGTCTTGGACGCCACCTCATAACAGAAGTCGAAGTAGCCTATCACAATTTGATGAATTGGAACTCGATTCTGCCTCTAATCCGGCCTCATCAAACGTCAACGGACACACGGATGTGCTTCATGAAAGGTATAGCACAGGCCAATTGCAGCTTCAGGCGCGCTATGATAGCTATAATCACAACACGTCTCCATCGCCCATGTCCCAAGCAGAATTATCACAAGCTTTGACACATGTCCCCCGCTCACAGACGTATCAGGTGGACCGCTACCAAAACAAAGTAAATGAGGTAGAAGATCATATGTATCGTGCGAATGACTATAATCCTTCATCAGTTCCCCCAACTCTTGTTCCTGGTGTTGACCCTAGCCTGGCACGTGAAGTATCACAGCAAATTCATCAGGGCGTCAAGCGGGAGCGCCGATACACTCAGCCTATGCAAATGGTTGTGCATTCAAGGGGTAGGCAGCCTAGCGAGCCTCCGTCGCATTATACCACTAGCTACTCGCCCCATGATGAACCGGCGAGGGCATACGAAAGGGCATCGGCTAGCTACTCCAATGCTCCTAACACCCCTCCTGGGCCAGCAGAGCGGCCGAATACACACAGAGTGTCCCCAAGCCCCGGGGCCAATCATAATCATACAATCAAGCGCAAATCAGTTAGCCCAGCACCGCCCCCGTCTGAGCCTCGCAGATCGTCTGGTGTACCATTTGGACCAGATTCTTACGATGTGCTCAACCCTTTAATGGCTGCGTCAATGGAGAACTCTAATACCGCAGATTACACCAACGCAAACGGTAAGATCGTCACCTCAGATGGGCGAGAGGTTGACCCATCGGATCACTTGCCAGTAGACACCTGGGCTCCTGAGCCAGAAGCAAGGAAACCTGCCCAGCCGGCAGAGACACGATCGCGGCCAGTACCCGGTGGTGCACAGCCGATGCCACCATCTGGACGCCGTCCACTTCGAATAGCGGCTCGCCCACAGTCCAGTACGACCTTGGCCTCTCCAGCGCAGGCTCCGCATGAACCCGTAAGCCCTAGTAACGCAGGGCGTAATCGTCTTCAAAAGAAGGCACATCGAGCTTCCGCCTTGCCAGCTCCCATCACTGCTGGTTCAAGTCCTCTCGGCCCGGCGTCCGCACAGCAGCGCAACAGTACGCCTCCCCGTGCTCTAGTTCAGGCTAATATGTTCGATTACGAGAATCACGGCCCGCCATTCGATAGGGAGTCTGGCGTTCATGGAGGATCTGGATCTGGACCTCCTATACCTTCCAAGGTTCCTATGATGAGTGGCGGTTTAGGGCCGCCAACATCTGGCCCCGGTGGCAATGAAGAGATGGCCCTTATGGCAGAGATGAGCAGGATTCATATCGGCACCGGACGGGCCAGACGCCACGGCAGATACTAGCCACCGTCAAAGACTTACTGGCTAGATAAATGTACGAAAGCGAGCATAACAAACCGAAATGAACGGGCGTGTCCGAGAAGCCGATATCACCTACGTTATACGGATCCATATGGTATGTAATGTTTAAACTTGGGACCGACCATGAGAGAAGCAGTGTACAAAAATTTCCGTCTGTTCTTGTTCTTTTGTCCGTGGTATAGGTTTTGCATCTGGCACAGCATACGGGTTCATCATGGCGTTGGGTTCCGGGGTGGGATGGAAATTAAACGAAGAGGAATGAGTTGCGTCTAAAAGAATGGAGTGTGAAAAGAGGGTTGCATAGACAAGCCGCGTGGTTGCATCCAGAACAGGTATACTTACCCTCCTTCCTGATGTTCAATAGTAGGTGGGGGGCATTGGAGCGTCTATCTTGACGATACCGGTGTCTCTGTTTCTCAAAACCCAGCTGCGTGCTGGGATTCGGGAATATATCCTATGCCCGAGTACCCATCAATGGAAGTGGCTGCATTGGAAGCAACTTTCTCCCCAAGGAACCCCCCTGCTACAGAGAGATAGGAAACATCAGAATAGGTAGCAGGGCAAATAGAAACAAGCTTGAGAACTTATCTGCACAGTCGGTTCCACGCTAATACCCAATGTAATGTGCCTCCTCATCTCAGTCCAACTCCCATACTAGGTACGGAATTATGGAAAATCCTATCGAGTAGGTATCAAGAGGGGCCTCGCCAACGTTTATAAGTATGTAATCCGTACATACTATGTAATACCTACGGATCCGTAATAACGGGCAAATACCTATGTAGGCTTACCCGAGCGTTACCCGATTCGGTGCCCGGATCCGACGACTAGGTAGTGTACAATACAATGTATTATGTAGGTACAATACCTGCCTGAGCTTGTCGCGCAGACCACGGCGCCCGTTAGTCCGTACTGCCGTCAACATTCTCCTGCAGGTAAGCAGGGCGCTAAGGGGAGTCACTTCAATCTGCTTGGACTATGGTAAGAAAATTGCGAACGGCGACCATGAGAGGATTTTAGGTAGGCTTCGGATCCGGACTTACATACTTATTTGACCCATGATAAGACTCCCACTGCTCCGAAGTCACGCCCTTTCCCCAACAAGTATTAGCGGTGACGCCTCAACCTCGCATCGTCCTGCTGGATTAACGTCCGTACCTAGGTACTTATATTATGCGGGATCCGTGGAAAAAAAGAGACGTCATTCTTTATTTCAGCGATTGGATGTTGGATGTCTCTACCTGCCTACCTGACCATCTAACAAGCCGGCTTCCGGGACTCCTTCGTCATGGAAAAGATACGATTGCCTTGGCCCTTGCCTAGTAGGTCATCCAATTGGTAGATATATCGGTCCGTCCCTCTTCGCGAGCGGTCAGCAGCCTTCACTGATCTATCTTGGAATTTGGCTTTCGCTACCGGTCTTACGTTACCCGTCATCCCTGTATTTCCTGTACTCCAAAATTCCCGGCACTCGGATCAATTGGAGAATGCAACTGCACGCTGCGTTGGCAGCCTGTGTGGTGTGGTATGAGGCGTTAGCATGCGGGCTATCCGGTGCTTTTTACCCGTATGGTGTAGAGAATCCGCGCCATAATACGAAGGCATAGACCGAGGGGATGCTATGTGGAGTAGTGTGTGAAGTAAGTACGGATTATGGAATAGGTAGATACGCAGTTAGTATTTGGTACGAGGTGCCAAACATCTCTCTCGCCCTCTCGCCCTCTCGCTCTCTTTTGCCCAGCTAAGTACATACCTACGCCAGAGCAGAAACAGATCTAGTGTCTCGCCATCGACTCATACACTATCTATCTTCCTACTGTACTTAAGCACGGCATGGTCGCCGTCGCCTAAGTAGCGTACGTCCTGAGGTCTTTGCCTCGCTCCCCCCCTTTTCAAAAAAAATGGCCTTGCTAAACCCGATCGTACTGCTCGCAATCCTGCCCGTATGGGCGGCGTTTTACTGGGTTCTCCCGTATTTCACCACGTATGAACACCTCCGCCAAATTCCTGGGCCCTTCGTCGCCAAGTTCAGCAATGTCTGGCTAGCGCTCGGGGCTCGGAATGGGCAGAAATATGCCTGGGTGCACGCCGCGCACCAGAAATACGGAAAGGTCGTCCGTGTGGGCTTTAACCATGTCTCGGTTGCTACGGCCGAGGGCTTGCGCATCATTTATGCGCACGGCAACGGGTTCTTGAAAGAGTACGTGCCTGAATACCCCGCGTGCTGAACTTTCGTTTCCCTATTTCGTGGTGATTTGGTTTTTTTTTTTTTTGCCTCTTTCCTTGCGGTGCTTCGCTGGTGCTTTTTAACTCACTCACTCACCTTGTCTTTCTCAGCAACTTCTACGAGGCCTTCGTCTCCGGTGTTCCCGGCGTCTTCAATGTCCGCGACAGGGAAGAGCACACGCGGAAGCGGAAGATCGTAGCCCACGCCTTCTCGCCCGGCGCCGTCCACGACTTCGAGCCCTACATGGCCGCCAATCTTGAGCGATGGGTAACCCAATTAGATCGTATCGCGGAAACCCCCGGCAAGGACGGCTATGCCCGCTTCAATATCATGCCCTGGTGCACGTTCCTCGCCTTCGACATCATCGGCGACCTGGCTTTTGGCGCCCCCTTCGGCATGGTCCAGCGCGGTCGGGACGAATGCGAGTCTTCCAGACCAGGTCAACCCACCACGTATGTATCCGGCGCCGAAACGCTTAACCGACGCGGAGAAGTGAGCTCTACCCTGGGACTACTACCGGCCCTGCGCCCGTGGGCACGATATCTCCCCGACCCCTTTTTCACCAAGGGGTTAAAGTCCGTGAAGGATCTCCATGGCATAGCCGAAGCGGCCGTAGCGAAACGTCTCGATGCCGCCGCCGGCGCAACACAGAAGCGCCGTGATATCCTAGAAATGCTCTGCAACAGCAAGGATGCGCAGGGCGAGCTGATGCCCCGGAAAGAGCTGGTATCGGAGACGCTGACGCAGCTGATCGCGGGCAGCGACACCGTGTCGAACACGACCTGCGCCATCATCTACTGGATCCTCGAAGGCGAGCGCCGACGTCCCGGCACGATCGTGTCGCGTCTACAGGCGGAGCTAGACGAAGCGGTGACGACGAGCTCGACGATCGCAATGCACAGCGAGGTGAAGAACCTGCGGTTCCTGCGCCTCTGCATCGACGAGGCTATGCGTCTGCACTCGACATCCGCGCTCGGCCTCCCGCGCATCGTGACGGAACCCAGCGGTATCGTCTGCGAGGACCTGTTCTTCCCCGAGGGCACGGTTCTGTCCACGCCGAGCTACACGCTACACCACACGGCCGACATCTGGGGCGCCGACGTCGAGACCTTCAATCCCGAGCGCTGGACCAACGCGTCCGCGCTCCAGAAGACGGCGTTCAACCCCTTCTCGTTCGGGCCCAGGGCCTGCGTCGGCCAGAATGTCGCGCACATGGAACTCGCGCTCATCATTGGCACCGCGTTCCGCCGTTACGACTTCAGGCTCTACCAGCAGACTCTCGAGTCACACGAGGGGTTCTCGAAGAAGCCGGTGGAGTGCTGGGTTGGGATCAAGAGGAGGCATGTCAAGGCTTGATTATGTAGTGCCGGGTACGACGATTCGTTTATAGGATATGTGTGGGTATGTGTAGGCGATATTATTGCTTTTCGGTTCCCCCCTCCCCTCTTTTTTTGGCTGGAATGGATATGACTGTTGGTGGTTGGTTTCCCCAGGTATACCAATAAGAGCGCAGAGCGTGCGTGATTCGTGTCGCAAGGATGCGTGACTTCGGTAATTGGGTGTGGTGTGTATGTATGCAAGCTGAACCGGGCCGTGCCGCACGCTTTCATGCGGAATATCAGAATCGAAGAGAGGATTCGTCAATATGATAGGTATTCAGGCTTGGTCAGTTTGGTGCGCGCGCTCACATGTTCATGAGACTTGCCGGACACGTAAGACCATTCTCAGGTATGGAATAGCGAAAACAAGCCCTACCGAAATGAATAAACAGAATAAACAGAATCATCACATCCATAACGTCACTAAACAAACATCGTTCAGCCATAAGAAACTTGACTCACTTTTTTTTTTCAATTCTCAGTGTCCCCCTTAGCTTACTGTCATCGAACTCGTAAGTTAGTACCTAACATACCTAACATACATAGACATAAACTCCGTAAAACAGCGCAAGTCCTAGAAAAGCCCTTGTATTTACAGTCACGCCCCGGGTTATGGCGTTGGATAAGGTAGATATAAACTCAACTCCTCTCCGCTTGTCGAAGAAATGTTCATTTAACTAGTAGTCATCACCACGGCTGATGACCTCCTTGACGGTAGGACGTAGCAGAATTGTCTGACACAATAGTTAATGGCTATACCACGATGTATACGGGACAAGGACCTACATGTTCAAATTGCGCTGTGTATGAGCCTTTCTTATCAACTAGAGGCGGGTAATCCTCAACAATGCCCGATTGGACCAGATTATTCAACTACACCCATGTCAGTCACAACACTCCTACAATATGGAATTGGACAGTGGCTTACCCCAAGCAGATACTTATCCTGTCCTATTCTATCCAGGTATCGTCTGCAGAATGGGAGTGTGCCGAAGTTTTTCTTGATGATGTTCAGGAGAGACTTGGCAGATGACAGGCGCAGGTCCACCTTGGGGGCATCGCTGCGCAGAGCGTAGTGCGAAACCTCACCCTGGTCATGGACGTAACCATTGCCGGTACTGCCGAAGGTCTCAATGGCGAAAACATCACCTTCCTCCATCTTGGTCGTATCATTCGTCTTAACAATTGGAACGCTCTTGGTTCCATGAATACTGTATGGAAGAATTGTATGGCCGCTAAGGGTGCGGATCGACTTGATGGGGTACGTGGTGCCGTTGATCTCGCACTCATAGCTTTCCATAGCTTCTTGTATGTAACCACCTAATTCTCCAAGACGCACGTCAATGCCAGCTTCCCTGACACCAGTGTTTGTAGCATCTTTCACAGCCGCTAGTAAGTTGTCATACATGGGATCAAAGGCCATGGTAAAGGCACTGTCGACGATACGTCCGTTGACGTGAACGCCAATGTCAACTTTCATGACATTGCTTTGTTGCAAAACAGTTTTATTGCCGGCATTAGGACTGTAATGAGCGGCAATGTGATCAAGATTCAGTCCAGTAGGGAAGCCCATACCGGCCTTCAGGGCGTCGCCTTCAGCAAGGCCATCATGACCTACTAGCTTACGGACACTGTCTTCAATACCGTTTGCGATCTCGGTCAATGTCTGGCCGGGCTTGATATTGCGCTGCGCCCACTGGCGAACCTGCCGATGAGTCTCAGCAGCATGGCGGTAATCAATCAAGAAATCAGGGTCAAGATTATCCAAATGCCGCTTCTCTTCGCTCGTGGTGCGATAGCGATTTTCGTTTACGTATTCCACCTCCTCGCCCTTGGGGTATGTATTGTTGGGGAAGAGGTCAGCAAGCAAAATGCTTGGGGGTTCAGTCTGAGCGCCGGGGGCCTTCTTCTTCTTCTTAGGCTTTCTCTTCTTGTTCTTCTTCTTTTTGGCGGCCTCGGGCGCATCGGCCGCCTTTCCATCGACATCGTCTTCGGATTCGTCTCCGGAGAGGTCTGCCGCCTGGCCATCCTGCGCATTCGCATCAGCGGCCTTCCGAGTCGCATCGCTGACTACAATTCGTGTGAGATCGCTAAAGGGCAGACTAAGTTATACACATATAGACACTTACTGCAGAGCTTCTCGAGCCCTTCCGAAGGAGCCTGAGCAGCCATGATGGAAAGAGCTTCAAATATAGGCAAAAATATGGGATGTAAGATTGAGGCAGCCTTTATTTGATAGTAGCGAAGGTACTTTTTATAGACCCTTCCTACAATTAGGTAGGTAGTACATCGGTAAGGCGAACCCCGCCAACATTTTCCTGTCAGGTAAGTAATTTATCAGTTCATGACAGGGGCCACCCCGGTCTCAGCGTCAAGCTAACCTTAGGGCGCTTCTTCTTAGGTAATCCTTAGGGCGCATGTGGGGCGACCTTCAATCGTTTTCATAATCTTCCGTAATTACATAAGTAGATGCGTAAACAGCTTGTATAACTACATATTCTGTTTAGATGAATTCTCACCTTTCCCAAATCTGCGTAGTACACTCTCTAACTTAGGATCCGTACGTCTTTGCTGAGCCGTCCATATCGTTATTGACTCCTCAAAGCACGGAGTGCATAATTATGGCTAGGTGAGGCCTCGTCCTTCGGGTATTTTTCAGTCACCGGCCATGAAAAAAGAACAATATTGCGTTTCAAACATTAAGACTCCTCTATACTACCAAATGGGAGACAGAAACACAAGGTTCATCAACCCGAAACATGGATCCGTACGTACATAGCAGACTGCTACCTACATAGGTAGTCCAAGCTACCTATATACACACCATGATACCATAGCTCTTGCGTATTGACCCTCGCAAACCTGAACTCCGTGATGCTTACGAAGCTTTTTTCTGTGCCTCTTAAACTGGAAGTCACTCATTAAAATATTTCTTTTCTTTATTGGGCTAATCTTGCTCCATCATTTCATCCTCATCTCCTTACCCGGGCTCGGACGGCGCGGGCGGTTCATTGCCCACTATCAATTTCCACTTTCACCTCGTACATTCTTCGGTAATTCCGGCCACTAGTCTTCGCCTCTTACCGGAGAAAGCTTCTAACGCTGCTTCTTAACGCTCGGTCGAGGTTTGCACTCGTCGCCTTGAACCGGATGCAAAACCACCTTATTTGGATAGTTTTGATTGTTTCCCATATAGCCCTTGTTCCAGTCATATCCAACAGAATATGCGAAGATGGTGCCAGAGCTGTTGAATGTGGTGGCCGTGATGCTACCACCAACTGTAGGATAGCCTTTGAGACGGTGCTTGGCGTCCTTGTCCCAGAAATGGAAGGTTCCATCGCTTCCAGCAGTACTAAATGTTCCATGTTGGGGATGGAACGAAATATCATTGACGGTGTAGACTTGTGTGATACTTCCTGATGGAGCATCGCGGTGGCATTTGAAAGAGAAATTGGAGCTGTGGTTTAACAAATCAACAAAGATAGTTAGGTAGAGTGGACGGGAATACAACTAACCTTGAGTCCTTGTCCTCAACATATTGAATAGCGCAACGCCCCTCAATACTCCCAATTGCAAACCCCGACGCATCCGTGAAACAGCTGACAACACGGGTTTGCCATTTCAGCGGACTCTGAAGTGTTTTGTAGAATTTGAGAGGGTCTTGTAGATTGATAACGTTGATATACCTCTCAGCTGTACCAACAACAAGCAAGCTGTTGCGCACATCCATCGAGTACACGCGTTCCTGGCAGGTAACGGTTCCAACAGGGTTCGGTGATCGCAGATCCCAGTACTTGATGGTCTTGTCCCAGGAACCAGTCACAAGCATGGGGCCATTGGAGTTGGGCAGCTCGAAAAAACGTGCGCATCTTACGGTGTTATCATGTGCTGCGACTTGTGTCGTTTGAAGGGTCTGCAAGTCACAGATCTTGGCCTGCTTATCCGCGCCGGCCGATACCAGCTTATTACCGTCCTAGAATACGATGGTTAGCGATTGTTGAAGAGTAACCTCAGGAAGTAGGGGGAGCGGAAACGTCAGGTTTCGTACCTTGGAAAAATCAGTACTGAATACAGGTGCCTCGTGCTCGTAAACATGCTTCCCTTCGCTGGAACCATTACTGGCTATTTGGTATATCCGGACCTTCTTGTCCCAGCTGGATACGGCAAGGATGTCCGCGACAGGTGAAAAGACGAGGTCGGTGACGGTGTCCTCGGGAGGGTTGGCGATTGGGACATCATTCTTCAGGTCACCTATGGTGGCACTCGAAGTGGAGGAAGTAGTGGAACCAAATAGCCCTGCCATTTTGACAGTTCTTTGATGGCCTACAACCAAGGAGTTGCGTTTGTCAGAGTGTCGGCAGTCGATGAATGGTCGCGCGGTAAAGAATACTGTAGATCGAAAACCCAGGGACTTTGAGAAGATAGGTAGTGCGCATGCGCGTCCCAGGCGCGTGCTGTTAAAGATGTGGTGGATGAGTCCAGCTATGGATGAAGGGCTGAACTGTCGTGAGAGTTGCTATTAGAAAGGAAAGAATTTGAAAGGTTCAAGATGGTAACTTGACGTGACCATCAAAAAAGGTAGGTAGGTAGGCAGTGGTTTAGGTATACTTTCATTGCCCCGGGAAGTGTGAAGGACGCAACACCTTGAATGTTGGGTAGGTGACGAAAAGTTACAGTACCTTCCCGCTACATGCCTAGATGAGATTATGTAATACTTGCCTTGCTGTAGTGTAGTGTATCTTTGGGTACCCGACAAGGGTCCTACCAATTAAAATGCGTAGATTGACTGGACTAGTACCTTTGCGGTAATATGTGGCGCGCGCAGAATGGTTGCCAACCTACGAAGTAAACAGTACATAGGTACATTGCGAAGTACTTGGCAGGTATTGTACATACATAGGTAGGTAGTTAGCGCCTTCGTGGACGCTTACTTACCTAGGTAGACAGGAAGTCTACTCAATTTCTTTTGTATTTTACTTGCTTATTTGTAGGTTGGAAATGTTGCGTATATTAGTATGAAGCAGTCCGTACTCAGAAAATATCTGCCTCTGGTACGTCCGTACCTAATCCGTAGTTGCTTGTATTTACCAGGTACCTAGGTACCTCGTACCTCAATGCGCATTCCACAAGGGTGCGCTACCTACGTAATAGCGCCCAGTGTAAAATTGCCAAAACGCGCTTCTAATTGGCCAATTGAAAGACACATCCCCACTCGGACAAAGCCCCACCTCCAAAAAGCACCTTCCGGGGTACGTCCGTACATACATATTAATCAGGCGCAAGTCCGAAAACCCTAAAATTTTCTCTTCTCTTTTTCCACCACAATCCCCCCTCGCCCGACAAATCGCTATCGAAGCTACATACAGAGACAGCGATCCGTCGTCGTCTCATCAAACCAGCTTTGGGAGAAAGTCCCCGGACGTCTCTTTTCCGGATCCCTATTTCGTTTTCCTCTCGGGGAGAAAGAAATACCGGTCAAGATGATTGCGGAAACGCGCCGCCATAGAAGCACAGCGGCTCACATTCACCTCGCGCTCGTCTTCTTGTAATTCCTGCTTGTCTTACGCATCCGCCCCGCCTGCCCGGTTTTAGGCTTCGGTCTTTAGCTGTAAGAATGTCAGGTCTATCTACCCATGCGGTGCCAGATATCAGAGGTTCTGTCTTGCTCTCGCCGGTCTGGATGTCTCCCATGGACGAAGATATGAGTCCGCGGTGTCTGGGCTTGGGAGTTTGGGCGTCCTCTCTGGTATCATCGTGCTCGTGTGGCGGTGGTCTTGATGGTATGGTGGCCGTGGGATCAACATGCTGGGGGAGAGGACATCATGGACGCGGGTAGAATACTCCTTTTGTCGAGTTCGACAGTTATGCGATTGCCTTGCTTGGTTTGCTCGTTGAGCCGGCTTGGTTACTCGATGGGGCTTATTCTTGGTGCGAGGGGGGCACGTCAATAACGCTACCTTTTTTGGTGTGCCTGTGCGGGGATGGTCATGGTTTTTATACCATCATTTTGGTCGGCTTTCAATGGTCAACTGCTAGATACCTGCTCTTACACTCTAGACTTCGTGGGAAGTCCCTCTATTGGTGTCGAACATGCTTTGACAAGAAAAGGTTCGACTGGAAGCTTATGTTCAGGTGATGATATTCATTAATAGAGTCAAGCACTGAGGCGATCCACAAGTGGTGAACCCCTTGAAGACTAAAAATGTAATAGTATCTGATGGACAATTTTTTTCCTTTTTTTTTTTTTATTCTTAATCTCTTGCCTCTCGAGGAATTGGTGCGCATCATGGTTTCCTTTTACCCCGTCGCAACACTGCGATAATATAAGGTATCTATAACCGCGAGTTTTCGTGGTGAATGATGATAGTCTTGAATCAATAAACTGCTACCTTGTATACTGCTTCGAATCTCAAAGCGCGCAATGACTGATAGATGGGTATTATAATACTACTAGCTACTTGTAACGCCGCCCCGGCCGAGTTCCTGCAATCATTATATAGGTATGGGTGGTCTTTCATTCCTTTCGTCTCACATCAAGCCTCCTATGACGAATTTGCCAATATTGTTCATTTCTTGCTTTAATCCCGTTCTGCTTGAGTCTTCGAACTCTTTCACCACGGATTGCATAAGGAGTTTGCGCACCTTCTGGTCCGCTTTCGTAAACAACTCAACGACTATAGGTGTGCAATCCTTTGGACCCGTCAATAGGCCCAATAGTCGCGTATAACAGTCAATGAGTACGTCACATAGTGTTGCGAAGGTCTCGAAGAAATCCGGGTCGAATGGTAGGTTGGGTGTGAGCAGATGTGTATATTCCTCACCAGGCAACAACTCGTTGCCTTCTCCTCCAAGTCCAAAGTTGATGACTGTGGCCGGCGCTGCATTCACTGCAGAACCGTCCTTGTTAAAACTGTTGCCGTTGGGATCTGTGTAGTCGGCGCCTGTCGCACTTGACTGTCGACGGCCCTTGCCGCCAGGCCGACGAAACATTTGCGGTAGACGTGCGCGCGATAATGAGCTCGAACTCACACCATTTTCTGTATGGATCTGTTGGTAGGATTCGAACTCGGCGAGCAGGGTATTGAGCGAGCGCAGGAATTCGAGTGATGTTCCGGAGTTGAGGTCGATGACGACGGGGATGGAGAGTCCTAGGAGGAAGTAATTCGTCGCGCGACGACCTAGCTTTCGACTGTCGAAAAAGGGCATGCGCGCGAGATCAGGCCTGTCGAAAAGAAGTGTGTTGAACCAGTAAAGTCGGCCTTCCTGTCTTTGATGCATAACACATAATTAGCTGTTTTCTTATTGTGATCGGATGCAACGTGCTATGCGAATGGTAGAAGATTGACGGATAATAGCTTACGACTTGCGCAAATAGTCCAGTGTAGATATCCTCTTATTCGCAATTTCCTGTATGTGTACATGCAGCGACGACATTTCTGACGACAATACGGATGTGCTAGGCAGGGAAGAGGGATGTGGCCCAGACGCCCCGGATGGTGCTCCCGTCATTGACTGGATAAGCCCAGTCGAATGCGTGGTGGATATAGACATACTACGGCCTGCCATCGTGGAAAACGAGTCGAGAGAGGTTGGCGATAAAAGCAAGTCGAAATTCTTCTTGTCTTTGTCTTTGTCTTTGTTTTTGTCTCTGTCCCTGTCCCTGTCCCTGTCTTTATCCTTATCTCTAGATAATTTAGCGGCTGTAGCAAGCGCGTAGTCTGGGAGGGCTGGCGGTGCGGTCGCGTCGGTTATTACTTGTCCTCCGCCTCCTCCCACTACGACGCCATTCAAAGTGGATGAGCTAGCACGGCGCCTCACCTTAGAGGGGGATGAAAAGGAGGATTTGCGATTAAAAGAAGGCTTGCGGCTGTGTTCTTTTGGTTGGTCGCCTGAGCTGGTTCCAGGACGTGATCTATTATTGCTATTACCCCCGCTCCCCCCTTGCGGCGATGATATTGAAGGCAAATCGACTTTTGATGTCCCCCAGATGTTGTTGGAGAAAAAGGGAATACCCCCCTGCATGGTGTTTGCACGTCAGGAGTTCCTTATTTGGATAGTTGGATCTGAAATTACGCTTAGCGCATATTCGATTGTAGAAGTAGAGGTAGGTAGAGGTACTTGGGGTGTGCGCCCCTGCGTCGATTGGGCGGTTGGAACAATATCGCACGATGTAGGTATTTGCAATGTTTTCCGACGTATTACTTAGGGGCGATTGCGAAAACAAAGACGTCTAGACGAAATAAGAGGAAAGGGGGTTTAGGTGGGAGGGGGGTGAAGATGGAATGTATGGAAATACCTAACTGGTCGATTACTGTGTAGGTACAGTACCTACCCAGAATAAGATGGAGATGGTGCACTTGATTTTTAGTCGGTCAACGCGCTCGTGTAGGTTTCGTTAACCTAATGTGATTGGAGCGTAGCACGGCGGTACCGACGAGGCACGTCACATCGACACGATATAGGCAGACATAGGTATAGAGGGGAAGTGAGGTGATATATGTTTATGGATGAGGTTAGGTGGATGCAACGGTATGAGATGAACGAGTAGGCAACTTCAGGAAGGTCGACAACATACTTATACCTACCTACGTCAACTTATACAGACACTTATACAGATTGTTATTCCTACTGGGTACTTACCTCTCATATAGGTACTACCAGGTTGAGGCGTACTTAAGATGAGAATCCTTTATTCACGAATCAGAAAGTAAACAAGAAAATTGTATATAAGTAAGAGAAAATCCCCGGCATGATGCAGTGATGCTTTTTCGAAGTGGACTACCTATACGTAGGCTTCAGCTGTCAGCATCGTACTGGATGTAACCCTGAGAACTCGAGCGGATATTAGTAATACTTAGCAGGGTCCCTCCTAGACTTTGATGCAGAGGCTGAATCCGGCGGCTTACACTACCTACCTACTAATGTTGTTTTAAATAGAAACATTTGGGTGCGTATGCAGAACGACGAGACCTGAATATTAAGTAGCGAGATGAGGTCGAGATTTATCATAGCTTCACCGGACAGAATTGCCAAGTACTACGATTACTAGAACAACATATTCACGCATTAGCAGAAGAGATTTTATCAGGAAGGATAGATAATCCGTACCTAATTCGCCATGATACGTGCGTGGAATTCACTGCAACTTCGGACTTGAATCTTTACGAAGTATTACTATGGCCCTTAATTATATGCATCTAAACATTATTCCTAAAACGGGGGGCTTTATGAACGGATCCGTATCTTGAAGTGAATGTGAAACGCGCATCGCGTGGGGTCCTTATTTACAAAGTCAGTTACATAATTGATGCTGTTCTTTGCGACAGGACAAGACCTCCATAAGCACTTCTTCCTCTGCATTAATCCTTACCCCATTTTTGACCGATGCTGTGATAATGCCGAGGTAAGTAGCCAGCTCTTTGCCAATATCGCTTGATTCGCCCCTCTCTTTCTAACCCAAGTTGCTAAGGGAGATCATTACCATCCAGGCGGGCCAATGTGGCAATAGCAGTGAGTTTTACCCACCCTGAGCGACAGCTCCGGCTGGTTCATTCATTAAAGATCCCGCGTTCTAACTGGGCTCAGTTGGGAGTCAGTTCTGGCAACAGTTATGTCAAGAACACGGAATCAATCAAGATGGAAATCTGGAGGACTTTGCGACCGAAGGCGGCGACCGCAAAGATGTTTTCTACTACCAGAGTGACGATACGAGATATATACCCCGCGCGATCCTCATAGATCTGGAGCCCCGTGTCATCAACAGCATACAGTCAGGCCCGTACAAGAATATTTACAATCCGGAAAATTTCTACATTGGGAAGAGTGGTGTGGGTGCTGGCAATAACTGGGGCGATGGGTACCAGTCTGGAGAGGCCGTTCACGAGGAGATTCTAGAGATGATAGACCGGGAGGCTGATGGTAGTGACTCTCTGGAGGTATATTTGCAAGCCAATGTCTTCATTCTAGTCATCGGCTAATGTTTTATTCAGGGCTTCATGTTGCTTCACTCTATTGCTGGCGGTACAGGATCTGGTTTAGGGTCCTTTCTCCTTGAACGAATGAATGACCGATTTCCTAAAAAAATCATCCAAACATATTCGGTCTTCCCAGATACTACAAACTCGGACGACGTCGTTGTTCACCCTTACAATAGTCTTTTATCTATGAGACGTTTAACACAAAATGCCGACTCCGTCGTTGTCCTGGACAATGGAGCCCTGTCTCATATTGCTGCAGACAGGCTTCATGTCCAAGCACCTTCATTTCAGCAAACTAATCAGCTTGTCTCAACGGTTATGTCAGCAAGTACCACGACTCTGCGATATCCCGGCTATATGCACAACGATTTGGTTGGAATTCTGGCATCGCTGATCCCCACCCCACGCTGTCATTTCCTCATGACTGCGTATACACCATTCACGGGAGACCAAGTCGAACAGGCTAAAACAGTGCGCAAGACCACGGTTCTCGATGTGATGCGCCGTCTCTTGCAGCCCAAGAATCGCATGGTATCAACTGTGCCAGGCAAAAAGAGCTGCTATATTTCCATCTTAAACGTAATACAAGGCGAGGTTGACCCTACGGATGTGCACAAGAGTCTACTGCGTATTCGAGAACGCAAATTGGCAACATTCATTCCGTGGGGACCGGCAAGCATCCAGGTCGCATTAACCAAACGCAGCCCTTATGTTCCGATGAGCCACCGCGTGAGTGGTCTCATGTTAGCAAACCACACAAGTATAGCCACGGTCAGTCCATCTCCAATCCCTAATCCCTAATTTAATAGTGGGGCTGTATTGATTGACCCTGAAAAATAGCTATTTAAACGCATTGTCAGGCTATACGATGGTATGCGAAAACGGAATGCTTTCATGGAAGCCTACAAAAAGACAGCTCCCTTTTCGGAGAATTTGCATGAATTCGACGAGGCCAGGGAAGTCGTTACGGACTTGATCGCCGAGTATGAGGCAGCTGAGGACGCCAATTACCTGAATCCAGACGGAGAGAATGCAACCTCTGCTGAGACAGATAAAAGAATAGGGTGATGTATCATATATGGTGTTGTCGTGGAACCTCAGGTCAGTGTCATGTTTGGAGTTCACGGCCAGAGCTTCCTTTGATGATCAGTAACCCGGAGGGAGGCAGGGACTCGGCGTTTCGGTATGAGACTTTGTTCGCTAGAAAGCGGTTTGTTATGACCAGGTAGGCAGATACCATGTGCCAATGATACGATAATACGAGTACATGTAGCCCAATGGAGGGCATGAGCACAAAATAGGATGAGGCCAACACGAAGTTATCTACCTCAGATATCCCAAGCCGCCTAGAGGAAGGTAGCCAAGCTTTGCCACGATTTCTGGCCTCCCACTTGCCTCAGTTTCTGAACTCGCAATGAGGAACAAATATCTAGCATTACATGTGATATTGCGTAATAATCGCAGATGTCGTAGCACCCGAGGCTGCTTTATGCCGTCTTTGCATTCTTATTGACGTCAGGTCGGGTTTGTGTACTTCAAACTGTGACGTCACCCCGAGTCTGTGTAAATAATAAATATAGAGGGAATTCAAGTTTGCGCTCCAGGACTCATCAGAAATAATCTTCTGTATAATTCAATTACTACAAGCGAGGACATAAAAAGCCTGAAGAATCACCCGATCATCAACATAGCATAGTCCACACACGCAGTTCTTGACTAGTACCCAATTGGCCTCACTCAGTACGTTATCTTCCCACCGTGTCCGCCATATCATGAGCCCAATATGCGATATCGTCGACTAAGCAATTCAACTAACCATCCACGTAAGGTACTACTTTTCAACTTCAAGACCTAAATCAAGCAACAATGGATCCCAAGTCCAAGAAAATCGAGGAGGCCCGCTCCAACCTCCCTCTCCCCGAGCAGCCCCCTGTCGCCTCTGATTGGAATTCCGCGGATGCCCGCAACGTAAATGTCGGCTCGGGCCGCGTGCAGAGCGATGTCTCTACTGGCGCTGGCTCTTCGTCCGGTCTACGAGAGCCCGCCTCCAAGGGCGACGTCGACTTAAGCGGTGTTGGTCGCCAGGGTAAAGACAACCTTGAGGGACCCCCGAAGGATGCCAAGGCTAAAAAATAAGCATGCGCAGTTCATTTGCGCCAACATATGGATTGATCCTAGCCTCATTTGTGAGGCGTACAGGGGATGGATCTGGTGGGTTGTTGTATATATGACGGTGTTGGTGAAAGGCGATTCTTAAATCACATACTTCGTACATTACTCCAGAGTCCAGATAAATCGGTGTTCATCCGCCGGCGCGAATCAATGGCCAATCTGACCATTTCGTAGCATCAAATCGATTCTCTACGCTACTCATCGGACCCTTGTTGCTCCAAGAAGTGATCGCCCACGTGTTGTAACGCATTTTCAGTACATTTTTATGAACTTAGACCTGCTTGTAGTGCTGATACAATAAAACTGACAGTATATTCAGGTCACGTCTCATCAACCCGAACCCTCTGACCGAGCGGGACGGTGACCGGAAGCCTTAAAGGGAAAACCTAGGTACCATGCCCCCATACAGCCCTACTAGGTATTATTACCTGCAGGACTGCCAAGCCACGGCGATCTCTCTCTTCGAGCATTCGATGATGGTGTCATCTTACGCACAACTGATCTTCCCGTCGCTGCCCCCGCCAATTCGATAGACTCGGCAGCCGACTGATTATTACAGAGCGGTTCAGCCCCAGAAGGGCATGGTGGGTCGGAGATCTGGTGCTGAAATACCTATGGACGTGGGTAACCGAGCGGCCTAGCCGAGCCTCTCCGGGGTTGGAGTGGAAGCCGCAAGACATGGGATGGACCCCGCAGATCCTGGACAAGGAATAGTAACATCCGGTCGTCTCCGAGACGAGCCGAGTCACGTTGTTCTGTGACCAGCGCTCAGCGGATAGTAACAGTGTCCACTTGTATGTAACCCGGGAATACCTACGTCTTGATCCACCATGGGATTCTGCAGACTACCTAGGCATCGTAACTAAACCATGCGCTGCCTAGTCGATCTTCAGAGCTAGATTTATAGCAGTTAGTTCGGACTGTAAGCTCGATGAGATCAATGTCTTGGATGTGATGTTACCCAGTACATACCTACCTACTCCATGGGTAGGTACTCTGGCAGTATCCAAGCAAGTACTTAATAAGTATTCCGGACGTCACGCGGGTCGGATGGCGATGCGAAGATGAACACCTATACCTATTGAGCATGTTTATTCTGGTATATCCACTTGCTATGATTGTTGTTAGACTCAGGGCTTTGAGATCTATGTGGGTAGCAAATAGATTGTGTCGCCATGAGATTGACAGTACCTGCATTTCCTCACCAAGACAGATGATGTCGTGCATGAATAGGTAGACCTTCAGAGGGCCTCAAAGCAATACACACAGCATTTTGAAAGTAGGTTGAGATTTATCTACCGTTGTAAGGCATGACGATGACAGCAGTGTGCAAAGATGATCTTGCATGTGGAGGTATCGTTCCGTGGTGAACTTCTACGGCTGGCTTTGGTGATCCTGTACATCAGGAGGTCCGTCTCGGCGAGCAAGCTACCATGATAATATTCACTATCTTAGTCTATTATGATACTGAGCATGATGTCGTCGACGATGTCATTCTGGCTCCGCTTTGAGGGCAAGAATTGTTTGTTCTTCCACAAAACAGGGCAGGAACTCCCCGCGTCCATCTGTCTTGTCTTCCTTCCTTCCACATCGTTCCCAAAGATCGTAAACAGAGACTTCCTCCTCCATCACGATCCCAAGATTAATTGTCTTCCATTCTTCCTTCATCTGCCCTGTTTCATCAGTTCCGATCTTTCCTACATTTTCACTGCTTAGCCTCACAAAGCTTGAGGCACCGCGGAAGGTTTTGATCTTCCACAATAATTCCTCTCTGCCTTAGCAACTGCTGCGAAGCTGTCTTCGGCAACCACTCAGTACCTCTTTCATCGCGGTTCACCTTTAGGTCGTGAGATAGGTATCCTACTCGCCAACTTGAACGTCATCGATTCTGCATCGCTTTGCGCAGGTGGATGCCTCCTATCCGCTCCCGAATTTCCCGAGCTCTCTCAATCCCACGCACATGCTGCAACAAAGAGCACAGGCGACTTCCTCCCTCTAACATCTCCAAGTCTTGATAATTCATCAACTCAGTCCTTCCAGATTCTGCGCCACTGATCTAGCGGTGGCCGATTTGAATTTAACCAGCAGGCAGTCGGGGGTCAAAATCTCCCGTATACAGACACCATGGCTGGATCGGAGTCAAAGCAAGTCAACCAGGCATTGGAAGAAATGATGGTGAGTTCTCATCTAATAAGTAACGGGCTTCACTCGTCCTGCCTGACCCCTGTTGATGTGTTTGGGGCTCTCTAACTTGGTGACTTGTCCCACAGGCCGACCTGGGAAACCACCGGATGGAAGAATTGGCTGTGGACGAACCGAGCGCTTATGCGTCGTACGGACGACTCAAGCCGTTGGGTAATGCCATGAGCGCCAACGTCTTAATGAAGCCCGGTAACGTAGAACGGAAAACCAATATCATTTCTGACAGATGGAAGGGCAAGTTTTACTGGCGTTCACAATGACAAACTGACGGCTGACCAATTTTTAAACAGCTGCCATCAGGGAAAATTGCTTCAATGACGATGACGCCGCTGGCGTCAAAGGCTTAGATACCCTGGACGGTGGAAATGCTCATCGCCTCAAACGCCTCATGGGAACTGGGCTTTATGCTCCGACACCGCCTCCTCCTCGGACTCATAAGTCGAGATACAACCCTAGGTCGTACTGAAATCAGTGTCAAAGGAATGAACAATTAACTAATATGTCAATAGCCAGCCAACATATGGGAGATCTTCGCGACAAAAGGCCGATCGCCCGTATCTAGACACGGAAAATCTGCAGGTGTCCCGCCTTGGGGGAGTTATTCCCGATGGGGGCGATGTGAAAAGATGGGATTCAGGGAAATACACGACCCAAGTTGAATCTGGGGACCTCCCAATGTCACTATCGCATACGCCTACCCAAGGGATATCGTCAGGACAAATTGCTCACATCGCTTGTGTCCGTCCTAAACACGGCATGCTCCCGCCCTGTTCTAAGACTTCAGCTGGCCAACAGGCTCGGAATGTGAATCCCGCCGCACCGGGAATCCTCATCGACTCGCAAAGGCCCTCAACACGTTCAACTGACACAGCAGCTGATATTCGTGCTGTCTTTACTTCTCGGGGATGCCAAAAAATGTTTTTCAGCGACGATATTCTCGTGCTAGAGGATGTCAATGGAGTCGGAAAGCGACTCCCAGGTCAAGTCGCTATTTATAGGACTGGTTCGCCATCAGTCTGCGTATGCGAAGTGACAATCCACGATGTCAAGGTGATCACTGTTGACGTTCGTGCACTGATTCGATTGTTTGTAGACGGAAGCAGAGTAATACTTCGACGGAATGGTCCGAATGGCGAAGGTATCCGGGTCAATACTCTTTATTTCGAGAACATTCCTAAAGCCAAGGGCTTCCAGGAAGAGGCAGACCGCCTCAAAGGCCAATTTGAGCACTCTTCCACTAAGATTGCTAGCGAGACCTCTGTCAAGCTTCCGCTGGTTCGAGATGACACAGCCCAGATAGAAATTGGCAAGCCTGCTGATACGGTGGAACAGCAGCATGACGCATCCGCCATCAAACAGTCGCAGGTCGCGCAATCTATTGGGGAGCAGCCAGAGCTGGCGAAACCAGTAACTGAGATGATCCAACCCAATGATCCACCTCTTACTTCAATCAATGTGTTGGCTACCGAACAGGGACAATCAGCTCAAACAGAAGTGGCAAAGCTTATCCCTGAGAGCGACGATAATTTGGTCGAGGCTGCGGCTGAAAACGTGGTTAAGGAAGCTGTTGATGGCTTTCTCGGTGACTTGATCGATTTTTCAGTTTCTCCCTCCAGAAAACCCAGCGAACTGTTGGGTAAGGAGGGGATGGCACGACTTGACAATCAGTTTCTGTCAACCTTCTACGGAACTGTAAGTGAAGCGGAGATGAAGGAACCGAACGATGCGCTCGAAGATTTCGAAATGATCCATGATAGCTGTGCTGGCAAAAGCTTATCCAAGGAATCGCGTCGGCTTCTCTATGGAATCATCTCGACAGACTATGATGACATGATCAAGACATCTGACACTTTGGCCAATGCATTGAAGGATTCTTCATTCTCATCGCCAGCTTTCATAGCTAGCATCCTGCATCTGTTGCAAAGAGGCGAATTTCTTGATCTGTGCTGGAGCGAGAAGAAGAAGGCCATTGCGGTCGTTTATAATAATGTAGGTCACGCGCACTCACGGAATACCCGTCTCCCGGAGGAGATTCTCGCACTGCGGTCGGTTGAAGGAGGAACTAGCCGTGGGCCTATGTTATACCGCCCGAGTGGGAATGATTTGCAATCCAAAGGGTCGCCTCCGAGTGCAAACGACGCTCCGTTTCAGATGCCCGCTCAAACACTCAAGCCGTCGGCGAAGCCCTCGGAGGGGCTTTTGGATTCAACGTGCGATTTCGACTGGAGCGGCGAGCACTAAGCAGCAATCTGTAGCTCCATGGTAAGCCTTATTTGTCCCGCAGTCCCCTATATTCATTAGCCAATAATGTGTAGTGCTGATCAGTATGTTTGCAGCCATTGCCATTCTTCGATGATACAAGAATTGGCGGGCTGACCGAACACCTGCTATGAGGCGCGGTGATAGGGCATAGATACAAAGCAGATTAGGGGTCCAATTCACGTCCATCTGCAAGTTGAGCAATGTAACGATGATTGATTAAGTATACACGGTCTCCAAGCAAGCCCTTAATGGTCATGGCAAAGGTGATGCTGGGATTCCAGCCCGCTTCGAGAAATGAAGTAGGATAATACATGGTTTATAGTCGCGACATGATTGTCAGATGATGGGACATGCATGGAGACTTCATATTTCATTCCCATTTTGTGATGTACAGAAAGGAAAGAACATGACAGGACATAAAAGAAAAACAAAGAAAAGGAAAGTGTTTAAGATAGCTGTACGGAATACAGATCGCATAGTACACTGCATGCATATGTCGGTAGGTAGAAATTTTACCTAGCCTGATCATGTCTTCAGTAATTGTCGGCGTGTATGTGTGACATGATGGCCGGTTTACAAGGCGAATATCAACAAGGAAGCTTTTGAAGCTACGAAGCAGTACACAGGTGTACGTACGGGACTTCGTACTTACCTAGGTATTATCATAGGGTATGTATGTATCGAGGTGAGCAGACGAGCAAACCTTATACGTACGGACGTACTTAGAATGAATTATGTACGGATCCGTACTTACCACCTCAAAAATCGGTAGGTGGTCCGTAGGCAGTGGGGAAAGGTACACTGGAATCTACGGATCCGTACCTAGAGGCTAGATGCTATTGGCCAGTCGGCACTTCGTTATACTGATACTACCCGCTTACACTACTCTCGTGCGCTAATCCGTATGAAGTAGGTTCTATTCTTCAAGTGCGTCCCCTACGCTAGGTACATGCAGCAAAGAAAATGCACAGTGCCTGCGTCAAAAGATTGACATAGACAGACAGACAAAGCTTGCTTACCTTAGGTACCTGGTAAGTATGGAACGTAGGTAGGTACCTACCTTGGAGGTGGTTCTGCCTGTAAGTGCATATACCACAATGGCTGTCCTCTCAGTACCAAGTGACTCATCCTGACCAACCATAGCTTGCCAACGATTTCAGCGCATTGGAGGGGTTGCCTGGCACGAGACTGGACTCCAATGGTCTCAGCAGGGATGGAATACTTAAGCGTACCTACACTAGAGGTACCTAGCGGGCTCTGGGTAGGTAGGTAGGAGGTACCTTAGGTAGGTAGGTACGTCCGTACAATAGGTACAATACCATAGGTACCTACGGATCCGTACCTACCAAGGGTACCTAGGTAATGGATTACCTTCCTCTTCAAAGTACCTAATGTACGGAATAAAGGTACCTAAAGTACCTACCTATCTAGGTAAGTACTTAACCTACACAAGTACCTGGCCTGCCTGGTGGGTGTACGGTCCGAGCCTACCTAACCTAAGGTAAACACTACGTATAAAAAGCACCAACAGTACGGACGTACGAGGTTAGGTACTTCGTATGATGTAAAAGGCACTTACTCGATGGCGTCTTGTCAGGCTTACAAGGAGGTATTCTAAACCCACCCAGCTTACCTACCTAGGTAGTCCGCACAAACAGACCCGTCACTCCCACCGCTCCCTCCCCCCCCCCAAAGGTCCGTTCAAGTTCTTCCAATGTTTATAAGGTAATGTCACATGTGGATTCACGAGCGGCGGTTTGAGGGTTTAGTGTAGTTTGTCTACGCTACCGGGAGCAGGTAAGGAATCGAATTGAATTAATAGGTAAAAGAACCACCGAACCATTCCTTTCCACCTTAGGTACTTCCAAACCCCAAAGCCGCCCATCCATTCAAACCATCCCCGGGTCATCGCCCCCTTTCGCACAACCCGGCCGCAATTTTTGATCAACCCTGTCTGTTCTGCTTTCACCTTCCTAACCGTACAGGCCGAGTCACCAGGCAGACGGACGAGCGCTCAACCTTCATCACTGTCTTTACCTTCTGGGCGTCTTCTCTGGCGAGCGGCAATTTCTCATCAACTTTGTAATTATAATCATCGAGAGCATACCGACATTATGAATATGATCATGTCGCCGAAGTTAGCCGCTCACGGTATTCACGATCCTAACCGACGATCTCCCACTCGCTCTAGTATGTTGTTCATCACCGTATCGCCTTGTATCTGCTTTTTACGCTCTGGACTTGGGTCTTGTTTTTTTTTTCTAGCCGACTGAGGATTATACTATGTTACCTCCGGTACTCCGATGTATGTAGCTGAATGTAACTGACCGCTTCTCAATAGCACCGCCTTTACAAAACAGTTGGTCCGGTTCCCGAAAACGCAAAGCCGACGACGATGGTGATGAAATGTCTGTTTCCCCGTCGAGTTCTCCCGCTGCGCAGATCCGACAACTCATCCGACCAGTAAAAAAGGCCCGTCCGAGCGATCCTACCGGCCGGCCTTTGACTTTATTTCGCCTTCTCGAAACACTTGATGTCACACAGCTCCGAACAGTCCTGCAAACCATCTGTGAAAGGCAACCTGAGATAGGCGAAGAGGTCGTCAAGAGTGCACCACGACCCTCCGTCCAATGTGCGTTGCAGGTCTTGAACGAATACCAAGAAAGACTAGAGGCAGCCTTTCCATACGGTGGCTCTACCTCGGACTACACTTATTTCCGAGTCAAACAACCTCTTCTCGCCCTCATCGATGCCCTCGCCGATTTTACGCCACAGTTCCTCCCGCCGCAAGAAACACAGGCTACCGTGTCTTTGCAATTCCTCGACGGAGCAACGGAGTTCGTTCATAAACTTCCCGAGTGGGAGAGTCAAAGCCATCGCTACCACAAGGAGAATGCATACGATGATATATCAAAGGCTTGGGCTCTTGTTATTACCGAGGCTTCGAAGAAAGGAGCTGGCTTTGCGCTGCACTCCGATGGATGGGACCAGACCTTGTCGAAGCACAATCAACAATCTCGTGGCCGATTGCTGACAGCCATATCGGCAATGACTACACACGTCGGCTGGGCAAGCTCCCATGGTGGGGCCCCGGATCACACGTCAAATCCTGTTTCTATCCTTGACCAACTCGTAGCTGGTAATTATCACTCTCCCGTCCGGGTTGGGCCTTGGTAGGCGGTATCCGGCCCATAGCCGGAATCAAAACATAGAACCAGGGTGATTTGTGAGGGACGAAGGGAATGTTGCTGCATGTGTGAGAGAGCGTACGACATAGCCTGGTTTTGCATTGGCTTGAGGGGAGGTTGCATCCGCATATCTGAAATGTGCTGGGATGCATTACGGTGGCTTTTCTATTATGGAGCATAGATTCGGATACGGCGTCAATGGTTTAACATACACATCCGGGCGTTTTCTCACAAATATGATGCTGAGGGCGTTGGGCCTTCTTTTTTTTTATCTTCGCCTTGATATCCCCCCAATTGAAACCATGCGGTGATTCGCACGCTACGTCGCCATCGCTGGTTGGATCGAGAAAACTACCTACCAACCTTCCTACTTAAGCTCACCCAGTCTGCCTTTTTCATGCGCGAGTTCGACTCGGCAGAACCAAGTTATGTCCCGGTCTGGATTCGCTAGTTCTGTACAAACCTTACGTAGCTGGCTTTGAATGAATGATTGGAGGAGGAGAAGGAGAAGAAGGAGGAAGAGGAGGAGGAGGAGGAGGAGGAGGGGAGGCTTTGTGATTGAGTAGGGGGTTAGGGGAGAGAGAGTAAGGGCGAAAGAAGAATTCTGTAAAACGAGAAACATACCCGGCAACATAAAAATTCCATTGAACTACCAATCTATATATATCTCTCGACTTGCTTGATGTCCTGGTGTTTTCTCTCTTGTTATTTTGTTGATTTTTTTTTCTTGTTTTCCTCTTTTTGAACTCTGGGTTGGTGTTTTGTTTGTTGTACCTATTTCTCGGTGGTTTGTAGTGTATATTTACCCGGCGGTTGAATAAGCTAGGTAGTTCGTGAGAGAACCATCATCATATTCGTCACCTGAACTTCTACCTATTGTACACTAGTGTAATCCGTAGGTAAAGGTAAGTGGTTCTGGTCCTATCCCGGTTTAGGTACATCCGTACCCGGCCCACGCTCCTAGTTTTTTTCAGCACTAACTTATTCAATCGTCGGGTCAGGCGTAGGTAGTGTACCTAGTGTAAGTACATATAAACGCGAAGTACGGATCCGTACCTACTGACTACCTACGGACTACCTACATACAGCAACAATTCGGAATATCACGCACGCAATACGCCGCGCTTATTATAAGTGTAGGTATACTACTGCGAGATGCGAAACGTATTGGGATTGGGTTTTGGCCGGTTTAGTTTTGCCCTTCGTGCGATGAGGGAGATGGATACCTAGCCGACTCTAGGCAGATGGATGTTTACGTGGCCTTCTTCTGATACGGCAGTGGTTCTCTGCGCATGGTTCTACCTACCTACCTACCTACCTACCTACCTTTACGAAGTAGTATCCGTATAGGTAGGCTAGGTAGGTAGTGTAGGTACACTACACTGGGAAAAGGGAGCCCCCTATTTGCTTGTGAACGGGCTTTTGTCTTCATGTGATCGATCTGTTGAACTTATTATTATTGGGTACGCTATAGTTTTTGGCATAGGTATATTCCGTACGGAATAGGTAGTGTAGCGTCTAATGTACAGCTACCTAGGTACTTGGTAAAGTAGGGTAGATATGTGATAGGGATGACGTAGTAGGCATTGTGTATCCGGCTTCGGAGAGCGCAGTTTACACTACCTACAACTTACTAGGTAGTAGGTACCGGTAACAGGGTTCGCGGATTGTATCTATACATTTCCTCCCTGGTTGTGTTAATTCATATAATTATTCATGAATAATTTGAACCTCCAATTGTGTCTCACAAGGGAGAAGAGAAAAGATGCAGAGCAATTGATGAAGGCACGTTCGATTAGTCCCGTGATCTGGTGTCTGCCTGCGTATTATGTAAGCGATGTGGAGACATATTTTCGGCGCGTCTTTGCCTGCCTGCAGCGGGCGGGCATACCTACCCGGCGTGTGTATGTACGAAGTAATTAACTGGTAAAGTTTCTATGTACCAACGCCGATCGAGATTCGGCCGGACTTGCGACAATCAAATCAGAATCGCTTGGCCTTTTTTTTTCTTTCCCTTACATTGAGTCGAAAGCTTCAAATGCTTGGACATTGCGATTTGAAAGCGTAATACCCCTCGCCATGCCTGCGTGCGTCACCCAATTTACTGTATTATTTTGTGTTGACGCGTCGTGAAGCTAATTCTGGCCATGTCTTGATTTAGGCCAGGTGACCAGCACAGCAGCATCGCCAACCCCTTCGAAGAGACCAAGCCGCGCATTTCTGAATTCACCGCTACCGAAATCGCTACCCTGCAAGCGCGACTGGAGAAGCAGCTTGGGCCCGAGTATCTGTCGTCCCGCAGCGGGCCATCCGGCCAGAAGGTCCATTACATCGCGGCGGAGAAATGCATCGCCTTAGCGAACGAGGTCTTCGGCTTCAACGGCTGGTCGTCGAGCATCCAGAATATCCAGGTTGATTTCGTCGACGAGAACCCCCAGACCCTCAAGATCTCGCTCGGCCTGTCTGTCATTGTGCGCGTGACACTGCGGGACGGCACGTTTCACGAGGATATTGGGTACGGCCATATTGAGAATTGCAAGGGCAAGGCTGCGGCGTTTGAGAAGGCGAAGAAGGAAGGGACTACGGATGCGTTGAAGCGTGCGCTGCGCAGCTTTGGCAATGTGTTGGGGAACTGCATCTACGATAAGGACTATCTGTCCAAGGTGACGAAGATCAAGGTCGGCCCGACGAAATTTGATGAGGAGAGCCTGCATCGCCATGCCGATTATATTAAGAAGGAACAGAGTGATGTCAGGGTTGAGCTGAAGGCTGTAGCCGACAAGGAGGCTAGTCGATCTAATGCGAATAGTGGGTTTGGCTCTGATGATATTGACTGGGAAGATGCTGATTTGCGGAATGTGATAGTGTTGCCGGATCCGTTATCGCTGGAAGAAGACTTTGGCGACTTCGACATGGCTGATTTTGGTGTCACCGAGGACGGCCATCCAGATGAGGTGGTCTTACCCGGATCTTACAATGACCCTATTGGTCTTTCAAGCGACAAGTCACTGAATCTGATAACTGGCAATACCAGTGGTCGAAATACACCACCCGTTGGTGGAAATAATTCAAGACCGATGCAGCCAGCCTCTAGACCAGTTGGCCAACCCCCTAGACCACCACAGACTCCAAACCAACGGCCAGTACCCCAATATCATGGTCGGCCTTCTTATCAACAACAGCAGCAGCAGCAGCAGTTCAGACCACCCAACCACGCAAGTAACGTCGCTCAACAAGCAGGTGCGAACAATAAGATGGCGACACCACCGTTGAACGCTACCTCGCGGCCACCGAGCGGTATGAACGTCCCGGCCGGTGCATCGAATGAGCCGGCCACTTTTTTCTCCGCACGATCAGTCAAGGACGTGCCAGAGAACGCTGATATAGGTACGGCAGTCGTAATGGAGCGAGGAGCTCAGGTGTTCGATCCCCGCGCTGAGAGCCCCTCGATCCGAAAGACACCCGGCATCGACCACAAAATATCCAAACCATTGTCGAAAACCGGCGTTCACGTTGACCCAGTGAAGAGAGATCACGAACCGCAACGTCCACCTACTAACGGCCCACCCAACGTCGTGAATCCGGCGCTGAGCCAGGTAAGGCAGATCGGTGCGCCTGGCGGGGCTGGTAGCCCCCTTGGGAATAGGGGACAGTATCGCCCACTCACGATGAAGAGGCCCGCGCCTGGCGGTGGCGGCGGCCAAGTCGGTAGCGGAAATAGAACACCGCTTACGGAAGTCTCGCAGAATGAGCCCGTGAACGCAGGGACGGAAGGGATCGATGCGAAACGGCAGAAGACGACTTGATGTTTTGATACCCAGACCTCGGTTCGGTCGTTATATATATAAATCCGGTTATGAAGGGCGATCGGATGGGAAGATCACTGTGGCTTGGGAATGCATAGCTCATGGATCGCCCGCTTCCTTATTCAACTTAAGTGTCCTATTTGGCTTTGAGCTTGTTTGCGGCTGGGAGAACTCCCTCACTCACTTGTATGGCGTCAGGCGTTAGAATGAATGAAAACTATTGCTGTCTTCGGAAGGGATTTTTTGCTTGCTTGGACGTTGGACGACTTTTTTCTGTCTGTTCTGTCTACGTTTGTTCCAGACTTGTACGTGGGTCTGACTGGCTGATGGGCTGGTTAATGAATATGATGGACACTGAGCTGAACTGAACTGAGCAGTCTTTTATTGTGTTTCGTGTTCTTTGGTGGGGAGTAAGCGATCCCTAACGTTGAGATATATGTATTTGCGAGGAAGGGGGATAGAGTGGAAGTTTGCTCATACTAATTAGGGATTTCTGTGACGATCCGAACACGATGTACGATGGCAGGGTCGAGATCACCTTTCACAATGCACACGGTCACGAATTCTCTGTGTCTCGAGTTAATCGAGTTTCTTATTACTGGATGCGCGGCGATACTTGTTGAGCGATACTAGTAACGTGACGGACAGACCAAGGATACCAAAATGAACAGGTGAAGTACAGCATTACGGATAGACCAATACTAATAACAAAACGGGTAGACCAAGGGAGTAGCGAAATCCATCATCAGAGAGGAGGGGGATTCCTGCTTTATGACAATTCGATGCAATGACCCATCCTACACCCATCTAGTCGTCGACGACGCAGCTGAAATTATACCATGAGCCCGATAGCCCGGGTTCGTCCATGACGGTCGGGTAAAGAGCAGCGATGCCATCGAGACCACTGAATCCTTCGATATGCACGTCATCCAGCCCATCCCAAGACGGTAGCCCGTCTCCCAAGACCGGCGGCGGCGAAGCGGAGTTCTTCTTCTTCCTTGGGTCGATATTCACGACACATCTGGCGCCGAGGGGACATGGGTACATGACTATGGGACGCATTTCAACCGGGCCTAATTTTATGTCTTGTGCGTCGGGGGGTCTTGTCGTTGATATTGTGCAGTAGATGCGCACGGAGATTGTTTCGTTCGCGGCGCCGTTGGGGGGAAAGGTCATGCATTGCGGCCCCAGCTTCTTGCATTGCAGCGCGATTGTGGAGTTCCCTGTGGAGTTTTCTGCGGCGACGTGCTCTCGATACACTGGCTTTGGGAGCTTGTGGAGCGGGCTGTAGACGTCCTGTTGTCTGAGCTGTGGCTGCCGGGATGAACTTTGTTCTCGACTTGGGGATGCGTCGATCGTGACGGCTGCGAGGAGCGTGAGGATCAGAGTTGGGAGATGCATCTTGGTAGTGGGATATTATGCTATGCGCGTGGTATGTAATATATGGTTTGCAGAGGCAAAACATGGTTTCGTTTCTGTGTCTTCCGGGATCCTTGGGGATAGGGGTGAGCAGAAAGTTTTAATCATCGTGGCCAGGGAAAGCGACATGGGCTGTTTAGGCGCAGGCTCGATGCGCAAGCTGGACGAACAAACACGCGTAACGCAAGTAAGGCCCGACGTCACCTTTTTCCCACCGGTCAATCAGCGGAATTTAAGCTCTGACGAGTCTCTATAAGATAAGGTATGTAAGGTTTTGATCGGGTTTTGTGGCTTTGAGCTTCTATTCCCCCGACTCGAGCATTTATATCTCCCGCAGACGTCTTTTTCCTGCCTTCCTCCTTTTCACACCAACACCAGAACATCATCAATTATCACCAATCTTCTTGATTCAATCCATCGACTAGCAAACACAATGGTCGCCCTCAAGACTCTCGCTACTCTCAGCGCCGTGCTGGCCATCACCAGCTCAAAACCCCTCAACACCACCAAAACAGCTGCAAAAGTTATACCCGTGAGCGAGGTCGGCTGTTGGTACAGCACATTAGCAGAGCAGGACGTCGCGGACGCCAAGGCACTGTTCGAGGAATGGGGGCGCCACCACCACATCAGGGGCGGGTCCATGTACGGAGAGCGATCCGGTACGTTCGGAAAGTGGTCAACGAACTAACAAATTTCACCCTCGCAATTGTCGGCTAACTCTCCCTCCCCATCACATAGGCCGTGCCGCCATCTGGATCTGTAACTGCAAGCACTTCAAACCCGACCATGTTGTTCCGGAAGAGCTGGACGAGGCCATGATGCTCATTGCGGAATCGTGCGGCCACAATGGGACAGGGTGGGTATGGAGCAGGAAATGGCAGAAGTCTATCAACCGTACGTTCTCCCCTTCTTTTTTCTTCTTCTTCTTCTTCTTTTTTTTTGTGGCCTGCAACAGACGCGCATGTGCTGACGATGTGAAATAGTCGGCATCGCGTCGAAGATGGCCGACAACCGATTCGACTCCGATAAATGCCCTCACTTTTGCACCTGGGGTGTTTGGCACACGAGCTAATTGGCAACGATTGCCGGTTTCGGGAGTACGGATGCAATGCGACTCCAAGGGGTGCTGGGTTGAGGGTGGGAAATGCTTTTATAAGAGGTATCTCGTGAGAGATGTGGGAAACGCATACTTGCCACTGTTTGTCTGTCTGTCTGTCTGTCTGTCGTGATAACGTCTAAGAAAGGACGGGTATAAAGAAAAGCAAGCTGGATACTTTTTTTTTTTTTGGGATTTTGATATACCCTGATGCTTGAACTCGTATTATGGACGCGTGGTCGATTACGGTCCGGATCATTTCATATATATCACAATCGTTACCGTCTCAGGTAGTTATGTATAATTTATTTTCTTAGTCCGCACGATCCGTCGGCGTAAATTGAGGTAATGTTATGTGGTTGCGAACATTAGACTTTCACACGCAAACTTCTTCTTATTATGCTATCTAGCATAGCATAGCGAGGTCCGGCCGGACGGACGAGGTGTCGTTTACTACTCTGGGAGACGGAATCCGTAGCTATAAGTTTTGCGTCGCATTGCCTCGCTATCTGAACTACTGTATACAGGGACGTACTGGTTTTTCATTCGTGACCTTTGCACTGCGAGGATTGAGCCGAGCCGAGCCGAGCTGGGCTGAGTATACAGAACGTATCCTAAGTGCGCCCAACCTCATTTCAACGGACAGATCCTCACGCTCTGGACCTCTTGTAGCTTCGATTCTGGGCGCGCTGTGATCGGCTCTTGCGGCCCCGGGAGCGCCGTACAACTATACTATGTAAGGACTCGTCCGGTCTGATACTTAAGGCAGCCATTTATTTGTGTAGATGAGGACATGCCTTCACGCAAAGGGGCAGAAGGATCGGGGTATTCTAGAATTGAAACAGTCAGTTTAGTAGGTAGTAAGACCTGGTCGTGGTCATCGTACATAGTAATAAAAGCATCCTGGAGCGGGCGTCTACGTAGGAAGTATCGGTACCCATACAAACTCAATACAATACGTAGGTTGCGGATTAAAACCTATCTATCTAAGCTACCTCCCGGTAGATCCGTACGGACTACCTACACACATACACATGCTGTCTGCCTAATTCAATACAATAGGCTTCCATAATTATATCTGTGTGTCTCATGCCGAGGAACTCATACCCGTTTAAACTCACCACCGGTACGAAGCACACACAAGACGCCGGAATAGGTAGGTGTATTGATGCTGGTCGCTACAGAGAGGTCCGACAGAGTACCTAAGGTTATGTACCTACTTAAGGTACGCTGCCAGCCCTTGTATCAACAAGTAAGTAAGTAAAACCCCCCCCCCATTAAGTCCAGCGCGCTAAACCCCGAAGACGTAAGAGAGAAACGCCGGTCCGGGGATGATGTGAATCGGGTCGGCTGACGTCGCCGATGAGCGCAAATGCCGCAACGACCTAGAAATTTAATCAAACAAACTACCCGTAGTTACTGTATGATATGTTATCACAGCTGTCTTATTACGAAAGAAGACCTCTCATAGATAGATAGATAGATAGTCCCTATGTACACCAGCTCTCGGTACAGATAGGTTACCTAACTTAACCTAGAGTACCTACATTACAGTAAGGTAGACGAATGAGTGAATTTACTCCAGGTCCAGGTCCAGGTCCCGGAGATCCGGGGCCCGAAGTCTAAGCATGGGAATCAGATAGATTAGATCCATGAGTTGATCTCAACCCTATCTATCTATTATTAGATGGTGGGTACTGGGACTCTCAGTGAGGAACTCATACATATCTACATACATACATACCTACCTACCTAGGCTACGCAGTGTAAACTCTCTCAACTTCTCCTAAACTTTGAACTTTCGAAAAGGCATTGTGACTGGTGTGGTGTATTATACATAGGTCATACCTTCGGGTGACATCTCTTTTCTCTCATGAGGAAACCCACTTTTGTTCGAACAGAATGCTGCTGCTGCTGCTGCTGCTGCTGTTCCAGTCTCTCGCTATGGGGGTACTATGTCTTGTCTAAGTACACAGCGAATGTAAACATTACATGTAGTTATTCTACACCCATACCGGCCCGGATGGCCGCCCCCCCTTCCCCTGCCAAAGTCCGTCCGTCATGATCATTCTTCCGTAAAAGTCATTGCTCATTAAATCTGCAGTCCGATAAGACGTCTCCCCTCCCATGCCTTCATGAATAACTTTTAAAAACGCCGAGTGGAAAGATACTCTAAGCCAGCCGACAATGCAATGCGCTTAGCAAAAGTAAGACCCACCGTCTATGTTCTCGTAGAATGACCCCATGAAGAAGTTAGAGGTCGCTCGGCCGCCACTTGACGACGAATCGAGACCCTCATCGTACACGTCGGGCACGCCGCGCCACTATGCACTCCATTTACTCTTTGCGTCGCTGGGAGCTCGCCTTCGTCTTTGTTTGACTGGGAAGGATGGCGCACCAGCCCCGGAACTACCGCTACTCGCTGTTGCCGCCCCAGTTGGCGGCGAGTATCTGGTAGAATAGCGCGCACCACGTCCACTTGCACCTGTTATGTTTTCTTTGTTCGAGGACTCGCTCCCACTGCGAGAGTTTGCCAGTCCACTTGCACCAGGTCGTGAGTACATGGCCGGGTTTCGAGATACCCGATTTTTATTTCCAGTTGGCGTGGCCGCGCGAGATTGTGCATCGCTGACTCGGCGGGGAATTGAGCTGATCGGAATACCCAGCATTTCCTCTCTGCTTCTTGGTCGCTGAGGCCCATTATCGCGGTCTTGAGCCAATGACGCCGCTGAGCGCCTTGGACTAGAAGTCATATCGAGGGAGGATGAAGATTTAGAATGACGAGAGGAATGAGTGGGTGTCTGAGGAACAGAAGTATTAGATGACAGAGAAGGCGGTGTGTAAATGCGCCTTGCGCTAGAGCGGGAATGGCTCTGTCCTGATCCAGAAGTTGATGCTATTGAAATCGCCTCCGAATTACCGTCAATGTGCGACACGATGAGATCGGAGGCAAGGTTCCGAACGAGCACTGCGGAGTCTTTCTCTGCGAGGATCCGAACGGCTTCCAAGAGGGATCTGAGTTGTCTCTCCCGAGGATAAGCGACACTCTCGTGTTCTCTTGCCTCAAGAATGTTTCGTACGAGACGAAGAAGGTTAAGCCGCACCACTGCTTTCTTGTGTAAAAGTCGCGAAGCAATGCCCGAGTACATGTCAGGCTTTGCTAATGACGATGCAAGTGCCGGCGAGAGACGAAGAAGCTTCAGAAGTGGCTCTAGGAGGTTGGGGTCAAACGCGTTGATCTTTGGGTGATGAAAACACGACACGATAGCATCTGTGAATCTGGCATTCAACAGATGACTTTCCACTTTGGCTGTTTCTTCTTGCAACCTAAATCCGACTTAGAACCGCCATTCGGTATGGTAGTAAATTCAAACTTACCAGACAAATATAGCGTCAAGCGCTGTGACCTGCCAGTATTGATCCTCGAGAAGAGACACATAAAAGTCTAAACCCTTATTCTGCCATAAGTATCTGCGGCCTTTGCTACCTGAATGAGCCATATCGCATAAGATAGGTAGAGCAAATTCTTTTGGTGGTCGATCGGTCTTCATGATCTTTAGGAGGATGGGAATGATACCATTAACAGCCGCATACTCCTGACGATCTTTACTCAACCGACAGAGATTGAACATGGTGTTGAGAACTTGATTTGATATTTCACGAAAGTGTGGGTGGCCCTTCCGCATACTAGTACTGAGCAATTCGATAAGCAGGTCGATCGCATCAGCTGAATGAAGAGTATCGAGCGTTGTTGATAGCATGGAGAGATTCTTGATGAATTTCAGCATGGTGATCTGATGCGAAGGGGTCATACGTCGGAGGTCTCTGAGAATACCTATGGGAATAATCAGCGGGAGCACTATGATGATAAAGGAGAAAACATACTCTTTAAAACTTGTCGATCAGCCACTACCTCTTTCACATAATTCTCTGCTTGTGAGAAAAGGTAGAATATGTTTACGATTCTCCCTTCAATCAATTCTGCGATCTCGGTCTCAACATCCTCGTCAAGGACTCGATGCAACACCAGGGCTAAAGGATCAAGAATTTTACTCCTTGAAAATATGCGACAGAAATCATTTTTGGGGGTTGGCCCCTGAGACCGTGATTAGTCGAGTCTGTAGGTTAAGAGCAAATTCAAAAAGAAAATCTCACCTGAAGCTCGAAAACATTCCAAATGCCATTGACGCCAATTAGGACTAGGTCGCGTGCGCTGTCGTAGTCTTCATCTAAGAATTCGACTAGGACATTGAGGCCGCCAGCACTGACAAACATCTGAAGCGTCAAAGTGGAAGTCTGATACATTTGTCTGACGAAAGCGGCCGCCTCCAATCGTATTTCATTCGAGTACTGGCGTGCTGCAAATTTGGTGATAATCGGGATGCCACCAACGAAACACAGGTTCTCCTGAAGTTCAACATCGTCTAATATAATCTGTACGCTTGTTAGTTCAAAGCGACCTAAGTGAGACTGTAAATGAAACACGAACCATATTGACGACTTTGAGTAGCTGCAGAATCATGTGCTGCCTACTCTTCACCGTACACGGTTCCAAAATCTCTAGGATAGGAAGCAGGCCATGCGCGCTAATGATCAAATCCTTCACCTCACTACTTTCCCACAGTAACTCCAGCTATAAGGGATTAGTCATTTATCTGCTGAGAGCATCGAAGACCAGAAGGCAAGCTCACAAGACTCCCGGACAAATCTAGAAGTTTTTCTTCGTTCTCCGTTGATTTAAATGAGCGGACCAGCTGCTCGACTTTCTCGGCTAGTCGGGCGTGTCGATCTCGTGCAATGTTCGCTTCAAGGTCCATCTCGTCCCAACCTGGATCCATAGAAGCAAAAGGGTCATCCTCATCTTCATCGTCGCCGAGCCAGGAATTGTTAGATAACCGTGATAAGATCATTAGATTCCCATCTTCAGATCCTCGATCGCTTTCCTCCCTTTCCACAAGATTCTGACTCGGTCCGAATATGTCAGAGAAATCCTCTTCGTCCTCTTCGGCGAATTTTTGAATCTCGATTGACGAACTAGATCTGTGAAATGAGCGCCCAGGAACCAGTGGTGGTCGTGATACAGGTTTTCGTCTTAAACTGCCACCTTCAGGTGACTGCGTTGAGCGTGGCAAACTCGTAAGATCCGAAGGATGGAATAGCTGTGGGGTATCTCCCTGGAGCTTGTATTATCAGTCATACGGAAGTAAAAGTAAGTACTCAGCGGAAAAAACACACTTTCTTCGGGCTCAGCCTCTGGTGAATTGGTTCATCGCTCTCACCGAAAAGGTCTGAATAGTCCTCGACAGACTGCTCTCTGTATGCCATTTCGGGACGAGAGAGTAGCTCCAACTTGCTGCCAATATTATTCTTAGGTCGAGAACGATGTCTTTGGTGGTTGCTGGCTGACTGCTTCTGAGGCGACGATCTGGATGAGCGCAGCCTTGGCGGATCGCCAAGTCTCTCGGATTTTGTTGCAGGCTTCCAGCTTGGCCGAATAGTCTTCTCCAAAGGATCGTCGTCTTGATTTGGTTGTACTTTATCCATTGCCATCAGCTCGCTACCCTGGTCCACGTCCCAGTCACTACCCATATCGCGTGAGTTGTCAACCAATACAAAGGCCTTTAAGCGATCAGCGGATAATAAGCCGCCAAAGTGATCATGTGGCTTGATGTGAGGAAGTCGTAATGCAGTGGGCGATATGGCTGTCGCAAAGTCATTGTCCCAATTATCGTCATCTTGTATATCTCATATTAGTGTCTATTTCGGACAATAATTGAGAGGTTTTCTGACTTAACTTACCAGCAAGTTCGGGCGATCGAAAGTCTTCGGCTGTGATTCTCGATTTCACGAGTGTGAATGGGCCTCTAGCCTGCGTTGGCGGGTTGGCCTTGCTGTGATCATGAGAGGCGAGCCGCAAATTTTGCTGGCCATGCTGCGGAGGTCCGCCTGAATCTGAACCTGCAGACGCCCGTAGATTGCTGTCGGATGACGTTAGGGCTTTGTTCCACTGCTTGACTTCTTCAACAGCTTGACTGAAATTGCCTGGAGCCTTTGCCACAGGCGCATCACTCCTTCTACAACCTACTATCCAGTTGTGTTTCAGCAATTTTCGTGCTGATACTCGAAGATTGGGATCTTTCTGGAAGCATTGCATCAAAAAGTCTCGGGCAGCCTATAACGGGTATTAGCAAGATCATCAATTAAAAAAACAGGCGAATGAGTAAGAGATGACTGACTGACGAGACACCCTCGGGGAGAGGAGGGTGATCATCGTTCACAATGGCGAAAAGGGCGGGCATGGCCTGAAGATGATGGTATGGAGGTTTGCCAGCGAGCAGCTCAATGACTGTACAGCCCAAACTCCAGATGTCTGAAGCCGGAGTGGCCCCTGAAAGCTCAATAATCTCAGGGGCCATCCAGTAAGGGGTGCCAACGACCTGTGCTTCCTTATCGGGCCCAGCCAATGTGCTAGTAGACACACCGAAGTCAGCCAACTTGACTTTTCCATCTTTGGTGGTGAGGATATTGGCCCCTTTGATGTCGCGATGAATAACACCCTGGTCGTGCAAATACTGGAGCCCTTGAAGCACCTGTGTCATGTAAACACCAACTAGGTTTTCTGGAAATTTTCCGTAGGCCTTGCATATAGAGTGCAGAGAGCCGTTCTCGCAGTATCTATAACTCGTAAGCGTAGCTCGGTGAGCCTTTACGGTCAGGTGTCCTCCATCTTACTCGAGAATGATATTCAGACAGTCAGCTGTCTTCACAAACCCGAGGTACTTGACAATGTTGTCGTGCTATAAATAGTTAGCTTCGTTGGTATACTTGAACATGGTGAAATAATAGCGGATTGGCTTGCATGAAGATTCTTTAGAAGGTCGATCTCGGCCTGCTCGTAGTTAGCGGGTAAGTCCTGACGTGGTATGGTGCCGCCTTTACCTCTATCATCCGTAACTCGCTCTTGGGTAGGTTCACTAGTTTGATCTGTTTGACAGCGACGGCTTCACCAGTACCCCAATTAAAGGCTTTATAGACGGCCCCAAAAGCGCCCTTGCCTATGCATTCTCCCAGGCGCTGTCGACAATATCCAGTCAGCTTTGGCATTGGACAGACAATGACCTCCTCTCAGCAAACTAGTACGGTGTAGGCACGTACATAATCTCTCAAGCCGGGATCTTGTAGGGCCTTCTCACGCCCATTGCTCTCTTTTCGGGGCGTATTTGGGGTTCGATCGTGGCGGGATGGGACAGCGGGTCTGCCGTTCGCAACGTGATACTGACGATCGCCTGAAGGGTGTGGTTTATGCGGCGAACTTGGCGCCATGGCCACCAGTCGGGGATTCGATCGAGGAGGCAAGGCGGACTGAGTGAGAAGGAATCTTGGTCAGTTTGCGGTTCGGTTCAAGGATGACACAAGGAAGAGAGGCCGACGAAGGAGCAAGAAGGGAAGGATTGCAGTACTAGTGGGGTTGTGCGTATATATTGTTCATCGATATCTTAATGTGCGCGTTTATCCGCGTGCCAGAAAATAACAAGAACAACAACAAGAAGAAGAAGAAGAAGAAGAAGAAGAAGAAGAAGAAGAAGAAGAAGTAGTAGAAGAAGAAGAAGCAATATAGTACCTAAGAAGTTAGAGTAAGAGGCAGAAGCAGGGGAAGAAGCAAGGCAATGTCTCTCTACCTAGAGCTTGGTACGTACGTACAAGCTGTAATAAATAATAGGTAGGTGGTTTGTCCACCTATCAAGATAGTGGGCAGATCAGGCAGGGTAAGGAATACCTACCTACCTACGGATTACCTACCTAGGATTTACAGCAGGGAAGTTGTAGGTAGGTAGGTAGTGTAGGTGCCTCACCTGGTGTCGGGTGGTTCAGATACGTACCTAAGCAGATCGCGGGGTTATAGGGCAGTCCGTCAGGGGTCCTGTGTTTCCTATTGGTCGGAGAATATGGGCCGGGTCTTGGCATATGCGGGAGCTAAGCAGTGCAGGTCGCCAAGAACAACGTACCTACGTATAGGTACCTACCTTAGGTACCTACCTAGGTAAGGTACTTGGGTACCTCTACTTATAGGTAATTAGCGGTACCACCAGGCCTTACACCACCTACAAGTACATACCTAGCCCTACTAATGTCATACCTCTATAGGACCCTAAACTCCCTCATTTTCAACCGGCTCGTACCTTAGGTACCTAAGGTAGCGTGCCATGGCTATTGTTTGCCGTCGGCGAGGCTCAAAAAGAAGCCCTGCCCCTCCCCCCCCCTCCCCGGCTCGTCCAAATATGGGCCGTGGTTACACGGGTAACCACCTCACACCACATACTATTATTACTATGTATGTATTACATACCACTGCTCATCAAGTTACCCATCCTGGGCGCACCTCACTAGGAGAAAAACACTGATCGACCGACCCAGGTAAGGCAATGTCTTATTAATAGATTCTCCATTAAGCAAACACACCCTACGTATTTGACGCCTATTGATTACACAAGCGTAATGTAACGGCAATGAGCGGTCGGGCTTCGGTCTATCCTGCTCTGTTTTTTTTTTGTTTTTTTTTTACTTTTTTTTTTTAAAAAAAAAAAAAAAACTTTGCTAGAGCTTTAAGGGGTGGGTTGAGTAGGGAGATAGAGAGACGCCTTCAATGTATCTACCAAGTATGTAAGTATTTACCTAGGTATGTGGGTATGTCTCTCACACTTCGATACGGATTCATGCCGATACCTACTTTCAGGGGGCAGCTACTTTACGGTCTGCTTCTGTGTGATCACATGGAACCAAGGTATGTACTTCGTACATGGAATCATAATTATCGCTGCACCACACGTGGATAGCTATATTCAGCACTTTATTCGAGAACATCAGAGTCACAGCAGATGTCCTAGGCTAGGCATTATAGGAGTATATTACAATAAACCTCCCATAGAACCACAACATCATAATGGCGGCTCCTTATTTACAAGCTGCCTTCGAGACATGCTGTACCCCGAGCCTTCTCATATCGTCGTTAAACTATGAGCTATATGTCCCGGGTCCCGTAGCATTGCCCAGGTCACTCGGCCCAGGCTGCTCGATGTTGGGCTCAGTTGAGAAAGGCTTGGTCGAACTCAAGCTGTCCACGCGGCCGAGCAGGAACTCCAGGTGCCGGAAGGCTGCCGAGGGAGCATATTGCGGGATCATGTGGCCGGAAAGGTCAACACCAACGTACGTCAAGCCACGCTCGGTGTGCGCGCTTCCAAGGACGCCAGCTGCGGCAATGGTGCTGAGGGTAAGAGCATCAGACTCGAAATCGATGTCGCGAGCTGTGGAGTCTTTATGGTAAGGCACGAAGAAGGGCTCAATGGGCGGGCTTTGGAATCCGAGCTTGCCACCCCAGGTCATGTTTTGGATGGAAAGCAGGGTGCCGTTGGGAAGCAGGATCATGTCGAGTGATCCGTGGCCGATGATCACGTTCTGTGTCGCGTCGATGACATGGGGCAGCACCTTCCACGTCGACGGATCAGAGTTGTCTCTGCCGCCGACGAACACATTGCCCGACGAGCACGATGCCCATTCGCGGTGAACGTCTGCATGTATAGCACGCTTAATATCTTCTCGGTCAAAGTAGACCGGACCAGATCCAGCAGGGGTATAATCAATAGATCCGGGGAAGCCCAAAACATCCCAGAGAAGAGGACAGGTAGTTGCAACTTGGTATACGTCAAAGCATGGGTTGACGCTGAGGGCGTTGTCAAAGACAGACCCCCAAAGGCCATTGCACTCCCTGCTCACAGTGCTGCTCAAGTCGGACGGCTGCGGGCCCGGCGGAGGGTAAGTGAGGTACTTCTTATGATAGTCTGCAAACCCGCAGGATTCGTGTAGCTCGTGAATATGCTCGCTGAAACTGTCATTGAAAGGCATCACGTTGCGGTGGTAGTCGACAAAGGGCACAGTGGTTAGAGAGGTTTGCACCGTGTTGTCTCCAATTACTGGATCGTAGATAATCATACCCGAGAGGTCATAATATGTCGTGTCATTCTGATCAAGCATTGCGGAGGAGATGTACGGGACGTAGGCACCAGCATATGATTCGCCGGTAATGTAGACCTTGTAACCTTGCATGGAAAAGGTCTTGATGAAGTTCTTCCAGAAGCCGAGGAACTGTGCCGCCACGTCCTCCTCGCCTGTCGCAGTGACTTTGCCGCGCGCAAAGCCAGTGCCGATGGGCTGCTCAACCCAAACAGTGTTGATGAGCCGGTTCCATGCCCAGGGGTTAGGCACGGGCTTGTAGGTACCGTACTGCCAGATGAAGGGACCATTTTCTTGAATCAGGCCTTCAAGTGAAGAGCAACCAGGCTGCAATGTACGTCAGTTGAGGCGTTCAAATGAGACAAAGGTAGGTCGATCATAAGACCGGCGGGTCAGGCTACTTACGCCTCCATTGAGCCATAGTAGAATCTCTTTCTCCTGCGAGCCCTCGCTTTTGGGGAAGAACCAAAAAAACAGCTCGTTTGTGTCGTTCGGGTGATCGCTGATGGGAAGATATCCCGAGTACGACTCACCGACATCGAAGTCTACTTCAGGAATGCCCGTGCCATTGACAGCGAACTCTGCAAATTATCCGTCAGCCCATGTAACTCAACGCGCAAATAACGGCGAGGGTCAATTCTCAGAAGCTCTTACTAGCTGTGGCATTGTTTGCGAACTGGTGCTCAGGCAGGCGTCGTGTGGCCAGGTAACGGTCTATGAGATTGCCCTCACTGCGAGTGAACTTGGGCTGCTTCCTGCCGACGTGCTGCCAACTTCGAGCCTCTGCCACAGCAGCCACAGACAGCAGCCCTGCAACGATTGTGGAGGAACGCATCGTGACTACTTTCGCCCAATCAAGGTTTCTGATCACTCAAAAAGGCTCAGAATTAAGCTTCACACCAGAATCCCAAGGCGCTGATCTGGCCATGCAAGTAAGGGAGAGGAACATGTTTATATGCCAGTTCTCGATTACGGGCTTGGACGGCTATAACATACCATACCGATCTATCTGCAATCAATAGCGGTATGCGTACCCATGTAAGTTCACCTACCTGGGTACGGATCCGTACTTACTTTACAGTGCGTTACGCAGTATTCCGTACTTTCGACTGCCTGGTGCGTTGCGTGGGAGATACCTAGTACCAATGCATCCATCCTTGCATTTGCTTGCAAACAAATAGGTAACCTACCGGTAAACTACCTAGGTAGGTGGTGAACACTGCCCTGAAGGTCCACCAAGACAGGAAGCTGCTTGAGAGCAGCAGAACAGATCCCTACTGATTTAGGTAAAACGAAGCACACTTATTCGTGCGCTAAATTGTTCTGTTCAATCAAAAAGGCCAAGTTTATCTGATATCTGGAAGCAGAAGTTAGCATCGTAGATAGGTAGGTAGGGGGTGGGCGTGATGGGAGTTTCGTACATCCGGCACCTCATCCGATCCCGCCAGCAGAAGGGGAAGAATTACACGCAGTGTGTCTACATAGTGTGGGTACCGGTAGGTAGTCCGTACGTCCGTGGTATAGGTAGTTGTCTCAGGATCTCAACATGACTAGGTAGATAGTCCGTAGATAGAACAGATGCGCATGCCAATGTCGGCATTGTTAGGACTCGGCCCACGGTTCAGTCTATGAATCAGGTAGTTGTGACCGCGGCATGAGTCAACTCAGTATGGATAGCGACGACACTTCGCAGCGCATCTGAGCATCGGTATGGATCTACCTACAACAAGTCTCAGACACCCGAGGTTTAGGCCGATTGGGGCCAGGGCAGTGCCAGCAGGGGTCAGTTACCACACTGCGACATTACTACATACCGAGCTCGGAAGCTCAGACATCATAGCAAGCCCGTATATCATAGTTGGAGACAACATTGAATTATAAATTGATTAATACGAGGTGGTTGTAATGAGTTCAAGATCAACTTGAAAATGAATAGATACCGGAAGAGTACGTACGTACCTAGGTACTTATCCACGATGGGTAGGTCGTACTCGATATGAGAAATGTTACGGATAGCAATGGCTCATATTGGGTTTGGAAACGTGGGGTATGTGGGTCGACTAAGATGGAGCGGTAAAACTGTCCGAAATTGTACCGGACCAATCAAGTCATGTTGGAGGGTACACCAAGGAGGTGAGCGCAGTAAAATCCCCGGCATGAGCATTATTCGGCTTCTGTCAATGTGGCCATGCTTATGGCGAAATAAATGCTTGTGAAAATGTCATTTATGGTAGGAGGCTGGCTGTGTCAGACTAGTTCCATGCTTATACGGGAGCCTATACAAATAGACAGGTTTTATAGAGAGAGTGGATCTGGAATCAACGTGCCGCCACATCAAGCCACAGATCGCCCAAGGTGCTACCAGGTAGGCATAGGTACATATGTTAAACCTCGATCATGCTAGGTCGGTCACTCGCGCACGCAAGTTCAGCTGATTATCAGCCCTCGCACACCTCACCCTTTCTTTTTCTTGTTCAGCACGCTTTGTCAAGCTAATCTCACCGAATTCTCCTGTTCAATAGTACGTGAATTCCTTCCAAGAATCGGTATCCTTCTGCATGGTTATCAAATACGTGGCCTGCATTCACACGCCCTGAGTCTATATACATGTGTATACGAATATACAGATTCTTTTATATACAGTTCTCGCCCAGCAAATATCACCTCCATCACATGTTACTCCAAGAGCTTACAGACCGTTGAGCTGGTTCTGGGCATCAATGGCCTGCCCAATAGAGACGTAGTCGAGCTACATAGGTGCCCGTCAGCATCGAGCTCGTGTATGGCAAGACAAGTGGACGAAGATGACTTACCAGTACCACGTTGGGGACACGGCCATATAGTCCTGCACATGTATTTGCTTGCGCGGTTATGGAGTCAATAGAGTTGGTAACCAAGGCGCCGGGCAAGTCCGGGAGGTCGATGCCCAAGATATCGACGTTCCTGTTGTGGTTCGCGAGGATCATGCGGCCATCAGCTGAGGCGCCAGAGGGCCGATCGATATTGCAAACGCTCAGCTGGTCTTCCGTCGGGTCGAATGGTGTCTCGAAGTAGTAGGCGAACTCGTCCAAAATGTACGGCACCTTAGAAGTGTCGGAGTGATAATCTGGGCCGCCCGTCAGTCCTTTCTATCAGCCTGATGGGGATGAAGTAAATATCTCACCCATGAACACCACTAGTCTGCTTCCGCTCGAGATCAAGTCTCCCAGCGTCGGCCAGTCAACATAATTGATGGTGCCTGAGGGCGTGAAAGCATAGGTGTCTAGGCCCACGGCCTTGAACCCGGCGTCGAACAAGGTGATGTCGATTGCGTCCCCGTTCGTGATGAGAAGCGTCACCACATCGTTCGGATGTCCGTCAATCCATACCTTCACGTCACCGAGATAGGCTTGAAGCGTGCCCGCATCCAATAATTCGCACGACTAAACCTCGTCAGCGTTTCGCACCAAAACCAGGATGCAAAAGCCCCTCCAGATATGGCCCCCGACTCGACCCCGCAGGAATACCTATTCCACTTACAGTGTGACACATCTCAACAACGCCGTCCTTATTGTGCGTCTGGGTGGTCAAAAATCGGATACCTTGGTCAAGCTGTTCCGTGACGGAGGTAAGTTGGTTTTCCGTCGGACTAATACCAACGAAACCAGAGTTATGCGAGCCCGCAAAGGTGACATTGTTATACGATCTATCGCAAAAGGCGGCCTGACCATTGCAGTCCGCAGCAGCGGTCGCCGCAAAGGCGAGAACAGGCAAAGCAGCGGCACGCATCTTCAGTGATTTCGATCGTGAGGATAGAGTCATACTTTTCGCGGACGACGCACTGCTCTTTTGTAGGTAGTCCCTTGTGGAGGCGGCCGCGAATCCTGACCGGGCTCACACACACGTGAATGATCCTCGCCCCGTGAGCCAGTAACGTGCTAGTAGTCATCCTGATCGGGAAAGATGTTTTGGCGTTCTAGCCCCCATCATTCACTGTAGCATAGGTAGTGTACCTACCTCCGCCTCAGGCGATCCCATTGATTTCGAATCTACCTAGTGAACTCCAAGACTCGTCGTATTCCCATCGTCTCGCCATCGTCTCGCTTATGGGAACACAACATGCGAGTATGGATGCTGTATGCCAATAGAATCCCACAGAGTGTCTCGACTGGCTTTATACTCGATGGAGAAATTCCCATGATCCGGGCTCTATTTTTAACGTACATCGCCCACCTACCTACTCCACCAAGAGACATATACATACCTAGGTACTAACGAATCCATGCACTAGGTAGAGGACAAAATAAGTTCACCTGCATCAGGGAGCCAGCATGAATTGATGGGGAGACTTTATCTTGTTTGGGCAGGCATCGTAATCCTGTTTGCTTGCACTATTTCATGGCGGAATGGAAATGTAATAATAGATAAATACAATCTCACTTACGTCCGTACGCCCAGGTAGCACTTCGTTCGCAGGTATACCTGCTTTTGCTCGTTTATTCGCGACCCCGTAGCACCGCTTTACAGGCGCCTTGCGGCCGTATAGGTAGAGAGGGAGCCAGCAATCAGGAGTTGGCGGGGCGGGGATTCTCATCTTCCCAACATCCTCTTGATCCAAACTCCGGGAAATATTGCCATTACATATTGACGGATTTGTCTCTCTCCTGAGCTATGCGCTCAAGAACATCCATGTCGCTCTCCTGCCATGGATACACATCCTCAAGCGACCTGATCATCTTCTCATGATGAGGCGAGCGTGGCTTAATAGTAGTCTTGAACGGCAAAGGATGGGTCACCACGGCATCGGTCATCTCAGCGTTGCACTCCGCATCCTCAGCACATCCGCCTATATTGAACACAGCTAGCGACTGCGCGACGATCAGAAAAACGTACTGATCGGCGAGGGCCATGCCCGCACAGATGCGCCGTCCAAACCCAAAGCCGAGCTTATACGTGTCCCGCTCCGGTTCGTGGCCATCGATAGCCAGGAACCGGTCGGGTCTGAAGACTTCGGGGTCTTGGTGGAAATCGGGATCGTGCACGATTTGCCTTTCGAAAGAACCGCTATAAGCTTTTATCCGAATGTTCAATGTTACCCGGCGCAGCTTACCAGATATTTGCCATCAACATCGAACCCTTGGGGATAAAGTAGCCCTCGAACGTGTCGTCCTCAGTGCTTTCGTGCGGGAAGCCCGTCGGGAGCGGCGGGCGCCAGCGGAAAATCTCTCGCACGGTGGCGTCGACGTAGGGGAGTTTGTCGCGGTCCGCTAGCGTCGGTAACCTGTCTTTCCCTATGACGCGATCGATCTCTTCCTGGCCCCGTTTTTGGGCCTCAGGGTAGATCGACATCGCTAAGAAGAACCACGAGATGGCAGCCGTGGTCTACAGACGCCATTAACGCTTGAAGGTGGTGGAAAACGGGTTACTCACGGTATCGAATCCGCCCGCATACAGAGTCAGGCTCGTCCATTTGCAATTTTCCTTGATTTCGGGGTCCGAGTCTCCAATTGTGATGAGTTCCGATAAGTAGGACGTCTCGTGCATTCCGCTCGCCATCTGGTGCTTAACGAAGGCATGGGCCAAGTCCACGGTCGAGAAAAACTCGTTTTTCCATTGCCGAGCACTCTTTTTCCACGTCGTGCCAGGCAACCATTCCGGGAGCCATTTCACTATTGTCGAATAATATCAGACCCCCGCTTCGCTGCAATACTGGTAAAAGAGAGGTGGCATGGCTTACGGGCGGGGAAAGTGTCAACCATCCACAAGCCCGGCTTCGCAGTGTCCGAAAATACTTTCAACGCATCGGTCATTCTCACAATAAGGGAATCGCTCCTATAGAAATCAGTCGTGTAACCGTAGACCAATTTCAGAATCGTTCCGCCGACAGCTCTGTACAAAAAAAGAAGTGAGTAGCGTGCTAGCCTTCGGCGAAACGAAATCTACTCACTGTCTGATATGAAACAGGAAATCAGCCGGGCTGTCCAGCATGCGGAGGAGCAAGTGCGCCGTTTCGGCCGTCTGGATTTCCTGGGCATGTGCAACAGCAGAGTGGGTGCCCATAGCGCGTGCTGCGCTCTTGCGCATGATTCGCAAGCGTTTATTGTATGGCGACATCAAGATAATGTTTTCCCAACCTACCCTATTCGCAAATGTTGCAGTGTCAGTGTCAACGACGGTCAGGGCGCGAAGATTCCACGATTGCACTTGACAATCGCGTCGAGCAGGCTGAAAAAGAGAAACGTACAATTCACCAGTCAAAGTGAAGTGAGGTCGTGAAGAATGCTTCGCAGACCTTTTGTCAAGGAGCTCAGTCGCAGTTTGCGCATCGTTGATGATGATGACAGTCTGGCCCCAGATTGTGACAGAGCTAATCGGTCCTACATTGCAATATGATAGTATGCATTGTCTAAGACATCTTGAATACAAGGAACAGCTGAACAACTGACCGTATAGCTTCTTATGTTCTGACCAGTGAATGGCTTCCGACACACCAGGCTTGGGAAAGTCGTACAGGTTCCCGACCAGAGGCAACCCCTTCGGGCCTGGTGGCAATGGCAGACGAGGCCTATTCAAACGGTCGCGGAGCAATATGACTGCGAAACACACTATGCCCAAGCCGAAACTTATCGTGAATAGCACCGTCATTTTGATAATGCGGAGATTTTGGAAAGAAAATCGAGTCCAAGACGTAGTGTAACAGACTGTCTATCTGTCTCGCGATAGATCTCCATAGGGACCATAGAGATATATTATGACCTTTTCATATACCTGACAATGATCAAGGGGCGGATTAGCAGTTCAGGTGAGACGCATCCGTGTCGGTACACATGTCTGCTTTCATGAGAGACTTATATCGGAGAAAGCATCTGCGTCATATCGGTTCTTTTCTCCATGACGTGATTGACGTAACGCATTGCCGTACCATGCACAGTGAGCCTCGAGATGTGGTCGTCGATCGGATCCCCCATCCCGACAGCAGCTGTGCTATTAACGAATCAACGAGTTGCACCGTATGTGACCCCCTTGTAAGTATCTCACTGACAGGATGTCAAGGTAGTACGGACATGAAGCGGTGTGTAATACATACATCTATACTATCTGTCGTCGATGTTGGGGTTGTAATTATTAGCATTGCTAATATTAATATCTTTTAATTAGCCTGCCGAGGCCTCAGACAAGCCACGATCCCGAGCTGTTAAGTTTTCGTAGGAATATGAAACCATACTATAGCCTCCGTCACGGTCAGATAAGAATCCAACTCGAGATTTTTTAACGCAACTCAATAGTATTCATGGTACTTACCAAAGAAGCGAGTGAAAGACGATGTGGTGTGGTTTACGTTGACCTCGACTACGATTGATGCCTTTCACTGCCACCGGCTGGTCGATGAAGAGCAAACGCACGCAGAAAGGAAAGGGCGTCAAGAGGTAGTCGGCTGCTACCTAGTGTAGAATTGTCGCGGATTGCTGCAAAAATCCCTATGGAGATCGTAGATAATAACAAAAGACTTATAATATGGATCAAACCATTTTCCTTTGTCTTAAAACAAAACAGATCTAATGCTTTCTCAAACGAAGCCACCGATATTCGGACTACCAAAAGGCACTGACCTAGGTAGATGGTACGATTGCCGAACATATTCGGGCTCAATGGTACCACCGAGCAGTTACAACGACGAACGAGTTCTCTGGTAGATAGCCTAGAGAGAGAACAAGAGACAAGTCAATTGACAGATCTATTTTGCTTTTCACTACAGTGATCACACGTACCGGTACCTCAATACACAGGATATCCTTCCTAAAAGATCGATCTGGACTCTGATCTCCGTCAGAAGAATCGCCTCTGATTTCTTCTTCTTCCAGTCGGCCGCTGTCTCTCAAGTCGCACCAGTCTCAGCTGCTACACGGAATTTGGCCAATCAAGTAACTTCATGGGCTGCATCCAACTTACGTCGCGATTTAACAGAACAGGGCTTGAAGTCATTATACCTTCCACGCCGGCTCTGGCCTATCCCGCTCAATAGAACGCAATACAGATGCTGAGTGGTCTCGCTACCATGCCTCGGAACTCTTTTGCGGCCGAGCAAAGCCACCTTTCTTCTTGACAATCCACAATCGGAGCCCAATAGCCACCTTAGAGGTTCACGGTTACACCAAACCTCAACTTAGTCCAGCTTTGGCGTTCCGGCCAAGGGATTTCTCTGCCAGATCACAACTTCGTAACCACTTCGTGCTAGACCTTCTCTTATTTCGTTACTTCTCCACCATCGCCTCCGGGGAAAAGCCTCGTGCCCAAGCGTCCCAAGCCCTGTAGACGCCCTTGAGATTCTATGCGCCACTCTACCTTTAGCGGCGCCTGGCCCTTTCTGTGACATTGTCTCTGCGCCTCATACTATCTTAGATCGGCCAATTTTCTGCAAGTCAGGGCAAAAGAATCTGTGCGCGGTGATTGGGGAAATGAGGTTCAAAGGTACTCTCCTATCCTTCCACATGTCGGTAGGTATAATCTTGTAATCTCGCATGACTTTCTCAAGTCATGTTCATCACCTATTGATGTCGGGTAGCCAACAAATTCCCTTAGCCGTCGCAAAGGATCCCCCTCATCCGAGAGTAGATGTTTCCGTCTTTCTTTTGACATCTTCTGCGGCTGGCGAGCACTCTTTCCCGCAATTTGCTGATTCATGATATCAGAGGCTGGATAAGACGAGGTGAATGTAGTCTCACGATAAAGTCATAAACACTCACTAGCCCTAGCGAGCATGAATCATGGCCAGATCTTTGACATTTCTCGAGCTCCATCTATCAACGAAGCTTAAGTACGGACCCACATTCATTCAGTCCATTAAAGTGAATGGATATCCGGCGTGACACTCGGAAAAAAAAGGAATCAAGATCATCCGCAAGCTTGTGGCCTTCGTACATAAAGACCACGGTTGCATTGAAAATCTTCGTGCCAGTCTTGATTGATGGCAGAGTCAAGATCAATCAGATATAATGAGTGCCCTAATGGGTAATGCTGGATGCTTGGAAAAACAGGAGAGCAAGAGAATGCCAGGAAATTACCTTCTTGGATGCCCGGCAGACTATCGATCTCTTTTATGAAAGCGTGCCAAATGTTATCATGTGTAACTGATTTTCAAGACCCGGATACTGGTGTATTTCAATCCGCTCAATGACAGGGACCAAATCTAGTTGATTGGATCCGCACCTTGAATTCTCTAGGGCTGGCTGACGATCAAAGTACATCCGGCCGCTATTTCAAACTTGCGCGTGTCGCAAGGAGCCTCAGAAAGTCCCGGGCATGAACAGCACATCGACCAGCATGAACTGTCATGATTCATTGGAAGATACCAGCCCAACTTATCTGGCGGGTGCTCCCGCCCCGCCACCACCGGACTCTTGTCTCAACGGTCTCAGGGCAACGCCTTCATTCGCTACCTAGGTACGTAGGTATGCCTACACTCATCTTCTGCATAAGCCGTCGAACTGTCGTGAGAAATGGAAGAGTAAATTCCATGTCACCGGCGCTACCGACCGCGGCGGACTGGAACCGAAGTTACCGAACCTGCTTCGCTCCATACTACCTAAGGTTCGTCATCTTGTAGAGACTCTACGACTCATCTTCGTCTGTACAGTAGACGTACGTGACGCGGTTCGTCTAGTACGACTTACCTAGGTATACGTACGATGCTTGCGACTAGCCCAGGCACAGGACCTTCCCTCAGGAAGTTGGGATCAATACGAGCCTACGAGGTACTTTCTAGTAAGTAGGAGTAGGTAGTGTATTTCATAAACGCACCGGGTTCAGCACAGGCTGGGTTAGGCGCACGAAGAAAAAGGGCCTGAGATTCTCTTAACGAAGCACGTACGTAGGTAGGTTACGGATTGATTTGGTAGGTAGGCAGGCAGCTGAATCGCTAACAAAAGAGAAAGAATCCTCCGAGCATACTAGGTAAGTACCTAATAATTGGCCGTAACGCGTATGGATCCATACCTGCTGCATTTACATTCTCAAGGTGAGCGACTCGTTTCCCACTGCGCCTTCCCAAGTAGGTATCGCCATATGCTAGGTAGGGGATCGCAGCTGAACAGAGGAAGGCGTAGACTAGGTAAGTATCCCGTACCTGACCGCCGATGTCGGGGCTTATCTCAAGTTTTACGCTTTCTTCCAACCAGGAGCGATGAAGGCAAAAAAGCCAAACAACAACAAAACTTCTTACACGTGAATATACGGTTCGTCATCTTCACAGAGTTGTGATTGCCTTCACACATCCATCACCCCATCGTCGTAGCCACAGACCCGGTTACCCGCACTCTCAAGTGTGGCGCCGCTTGCCGACATGGCCGCCGACCGGAAGCCTGAACCGGCACCCGTTAGTAAGAATTATAAGGGCTTTGTCGCCGGCGTGTTCTCCGGTATTGCGAAACTCAGCGGTACGTTTGGAGCTTTGAAAGCGATCGTGAAATATCATCTAATGGTAACATATCTCTCTCTCTCTCAAAACAGTCGGTCATCCCTTCGACACCGTGAAAGTCCGCCTTCAGACCACCGACTCATCGCGCTTCAATGGGCCTCTGCAATGCGTTATTCAGACGGTGCGAAATGAAGGCGTCCGAGGCCTCTACAAAGGCGCTACACCGCCCTTGGTCGGATGGATGTTCATGGACTCCCTGATGCTAGGCAGCTTGACCATCTACCGCCGCCTGCTCGCCGAGCACATATTCGTACCGAACCTACCCAGTAACGAGCGCGCGTTGACCCCGGCTGTGTCCCACCTCCCGTCCTACGGCCACGGCATTGCAGGCATCATGGCCGGTTCCACAGTCTCCTTCATCGCCGCGCCCGTCGAGCACATCAAGGCTCGTCTGCAGGTCCAGTACTCCGCCAACAAGGCCGAGCGTCGGTACTCGGGGCCAGTGGATTGTCTGCGCAAGATTTACGGCGCCCACGGCGTGCGGGGCGTCTACAAGGGCCTTGCGGCCACCCTGATCTTCCGCTCGTTCTTCTTCTTCTGGTGGGGGACGTACGACATCTTCACGAGGCTGCTGCGCCAGCACACGAGTCTGTCGGCGCCGGCCGTCAATTTCTGGGCAGGTGGACTCAGCGCGCAGGTCTTCTGGCTCACGAGCTATCCCAGTGACGTGGTCAAGCAGCGCATTATGACGGATCCTATGGGAGGCAAGCTTCAGGATGGCACGCCTCGGTTTAGGAATTGGAGGCAGGCGGCACAGGCTGTCTATCGGGAGGGCGGTGTAAAGGGCTATTGGAGAGGCTTTGTGCCGTGCTTTTTGAGAGCATTCCCGGCGAATGCAATGGCGTTGGTCGTATTTGAAGGCGTTATGAGATCGTTACCATGATAAAGATTTCCTACTTGCATAGACATTATATGATACAAGGCATCTTGCTTATAGAGAGAGATGGTTGAATTCTAGGGTAATAGACCGTTGATAGATCACCATTAGAAATACGTCGGCAGATCACCATATCACAATGAGAAGTTTCCTGTTTGAGAAATCGAGTTTCATTTTGTCGTGTTAGATAAGCGCGCTCGACCTATGCGAAGCTTACGCATCTATATCCCCACACATTGCCTTTTCTATCGTATAGAGAAATACGACTCGATTACTCATCATCCTCATCGGCGTCGTCGTTGACAACGTTGAAGAACTTGAGCTCGTAAACACCCTTGGAGGTGGAGACGACACGCAGCCAGTCACGGAGCTGCATCTTCTTCAAGAACTTCTTGGTCCTGCAGTCGATTTGTCAGTTAGGACTGATGCGAGATTTGCGCGATGGCGCATTTGGAGGGTAGCCAGGATAGCACTAACAGGTACTTGAGGTAACGACCAGAGAGCTCGTTGTGGGCGACAATCTCGACCTTGCCATCGCCGATCTGTTGAATGGTGATGACGTCACCGAGGTTGTTGACACGGCCCTCAACCTTGATCTTGTCCTGAAGGAACTTCTCGAAAGCGGCAGTGTCGAAGATCTTGTCGCTAGCGGGCTGCGAAGCGTTGATGATGTACTAATACCGGTGTAAGCTTTGTCGTCACCAGATAATTTCAAGGGGAAAGTTCATTTCATGTTATCTTACCTTCTTGGTAGTCTTGGCAGACTTGCCGGACTTCTTCTACATGTTGGAAATTTGACCTTAGCCTACTGCTTCACGCCATGATCTCGCTGGAGGGTTCGCCAGAGAGACTGGGCCAACAGCAAAGCGGGTGTCAAGTGATACATACTGTGATGGGAGCCATGGCTGCGAGATGCTTTATGAGGACGATTGAAGACGCAAAGAGGTTAAATCCTACGTCTGGAGGGTGTTGTGTGGTTGTCGAGGTTGGTCGTGACGCCGTGAGGTTCCCGAGCGAGGGGATTTTAGACTGAGAACTTTTTGGTGTATCGCGGAAAGCGATAGTGGGTCCTCGATTACGTAGGTAGGGCTTATCCGATAGGTACCTAACCATTCCCTATACCGGTAGTCTGTATTCCGTAATATTGCGCTAAGTAGATACGATGCGCTACCTACCCCGGTAGTGGCAAAGTCGGTTACCTGTAAGTGCCCAGCCAGAATGGTGGGGTTGTACGTCCACATTTCGTACTTACAGTCTTCTTTACAAAAGCTTTTGCCCAGTACGGATTAGGTAACCTCTGATTATGTAATGAGACTAAAATGAAGCTAGCGCTCTGATTGGACCTCAAGCAAGTCTCTGCATCATTCTGATCACTACGGAATATACGGACGTACATCCGTACATTACACTATACGTAGGTAGGTACTTAGGTAGGTACGGATCCGTATCTGTCAACCTCAATCCTACCTATTTAGTACGATCGTACCAAAGCCCATTCAACAGCTGACGTCTTCAGTTCTTATCCGAACTTCAATTGACTCTATTGCTATGGCACTTCAGTTATTTATGACCCCCGTCACACAACTTGCTTCGCACTACCGGGTTTTTTCCACCACCGGGTAGGTGTAGGCTGTGCGGACCCGGAGCTAGGTATAAGTACGTAGGTATCCCGTAGGTCGTGGGATCCGTAGTCCGTGGTAGAGTCAAGATACCTACCTAAAGTAGTTACCGGTGACAGGTAAGTAGTGACTGCCCAGCAAATTACCTAAGTCATATCATCTACTTGCATAATTAGGTAATATGTAGATAGGTATAACCACAGCGATTTAGGTACTGCCAGTGTGATTGATTGATGTATTAAAGTCTAATTAGGAGAGGCTATATCTACTACTGTACCTACCTTTGTACACCACCTATTACCTAAGGTAGGTACCTACCTACCTACCACTACACGCCCTTTGACTGAATCCTCCTTCCACAGCCACCTTTTGGCCTATCTACGTACCTACGGACGTAAGGTAGGTAGGTACATTAGATGGCGGTGGCGGATACCCACACTTCGCTGACAAAGGAAAAGACGGGCTATGAGCCTCCCGCAGTGTTACTACTGGTCTAGGTCTGGCGCAGAGAGGTCTGGCGTCCAAGAACCGGTATTCAACTGGGGCTCGTGCCGAGGAGCCTTCTTTTTTTGGAGGCTCGTGTCAGTCGTCCCCCACCGAAGTAGGGAGCCCGGCTTGTCTAGTACTAGGTAGGTAGGTAGTGTAAGTAGCCGCTTGACCGCAGTTTAAGTAATCACTTGCCCAGCTGGAGGTGGGGTTTTTGAAAGGAAAAATGGGGCTCTTGGGATTCGAATAGGTACGTACGGAATACATATTCCGAACATACGTTACCTTAGGTACCTCTTATGGATCCGCATTTAAGTAGTGATGTAAGCATATCCAGATCAGATCAGATCAGATTATTGTTGATATCTACATATGAGGTGTGTCTGCTGCACATGGTGAGCCCGTATTGTGGTGTTGTTCAACGGGCTTGTGTCGTGGCCACGATTCTATCGAGTACCGGTCAATAGGAATCAGAGAACGGGAACTCCTTGCTCTGCCTCTTTTGTTACTTATTTTGATGTTACTGTTATACGGTATAAGTTGCCGTGAAGATGTGATTGCAGTCAACCTAACGGTTAAGGAACTATTTTTTATTCCGTCACGTCACATGATACTCCCAGACTAGGTATTCGCCTCGGGTTTCCCTCGCAATTGGATATCCACGCTTACAAATGTTCTGGTTCAAAACTAAAACTTCGATCTTTTGCCTTCTTAAATAGTCTACGTATAGGTATACCTACACTACGAAGTCGTCACGCTTGCAAAATTTTTTGACCCCAATCCAGTCCGTATTGCCGGTTTTGTTTACCTAGGTAGGTATTTCATAGGTAGCTGGTAGGGCTGAGGGGCATAGGTATAGGTAGTGCACGTAAATATGGATAACTGCCTCGGCATAGTCATGTCATGTGCGCCGCCACTATTCCGTATAGAGATTCTATACGGATCCGTACGTAGAGATTCTATACGGATCTACCAACAAGTGGAGTTAGCATTTGCCGGAGCTGCAGATCCTGCTGTACGGAACACCTTCGTCCCGAAGTTGTGACGGTATGGAATACCTACAGTACGAGGCATAGAGATAGGTAGGTAGATGATCGCTATCGAGAGCTACCTGTTCACAGTAAAAGTAAACGGCAATCATCGGATAGATACAGTTGATCTCTTGGTCTAGGTACTGCGTAGAAGGAGTTTCGTTCGAATGAACTAGGTACGGTATCTCTTTGGCTTGTCCGAAGACGACAAATTGTGCAGCTGACAGGGGATTCAACCAATCAAAAAATATCTAGGCGGCGACTTATGTGTGAATACGCTAGGTACTTAGATCAACTGACCGTCCTAACCCTCCGCTCGCACTAAAAACTGAAACTGGGCTTTCAGTACGGATCCGTACCGGTAGGTACTTCCTTGATGCATAAAGCATCACTTTGATGAATAATCCTATTGCCTAGATACATACAACCTAGTACCTACTTAGTGCATTGCCCTGACATTGCATACTTACGTCCGTAGATGGCAGGAAATTGTTGGGGGTTGCCAAAGATTGCTCGGACTGGTAAAGAGTGCCCGGGAACTACCAGAGCTGTCAGATAGGGTATTTCAGCTGGCAGGATGTGTCAGCTTCGATTAGGTATATAGTACTACCTAAGGTAAGTATAGCTCGGCCTGGAGTTCACTTTCACTTTCTAGCGCGACCGGGAGGTAGGATGGTCACTTGATATGCACGGAATACCGAGTCTCCAGGACGTCCGTACAGGTGAGTACCTACGTAGTGCCTCTACCTAAGTATTCATTTTGGTATGGTAGAGCTACTTTAGTGTAGGTACGGATCCGTAGTCTTCGGACAGTCAAGGAGTTTAGGTTGGTACGGATGTACTGTACGAAGACAAATCACTTGCCTTGCCCCCCCCCCCCCCCCCCTCCAACAACACCACGCCGGCCTCTTGCCGGCCTACCTTACCTTGGTACTAGGTGGGTAGGTAGTGTGTGCTTAGATAGTGTTTAGGTAATACATGGTATGTCGTCAGTTCACCATAAATACCTAGCATGCTCGCAGCTCGTCATAGTATCAATAAAGCTGAACAGATTTGCCACTTCATTACTTTATTACTTTATTATTCGTAGCTTGGTGCCGTGTCTATCAACCTATTGGCATCCCCATTTCTTCTGCTCCTCCTTCGATAAGAATGACTACCAACGTCAAGATACCTGCCTTCAAGGCAACTCCATTAGAAAAGATTGCCAGTCATGCTGCTCAAGCGCGTGCATCCTTCGCGACCCAGAAGACAAAAGACGTTGAATGGCGTTTCGTACAGCTTAGGAAGTTGTTTTGGGGTCTAAAGGACTACACACCACACATCCTGGCCGCCGTAAAACGCGACATCGGTAAGCAAGCCGCCGAGGCCAGCTTGTGTGAGACTGATTTCTGCCTCGCCGAGCTCAGCTTGATTCTCAGGAACTTGAAGACCTGGGTTAAAGATGAGAGCAATTTGGATCACATTTGGACCTATTCAGCTTTGAAGCCGCACGTTCGAAAGGAGCCGTTCGGACCAGTCTTGATCATTGGCCCTTACAACTTCCCCGTCGCGCTTGTCATTGTCCCACTCATGGGCGCTATCAGCGCCGGCTGCACCGCCGTCATCAAGCCCTCAGAGAGTGCCCCTGCTACCGCCATGGTCCTCAAGGAAATGGTTGAGAAATACCTGGACCCGGCCGCCTTCCACGTCGTGAACGGCACCGTCCCCGAAACAACAGCTCTCCTGAACGAGAAGTGGTCCAAGATCTTCTATACCGGCAACCCTGTCGTTGCTAGAATCATAGCCAAGAAGGCTGCCGAGAGCCTGACGCCGGTGGTGCTCGAATTGGGCGGCAGAAACCCTGCCTGGGTTTCTGAAGCTGCTAATCTCCCCTTGGCTGCCCGTCGGCTTTTATGGGGCAAGTGTTTCAATGCTGGTCAGGTCTGCCTATCCCACAATTACGTATGCGTCCAGCGGAGCTTGGTCGACGACTTCATCAAGCAGCTTCACGTGGCGCACAAACAGTTCTTCCCCGAAGGTGCCCGGGCCAGCACAGATTACGGACGCATTGTGAACGAGAGGCAATTCGACCGTATCAAGAAGATGCTAGACTCGACAAAGGGAAAGATAGTGATGGGTGGTGAGACAGAGAGATCCGAACTGTTTATTGCCCCCACAGCTGTTCTCGTTAACAGCATCGATGATCCCATGATGGAATCTGAATCTTTCGGCCCAATATGGTCTATATTAGCCGTTGACGATGTCGATGAAGCCATCAAAGTCATGAACAGCGTGGACCCCACCCCGCTGTCCCTCATGACCTTCGGTTCCAAGTCTGAAAACGAAAAGGGTAAGGCTTTTTCCCATTCTTATTTTCGTTTCAATACGATTTGTAAGTGACCCATCCAGCTAAAACGCTTCTAGTCCTCAGCCAGGTCACGTCCGGCGGAGCATCCATAAACGACGCTTACACCCACGGATGCGTACCTGGGCTTCCCTTCGGCGGTATCGGCGAATCCGGCTCTGGCGCGTACCACGGCCGATCTTCCTACGAGTGCTTCACTCACAGACGGACCGTGCTAACAACACCCAACTGGATGGACAAGATCCTGCGCGCCCGCTACCTGCCGGCGTCGCCCTCAGATGTCAAGCAGGTTGCCTGGCTCAGCATCATCAAGCCCGACTTCGACCGTAGTGGCAAGCAGATCAGGGGCGTAAGCTACTGGCTCTGGATGGTCTTGGGGCTTGGCGGACGTTCGACCACATCTGTATTATTCAGATGGCTTACGGTTCTCGCTGCAGCATATGCTACGTACACCCAGCCCAATTACATCCGCGATAACCTTATCAAATGGTGAGGGCTTTCCCGTGAAAGATATATGAAACTCGGTCTGGGCCAGAAACAAAACGACACTCACTGACTCACTCACTGACTCACCCACCTCCCAAGCCTTCTCACCAGCCACCCTGAGTTGCTGCTTGAAATGGTCTTGGAGCTAACGTTTGAATTTCCTGATGACGCAGAAGCCAAAAGCTCTGTAAATATATCAGAAGGCGCGCGCCCTCACTTCTCTTGCTGTTACGTTGTACATGTCCATTATACCGGGTCCATATTGCGGGTGGGACTTTATCTTATGCACAACTTACTCAAATTGATGTACCGCCGTTATATATATGTCGTCGTTCTGCTAGGAAAGACGGCTGGTAATATGTCCATTACTGGACTCGTCTTGCCATGAATGAATACATACTGTCATTATGTCTATTAATTAGCTGCTTTGCCCCGTGTGATTGTGACTGCTAAGTCGGCATAAGCACCGTGATCCGAGACCCGGTTCACATTATTAGTACTTCCATGTCTACAATGTTTGTCCATGCACATTCATAGTATCGGAGAACAATGCAAAAATGGTATCATGACGCCGTCTCGCTTCGCGAACGCGTTTCGTAAAACTACCGATGCACAAGGGTCTTAGCTAACCTGCGACCCCGCTCACCACCAAGATAAAGCGTCTCATCGCCATCGCCATCGCCCCTCGCCATCTCCACAGCCTCCTGATACCCCCTAACAACCGTCTCCTCGTCGACGCGCAAGCCGTGTTCAACCAGGGCCTCGATGACGCCCTTGACGCGCGCAATCTCGCGCATCGTGCCCGTCGGTATGCCATCATTCTGACTCGAGTACACGTTCAGCCCCACACTCTCCTCGACCCTAGTGATGGCGGGCCCGGACGTCTCGGCCGCCGGGCCCTCGCCCTCTATGTGCTTGCTGATCCAGATGTAGCCGTTCACGCCGAGGATCACGTCCATCTTCTCCGCGTCGTCGGCTGCGCCCGCGCTCCCGCCTATATCCATCGCGAACGCCTGTCGACGCGCCCTCACGACACCACTGCCGCCTCCTGTCCCGCTGACCACCATGAACAGCCCGTTGCGTAACTTGCCGTACTTCAGCGACCGCGTGTGCAGCACGGCGCCGCCGTCCGCATACACTTGCTGCACCTCGGCGACGAGCAGCTCGCCCTCGGAGAAAAAGGTCCGGATCTGCAACTCGTCTGTTTCGGTGCGGCGCCGCTGGATACCGCCTGGTAGGTTGATGGCGGAGAGGGGGAGTTGGGCCAGAAGAGCTGCGCCGACGTCGACGCGCCAGCGGCGAGATTGTACTTCGACTATGCGGCCGACGACCAGATCGCCTATCTCTGGGGTGTAGCGCGCGCGAAGGGGCCGGACGGAGAGGAGCTTGTTTGTTTTGGCTAGGGTGCCGGCGACGGAGGAGACGATTGCGGGCGGGTCTACAGTTGTGTAGGTGCCGTGACCTCTGGGGGGAAAGGAAATGAGGACGGTGTATGTTAGCCTTGTCCTGGGGAGTCTTGTTACTTGTGTATAGACTTACCGCATCCACTGGGGATCTTCTGTTACGGTTTGGCCGGGCGTCACTATTGGGTCGTCTTCTTGACGGGGTCGTTTGGGCCCTCTGCCCGTGAAGACGATGTCGCCATCCGAATCGTAGTCTGACTCCTCACTAGAGCTGGGATCGTTGACTTCGTAACTTGGTCTATAGGGTAGGGCGGGCGGTAATATTGTGATGGGCATGGCTGGCTGATTTCGAGGCGAGGAACTGCACTAATCGACCGGGTATAATAGGTATGCGACGGCCTAAGTTCCGCTGGTTATGGTCGGAACTGATCGCAGCGAGTTGGTGGTGGGTAATTGGATAGACTCGGCTGAGATACGGATGACCTCCTTCCTACTACCTCCTAATTACTTCGTACACGCGTATCGATACGTCCGTACAGCGAAGAGCTTCCAGTCCCGATGCGGAACGAAAAAAGCTGAAGTTCTTGGCTCTGGATGATACCACGCTAAAAAACAACCCCACTTTGTGTCATTTGTTAGCGCGACCCCACAAGCTACAGGGCTTCTAAACCTATCTGGGTAACATTCCGATCGCGTTGTGGGTCTCTTATGCACGCTAGTGCGTTTAATGCATGCGCTATGCCGAAGTTATGTTTGTGACGAGGTCTAGTACTAGTACTAGTATGGATCCGTACCTACAAGAAAATGCACTGTGCCTCAATCATGTTTAACTACGAAGTAGTAGTTTTCGGGACTTCCTTGAGCGTTGGTTGCTCCAGTGCTCTTTTTACATGCGATGCAGGCTATGAAGCATTCCGACATTCCGTACGGAGCGGCGTACCTACTCATCATTGACCAAGGTAGCAGCCTTAATCCAATGGTTATCGCTGTCTCTCCAGTCTCCAGAGGACAGTGTAATCGATATCCAGCCCTCCATTTATATCACGACACCCACCTACATATTGCTTACATCTAGCCAGCGCATCCCGCAATCACGAAGAGCTACCCACTCAGTGATCTCCTCGCCTACGTCATTACCAATGAACATCGCAGCCACCGGATGGATGGATCTAGACCGGCGTGCGAGGCAACGCGAGAATACCAACTCTCAGAGGCATTGAGAAAAGCCAGACATGGACGACTACAATACCGAGTCTTTCGTCAATCGCGACGACCCAATCCCTGCCATAACTATCAACACACCTGAACGCCGGCCTCGAACACCGACCTCCTCCTCCTCCTACTCAAAGGCCAGCGGCCATGATTCCGACCACTCAGACGTCGAAACCCCCTCGCGACAAGGCGGGTTACGCGGTCGCTTCAGCGCATTCAGAGAGAAGGCCCGGTTACAGGACCATCTCGTCGAGAAGCTTCTATCACAGGTAATGCCACTAGACGACGCCGAGATACCCCAAGATGACGACCCCTTACCCGGCCGGGAGGCAAAGCCCAACTTCACCCTCCCCATCATGTCGAACAATTTCCGCCGCTTCAACGCCCGCATAGGCGTCGTCTTCGTCTTCCAGGCCCGCGTCAATCGACTCCTATCATGGCGTCGGCCCACGCACACGCTGTGCTTTCTCGCCGTATACACCTTCCTATGCCTGGACCCTTCGCTTATCCCACTCATACCGCTCGTCGTCCTCCTGATCAGCGTTCTGGTTCCGAGCTTCATCGCCCGCCACCCAGCGGCGGAATTCAGTCTGACGAGCGAGCAAGCGATCGGCTACTCAGCGCACGGCCCGCCGCTCGCGCCCGCCATCACCGTCAAGCCCGTGAAGGAGCTGAGCCGCGATTTCTTCCACAACATGCGGGATTTGCAGAACAGCATGGAGGACTTCAGCCAGCTGCACGACGCCATTATCAACTTCGTCGTGCCGCGCACCAACTTCAGCGACGAGGCTCAGAGCAGCGCCCTCTTCGCCATCCTCGTCGCCGCCTGCCTCTTCATGACCATCGCCGCAAACATCATCCCCTGGCGCTTCGTTTTCCTCGCCGCCGGATGGGCCGTCACCTGCTTCGGCCACCCCGCCATCCAGAGACAGCTGGAGACGGCGCACAAGAAGCACGTCCAGCCCCAGGAGGAGAGGGCCATGACGTGGGTCGAGAAGTGGATTAACAGCGACGTGATTTTGGACAGTGCGCCCGAGACGCAGGAGGTCGAGATCTTCGAGCTCCAACACCTCTCGACCGCGGGGGAATGGGAGCCCTGGCTGTTCTCGGCCTCGCCTTACGACCCGCTTTCGCCTGCGCGCATCGCGATGGAGCGGCCGGTCGGCACGCGGTTCTTCGAGGACGTGCAGCCGCCTCAGGGCTGGGAGTGGAGCGAGAAGAAATGGGCGCTCGATCTCTGGAGCCGCGAGTGGGTTGAGGAGCGCATCATAACGGGCGTCGAGATCGAGACGGAGGGCGAGAGGTGGGTGTATGATATCTACGACGAGCAGACGGATAGGATCGGCGTCATCGACGGCTCGATGCTCGGCAAGGACAGGGATCCGGGCACGGTGAAGCGGCCGAGGCCGAGCTGGGAGGAGGGCGAGGATGGGGATGGGAGGAGGGGGGAATGGAGACGGCGGAGGTGGGTGAGGCTTGTGAAGAGGAGACTTATTAGTCGGGATGCGATATCCTAAGTTCTGAGTGCTTTCCATAGCGGGGGGGGGAAATATAATCGAGATTGGATCTTTCGCCCTTAGGTCTGGGCTTTTTTTTTTGTTTTTTTTTCAACGACTGTACAGTCCAGATTCACGTGAGACGGACGACATGGTGCGAATTAAACCTTTATAAGAGGTCTTCAGGCTCTTCCCTCCGGTGCGCGACTACTTCCGGGTGCACATGTTTGAAAATGTGGGTTTGTCGATCTTGTGTAATGCGTAATGCGCAATGCGCTCATTCAACCGAATAGAAGCTCGATTTCGAGTCTGGGCTCTACCCAAGCTTAAACCATCTGGCTTTGGATTGCACTTTTTGATAATGGTGGACTGTGATATATTTCTCTATCTATGTGATCAGGGGGAGGATAGTGGCCCCTAGAGATAGATAGCTAGGATGAAAAACCTCTGGCGCGGACAAATCATAGATTGGCTCACAACTCTAAGCTCATCAATTGTCACTGAATTGATATCTACAGAGGAGTGGACGGAAATCGCAGTAATTACATAGTCGTGGCCCCCTTAAATTGAGAACTCCTTCAGAACTCCTTGCTAACACCAGCCACACCCCCTCCAGTCAGTGCGTCGAACATCTTGTTCATTCAGATCGCCAACTCCATCCTCGGGTGCCCCGTCTTTGTGAAAGAAACAACCCTAAAAACCATGAAGCATTATCATACCACCAAAATGTTCAGGAACTCGGGTGCCGATGTCATTATAAGTTCAAACACCTTTAGTAGGTAGGTGCTTGTAGTTCAATACAAGGTTGCCCCGTTGTCAATCTTGGTCTCCCAACCCTGGCAAAATCGGAAAACCCAGCCCCCAGCGCCGTGTATGATGCATTGTGATGCAGTTTACTTTCTTTCTTTCATTCGGTCGTGGATCATACGGAGCGTGTCGACAAAATAAGATTAAATGAAGGTGGCGCCAAATAATGCTCCCAAACTCCTTGCAGAATCAGAAAATCAATCCCATATGAAGCCACGAATCCAACATCAGTGGCTGGAAGGAAGGACTAATGCCTCTTATATTTCTACGCGAAATGTTAGTTGTTATGTGTCTGAAAGACGGAAAGTATTGATAACTAACCTCGTCTATGCGCCGTCTGTTTTGCGGATCCAGAGAGTTGGTGGCCCCCATCAGTGTTTGTCCGATAGCCTTGCTCGAGCCGATTAGTGGCCTGAAGACGATCGTGGGGGCGCGTCTCAACACAGCCTTGGCGGCTCCCTGGGCATTTTCGCTTTCCATTATCTCGCCAGGCACGGCAATAATTGCATCCCTAGTTAGGTTGAGATCGCGGGCCAAGCTTGTATAGGCACCCCTGAGTCCCTGCATAACACCAGTAGGTTGATTCGCATACAGACTAATTTGTTCTGTTTCTTCGGATTCCGTTTCATCGTCCTGCCACGCAGCGGGTTCGGGCTGATTCTTGAACAAACTTTCCGCACCCTGAAGAGCATACTGTGTGCCAACAGCTAGCTTCGCGCCTAGCTTGACAAGTTCAGTGCCTGTTGTTTTGGCAAAAGCAGCAGCGCCTTTGCCTATGCTGCGGACAATCCTGCCATCCTTCTTGTATTCCCTGACGGGGATTTCAATCAGTTCCTTGAAACCGCTGCCTACATTAACGAGCGAGCGGACAGGAGCAAGACCGGCAAGAACCCCACGAAGCTGGTTTCGCTTGACGTCAGGCGTCCATATATCATTGAGTGTTTTCCCGAGCCTGTCAAACCCAGAAGTTCCGTATACAATGGTACGTCGCAGAACTAAGCGGGATTGATCAAGCACCACAAAATTCATGAACTCGGTGGTATGTCCCGACCGGAGACCTGCATAGTCTACTCGCTTTGGTTTGAAGTCGAGAGTAACAGGGATAGAACTGACCTCCGCTCTTTGAATAAATGGAACATCACTCGGTGAGGCATGGGTTGGCGCAGATTCATCCTTGAATTCGAAAAACCGAGTGATGAAGTCAAGAGCATCTTGGTCAACATGCAATCGAAGGGGGAGAATTGTAACTTTCAGGACTATCTCTGACGCAGCAAGATAAGGCAGCGGCTTCACGTTGAGGATCTCAAGATGCACCATACTGGCATCCATTTCTCGTTCGCCTGCGTCTTGATCATACGTTGCAAATTTCTTCCATGTTGACGTGGGAACATGATCAAATACCACAAGGTCCTTGATGCGAACATCGATCGAGCTTTGAGTCTCACCTGAATTCGGCGGGAACGTAATCAGATCGATATTTATACCTTTTAGCTCGAACGTGATCTTATGTCGTTTGCTGCGATTGAGTCTCAACTTTTTCTTAGAGCGATGTGAACCACCTGGCCGACTTGTTGTCACGGTCATTGCTGTGGTCGCAACAGAGTCTGTCTCGGTAATATTGTCATTCAATTCTTGATTGATGGCCTGCGCGAGCTCCCGGGGGTCTCGATTGGTGGGAATACCGATATAGATCGAGTTGAAGAGAAAATCATCAATGACAGTCTCTTCATCAATGACTTCCATGTCGGTTCCAGCACGGGCACGATCTTGTCTGGTCTGCCGCTCGACAGCAGCAGTCTCGAGATTATTAACGGCTTTTGAAATGACGTCACGCGTGTGGTCCCAATCGTAGCCATCGAAAAGATTCCATATAAAATGGACATCACGGACGCGGACCGAGAGTGGGCTTTCATAAACCTTGCTATTGGACTTATCATAGTCATTTCTAGTCGAGTTCCACCGGTGCGCCGTTCCTTTGATGGCTGATCCAGAACTGAAATAATTCTCGTGTATTACAATGTCACTCTCGTCTAGTTCTTGTGGCTGGCTACTGAAATTTGTTAGTAGCACACCGTCGTTGGTGTCAAGTGCCGCCGTGTTGTCTGGGAGAACAGAATCTGCGTAGTCGACAAATTGCTCTCTAGCCGCCGAGTCTTCGTAGAACTGCGAGTTGACAGCAAGACCACCCGAGCCTTCAGAACTCTCGAGGCCAAACAAGCTATCGTCATCTTCGTCACCCAGCCGGTGAGCGAGAAAATCATCATCGATGTTATAGCCCCCTTCAGCCTTACCAAAGGCATCTGCAGAGATAGAAGCAAGTAGATCTTGGACTGGAACGATATTTGTCCTATACTTGATCTCCTTCTTGGGAGGCGTTGGCGGAACTAGGGCATTGGCAAGCGCGATTAGGGTTTGCGTTGAGTCCGCACAAGTTTCTAGGACAAGAAGATCATCTCGGAGCTCAACATCAACCCATTTTGTACCAGTCCCGTCATTGCCGCCAACTAGAACAGTAATTTTTGCAGACGAGAGATAGCAAATATCGACAAATCCCTGCTGGCAAAGTTCGACTACTTGCGGTTCTGTCGTACTGGAGGGTGATCGGCGTCTAGATGTTGTCTGAGGGACCTTGGATTGAAGTGCAGATACATCGTCAATAAGAAGTACAGATGCCTTTTTGATATGTCCTAGCAAGTTAGCATCATCTCCCTTCGAGAGGGCAACTTCGAGACGAGCATCTGTTAATACAAGAATCATTTTTGAAGATAGTCCGAGTGGATTTAGGCCTAAGAGGCATTCATGGATAGAAATGTCAACCTTGGTGGGCTTTCCCTTGGTGTGCTCTGCTGCTATAGGGTTCGTCTTGAGTTTCCCAGTAATTGTCGCATGAGCGTGCTCTCCTAAGTTGGCAACTGACGCAGCTAAAGATGTTTCAAACTCCTGAGGCGTAGTATCTTCGCCAAGACCTAGGAGGTCCATAACGGTCGGGACTCGATATTCGACATTCAAATATCGCATTCTCAATTTTATGACGGGCTCCATCTCGTCGCCGACCATTCTCATAGTAATCACCGGGCCCTGGTTGTCCCCACTAGAAGGGATAATAGAGGAAACTAGCTGCTCGGCGTGATTGCGCCGTAAAGAGACTTCGCCAAGTCCCAAAGCCAGTAGCGATGGCATTGTGATGTGCCCAACCTCTAATTCTTTCAGGGATGTCTGCATAACACCAATCTTCTGATTAACAGTGATTGTAACATCCGTATTACGGACAAGTACCAAAGTTAGTAGACCAGGCCGGTCATCCTCAGGTAAGTATTTAGCCATTGTAGACAGGCGACCAATGTCTTCGCCTAACGTAGGCAGTACCTGAAGTTGTTGCACATTTACAACGTTTACCTCAATATCATCTACATTGACGCGCAGCACCGAGCCCTTTCTTCTTTGTCGAAGGAGTGTATCGACCATTATCTCATCATCGTTCTTGTCAAACTTATGCTTTGATGGAATAATTAATTCCAAGAGACGTTCCAAGTCGTGATCCTTTGGTGTAGTCAAAAACTCGATTCGTGTATTCGTAATCACGGCATGCACAGGTGGATCCCCCATCGAACTCTTGATATAAGGGCCTGCAAGCTGGATTTTTGAGATTCCAACTCCAAGGCCTTCGTCGCGGCTGACCAACTTCACTGCGCTAGTATCTAGGGAGACACTGCATTCTTTCCCAAGGAGATCTAAGCGGAACCCACTAATTCTCATATTGATCTTATTCTCAGAGCTTGCAGACATGTCGTCAGGGCGTATGGGAGCATCAAACCTCACACTTCGGGGTTTCTGCGGCATTTTGGCTGGTCCTCGCAATGGCGGTGAACTGTTGGTACTCATTGAAGAATTCAGGTTGAGGAACCCACTTAGGCCTCCAAACCAAGTAAATGTTTCATCCAACCTTGGCAGATCCAGCTTCACATGAAGCGGGAGCGTTTTGATTTCGCATTTATTTGAATTAGCTTTTTGAACGAAAGTCATCGAGATATCCGAACCCGCAGGGGGGAAAGCGTCCCTCACAGAAGCGCGCATTTGTATGCGCTGGTCGAAGGAGATAACATCATCATTAGCATAGCCAAATCTGAACTTTCCTACGTCAACAGAGGTAGTAATAGTCGACGACTGAGATGGTGTGACATGAATGGTGAGGTCTTGAAGAGTTGTTGTAAGAAGAGCATCGACATCGAATGTAGCTAGGGGCGCACCCAAAAGCTGTTCGGAGGTTTCTGCTACGCCAGACAATGTTTCAAGGAATTGGACAGATATTTTTTCGGCAATGACTTTGATACTAGGTAGAGGGGATGTTACATTCTTGGGAGTTGCCCGATGGTTCGGCTCCTTCAGCGCACTTAAAATTCGTGTTATAACAGTAGTGAGTAAGAATGCCGTAGGAAGGTCAAACTTGACCTCCAATGGGGATAGAACTATTTCCAAAGAATCGTCGGCTGGACCATGAGTGCCATGGGATCCCGGAATCGGCGGTGTAAAATCTTGTAGCAAGGCAGCGGATTGAGCCATGCTTGGATGAATCGAAAACGCACCCGGAACATTGCGGGCAACGGAATGACTTAGAGAGCCTGGAGATTTGCGCTCGCTGTCTCCTGGCGCCTCTGTTGAATCTGAGACTGGTGAAGGCTTAGAAGGAAACCAGAGATGTAACGCATTCAACAAAACAAGTTCTTTGACGAGTCGGGTAGGCCCTTTGGGCGTAGTAGCCTCCTCAGCCGCGGGTTCGTTCATGGTGGCATCTCGAAATCGAGATGAAGAACTCTTCAATCCATCAGCGCCAAGCACTTCATGGAGGGGATCCTTCAGTTTATGTGCGGTCTCATTAAGATTGTCCACTACTACTTCCCGTTCCTCTCCAACCAGATTTCGCTCGCGGACTCCATCGTTCACTACTGGTGATCGAAGGCAATCTTTCGGTCTAGCAGAGCTCATCGTGCTAGAATTTTCAACGCCCCATGCACCAGGCATAGTCTGGTGCACCTGAGACGAACTAGCATAAGAAAATGCGCTCATGTACATACTCTCTGCTTCCTCATGGCTGAATAGACGAGACTGCTCTAGATTTTGAGCCGCAGGCAGTGACAGTTCGTTTTCTTGGCTAGATGATGAGACAGAATTCGCATCATCGTTAATGGTGTCACTAGATGCTGTTCCCCATGAACCAGCCCGCCCGGGCATAGGCTCAGATTGTGTAAATGGTTCGGGTGGGCTGACCCACAGATCTTTTCGAGTTCGGAGAGTCGAGTGCATCGAATGTATTGATGCCTCCGCCCATGGCAAATTGTGCGCTGATCCCTCTGACATAGTAGCCCTTGGCGTTGATGGAGCAGATCGGGTCTCGTCCTCCGGGTTATCTTCCGGACCATCGTTCGATATGCCAAGGTCATAGGGAATATTGAAAGCATCTTCGCTATCTATCATGGGAAGGCGTTCACTATGGCCAGAATCAATAGAATCGGCGCCACGCAGACCAAGTGGTGAAACCATTACCGGTACGGACGGAGTCTCTCGAGATAATGGCTGATGACTCTTTGAGACTGGAGAATTGGCACCAGTGGAAGACGGCTTGGACGAGGTCCTTGAAAGCGCCGAAAATACGTCGGCTTCGGAAATTAGAGAAGCTCTGATCTTATTCAATTGCACGTAGCGCTTTCCTTCTTTATGAATGGGCGAAGAGGCAGACTCGGTACCTCCGTCTCGGATCTGGGTTACCGTGACACCCTCTGCATTGATTTCATCTATCGCCAGTTGAAATGTAACTTTTTCGTTAGTCGACGAATGGGCATCGACGGGTACTTCTATGTCGAGATGACAGGTTACACCGTGGATGGCTAACTGAAGCCGGTCGACCATGCCTTGGAGAAAATTCGCTAGAAAAGTCGGGAGCGATAACGGCTGTCCCGTGCCAAAGCCAAAGTCGTCCTCACTGCCATCTTCGCTGCTCGTCACGGACGCTGCGAGATCTTGGGTCTCGGCATTCAGCGCAGCCTGGAGCTCCTCCTTTTCTCTGCGAGGCTGGGTTTCTAAGAACGACTGGGCCAAGTCCATAGCATGTGGGACTGGGTCGCCTTGAACAGACGATGATGAATCATGGCTATCTTTCCGTCGGGCCGTTCCTTTTGGTGCGGGTTTCTGCTGTTCCTCTGGAGGTACAATCCTAAGCTTGATCTCAACGCCATCGGCTTCGACCAGTATGGGACTTGAGTGGATAGCTGCAGGGACAGTCACACGTAGTACTAGAACCTTGGCTTTCTGTATTTCGATGGAAGGCGGTAGTTGCAGTAACTGTTCCAGTTTCTATTGGCAGTGCTCTCAGTGTTAGCGTCAGTTCTATACAATAACTTAGGAACGCGACAATAGCCCAAGAAAGGTTCAAAACATGCCTTGATCTTAACGCCTACATCTTGCCATTTCAAATGGCCAGCCTGGCCCCAGGCAATATCGAACTTGTCTAGATCTAGAGCATCGGTTTCGAAATAGTCTAGTTTAGATAAGGTATATCGAATGAGGCGCTTGGGCATGCTAGAAGTCCAGAAGGACTGAAAATAACCAGCCATGAGGGGCTGTATTGAACCGGGACCAAACTATTCGAGGAACAGTTGCTGGTGACAGACAGAGGAGAGAAAGGGCAGGGAGCATAAGACCAGTTTGATAACCCAGGCTTCATCGGCAGCGATGCGTGGACCGCGTGTAGGGAAACATAGGTAGAGTGATCACGATGCCCCAGGATATGGGATGCGGGGAGAAGTGCATGTCGCTTTGTGCTGACAGTAGGATAGGATGGTAGAGTGGGATGTGAAGCAGGGATAATACATAGGATAATCAAGAAGGTAGGATGAAATTCCTAAGAATGTATCGGAACAAGAATAAGAGAGATTAACGGTCGAAGTAAGGTGTCTGCGGAGGGCCAAGCTGCATCTACTGTGGACTTATTAAAGAATAAATGCACTGACGGCGTTGGATGGCCCGATGACGAACACGCCGTGGGTGACTTACCTATCAAGTACCTATATGCATTTGTTACATACATACAACCCCGTTGCAAGCATGCAGGGATCAGGGCCAGTGATTCCGCTTCCATCTAGCGTGGGGAATTGGGCCACGACAGCAGGGAGTGGAGAAGACTCGATACTTAGATAAGTTGACCTTAAGTAGGTACCTACATACCTATGTACCTATCCCATACGGTGCTGTTTAAGGTACCTTTCGCTACGGATGTAATTGTTCTCTTGTAAATGCACCGGGTTACGGTACCTAACTGCCTGGTAAGACGGATGAGTACCGGTAATTGTCTTACCATCACGTGTAAATGTACGGTACAGATCCGTACAGTTGACGGACATCTCGGAAGGCAATAAGTAGGTACCTACGTCCGTACCTACGGACGTACCTAGGTGCACTACCTAACGTACAGATCTGTAGGTAGGTACGAAGTACTTCATAGTCTTAAGGTACCTAATTCTGGTTATCGATAAGCTCTTCACTGGACTAGCACAGCACCATTACGTCTGCTTAGTACTCATAGGTACCTACCTAGGTACTAGTAGTACCTACCTAATCAGGTACCTAACCTACCTAGGTAGTAGTAGGTAGTGGTAGGTAGTGCTAGGCATAGGTACCTAAGGCTAGGTATCTGCACGTCTGCCAGTGCACTAGTGTAGGCACCCATCGGCACTTACCTATGAGGGTGGTGGCTGTTAAATCCTACCTACCTAGGTACGTCCGTACCGACGAAATTAACACGCGCTCATCACGGTCTCATGTCTGTGTCCATGTGTTTCTCCAACCTCAAGATATCACGTACATGATGCACCTGATTCGCTTATCTCTAAGCCACCTCCACCAAGCAGTGCAGCCGAAATAAATAGGTAGGGTCATATCAAGTGTATTAGGCTACACCTAAGTATGTAGAGACGAACCAAATGTCTTGACTAAGGTACTTTCGTTTGACCCCCTTCCCCACTCCCTCCAAATCACATACCTACCTATCACATAAGAGGCCTGTGCTTGTAGTGTCGTGTGTAAGTGATAGAAATACAATCAGCTGATGCGAACGGCCCGAGGCATTCGTGTGTGTTCTTCCATCCGGATCTGGATCAAAGCACAAACGGATACATAGCATCATTCTACTTGGACGTCTAAACCCGTAAGATCCCGGGTTGGAAGGATGCCTATCATCTACCTAGTTCGTCAGGGCAACACCGCCCTCTCCTACACCATATGCTTGTGCAATCCGCTTCCCGACAGACTCGCCGCTCCAGTAAGCACCCGTGGCCGTTCCCACCGCAACAAACGGAGCCGTATGCTCGCCAGCCAACCAGAGCCCACGATCCGGTAACCCCTCCCTCATAAGTTCTATGTCCACGTCTCCCTCTTCCAAGCCGACCTGGAAGTTGCTATAGCTGCCATTCCCAGCCAGATCATCGTTCAACCAGTCTGTCGCAAAGCACGCGGCTGGTTGACAATCCGGGGAGTTCTCATCGTAGTTAGGAAGACGAGAGTAGTAAGGTCTGAACCATTCGTACAGGAACGCGTCTTTCTTCTCCTTCGACGAAAGTTTGGCCAGTTCACTGGTAATGAACTTAGACTGGTCGCCATATATATAGAACAGCAGGGTGGGATGAGAGTCCGATGGCGTAAAAGAGGCCAATTCCACGATTTCTTGATTCCACCCTTTCGGATTCGAGTCTAATGCGTATTTTGGCGCGAGAAACTGTACGTAGCCATGCGCATCGTCTTGAGACTGGGAGGAGCGCCAAAATGCAATTGGGAAGTTGATATAGACCTTCTCAAGGCACCCGTAGCTTACATTCCTGATCGCTTGTGCCAATCTTGTTGGTAGCGGGGGGCTGAAGACATCTGGATGCTGCTTCAGCCATCCAAGAGGCGCGGTAAAAACGACCTCGTCAAATTCCAGCATTTGCCCAGATTCGGTATATACCTTGAGGGTCTCACAGGTCTCGTCGTCACTGCTTTCAACCTTGTTGACGACAGTCCGATATTTCACGGTTGCTCGCTCGACGGCTGGCTGAGAAATGGCCGCCAATATCTTCTGATATGTGCCAGCACAAAACAGATTTTCTGGTATATGTCAGCGAGACGGTTTTTGTATTCGAGGGTAGACAGGGGGGAAGCACCGCCGTCTATGCACTCTTCCAACCAGAAATATTTGAGACTCTGACTGAAAACTGTAGCAACAAAAATTAGTGTTTTCTGCTTCGAAGCGGGACCGATTTAATAGCATAAGTAGACTTCAGCAGCCCAATTCAGGCGCAGAAGGCTACCATGAATGCCGATATTGTCTCAGGCATAAGGATTGTCTCGGTATTTGCTCACCATGACTTCCAACATATGTGCCCCATGCCTGTACGACCTGGTACATGATATTGCGTCTCTTCTCATGATCCGGGGAAGTCTCCGGTAATCTTCTGGTGAGTTCTCTGTAGAAAAAGTCGAACAAGCTTTCATCTGGACCGATCGTGTGACAATTGGTATTGCTGTGGGTAAAAGCAGCAGCTATGATATCCCACATCATTTCTGAGTAAATTTGGGCATCAGACAACGGGAGCGTTTTGCCTGCCTCGTCAACGATAGAAACTTTGGCGTCTGGAGAGCCTGTAGCTGTGCCAGTCTTCTGGGCCAGGTCCAGAATCGGGTTATTATTTGTGCCATGGATCCAGTTTGGCCCGACGCTGTGAGCGGATGAAATACGGTTAGCATGAATTTGGAGTCTATTCACTTACAACTGATCTGCAAAAGATCCAGTTGGGATCTACTCTGATGAGCCAAATCACATACTCTACGAGCTGCTTCGCTGTAATGGGCACTTGATGAACACGGCCGCCTAGTCGATCGCGGCCCTCGATCAAGGTCACTTCAAATTTATGTTGCAAGAGGATATCGGCACAGCGTAGACCAGCTATCCCAGCGCCAATAATACCGACACGAGGGAGGCGACCTTCGATCTGCGCTCGGCGCTAATAAAGATGGTGAGTCTGATGCCACACAAACCGAAAAGAACTCATCTGAGCAGCGACTTATAGGAGGGCCAGGCAGGACCGGGACCATTGAACCCCGAGACCAGCACTCAAGCACACTCCCATAAGTTTCAATTTCACTTTCAGTCTGGGAGGTGTATGTACCTTGCCCATTCCGGCCTTCATATTGACGCTTTCGGATATATCTTCCTTACGAAGTTCGGTGACGGTAAGCCAGTGATAAGACTTCAAATCTTTCCAGATCCGAGAAGCATTCCGTTCCGCAATACTAGTAAACGAAAGTGAATGAGCATCCATGACACTCACAGGCGTCAACCGGGACAATGCCGCTTATGATTAGGAGAAAGAGGAAACGATGCGAATAAGACAACGTCAGCACGGGAATCAACTATGAATCTCCCCCCTTGAAACAAAGATGAAGGTGCATAGAAATTACAGTTGCACGCCGGACTTGGACATGCAACTGAATGTTCACTCTAGATAGGTAAGTGATACTGGGACGGGAGAGATTGGTGGAAGCAAGTGACACATATGGACTGGATACCTCGGATGAAGTCACCGCAAGACTGACATCTCACGAGCTTGAGTAATACCTACGGGCCCGCAGGTGGTTGAAAGAGATGGGCTTAGCCTGATGTTGGTTGTGCGGATACCCAGGTAGGTAGGTATGTACGTCCGTAGTTGTGGAGGGCGATACCTAGGCGTCATGCAGGTGAGGGTTCCCTATATTATTACCTCATACGTATAGGTGGGCGGTAATCTAAGTATACGTACACTACACTACATATACCTACCTACTGTAGGTATATACGGACGTATTCAAGCTCCATGTATTCTTGATCATAGAAAATCAACATGAATGTTCTTGTCCCGATGCTCACTTGGGATACATACTAGGTAGACGACGGTTGTAAAGAGCCGCATGCGGGTCGAGTGTTATTCATATATACGGGCGTACATCGTGTACCATCAGAGTTGGGAGACACAAATTTGTGTCTGTTTAGGTACCTACCTTAGTACTTACTAATGAACCGCCAGCGTACCCTAGGTACTTACGGATCCGTACATACTTAGGTACGGATTACCTATCTGATAGTGCACAGCTGCCGTGACAGTGCCCAGGTGGAGAGAAACAGGTGGTTTCCAGTGGAGAAACATCACTAAAACGGTACATTTAGGTACCTAATCCGTACCCAATCTACCTACCTAGATAGGTTAGGTAGTGTGCCTACCTACTTACTTACGTACGCAGTAGGTACGTCCGTACGGATTCGTACAATCAACCACAGCAAAACCTCATACGTATAAGTAAGCGGCCGGATTAGGTATGACCAATCACAGTCCTTTTATATAGTAATTTATCAGCAAATAACTATTCCGTATATGGAGAGGTCCCATTTATCTTGAGCCTCGGCCCACGGCTATCATGCCGCTTAACAGAAAATACTTCTGTACATGCATCCGACTCAAGAAGGGCTAGAATGGATGATAAATTGAATCATGGGGTGGGAGGTAGGTAGGTAGCTTCTCTTATTCCCTTTCCTCCTCAATTTCTTCTGCTTCCTCCAATTGGCTTTCCCGGTGAAAGTACAAAAGGTACATCGTCAATCCCGCGTTCTAGACCAGTGATTTGAACCTCGAATTCCTTCTCCCCACAGGCCCACTTCCACAATGCCGGCAAAGACCTTCACACGCGACGAGGTCGCCAAGCACAACACAGAAGACTCTGTCTGGTTTATCATTGACAGCAAGGTGTATGATGTGAGCGAGTTCCTAGACGCCCACCCCGGTGGTGAGAGTGTGCTGCGGCAAGTAGCAGGCAAGGACGCGACGACAGACTTCTACAACCTGCACCGCCATGAAGTTCTCGCCAAGTACGAGGAGCTCCAGATTGGTACCATTGCGGGCGAGGAGCCCACTGTCGTCACTCCTCAGCCCGGCGACCTCTCGCTCGTCCCCTACGCCGAGCCCCTGTGGCTGACCCCGGCCTTCAAATCACCCTACTACAACGAGAGTCACCGACGCTTGCAGAAGGCCATGCGCATTTTTAACGACAAATATATCACACCTGAAGCTCAAACTCGCGAGGCAGACGGAAAATTTATCAGCCAGGAGCTAGTCAACAGGATGGCTGAGGCCGGTATCCTGCGCATGCGCATGGGTCCGGGCAAACACCTCCACGGCGCGAAGCTGCTGGACGGCGCCGTGCGTGGCGAGGAGTTCGATTACTTCCACGACATGATCATGTCCCAAGAAGGCGTGCGCTCGAATGCGCGCGGCTTCCAGGATGGCCAACTGAGTGGCATGGTCATTGGCCTGCCGTGTATCATGAACTACATGAAGGACGAGACGCGGAAGAAGGCCCTCATGGATGAGATGCTTAGCGGCAAGAAGTTCATGTCTCTTGCGATCACCGAGGCCTTCGCTGGCTCGGACGTAGCTGGTCTGCGGACGACAGCCACCAAGACCCCGGATGGCAAGCACTACATTGTCAACGGCACCAAGAAGTGGATCACCAACGGCGCATACAGCGACTACTTCATCACCGGCGTAAAGACCGGGAAAGGTCTCAGTGTCCTGCTGATTGAGCGTGGCGAGGGCGTCGAGACCAAGACCATCAAGACCTCATACTCCACCACCGCCGGCACGGCCTACATCACATTCGATAATGTCAAGGTCCCCGTTGAGAATCTGCTCGGCGAGGAGAACCGGGGTATATACGTGATCCTGAGCAACTTCAACCACGAACGCTGGATGATGGCCGCCGGCTCCATTCGCATGTCGAGAGTCATAGTGGAAGAGTGCCTTAAGTGGACACACCAGCGTATAGTATTCGGCAAGCGCCTGATCGAGCAGCCCGTCATCCGACAAAAGTATGAACCTCTCCAAATCTCCATCCCCGCCAAAAAAAAAAGAAAAGGAAAAAAGCTAACCCACAACCCTCCCAGACTCGCAAAGATGATCGCCCTAGTCGAAGCGAATCAAGCCTGGCTCGAAACAATCACATACCAGATGTGCAACATGCCCTACCGCGAGCAAGCCAAGCATCTAGGCGGCCCAATCGGCCTCCTCAAGATGAGCATCACGCGCGCCGCCCACGAAATCGCCGACGACTCCGTTCAGATCTTTGGTGGTCGCGGCCTGACGCAGTCGGGCATGGGCAAGGTAATCGAGATGTTCAGCCGGACCTACAAGTTCGACGCCATCCTCGGTGGTGCCGAGGAAGTTCTCGGCGACCTCGGTGTGCGCCAAGCCATGGCCAAGATGCCCAAGAGCGCCAAATTGTAAAAAAAAAGAGCATCATAGCTGTAAACAACCATAATAAGAGAGAACAATTCTTTCTGTTACCACCCGAGAAAATAAAGCACACAAGCGGAGGGAAAGGCGCGCGCACAAATCAAGCCTGAAGGCGTTCTTTTTTTTTTTTGGGGGGGATATTTGTACAGCATATAGCGGTTTTCATTTTTTTTTGTATACAGACATGTACTTACACAAAGTACTAAATAAAGGTTTTTATACTGTATATATACAGACAGACAGACAAACCACAAGAAGAAGAACAAGAAGAACAACAACTTCCCACCTACCTACTCACCCAGCCCGAAGACCTCCTGCCACAAGTCTGCCCACCCATGAGCCTTACTACGCCCCGCAAATAGAAGCAACTCACAACAACGCGCATCAACAAACATCAGCAAAATAGATAGAGGCCATTTCATTGTTGTATTGATAAGTGCGTACATAATATGGCTAAGCAAGTCTCTAAAGCTAACTGTGACGCACATATAAAAAAGGTAATAGCATAGCAGTATCCCATCATAGTGTAGGCTAGTACCTAAAGGATACAAACAATTCAACTTGCCAAGGTAAGTAAGATTAAGTCTCAAAAGCCGATATCAGCTCCAGGGCCCCCAAATGTTATCGATGTTATGACTATGATATCGCAACGAGGTACTGCCATCGACCCTTTTGCAGCGGAGCGTATTGTTTATCATACTCCTTACAATATAGTATAGAAGTAGTAGCCGTAACACGTTCAGCTTTATGGCTGAAACCCTTGTGTGAGAATTTGATGGGTCATGATCTGGCGATTTACCAGGGGTAGTCGTCTACGTCCTGGATAGGGTCTTTGCGCTGCGTTATGGCGAATAGGACTTCCAAGATTTGGAGGAGTTCGACGACTTGCATGATAATAGGGTGGGTGCTGAGGTTGATGGTGCTGATGGTGGTGATGAGCAGGGTCTCTACTACCGCTGGCGTGATCGAGGTTATGCACGACATCGTTAAAATATCGTGCTGGATCGCCCATGACTGTTTGGCTTGATGACTCCCGCTGGCGTTTGCTGGTACCACACTCCTCGCAGACAATCCACACAAGTTTTTCGGACGAGTATCGTCCTCGGCGTATGGTAGTTTTTGCAATGCTGTCGGACCTAGAAGTATCCATGCCCATGGAAGACTGTGATGATATCGAAGGAGCCCTGGTTGACCTTCTTCCTGAAGACGATGGAACAAGACTGCCTACAGTAGACCATCGTTTACTGGGCCGGTATCCACCGTCTTTAATGGAACTCTTGTCGCCATCAGTGGGGAGAGGCAAGGAGGTACTCAGCAGGAACGGTCTCTGCTTTGCCCGAGTATCGATGTTCACTTCGGCGTCTGGGTTTGGTTTTACCGAGCCTTGTTTGCCAATACGGATGAAAGGGGCCAGTACTAGAGAGAGGCAAGAGAACGCGGTAGTCGCAATGAACGTATGGGTATACGCAAGCTCAGGCTGTGACCAGTCTGCCTTCCCGTCGTAAGAAGACCATATAGAAGTCGTGATTGCGAGGCCCAGTGGAACACCAAGTCGGCTTGTAGTTTGGAGAAGTGACGCCCCAATAGAATGATGTTCTGACGGCATCGAGGATAGGATATGGAGCTATATCTGGTTAATTGTCTTCAAATATTTGCAGAGTTTCTGGAGTCTTACAGATCCAACATTCATGATCCAGTCCATGCCGACAGTGCTTAGCATTAACGAAGGAAATATCCAGAGCAAGTAATGGCTATCATGGCGGAGAAAGATGAGGAACGTATTGCTGAGAACGAGAGCGGATGCCGCCAATACTAGTAAAGCTGTGCCAGGGATTGTATGCATAAACAGACCAACAAGAGGACTCAAAACAAGTCCAACGAGTGCCTGCGGTAACAATCTAACCGCAACCTCAAAACTGTTCAGGCTCTCAAGCTGTTGCAGGAACATTGATACCCAGAAGAGCTGAGAGTAGAACGCCATCGACGCGCCCAGTGTACATATGACGACCTAGACAATGATTAGCCGTGACTTTGGACAAAAGATTAGAAGTAGTCTACCAATGTAATACTCCAACTATCCCAAATAGAAGGGGGTATCATCGGGCTCTTTGCAACATTCTGCCACAAAATGAAGCTTCCAAGAAATAACAACCCCAAGGTCAGTAGAAGAATGACAGTAGGTGTTTTCCATGGTTCTGGGCCCTCCGGTCCGATAGTCAGTGAAATGGTGAAGAGTAGGACACCTATGACTAGAAGTGCTAGTCCGCCCCAATCAAATTGCAAAATTTTGGTGATCCTTTTTGGGGGGCTGAGCATGATGAGCTGTGGTGCGCTGCCATCTGTTGTTATACGCAGCTCTGACTTTTGCAGACTAGTTTCAGGTTCGGACACGTTGGGAACAAATGCCCAAGCCAATATGGAAATAATGGCAAAAATCCCACCTAGAGCAATGAAGGGCGCCCTCCAACCAAGCTTCAGAGCAAGTCCTCCAGATCCTAAACTACCAATGATGGTGGCAGCAGGCGTTCCCATGAAGAAGGAAGAAAAGACCAAGTTCCTTCGGCGAGAATTATCCGAGTACACTAGACTCAGAATGCCAAGGGCAATAGGTATGTTCGCTGCACAGGCAATTCCGGTTAGACCGGAAAGAATATCGAGGACGATGCCAGTCTGCGAAAATGAAGTGCCCGCAGCGAGGAAGGCGAAAGCTGTCAAGCTGATAACGAGAAGTGTCTTGCGAGGAAGCACTGCACATGTGTCGGCAATGTGGCCAAATGGCAACAGAAAAGCGCCAGTAGTCAGACTGAATAGCATATATGGTTAATGAAACTTGATAAACCGGCGGCAATTTATTACATACCCCGAGCTAGCTGTGGACCAGGCCAATTCGGCTGGTGGCATTTTTAATGATTCTGCTATAGAAGAGGTCACGACGACAATGGAACGTTGGAGAAAAACGGGGGCCGCTGCGGCGAGAGCGATCAGGGCAACAAAAACAAATTCATGCAGAAGATTTTTTATACATTCAGGTCTGGTCCCTGAAGAGAGAGATGAACGAGCGTCATGTGTTTCGTCATTGAGACAGATATCCTGTAGGTCATTAGGCGACGGCTCGGATGACGGTTGGGCATATGCCCAGGCATCTTTGCTGAGAGACATGCTTTGTAGCTAAAGGGAGTATAACAGAACGATCGAATGAACAAGTTGGCCAAGTTTATAGACCAAGAACATGTGAAAAAGCAACGCTTGGGACGGGAGAATCAAGTTAGTTGATTGGATTGTTGACTGTTTTGGGGAAGAATTGTAAATGCCCATCTAGGCAGAACGGAAAACAGGAGGGTAGTAAATTGAAACAACACGGCGAAAACCATGTCAAGTCCAATAGAGGTCATCACAGACGGTCATCGCAGACGGTCATCGCAGACGTAACTGCTACCCATGCAGATTGCCAAAGGAAGTGCTTTCCACGACCTGTTATGTTACAGTTTGTCGCGGTTTCTACCCCATGCTTTAGTCATGGAGGGTGAGAAAGAGTCATCTTGTGCGAATACCATCCTTATCTGTTGGGTTGTAAATGTTTTCGTGTGAATGATTTTATGGGTATCTAGATAATAGTTAGGTAGGTGCATTAGATACGGAATCACTTATAGGCTTTTCATTCTCTCATCAATCAAGTTTGCCTACCTATCATCTCATTGAGCAGGCGACTCGATAGTATCCTGGTCAGACATGCCAGGAGTGTGAGGAACGAAGTCTGCATACGGGGCAATCGGAATAGGGGTTTGGAGTAGAGTGATTATTCTATTTCGGCATACTTCGATGCTTGCGCTTCGGCCGGGACTATATCCGATCAAGGAATCGAGAGGTGATTCGAGGAATAAGGTCCCTATGAGTCTGAGATATCTTCATATTTTACGTCCCTCTTGCGGTGCCTTGCTACGAAGTAGCATTCTTTCGATCCCTGCCGAATTGTTTAGTTTTCAAATATAGGCGACGACAGGTTAGGAGAGTGAAAAACGCACACTGCGCGACGCTTCCGGCTTCTCACGATCAACTTTCCCAAACATCTTCTTGAGCTTTAACTCGAGGCTCTTATCTTCTGATCCTTGATAAAATTTGCAGACGAAATGGCCTTCAGCTCGGAGCGTGTCGCTTGCGAATTGTAATGCAGCAAGACACAAATCCTACGAATCCGTGAGTGTGTTGATCTACACGTTTCATACAATTTATCGCAAGGGTATAACACTCACCATGCTACCCGCATGGTCACGGAATGAATTGCCGCTTGTGTTCATCATCCTATAATAAGGGTTACTCATTGTTCTGGAGAAGTAACCGGATACAAGCGGCCAGGGCTCTGACATGTCGCTAAGAACTATCTGTGAAATTTTGTAAGCCAGGTGGCACAACCTTCCATATCAGATCGTGGGCTTATACATCTACGAGTTTTTCGTCATCTTCTTTCTCGTCGTGAGCATGTTCAATAGATTCTGCCCGTTCCGCATCGATATAACTAGGTTTTTCGGTGATTAAGCCTTCATCTGAAACCTCGGCGCCTGGGCCGTCTTTGCTTCTTGGCTTCTCAACCTCGATCAAGTATTGTTTTACCATCTTCCGTACGCTAGGTAACAGAAAGTTTCCTTGGATAGCAGAGACTCCCTTGGGTGGCTGCGTTGGGATAATATCTACCCCAATGATGCGTCCACTTGGTGCGGTTCGATCCCTGGCGACCTGCAAATGTGTAATCAACAGGACGTGTATAATTCAAGGTGCACGAAGACGATCTTACCTGAGACCAACCTCCAGGAGCATATCCCTTTGATCCTTCAGCGTTGCATTCGGCCACGAGGTTCATCACTTACAAGATCGATGATAACTTGACCGACGGCCTGGCCCCTTTTGAATAGGCGATATTTGGCGTCCATCTAGTAAGACAGCAGATGTAAATCAATCTGCAAGTTGTGTTTGTGGAGAGAGGAAAACCTACTTCGAGAAGCTTCATTGAAGAACGAGCCCTCAAGTCTCTAAGTTTCGCCTCCCGCGCAAATATGTCCTTTTGCCTGCGTTGTAGCCATTGTGAATTGGATGAGGACCACCGTATGCCATTGCAGTTGATGATTAAGCCGCTGCTCCTGGGTAATAATTGGGCTGCAATTGCACCAACAAGCCTTCCAGAGTGAGGCACTGCAGCATTGACTGAAAACGGCATATCACAATACCTCAGGCTGGGCGATAGTTGACCTTGTCCATGGTAATATCAATACTGAGAAGCAACGCGTACGGAATTACTATGTTTGAATTTTGTATGCCCAGCAACCAATATATTCGTCTATGCATCATGCAAACTTCACGACATTGAATTAATAGGTAGGGTCATGGCTTTGACAGCCACGGTGGATCCCACCACCACGGTAACTTTAACTTTAACTTTATGCAGGTACCTAGGTGTGGATGTGGCTAATGGAAATTCGAGAATAGTGCACAGCCACAGAAGATTATCTCCGTAGTTATTCCGGGCTTCGCTGACAACTTCATGAGGCATACCAAACAGCTCCTACACTTTGTAAATATGTAGGCCGCTACCTGTGGTTCGAGGAAAAGAGGTACATCTTAATTGATGAATCTGTGTTGCTATGCCGCTAACTAATCGTGATATGTAGTGAAAGATACGGACGTACGGACGTAGAGACTACCAAGATGAGATCTGGTGAAATCCGATAAAGGCAAATTCACCCGAAGAACGCGAGCAAGCCGCTAGCAACTTATTAGTGTAGGTACCTCCCTCGTAGAGATAGTCTGTACGGACGTGCGGACGTACGGGCGTAGGAATGCCAAATCCTGAGGCGGAAGAAACCTACCTAGGTGGCATCTTCTGATCTTTTATTTCGAGCTTTTCCTATCGAATAGTATTGGAAACATGACTATTTCTTGTGCCCCCTTCACCCTTGACTGAGTCACTAAAACATTCATTTTGCAGCCGTATCAGAATTACAAGATGGCTGGGGCGAAGACGACTACAAGAGTTACCCTGTCCCAGACATCACGGCCATTCAATGCGTTCTATGTGTTGATATTTGGCATCGCATCGGCCTACGCGGCCTGGGCAATGCGCATCGAGACAGCAATCAAAGGCATTCCCGTAAACTTTACTGAGCAAGTGCAGGCAAGGATACTTCCCAATGGCATGCCGATGCGAACGCACTACACCGGCATTGAGGCAATTGACTCGGGGCTCTTATTCTTGGTCTCCGCGTTCATCGCCGGCCCCCTCGGTTGGGACGAGGGCGTTCGCGTACAGCAGATGCACTTCCTAGTGCAGTTCTTCGGTATCATCGCCGTCTGGAATGTGGAGGCATGCCGTATGAGACACGTGGGGAGAGTTGTGAGCTAGTGAGTGTTGGTCTCATGGAACGGAGAAGCAAAGCAATGGCCTGCTGACAACTGTTCTAGTACGGGGCTCTTCGTGCTTTTCTATCAGACGATAGCCGGCGCAGCGATCATCCCGCTGTATTACCTCGCTCACATGCTAGTCTCCAGTTCAGACGCGTACTTCTTGGAAGGACGTGAGGTGTCACTCCCCTACGCCAGAGGTTTACTTCTTAGCGTAACGGTTGGGTATCTAGTCCCAACGCTAGCCATGTATGCCCCAGGACTGAGCGCCTCGACAACGCAATTCCTAGCCTTCATCTGGCAGCCATCGCCCGGATTCGTGAACATTCTTCTGTTCACCAGCTCGCTGGTTCTCACAGCCACGGCCTCACAGAGCGCCAAGACGCCAGACGTCAAACATCTTAAGCGCGTGTACGCTACTGCAGGGATTGTATGCGCCATAAACCACCTCGTAACGTTGTACGTCTGTGCAACTTCGTCGAGCCCGCAGCTCAGCTTCTCGTATGTCTTTCTGCCGAACCGTGACAATTGGACTCGGAACACGACGGCCGGTCTGCACTATATCTTCCAAGTTGACTGGTGGGGTTGCTTCGTGCCGACGCTGCTCTGGTGCTGGATCGCCGTATATGACGTTCACCGCCTACTGTTGGGTGGTGCTGGCGTCGTGCAGCTCTTTAAGTGGGCAATTTACATCGTCGCGTTAACTGCCGCTCTGGGGCCCGGAGGCATGCTTGCTGTTGTGTGGAACTGGAGGGAGGATCGTCTCGTCATGATCGAGTCAGGCGTGCGAGGGACTGTCAAGAAACCCAAGACTGCTTAAGACAGTGAGCGACCTGGGCGCTGAGACAAGACTAACTCAAAGGCAATGGGTGCAACCCCATAAAAGTGAATGGTGAGACACGAGTAGAACTACCTTGGACAGACATTTACGAACTTGACGGCCTGTAATTATAGATCGGCATGAACTGATGAAATCGTTCACTAGAAACCCCCAACACTCAAGTGTCTGCCGAAATGTATTCATACCCTTGATTTACACATAATGCAAATAATTCCAACCCAAACGCCCCTCCTATAACCGTAGCCTAACCTCCAGCAACCGAACAGAAAGCAAACCAGCCAATGCCTGTGTGAATTTCCCGTGCCGAAGATGCAGAAGTACGCCAACGAAGTTTGTCTCCATGACCTTGTCACAATTGTGACCCAGGCTTACCCAAGAAAGCTAGCACCTACACCCCGACGGTCTCGTTTAAGCGGAGAGAATGTAGCATTGCCGCCGCCGAACGCGCTTTTCTGGGTGCCCAAAGTTGCTTTGACCCTCTTGATACCCGGGTGAAGCTTGGTTGGTTTCTTAGCTGCTGGTGTCTCTCCACCTGCATCATCTTCATCGAAAACTGACTTAGTGGAGCCTAGCACCTTGCGTTTCTTCTTCTTTGGCGCTTCTTCATTTACGTTCGAAGTATCGCTCTCGCCCTGCGGAGGATCAAGATTGAACTTGACAGTTGGTTGCTTCTCAGCGGGTTCGCGATCTTCAGCTTCAATACTATTTTCATGCACTTCTGACTCCTGAACCTCGGGAATAGTCTCTACTGTCTTCTTGGATTTCAAAGCCTTTTTGGGGACCTTTTGAGTCAAGGCATTTTTCTTAGCCGAGGCCGCATCTCCCAAGATCTTCTTAGGCCTACCACGAGCCTTGGGAACTACCAGGGGCTTTTCAGCAACAGGTAGCCGTGTAGCAGCAGGCTCAGACTTGGTAAGTGCAGCGGACGATGGGTCTTCTGGTTCCGTCGTCATAGGCTCTGCCAATTCCACTTGTCCGCCTAGAATAGAATCCTCTAGAACTTCTTCATCCGCGTTTGAAGCGTCCTCGTTCGCTCCCATACTTTTAGAACGGGTTAAGAACGGGGTGATGGAGAAAGTAGACTTCTCACCAACCAGGCTCGGCTCGAAGACAGTCTTCTTCGTAGCTCGTCGAGCTTTAGTTGCATTATCTGCACTAGGCGTGGGAATTTCGATGTTCGTGAAATCGCCTGTTGCAGTCTCTTGAACTTTCCTCTTACGAACAGCCGGAGCCTTTTTAACAGGTTTTGTGGTGGCTTCTGAATCAGGTTGTTGCTTCTGCGCCTTTTGGAGCTCGGTTTGGCTCTTTTTCAATTCGTCTTGAGTCTCTTGAAGCTTTGATTGCAGTTTCTCCAGCTTCTTTTCAAGCTGCTCGTTCCGTCCCTCAAGCTCGGCCATAGCTGCTTGGTGCTGTTGCTGCTGTATAGTGGTCTTTTCCTGAATTTTGGCCAGGTTCTTCTCCGATTCCTCGAGTTGTGCACGGAACTCGGCTTCAGCATGGTCGTTGGCCGCGGTTTGCTGCAGCTTCTTTGAGACAAGCTGTGCGTTCTGCAATTTTTCATCTAAGCTTTCTTTCTCCGCCCTCTCTTCTCTTAATTGTCGCTGGGCTTCCTGTAGTTTCTTCCGAAGATCCGCTTCGAGCTCTCGAGTACTGTCTTGGTCTTGCAAAGCTATGGCATGCGCCCGCATTCTCTGTTCGAGCTGGTCTTCTAGCCTTTCACGTTCGGTTGTTTCGGCAGTCAATTGCTTTTCTGTCTCGCGTAACTGCTTGCGAAGCTCGTCCTCGACTCTGTCAGTGCTTTCACGGTTTTTCATTGCTCTCTTTGTCGCCTTCTTTTCGTTCTCTAGCTCGACTTCGAGGGTATTAACTTGGCGCTCAAGTGCTAGCTTTTCAGAAAGGACGGTCTGTTGGTGGTTGACTTGAGAGCGTAGGTGCTCGATTTCGGGTTTGAGATTGGCCAGTTCACGGCTCAGGGCCAACTTTTCTGAAAGGACATTGGCAGAATTCTCATGTATATCATTCATGGTTTGGAGCTCGGCCTAAATTTCGATTAGTTCAGGTTCCGTTGGTTGAATTTTCCTGGCCTAGTTTCCATAACAACCTCAAACTTACCTTGAGATTTGAATATTCGCGCTCTTGTTTACGCAGTTGCTCTTCTTGAGACCGAATTAATGCTATTTTCGCCTCAATCTGGGCACTGAGATTGTCACATCGCGTGATAAGCTTCGTGTTCGCGCTATTGTTTAGATCGACTTGATCGCGCAGCGCTGAGTTCTCGTCTCGGAGTGACATGATTCGCAATCGGAGTCGGCGGGCATCCTCATCTTTCACCAATAGATCAAACTCGCTGGCATTCTTCTGGTGCCTTAATTCAAGATCGTGAAGCGACGGATTATCCTAGTTCATGACAGCTCAGCAACAGTTCCCAGCACGCAATCATTCTCGAATCTGCATCGCATGCTCACCTTCTCGCTTTCGACAGCGGCCCGATGCTGGCGCGTCATGCTCACGGGTTTCGCGATCCTGCCCATTGAGATGGACTTGTCGCGTTTTATGATAAGGAGATTGATAGTAGAAGTATGTGTTGCAAGACAAGATCTGGGGTGAGCTGTATGGATGGCAATTCAAGAGCAGGCTGATTATCCTGGTGTAAGTTAAAGTTGTCAATATGTCGATGTAGCTAGATAGTGCAGTGTAGGTATCGCCTGTGCGACTAAGATGAAGAGAGAGCAACTTGGAGCGTGTTTTGTGGGGTGACAACACGATGAATAACAAAAGTCAACAAACTGCTAGTTTCGGCCTAGCTTTTGTTTCAATTAGCGCGGTGCGTTTTTAGCGTGCCCATGCTACCTATTCTGTACTGTACCTTCTACCTAGTGTACTGCGTACCTTCTACGTACGTACGTACAATCCTACCTAATCAAAGCTTTAAGTACCTACACCATCCAAGTACCTACCTAGGTATCTTAATTGTACCACTCAGTGCGTATATAATGTATAGGTCGTGCGTGGGTCCACCATAAAGCAGCTGACACTGATGATAATGTACCCGAGTAGTACACGATGAGTACAGAAAGAGACTTAGCAAACGGGGTAAATCGTCATATCGTGGCTTGGATGTGGCTGGAGACGCTGACGTAAAGAGCCTTCCTACTAAGGACACCTTTGCCTACACCACCACGGTTCCTGGTACGACGACAAGCTACCTAACCCGCTGCATTGATCAATCAGATGTGCGCAATATCGCGGCCGTTGACATCCTTTCATTTCTAGTTCTTGTTCGATCCCCCCACCAGACGTCAACATGCGCTGGCTGCCGGCCCTTCTCTCGCTTATCGCCCTTCCTCTTGGGTCCATCGCCGCCAAGTCGTCTTTGGCCGATAAGTTTGATACCTTCCACGCTCAGGCTGTGTCCTCTTCGCCCCTGCAGCTCGCCGACGCGTCCTACAAGAAATTGACGACCGCACCCCGGGACTACTCTGCTGCTGTTCTTCTGACTGCCTTGGATGCTAAGTATGGTTGTCAACTATGCGGCATGTTCCAGCCTGAATGGGATATACTTGCCAAGAGCTGGATTAAAGGTGACAAGGAGGCCGAGTCGCGCTTGATTTTTGGCACGCTTGATTTCGCTGATGGAAGAGAAACCTTCTTATCTGTGAGCGCGCCCGTGCAGGATACATCCTCCCCACTAACGCTACGTAACTGACCCCCGGATCTCAAAGCTCGGTTTACAAACGGCACCAGTGCTCCTTTTCTTCCAGCCCACTACTGGACCTCATGCTGTTGCGAATGTTGAGCCACTTCGATATGACTTTACAGGCGGGTATGAACATGAAAGAACTTGATTCGTTTTTATTTCATTACACTTGCTAATGTAAACTTCTAGCGTACTCACTGCTGAGTCGATCCACGACTGGATAGCCCGCCAGCTTCCTGACAGACCTCACCCTCCCGTGTACCGGCCGGTCAACTACGCCCGCTGGGTCGTTTTGACTGTATCTGGTCTTGGATTCCTCGGTGTTGTCTCAAAGCTGTGGCCTTATCTCTTGCCCATCATCCAGAATCGCAATGTATGGGCTGGCTTGAGCCTGTTCGGCATTCTACTTTTCACCAGTGGCCACATGTTCAATCAGATTCGTAAAGTACCGTACGTGGCCGTAGATGGTCGTGGCGGTATCAGTTACTTTGCTGGTGGATTTCAGAACCAGTATGGGCTCGAGACGCAAATCGTCGCTTTCATGTGTAGGCCTTTTGGTTCGACCCGGTTCAAAACCGAGCTCATTTGCTAACTGTCAGTAGATGGTATTCTTTCTTTCGCCACGATATCTGTTGCCCTGAAAGCTCCTAGAACCAAGGATCCAAATGTGCAGCAAATTATGGTCATTGGATGGGGCATTGTATTAGTTGTCATGTACAGCTTTTTACTCTCCGTCTTTCGAAACAAGAATGGAGGATATCCCTTCAAACTTCCTCCCTTCATGTAAGTTAGTAAAATGCCATTCAAAGATGGAGCTTCAGTCACATCTTTGAGCTGAAAGCAGCTCTTTTCGCGTTTCACTTAGAGGACTGGTTCTTCGGTCTGGGAAGCTGAGGGGAGGATGAGGAAGACGTTACAGACGAGCAAGAGGACGTTCAACGTAGTTCCAGCTTCACTGCTACCGGAAAAGGGCAATATAACACGAATCCCTACATGTTCCAGCTACAGGCCTTGCGGAAATGGTACAGCGCCAGCTCAATCTCTCGTGCCCCTCGAAAGTATTGCATCATAACAGTGTTGAAATCGGACCCTCAAGTAAACTACCTTGCTAAGTAAATGTATCGTCATCTACCTTCTTCCACATATCACGGTAGTAACTTGGGCTAGGCCAGCCCAGTTATTAGTACCTTAGTATCACATACTAGAGGAGTCTTGAAGTTGGGGAAAACCAGGCCACCCACTTTTGTCCATTGACGCCATAGGACCCCAAGTCAATGAATGATATTCGGCTCGCTATTCCAGATGATCGACAGGAATTAGAAGATTACTTTCCTCCGTCAGAATTTCAATCGTCTTTGCTCCGAAGTTGTGCTTTTAACCGGTGTTGATCATTACTGGATATGAAGTCTGGGCACCAATCAATCCTGGAAGTAAACTCTGGGCAATGCTGGGCAATGCTGGGCAACACCTGTGGTCATGCCGGGGACCAATCATTTCTGCATTCAACTCGCACACGGCTAAATAAGAATCACAGCCGTCGGGTTGATTGCTTTCTAAGATCATGAAAGGTTTAGAGAACCAAGACAGTCATTACTTTCAGACGACAATTTACTATTTGTGTGAGATTCTCTACATTATGCAACCCTAGTCTGCTTCAGAGCAGACTCCCGGGCCGGAGCTAGGTACACTATGTAGCTGATGAAAGGCTTGGCAAAACGCATCTGTCTGTGTATTTGACGGAGACTCTCAACCCAGAGCCGCCCATCGGGAACTGGTCCTTGCTCCCCCGGTCAGACCCTGAATGTCCCCATCGGGCGACGACTCAACATCGCTCCGACTACCAGACGGGAAATTATGGCGTCCCAGTAGGAAGACTTCGTACTTCCACGATGCGAAAAGGGACTCGGAGGCAAGTAATATAGCTGCGGTTATCAATGCTTCGATGGCCATCTGCTAGAGGCGTTACATGAGCCCAAATCAACGATTATACCAATGAAAAACAAAGGTGTTCAAGTGGCTTTGCATACACTGTGGGGCCAGGAGAGGCCACGAACCTGATGCATTTGGCAAATTGCCGCCTGCATTCGCTTGAGGCGGACTATACTACCGCAGTGTCCATTCGGAGGCTTGCTACCGAGTCCGTCTCGTCATGAGTTACGGGCCTGGTCCCGTGCGGCACGAGTGAGCGAGGATTGGGAGGACGTTCTTCGTCTCCCGGTATAAGAAGCGGCAAGCCATCTCTTCCTTTGGCCTGGCACTTCTCCGTCACGCTCACTCTCATCCAGCTCATCTTCACTTAAGTCATATTAAAAATGAAGTCAAAAGTTTCGGCAGCTCTGTTGGCAACCGGTGCCATTGCCGCACCATCAGCAAAGGTCGCTCGCCAGGCTTCCGGAGCCTGTGATGCGCCTGTCACCCTTGACGCGACCACCAATGTTTGGACGTCATACACGCTGCACCCAAATAGCTTCTATCGCGCTGAGGTCAACGCTGCCGTCGAAGCCCTCACCGATCCCACTTTGAGTACAGCAGCTGCTGCAGTCGCGGACGTCGGAAGCTTCCTCTGGCTGTAAGCCCTCTCAAGGCTTATTCTGGCAGGTCGGCCTCGCTCTCTAACTATGCGTACAGGGACTCAATCGCGAACATTGCCAAGTTCGACGAGGCCATCGCCGACCTTCCTTGCGACCACATTCTGGGTCTTGTCATTTACGACTTGCCCGGCCGTGATTGCGCCGCCAAGGCCTCCAACGGTGAACTTGCCTACAACGAAATCGACCGATACAAGACGGAGTACATTGACCGTAAGTGGATGACCAACCTAAGGTTTCACGCGGTAGACACCATTGCTGACAAGGAATGAAGCCATCGTCGCGAAAATCAAGGCTAACCCCAACTCCGCCTTTGCTCTCATCATTGAGCCCGACTCGCTCCCCAACCTCGTCACCAATTCCGCCTTGACGACTTGCCAGCAAAGTGCCAGCGCCTACGAGGAGGGTGTCGCCTATGCGCTCCAGAGCCTCAACCTTCCCAACGTAGTCATGTACGTTGATGCTGGTCACGGTGGCTGGCTCGGCTGGGACGCGAACCTGCAGCCCGGTGCACAGGAGCTCGCCAAGGTGTACAAGAACGCCGGCAGCCCATCACAGGTCCGTGGTATCTCGACCAACATTGCCGGCTGGAACTCCTGGGACCAGAGTCCCGGCGAGTTCGCTAACGACCCGGACGGACAATACAACAAATGCCAGAATGAACAGATCTACATCACGACCTTCGGTGCCGCCCTCCAGGCTGCCGGCCACCCGAACCACGCGATCATCGACACAGGCCGCAACGCCGTGACCGGACTTCGTGATGCATGGGGCGACTGGTGCAACGTGAACGGCGCCGGCTTCGGTATGCGCCCAACCGCAGAAACCGGCACCGAGCTCGCCGACGCTTTCGTCTGGGGCAAGCCCGGTGGTGAGTCAGATGGCACCAGCGACTCCACCGCCACGAGATACGACTCGTTCTGCGGTTTGGCCGATGCCTTCAAGCCATCACCTGAAGCTGGTACATGGAACCAGGCCTACTTTGAGATGCTGCTCCAGAACGCCAGTCCCGCGTTCTAAGTATGCATCGCCAAGCATCATGTATGGGGGACTCGCTTGTCTCGCTAAGCCTACTCTCGTGGAAGCGTTTCGTTTCTCCGGCGGGTCTACTCCTAAATGCATTCCTCTTTCCAACCCCCAATGTACATAGCTTCCGTAACACAAATCTGAGTTTCTCTTCTCCATTCATCATCGAAGTCGGCGATGACGTTGTAATGTAAGGTAAATCACGATATACTATTGGGATTCTATTGCCCACACTACGGAATACCAGTAACCAACCTACCGGTACACGAGAATCCCCGCGAATAGGGGCGGTAAGGAGCTCGTCTTGCCATTTTACACTATCTACCTAGGTAGGTAGTGGGTAGATCGCCGTAAATCTCCTACCTCCAGTAGCATAGTGTCAGTTGATAGAGAAGTCCCCGGAAACCCTACACTACGGATATCAGATCCCCCAGGTTGGTCGCCATGTCTAGCACGCAGAACAAAGAGAACACGACGGCACGTGCACGGGCTGAAGCAAGGGAGTCTTGCCTCACGAGGGTAATTCCGCACTAATACTACCTAGGTACCTGCCTAGGTCCTACCCACCTACGGACGTACCCATCCCATATTAACCGGGGCCGTCGTCAATTAAAGATGCATAAGTACCTAACCAACCTCGTACAAGTGAGTGAACATTCCATAGTAAGCGGGCAAAATTTGGGAATAGTTTTGTCCATGTTTGGACAAGGCGTTAGCTTTGAGTCCTGTACGATCCTCTCGGAATTATCACCCGCTCCCTTCCTTCATTTGTACAGGGGCTTCACGCTCCGAGCCCAAAAGGAATAGGTAGGTAGGTAGGTATTCCGTACACTACGTATACCTACCTAAGGTACCTACCTACTACTTCGTACGCCATCGTGCATGCTGCTCATGGCGTCATGAAGCATAAGAGTTTTTTACTTGGATAACTCTGGGATGCCCATTTACTGCTCTCAGTGCTCTGTTGTCTCGAGAATACAAATGACTGACACTTGGAAATTAGGTTTACTTCCTGTAATAGTATAGGTAGGCAGAATGCGAAGACTTCGATGTCACTTGTCTGTGACTCGTGAGGTGCCATCCTAATTACAAACAGAATAGAGTGAATGAGTCAATTGAAGAAGTAGTAGGTAGTGCAATGTCAGCAAAAGTTATCTGATGTTTCTTTTGTATCCACACGGTAATATCCATTGTGCTCACTGCTCGATTTACAAGTTTGGCGACTTATGTACCCAGCCCCTCTACAAAGTATAGGTAGCCCTTCTACGAAGTTCATCCAACATAAAGATGAAAGAATGACTTCTTCAACGATACCCCTCGTTCACACTAGGAACCATCGCCGACAACTCCTTTGTCCGAGCACTCCATCATGCTATCCTCTGGATTTTCCTCGACCTCATCGTTTTCGATAGAAGGCATAACATGCTCATCTACTGATATATCAAAGTCGGCGGGGGCACAGAACATATTCTCTCGAGATAGCCAGTTCAGGTAACTTGTGATGCCATCTAGGGTCTCTGTGGCACCATAAAAATCATATTCTTCGTCATGGTAGTTTTCGTCCTCGACATATTCACCATCAGTGAGTGTGATGTATTTGCCTCGATCCATGTTGAATCTAGGCTCGTCCATGAGGAGTTTGGCCCGGTGTGGCATGTGCAAGTAGTCTTCAATCACGTCAACTTGGCTGTCGGAACGCAATCCCTGGGAATTATCGAGTCAGCACTTCTGTCGAAGGAGATAAAAGAAAATAAGCAATTTTGAGGCCATAGGCGATGCCCAAGGACACGGGTATGCTAAATAATCCCCAGAGATAATGATATCACTGAAAAAGAATGCTAGGATTCTAGGGATTACATACTTGCTTACGAACCGGGCTATGCTCTTCCTGGTACCAGGCCGCGAGGGTTTCGCGGTCCAAAGTATCATAGGGGTACAAGTCGGAGCTCTCCGCCTCTTGCGGAAGCCAAAGCGTGTCTGGAAAGAACCACTTCACTTGATCGTCGTTGAAACGTAACACGAAACCGAACTGAGAACCGAACGTATCACGTAGTAACTCGAAACAAGACAAGATCCTCTGAAAGTCTTGCTGAATTTCCTTGAACACCCATTCGGGCCGCACTTTCAGATATATTACCGGGATGTAACCATGCTGTGAGTAGCCGAGATTGTAGCCTGTGTTGAATACAATGATTCTTCTAGAAACATGGACTCTGAAACACATGAAGATCAGTCTTGCCGGCGCGAGGGGATTGACGGCACTAAGTTGTCGCTGGTTTGGGTGTACTGATTCAACTGGCATGTACTTCGTAAGTTCTGTAAAATTTATAGTTAGTTCTAGACGTTGAGGTCAAGAAGTGGTTACTCGGTCAAGGTAACGGGTTGGTCGGCGGTGGGGCACGTATGGCCGGCCCATGGGAGGACAAGTTTGAAGCGGCAGCCTATGGGACGGCAACATTGCAACGTAACAGGAAATTATTTTCTAACCTTGAGTTACCTCCTGCGAGTACGTCTCGAAAAGTTCTTCACACTCCTCCATTGTGAGGTAATCCTCCATGTCATCTTCGTCCATATTGGTCGATGTTGGAGACACCAAATGCGAAATGGGATGGTGGTTGCGTGGTTGATGTCGTCGCAAGAACAACTTTTGGGTAAATGAGAATACAAGAGTGTCGAATTCTCAATGCGATAAACGTTTGAAGATAATAGTCTCTGGTGCTTCGTTGTTGATGATTTGTTGTGATGATCTCAATACACTGAAATATGGATGCTTGCTGAAGTTTGGTTTTAAAGAGTCTCGCACCACAAGCGGTGCAACAAATAACAAATAGCAACGTTGAACCACCGACTTTCCTCAAAGCACGTGCCGTCATTGAAGGAAGTAACTACGGACGTTGAGAGTTGAATTTATTATTTATGCACCAGTTGTGAAGTCACTTGCTCCTTCGTTACCGTCAAAATGTCAAAATGTCAAAATGTCAAGATGGAAATGACGGGTGGCGAACTTCAGAGCGTAGGTACGACCGAGGGTAATACCACAATCATAGAGACACAGAAAGCAACTTCATCCTAAGTAAAAGGTGACAATGTAACAACCAATCGCTATTTCCACACTTGTCATGGTCTTTGAGCACGTTGCGTGTGATGTCACGCTCAGTACTCAAGATAGTTTAACTGCATATCTTATCATGCCTTAGGTAGGTGATTATCTCGGTGCTGTATACCTAGACGTTCAAGTTTCAACTTATACCTACTGGCAGTTCACTTCAAGTCATGCTATGTAGTCCGTATTGAGATTTATATTCCTACCTAGAACGCATGCTCCTGGTCTCAATCCTGGTTTCTAGAGTCTACCTCTATCCATGAAACTAAACCAAGTTTCACTACCTCCGCTTATGGAAGAGGTAATACGTCAGAAGCAAGAATTCCCAACAGTATCTACCGATGACGGTACTAGAGCTGATCGATCTACGGACACCTCAGATAGGATCTGTCAATTGAGCAGCTACGAGGTATGCGATCGATGCGGATTCTTAGGACTCGGAACTAACGCCTTGGGCATCAAAGGATGGCACGAGGATCTCACTGACCCGAGCTTCGTATAAAGCATCTGCGGCTGGCGGCAAGAGATCATTGAAGTACCTACTCAATTCTGGAGAGAATTATTCAGCTTGGAGCAGCAAAGGAGGATAGAGAGACGGCATGCGACTTTGTCATTCCACTTGAAACATACACGTTCTTTCATAGTCCCAACACCTCTGCAATAGGTACACTATTGAGCCGTCATTGAACGGGATTGCGCGTGTAGCGCTACCCTGTTTAAATCAAGTATCAACAACTGCAAGCGCTTCACTCAAACACCTTTGTGGAATTATACGACGAGTGCGAACTAAGGAGTTGTCAACTGGGGCTGAGTAATAGACGTGTCGATGTAACAATGGTTAGTGTTGAAGCTCAACATATTTGATATTTCTGAAGCTTAAAGAAGCCATTCAATTCTCAGTTCGCCCGTCAATCAATAAATCAAATACGATCCGGAAGTAGAAAGATACCTAGGTAAGTATGACAATTTCTCGAGTGATCAAGACTCACTGGAGATAAGGAATGAAGTTGAAGGCAGACACAAACTTACGTAACTTGTTCCCCAAATACTACTCCTTCGCCATTGATCTACCTGTGGTCAATATTAGGTAGGTGGATTACATAGCTAGGTACGTCCGTACACTACATAGTGTGAAGCTTGAACTTTTCGTACGTACGGCCCAGACCCAGATGCCGCATCGCTTGGAAGTTGAAGTTGTATAAGTAGGTAGTGTCCGCTAGGTAGGTATTACGCAGTAGTTAATTATGTAGGTACTTCTACCAACCAATGTACGGAGTACGTACGTCCTTACACTACGAAGTGATGCCGAGTAGGTAGGTACTTCGTTCAGGTAAACTCCACCTTTTAGTACCCTGAATGGAACTGGCTTAAACTCCTGGCTCATCGTTCAGCTCCGTTACGCTTCTACCTAAGTAGGTAGGTACACTAACTACGACGTTTCTACACTAGCAGGTAATCCTCGGATTCCTGTTTCCTCATGGTTTCGGCTAGATACATTACACTAAATGCCCAGAGAGCTAAGAAGGATAGGTAGGTAGTGGACATTACGTCCGTACGTACGGACTATGTAGGTACCTATTCTGAGAACTAATGTAGTGCACCTAGGTAGATATACCTATAAGGTCAGCCTCAACAATACCGGCAGACTAGGTAGAAGTCGGGGGCGCAGCGGGATAAACCCCTGATGAAGCCGCGTTCAGTATTACGATCTACCTACACTACTTACCTACGTCCCATCGGTCCCCGCCCCCAGCTCTCAAGTTTCGTACGTAATGCCGGAGCTACGGTAAACCAAGGGGGTAAAATCACTTCTACCTAGTACCTATTTGCCCGTCGTCAGTCATTATATACCTAGTATATCAAACTACCTACTTACAATGCGCTATACCTGCCTATCTGCCGAATAGTTATTCCGTGCGCTAACGAACTAAAGTAGACGCGGACGAATGGGCTCTCATGCGGAAAAAAATTGGCGTTGGCACTATTCCTGTTGGCTGCGGTCAAGATACCTACCTATTCCGTTGTTCTATCATCGGTGCCTAGTCTATTGTATTACCTATGGAATACACACAAGATAGGTACCTACCGGTAGAGTTGCTTGGACGGGCCTGGTCTGGTTTTCGAGCCACCGAGTCAGGTTGGCTCTGCACTAGTGTGTACTTCTCTCTCTTGCTATGCCCTGTACGTCAGAGGTCCGTCGACACTAACCTACCGTAGTTTGTTCGCGGTTCAGATAGTTCTGAGCTTTTAGGTACGGAATGGCCAGGGGCATATCCGAGTGGCGGGATAGGCCACTTCTAAGTAGGTAGTCGACCTACGAAGTAGTGTAGAGATCTGGGCTGCGATATGGATCCGTACCTACTTCATACCTGGTTATAGGTAGGTAAATAGGTACGTCCGTAGTCCTTCCAGAATGTAGTGTAGGCTAGATATATTAGTATAGGCAGTTGAAAGAGTACCTAGAACGAGTAGGTAGGTAGTCCGTAGAACGAGTAGAGAATCACCAGGGATACGCTTTACCTAGGTACTACCTAGGTACTACGCATTGAGGTTAGATTGTAAGGCGATACGCATTAGCGAAGTCGCCCTAAGTCCTTAACACGAGAGGGGACCCAGCAGAGAAAGCATAGGTAAGGGCTAGGTAGGTAGGTATCGACCTACGGATCCGTACACAAAGTACCTACCTACCTAGATGCCTACCTAGTTAGATCATAGGGCTTGAGCGCCAGCACTGGAGAACACTGGTATCTCCGGAGATGACGACGGGCTATAGCCCAGCTGAGTTAGCATCGCTTGGCTTACCTTCGTAAACAAGTGCGCTAGAGAGAGGTTCTGCGCATGAAGGCTAATCCGACAATTGAGAGGCACCGAAGTCCTTATCTACCTAGCTCCCGGGCCCTGGCAAGATTCCTGCATGGTATCATGTAGGTAATAAGTGCATTGGTAGGGGCAATCGCTGATTTGCACGCCCAACTATGTCTTCTGGGAGACGACAGTACGTCTTTACCCAGGTAGGTAGTAAGTTTAGAGAAAAATTGTTTTCGCTGCTCAAGGTTCTATGCATGTAAAATATTATTTGACACAATTCCTGGTGCGTATTGAATGAGCGGAATGGAAAATCAATGCTTATCATTTAAATTATTTTTCTCGTCAAGTCTAACGTCAAGTCTAATATGGGGATATCCGGGCCGAAAAGGATTTGGCCTGCTGTATGTATACGAGGAGTTACTCACAGCAGGGCCGGTAAACTATATACAATGAAGTAGTTCAAGATCATGATTTGCTTTTTCGCGGTTGGGCATGTTCGCGTATTGATCATTGTAAGTGATGGCGGCTTAATGGTAGGCTTGAGGACGACTACTTAGTTGTCCAAGCCTACCGATATTAAGCTGTATGGGGTTGTCTCCCCCCCCTTCCCCCCGATGCCGGTCGGATGGGCCAACACTGTGTTTTGAAGCTCTGTGATAGCTTCTTGTATATTAATATGAGTCAAAATCATTACCGTGGTGTGGTTGCCCTGTAGCGTGATTCGATGACTGCGTTATTTCCGAACGTACGACGATGATGTTCTCGGGTATGGGCTTGTTTAGATGGTGACCATTTGCACCGACGCTGGTCAAGGCAACGTTGTCACTGTCACCAGTCTTCGTGCGCTCATCACCAAATCGGACATAGGAATTCTTCGTGTTACTGCCCTTCGAGTTCCATGTGGAGTTGGATGTTTGGGAGTCCTTGCCCGTGAGCTTTGTGCGCGCCCGACGGTAGAGCGGACGTAAGCTGGGAAGGCAGGCCGAGACAATACCGAATGCGGGCTCCACAGAGGATAGGAGGAAGACATCGGCTTGAACCCAAACGACGTCGACTTCAACGGTGAATTTGTAGAAGGCCCAGATACGGACGGAGCTCACGACGCAGACCCTGAGATACTGTTCAGAAGAGGTGCTAAAAAGGAGAAACCAGGGGATGAGACTTACAGGCCACCTAGTGCCATGACAGCGCAAACACCAATCTTCTTCTGAGTGCTCATTTGAAGCTTGAAAATCTCGGGAATCGGGACGAGCAAGACAAAGATATCGGCAACAAGGTTGAGCACCGTCAAACTGAGGAAGGAAGAGTTGATATCAAGACACCATCCTTTCTGGCCAAGGAACTGGGTCCAGAAATACTCGGTTGGGTGGCAAAGGCCGGCCGCGACACCCCAGATGGCAAACATGTAGCCAACGGTGAAGAAGGCGGCGAAGCTCAATGACATCCAGAAAAATTTCGATCCTCTTTCGAACAATCGGCGGTAGAAAAGCAAGATGGATAACTTTGTGAAAGATACACTGCCGGCATAAACAAATGTGTACGTATATAATAACTGTAAATAATGAGCTATGCGATTCTTGAAGTTTTACCCGGTATTTTCTTACCTTGAAAACTTGTGCTATTTGTGGTGGTGTAAGAGCCCAAACATGCATTCCGGCGCCAGCCCTGGCTCCTAAAATCGTAATAGCGAGTGTGCCGTAGGTGAATGTCTAGAATCGTGAGATCAGTGGTGTACTACGGTATCCACGTAGGCGAGTCGGCTTACAAGAGCGATTATCATCAAATAATCGTCGGCCATCATGCCGAATCGTTGAAAGTTTCGGGCCCATAATCTGAGTACCAGAGCAACTGTGGCGAATGCTGTGGACACAAGGGCAACGGTGATAATGGCAACTTCTTGCTTCGCATGCAAGTCGATACCGGGAGGCGGAGGGCCGAAGGCCATCAAGACCGCCGGATCAATCTGGGCCTCCATTGCGCAGGTTCTCCGATATCAAATGGTGGGGAAGACGTGACAAATACTCAAATACCCAAGGATGAACACCACAATTTCATACGATAAAGAATCGACCAGTCGAAAGTCAAACACACTAGAATGAAGGCACCACTTTCATGGCATGAATAAGGGCTAAGAATAACAAAAAGTAACGAGCGTGGTCATCAAGATCTGACGAAGGAATGGGTGATGAGGAGGGATGAGAGAAAATTATGTTTCAAACTTGCACGGCGAGTTGTACCTACTTTAAGGTTCTTCGACGAGGAGCAAGACGTGATTGTTAGTAGAAGGGCACATTAAAATATGTACTAGGTAGGATACTTACACTACTATATTCAAGCATCCTGAGCCATCAAGCGCGAATTGTTCGTACGCAAGCAGTACCTAATACCATGGGTGACTAGGTAGGTACGCTAGAAGGTCGCAGGGATTTCTGTAGGATTGCCTCCCTAGATGGCCCTAGTTTTATGATTGCGGAGACATGCTCAGAAGAATCTTCACTCAGATGTTGGCAAGGAGAGAGTCCGAGTCCCTGTCCCAGGTCTACCTATTTCGTCTTTCCTAGTAAAGTGTAGTGCAGCACCGTAGAGGGAGGCAGAAGGCCGCCATTGTCTTCCCTTCCGCCCACCTTCCTTTCCCGCTTTCCCGTGCGAGTGGGCAGGATGAGTACCTAGATAATACCTATTGGGGATGGTGTGGCAGAAGTCAATACACAGAGTCGGGACACACTTTCGCGCACGAAGTGTAGGTAGGTAGTTTTGGTACCTAGGTATTGTAGTAATAGTATGAGAGTGTTATGATCTACTTTGCTATGACTGCCTCTGCATTGCTTCCTCGGTATTGCTACCTACCTGTTAATACCCAGGCATGGCGACAGCATGGGGATGAGCAGGGGATGTAGGTATGTTGTTGGTGAAGGCTGCAATCCGTGCTCTCTACTTACAGGTACACTAATCTTTTACCTAACTGCATAACTACCGGCGTGGACAGTCGCACTGTAACAGATAATTTTTTAATTAAGTAACGCTCGCAAACGGCCGAAATCTTGCTCGTTTAATTCCATCGCGAAGACGGTTTAATATCGGCCCTAGCAAGGCTCAAGTCATAGGTCAACTTGACAGGCCTCATATCGCGTATGTTAGCGTTCCCTATTCAGATGGTTGTGTGTCAACGATAACCGTCGTGAAGTCATTACCCTTAACGTATGAATAATGCGTGAAGGTAATAGGTATACCTAGGTAGTTCTGATAGCCGAAGTTTTATGTAATGACTAAGTTCGACCTACCTATGCTACAGTCCAAAAAATGGAAGCCTCCATGAAAGCCTTCGGTCAAATTGGCTAAATACTATAGTGTAGCTCACGGATGAAGTTCCCAGAACCACATCACAAACTGGACTTCGATCGTCTTGCTCACATAGATAGCCTAGGTACGGACGTACGTATACACTACCTACACTGACTACCTACTAGTAGGTAGGTAAGCCAGTCGCCCTTATCATTACGATGGTGACCCTTGCCCCGTACCGTGAAGGACACTTTAGATCCCTCCAATCGGTAGCGAATTACCTTCAGATAACTAATCCTGCAACATCCATTTACACTTCACTAGGTACACTACCCGGTATAAACATTTTTACCGGTCCGTCTGACTTGATAACTTGGTATAGCTGCTTACACTATAATACCTATCTAGGTAGTGCAATTCGTTCCTCAAGATTAAAACTGCCGTGTACCTAATGCTCAGCTCAGGGCGAGTTATGCCGTTGCAAGCGAATAATAAGTGAATCGTACGACTTATAATAGGTACATGATAGTATTTGAATAAGGGAAAGCAAAAGACAATCGAAATCATACTCAGGCCCCAAAAAGAACAAGAGCGAAAGGCAAGCTCCGGCCTTTATTAGGCCCGGACCCCTTCACTTCTAAATTAATGTTCCTACAGGCTTCTTTGTTGCCGGAACGACACGGACTGACTCCTGAGGACTAGCCTACGTATTAGCACACCACACTAGATCCATAGTAGTAGTGCCTACACTACTCCATTTCTCAGGGGCTGGCCAGACGTCGGCAAGTTCATCGTCGCTTGTGGCCCTACCTACCTACCTACTCCATTGCAGTGCATGACGATTCTACCTAGTCGTGGACAATGATACTTGGCTATACTTATTGCACTACAGCAGAGTATAGCGTATTAGGTATAGGTACCTCAGTGGCCAGAATTACCTCCTTGTCGTGGACACGTGTTGATGGTAGGTAATACCGGAAGCACTCTGCTGATGAACTCATCGGGTCTTGAACGCCAGCAAATCTGATGTGAGTTACTACCCACCTAACATTGCCGAATGCTGCATGGCTACACGACGTAGGTACTGGGTATTGTAGATAGTGTACGGATTAGGTACATACCTACGTAGTAGTATGTATGTTGAGCGGGGAGATGACATCTGTGATCGTGGACCATGCAGTCGGTACCCATCTCCAGCTCTGATATCTTCCAAGACTCCAAACTTCAAGCTGAAACTCCCTCTGCCATCTCTACCTATATGTCAAAGTAGATTACACCACAATACGTCCGTACGGACTATTACTTTAGGTACTCTAAGTAGACAGGACTCGGTTTACAACTCCAGTAGTGTCAGTAGGCAGAAGCACTTAGGTAGGTAGGTATACTTATAAGTAATAGGTTGTGTATTGTCCTGTGCTGGCGAGGTACCATTTCTAAACTACACTACACTAATACCTAGCCAGTTGTAAACTATACGTACCTACCTATAATCTACGTACACGACACTAGATAGGTACTTCCTAGGTAGCTATTCTGAACTAGAAACTGGACACTTGTAAGTTGTGGAGCTCCTCGATTCAAGCACCTGTTTCGATCTGGATAAACTGAAACCAGATAGTAGTCAAATCGAACTTATCGAGGTTTTCTGGTCTAATACTCCTTGAGCAGTTTGAGCGGTCGAGGAACTCGAAACGGCTTACTTAACGAGGACTATACTTCGCGTTCTATACAGAATACAATACTGTCTATTCCTAACACTGCTGACGTACCTAGTGTACTTATACGAATACCTAAGATTCACCGTTCGCTAATTACCAAGACGTAGAGCTAAATCAGCAATTTTATCGGCAATCTTTCACGGATCAGGCTAAGAAGCCTGGGAATTAACCGGCGAGGACGATTGGATTAAAGGGGAGGGGGGCCCGTCTGACCTACCCAGATGCACTCTGGTGGATTAAGGTAGGCATCATACCGACCCGCGGACATGCATGCGGGGCAAATGGCGGTAGGCGATGCCGATGATGACGGGAATCAAAAGATGACGAAAGTCATCTCTCATATAAATACACATATCTCTCGAAGGATCGAGTTTCGACCTTCAAATAATCATCATTTAGATAGAATAATCAGAACAAAATGCCTTCAGAGTACGCGTCCAAGATCCCAAGCCTGATTCCTTTGGAAAAGGCAGGCCCCAAGGGCTACATTCGGACTGTCTATCCTATCGAGTTAAGCGCCTCTTACGATGCGGACGCCGTTTTCAGTATCCTTAAGAAGGGTCTTGAGGCTGCCAAAGAGCGTATTCCCACGCTCGCATGCGAGGGTGTCCCCGACGTGGAGGCGAAGCAAGCCGGTGTTTTGAAGTTACAAAAATATGACGACTACGAGACCATCGTCATGAAAGACCTGAGGGGCCCCGGCGCCTTCCCTCACACCTACGCCTCCATCAAGGAAAAGGGGTTCCCTCTCGCTGCCTTCCCAGGCGAGCTGCTCTGGCGGCGGTATACCTGGCCTACTCCCGCACCGGGATTGAGGCTCCCCGCCATTGACATACAAGCTAATTTCATCCCCGGCGGTCTGCTTTTGACCTGCTGCTTCTTCCACGTCTTCGGCGACGCCACGGCGTACTTCACATGGCTTGAGACATGGGCCGAGGAGTGCCGCCGGTTGCAGGGCGAGACAGGCCCTCGCAACGAGATCCCCGACGAATTCTTCACAGACCGAGAGAAGCACATGAAGCCCTCCGGCAGCCTACCCGGAAAGCCCGAGGACCACCCCGAGGTGCTCGTTTTACCTTTCACCCCTGAGGGCTTGCCCCCGAAGCTCATCGACCCTGACCACGTCGGACAACTTTTCCGGATCACAAAGGAGCAGCTTGTGGCACTCAAGGCAGATGCGGCGCCCTCAAGTACAGACCCTGTGTCCTGGATCTCAACCAACGATGTCCTTTCGGCCCTGATGTGGCGCTCCGTCATGTCAGCTCAGTTCCCATTGGAGTCGCTCGAGGGAGAGCCCGTCTCCGTCTTCAGTGTTGCCGTCGACGGCCGGCAACGCACCGAACCCCCGGTTCACCCGCGCACGCTAGGTAACTGGCTAGGATGGGTAGCACCCACACTGTCGATCCGCAAGATAATCGAGAAGGAGAGCCTTGTGGAGCCGGCGGTAGCTATCCGCCAGGCCGTCAACAAGCTCAGCAACCAATACACAGAGAGCCTGGGCACGTTATTCGAGAACGTGGTAGACGTCAACCGTGTCGTGGCCGCCGCCTTCATCGACGTGCCTGGCCAGAACCTTGTGCAGACCTCCTGGATTAAGATGGGTGTCTACGGCCTAGACTGGGGCAAGTCCGTGGGCGGAACGATCCAGGCTGTCCGCAGTCCTGATGTCGGTGTTATCAACGGTGGCTGCCTTGTCCTGCCTCCTCTTCCCGATGGAGGCATTGAGATCATCATCGGTGTTGAGACGAAGAGTCTGCCCCGGCTGCTAAGCGATCCCTTTTTGGCCAAATATGCTACACCAATCTCATTGTGAGACGTAGACAAATAGCCAAAGAATAATAGAATCATGTCACTACACATAATAGCCCTAATAGATATATAAATTTACAAGACCTAATATCTGATGACAAAACGATCTGTTGTCTCTCTTGAATAATATTCTCGGTTTACTTTTGCATTCAGCGTGTGTTAGAGCTTCAGAGTCCTGACTCAGAAGCGGTTTTCTGGTCAACTTGGTCACTTACCTACCTACCTACCTAATTACCTACCTAAGTAATAGCCTAGCTGTATGCTTTGCAACGTCACATCCCACCAGGCAGCTGTGACGTAGGAATTTGTAGTGCGGGTCATGCTAACAGCACTGAATTTATCCTTTTCCGTTCTCCCTTTTGCTCTAACGCCGTCTTACGACATCGGGGATCTGATTACCTAGTAGTATCTACCTGGACTACGACGCATGTCCCACTACTTAACAGGTAGTACGGATCCGTAGACCTTGCTATGATTCACGCGGATACTACTTCCGCGATTAGGTACTTGGATATTGCACGATCACCCTTCCTTTACAGTCCGTCAACGGCCTGATCTCCGTCAAAGCAACGCGATATACCTAACGGAAACCCCAAAAATTCAGTACAACCGTTTCGTGTGCCCACATATACATATAATAGTCAGAAACCAAAATCGAGCCAACACTTCAACATCGTGACAGACAACCGTACCTAAACTCTTCTTACCTAGCCTACACGTGGCCTTCGAGACGCGAGACTACCTTCATAGGTATACAGGGTGGAGAGAGTGATGAGTATTTACCTACTGCACTACCTACCTACCTGCTTCATACTACCTACACTAGTACCTAATTTCCCGTTGGTTGCTACGATATCTACGGACGTAGAGTTCCTAGCCTACCGTACTAGGGTGCGGGCACGACAAGCTCCACACGCACACGCAATCCTAGACCGGGACAGACCCGTCTCACTGCACAAGACCACACCCCCCTGAAAAAACTGTAAGTAGGTACCTATATCGACTTTACCACAGGCAATCAATTCTTCACATGCACTCAGAGATCAAGCTATGGCGCCTGTACGAAGTAAAACTAGTTCTCGGCCCTGAAATTCGGCCTGTCATGCTCGAGAGGAGGCCAGTTTGTTAGAATGTCTCCCTCTCATAATAGCACCTACGCCCGTACGGACCGTACCCAAGAAGAACTTAAACTTACCAGAAGTTAGAGCTGTACCTACCTACTTACTTCGTAGTGTACATAACAGGGGTTCCGGCAGGCAGCGTTAAGCGAGTGCCACGTTCCGGGTTTCATTGTTGGATTGGATGCGGCCAAGAATTCCGGAGAGACCCCGCTTATTTTTAAAGCTTCTGGGCTGCGCATTGACGCGGGTACATACGTATAGGTAGGTATCATAGGGTCGGTGCAGACTTGCTTGTGCCTGAAAATTTGATTCTCCTGAACCCCGCGAGATCAATTCGTGCTAGGTGGGGAGATGGGATCTGCTTTGGCTGTTCGAAGACCACATACCCAGGTTGTAGTAGGTATGATAACTCGGTCACGGACCAGGGCGCGGACTGATAGAAAAAACGGTGGCCTACCGTATCTCGAGATCTTTAACACTTGGCTGGTGATAGAAGTCCAGGCGAGTAGGTAGGTTGGTATACCCTTCGGTAGGGTGGGCCTGGTGACTTGTAACTTAAAAGCAGTGTACGGACGTAGGTAGTCGTAGGCGCTTCCGTGGACAGTCAAAAAGATAATCGATCAGAATTGTATAAAAATATATGTTTTTTCTCTCGTCATACAATTATCTTATTCAACGCTAGTGTGCAGCTTCATGCTGCTGATAGTCCTCTGTGTGCTTGAGCTGTTGTATGGTATCCTCCTGATACTCAGGCCTCGCGTCCGGGGGCGTCATTGCATACAATGGATGATACTGAAGCTGAGATGAAACCTGAATCTGATGAAGATCTGGATAACTCTCTGCGAGTGTGAGCTATTGGAAGGCTATGGCTACATGAAGGGTGGTCACGTGACATACACATTCGTTCACGTGACTCCTCCTCCGCACTCTCCCCATCCGTAGGATAGGTACCTACCACTTGTTGTCTAGGAACAGACATATCTACCAAGTACCTATAACGACGAGACGTACTGGGAGATCGGCTTTGGTAAAACTTGTCCCAAGGTAAGAACACTGCGCACAGTATAGCTACAAATTACAGCGCCCATCGAGCTAGGTAGTACATGTAGGTACTTACACAAGCGTACTAAGTACCAGCTTGGTAGGCAATAGTACTAGTAGGTACCTAAGCACGAAGTACAAAGTACCTACGTCCGTATTTAGTATGTATGCAAAAGCATTCCTCGAGCAATTCCGGTCCGTCCCGGTGTACCTATAAGTAGGTACGGAATACCTAACATCACCATCAAAATAGAAGTCGTGGGTACTTACTGTATAGTCTCTATCTACATACGTATACATAGTAGGTAGGTACTTACTTATGTATCTACAAGATTCTCCTGCTCATCATTGCTAGACACCTCAAAACAATCCAGCTTTTCCGGATTGTTTTCTGTTCTGCTTCCATCAAGGTCATGTGTTCCGGGCGCCGTAACCGTCGGCGATAACCTATCTATCTATTACCTAAGGTAGTAGGTAACCCAGTTTATTCCGTTGGTAGGCACACTAAGTAGAGTAATTCTCCGAATGCCGCCGCGGCAGCGGCGTTCGGAAACGGCCCCACATGATGGCTCCTGCTCCTGAATTACCTATACGTACCTACCTACTGCTTCTATGCTGACATCTGTTGGTCAGTTGTCAGTGTAATTACGGATATATATTATGTAGTAATATATTATGTAAGATACAATAGGTCATAATTACCGTTGCTGATGGTATAAGTCAACTACCTATAAGTAAGGTAGGTACCTATCTACCTATGGCAATTCTAAGGTACCTACCTAAGGTAGGGCCAAATGCGGAGTTTATACGTATGTAGGTTCCTATGGGCGAGCGCGCGAACGCGCGAATTGCACTTTACCTTGGTATGTATTCCGTTAGGTAGTCCGTATGTACATAGTGTACTTCATACTTATAACTAACGCATTTCGTATTAACCCTTCTGCTGCTCGACCGCCCCGCTTACTACGGCTGTAGGTATGGTACGGACGTATACGTAGGTAGGTAGGTATTTAAAAGTACAGGTACGGATTACTTAAATAAGGATGGATCGGTAGAGTCAGTACGTTTGTGGTATAGATAGTAGTTTAAACGGGTAGCATTAGGTATAAGAAGAATAGGTAGGGTAGGTAGCCTAAGTAGTAAGTATTATAAGAGCATTCGGTTTTCCCGACATGATTTGATGGGGATATCTCTCGATTTACTAATTAGATACAAAGTTCGGACTACCTGAGTACCTCTACTGGCACTTATATGATTGATTATTGTACCTCTGCGTTCTCATACTCAAGTGCTATAGGTGACTAAGTCCACTGTAGCGTAGGGAGCTGTAGATAATGGGTAGCGTCAAGAACGTGTCGTGCATAATGGTGAAACAGCCAATTACTACTGTAAGTGCTAAGAAACTGAAAGCCAGGACTCAAGAGGCAACTGATACATTAAGAGACTCTACTTGATAGCAAGTTGGTGCAGAGTCTCGGAGCATTCTCCTGCTCTAGTTAGCTCATGAGTGCCTACTGTACCGGCGGATAATCACAAGATCATAAGATAGAGATAGTGTAGTCCGTACGTCCGTACGGATCCGTAGGTACAGAAAGCTTCGACTTTGACCAGTGATCACGATTCCGGCTTTGATCACTTGCAAGACATATCGTATCATCATCATCATGCAATGCATGTCCCTACTTACATACATAACATGTGGGCGCTAGTAGCCTAAGTCATCAACCGACATTTATGAAAACAAGAACTTGCGATGCCAACACCAAAGATGTTCTCATATAATAAAGGAACTACCACCTTGGTATGATTTTTACCTAGTCCGTATGGAATACTTTGTACGTGCTTCCGAAAACTAATCACTCGTCTCAGACCGCTGAGCTTCCCTCTTACTTACTACCTACCCTAGGTATAGGTATAGCTCGCTTCTCAGTAGGTACGGATTATGTAGGTACTACTTGTAGTTCCTAGCTTCTTGGCGATGAATGTTTCGGCCATTACCAAGGTAAGGTCCTAGACGTTATTAGTGTCCTTAGCAGTACGCCCGTAACTTCTGGAACAATTTCCAAGCCAAGAGAAACCGCGATCGCAGCTCAAGCGCGGCATGCTATGAAGTCCATTAAGCCAGCATCAGGTCATCCCACCTCGGATCCGGCTTCGGGATCATCACTACGGTCCCCCATGATCAGAATTGACTACGGAATACGCACAATCGCTAGGTATGGAATAGTATCTGGTTATTTGTAGTATCTCGGAAACTCACCCGGCACTTTCTCCTCTACCTCGGATCTTCGCAGGCCGCTGATTAGGAGCCTAGTTCTCAGATCTGCTTCAAAACCACGTGGGTTATCCGCCTCCATCTGGCCGTCTGCACGTGGAAATATTACCGCAATGAAGAAAAGGAAAATTTGGTCTCGAATAGTGCTCAGACGCGATGGTGCGACAGGTCCCACGGGCAGATTTTCCAAGATCAGGTAAGTAGATGTACTTAACAACCGCCAGGAACGAAGACTAAATCTCAGATCACGCTGCCATAGCGGTTGCCATACCTACCACATGACATCTCCTCAGACTACCTAAAGCGGCAGAGGTCCTCACGCGTAAGGGCTCCTTCAATGGCATCATTCTTCGAGTCTCGACCACAGCGTCAACATCAAGCGCAATGGGTAAAGCGAACGATGTAACCGCAAATCCAGCAGGTAATGCACCCCTTACGGCCCCAAGAATGTTAGTACGCTACAAAAAGGAGGGGTTGATATTTTGCCTTGTGCCCAGCTGCTGGTTGAAATGTTAGTCTTTCAAGGTACGGATCTGCATGTAGTCCGTAGATGGGCTCACTTCGCCTGTTCTGGTTTCCCGGTCCGCGCACCTTCTTTTTCTAGGTACTATCAATCTTGGGGCCGCAAGAGGTGTAAACTACGCTGCCGCGCTAGGGCAGCTACACTAGATAGGAAGCAGAAGCTACAGCTGAGTAGAGCTCGTCGTCGCGACGAAGGAAGCCGAGCTGGAGCTCAGAGATACACCGAGTTGACAAACGGTGCTCAGTGAGTTTTACGGAGGCTACAGTAGACGCCTTGAGCATCTACTCGAACTTGCTTACCGTTCTGATCATATCTCGTTGGTATTATCAACTTGGTAACATTGCCGGAATTTACAAGGAGCCCCATCTATCGTCCATTTCGATGAACGGCGTTCTTTTGATCGCTCGCCGGGTCTGACAGGACCAGTCGATCGAGTAACAGTTTCACGGTAGATGTAAACTCTTGCATGCAAGATGGGGTGAAAGACGAGAAACTCTCAGGACGCCTTGATGCCGTCAAAACTCAGTCATACCTATATTTTAGCCGATGCTATGTCCCAAATCGGTCGATAAGGCTTGCAGCATATTATATTGTATCATAGGTGTGACTCATTATGATATCGAGAATCACTGCCCTGGGGGCAGCGACCTCAATGAAGCCTGCTGGAAATGAACCGCGAAGACACCTTCGCTAGGTATCTATCTGTACTAGGGATTCTGTAGTAGATCACTGGTTATCAACGCCCTGAGATAACCTGAGTAGAGTCGAGCCTGAGGCCAGGATAGTCTTCAGGCTAAGAATGCCATGACAAGAAGAGCATCCGTCGTCGAGAACGATGCATCCTTGGTATTTCAGGAGATGTTCTGCTTCTTTTTGATACGTCTTTCTGGCTCATCAGGACGTACGATATGTCTTCTGTGATTGATAAGGCCGGAACCATGGCTACGACCAAAATTGATCGCCCTGATAGATCTATCGACGATTATATCAAGTCCTGTTATGATCATTTCACCTGCTCATACTTACAGCGCAATGGTAAGCTGTATTGGATGGGCGTCTATCGAGATTGGATTCAGCATAATCATGACCATTCGACCCTCTATGTCAGTTTAATAATATATCTGACTCAATTGAGCACTGTAGAGATATTTCGGTCCTGCTCAATTATCCGCCGTGATGTAATAATTGTGCAGTTGAAGCCCATGGGCCATCCTATGGGATTTTTCATGCCGTCTCTCACTAGGTACATGTTATACCATGGCTTTCTTTCGCAACAGGATGAGATTCGGATACGGTCGACCCTGTATAAGCCGGAAAGTTCATCTTTATAAAGCTGGGTACCCTATCCGCTGGACACAAGGCCTATACTCTCTAATCGACACGATGCCCTCCATGGATGTCATGGAAGACTGAGATCTAGACTCGAAGTTGACGATGGTCAAGCTAAGAGGAAGGTCTCTAGCATACAACATATTGGGGCGATAGCGATTCCGGCCTTATCACGTTGGATGGCCAGGTGACGGGGATAGACTCGTCCCTACTCATGGATCATCTTCCCTACAGAATGCTACACGGAGTGAAACTCGAGCGTGAGGGTATGATTTCGATCGTTTGTGGTAGACAGTGAGTCCATCATCTCGATGTCATCGCCCTCAGGTCCTATCAGAGCGAGTTCGATTCTGTAATCCCCTCCTTGCCACGCGTTCTCAGCTTCGTGACTTCGTGTAGCTCCCTCCCAATTGCGACAAAAGGATAATAGCCTGCTGCGAGGGAAATAGCCTCTTTTAAAGCTGCAATGCATCATATTTAGAGATCGGACGAATGCTTACGCTTTTTGTTTCAACAAGGGAACATGTCAATATCGGAGCACGCTTCGCTATGCTCTGACACTGGCCAGGAGTCCACGTAAAGTTCTCCGCGGCTGAGCCCAGATTTATTTCGTATAGTGATATGAAGGTTCATGGGCTTTGGAGATTCTATAGTCTTAATATATAGCCTCCGGCCAAATTCAGGTTGACCGCTTGCTGGCCTACAGGATAATAATCAAAAGCGAGAAACAACGAGATCGCGTCTGGTAGAAGATCTACGTTTCACAGACGCCATTTTTTGATACTTTCATCGGGTCTATCAGATAGAAGTCGCTGTCATAATTTCAAAAGAACATGCGCTCCAAAAGATCAATGCACTGGGATGTAAGGAAAATAGCATCACAGGGACCATTCCCCTTGTGACGGATGAGATCATCATCTATGAGCGAGGCTTTCTCAACTTAGATCTCACTTATTGATGGCACAGACTTTTGCGATAACGTGGTATCGTAGGCTTCTTCTATTGCAGTCACGGGCGGCGAGTTATACACCTTACGTGCAACTCGTCGTGAGTTATTGAGCAAATTTTTCATTTTCCTTCAACTTACAAGTAAGAACTAACATGCCTTCTCATCGTCGCTCCTAGCTACACCAGCTGATGATTTTCGAAGGCAGCGCAAACATAATACATGCGACGTGCAACGAAGGAAATGCTAATGACTACGTGCTATAGAAAGTGAGCGAAGAGATCGGGTTACGAAGCAGGCTATAAAGATTGGTTTGGGTCATTGACACATACAAGACCCTTTATCCTGTGTTGCTGTCTTGATACAGTGTGATACACATGTCGCATGAGAACATTTCATATCTTGTAATCAGTGATAACGTCAACAACAGTTCTGTAACGCTTGGGTAGATGCAGAAGCGAGTTCCTTTTCTGCCTAACGTTGCTAAGTCATATAATACAAAGAACGGTCGAAATGGGTGAATGCCATCCTTTTCCATCCTTCTTTACTCCAGAGCCTGGAGGTTTTGCGTTCGGAGGGCAGAAGGTCACCCTTTACCATATTATCCTTTACTGGTCTACATATCCCGAGGGGGGTAAATTTCTTAAGGGACATTCGTAACCTGGACTGGAATGGGGGCGCTATTTAGCAGCTGGTAACGAGGTAGAAGTTCCGAGTTGATTAATCCAAATCATCAATCGTCGAATATTCCTCACCATTGGTCGTCGACCAGTCGCCCGGAGTCATCGTTGAAATTGGTCGCCCTATACGGCCGAAACTTAATCGCTCCGACTGAGTGCGGTGACCAAGCATCTACTGATTTCCATGACCAATCGTCGGCTGATCGCTCCAACTGGTCGCTGATGGTCTGTGACGATCAACAACACTAAGTCGATCGAGACGATCAATCGCTTCTGTTGAAGTCTATTCGATCGGACCACCGGGACCGGTCAATTCAACCTCCTTCAAACTTACTACCCGATCGCCACACGCCAACGGTTCTGTCGTATCCTCGGGGATACGCTAAGGCCTCTACCTCCTGTCGGTATTATGCTCACGATGGGCACAAAGAAAGATTGAGATCTAGACCTGACTAGGATGATGATCAGGCTAAGAGGAAGGTCTCTATCATGCATGAAAGAGGAGCAATAACTATGATCATGCGGATGGTCATATGGCCTGGATGGTCTTGTCTCCTTGGGATCGTCTTTCCCACCTGATGCGGCAGGTTCGAAGAGCTGCCGAAGCCGACGAGTATGATACTTGAAGTCTCTAATAGTACGATTTCTCCGTTCGCGAGCTAAACCCAGATGTTATCGTTATGAACGTATACAATGGTTGAGAAGATAAGCTTCACTTATATACCTAGGTAGGTATTCAACTTCAATTTTGTCGCGCCTTCTGTCACGGGACAATGAATCGAATTCATACCCTTCATCCACCCCTTACATAACTGCCAACCCCTCGATTTCTCAAGACCAGATCAAGGGCTACAATTACAGTCTGTTTAGTGAGACAGTCCAAGCCTATGCTAAGTAGTCCGTCTTTTCCTTTCTTCGTGACTGTCATTGCCAACTGCAGCGACCGTACGGAATACAATCCGATTGATGACTCTAAGCTAGTCGACCGCCGGGCCGTGAGAAGATTCTAAGTAGGGAGCTGACTTCAGTTCTCACACTCACGAATCACAACATGTTCGAACGCTAATTTCTCGCCTCTTGTTCTGCGGAAGCCGGGTTCTTTAGAATAGGTAGCATAGGCGTAGTGCCAGTATAGTACAAGTATGTCATAACATTAAAACACTGGCTTGTCACAAGCGGCCACTTCATCAAGTTTATAGCGTACCTAGAGGCTAGCCCAACTTGTAGCGCTGCGTATCGATCAGGCAAATAAAATGTAGGGATCGTCAGATCTGACTTGACTGTCTACGTGAAGGGCCACGGAGAACTATTGGACTGCTTGAATCGGACAAGTACAGGAAATGGCCCAAACACGTTCCAAATCTATTATCTTGAAAAGTGTCGACCCGATTATTTCAACCTCTGTCTTGCGGAAGCTTGGAAGACAGTTCCAATCTGCCCAATTTAGCGGCGACGGAGTCAACTTGTAGTAAGATAAGATATTCGACTACTACTGCGTCATCTAATGGCCCATTAGTTCCTTTCTTCATGGGAGAAAATCTGAAAGCAAGGATGTGACTTGACTCTAGGTGTTCGGGGACACTGGTAGCACCAAAGTACAATCCAAGTCATGATGCTTCCCTTCAGCGTCCCTATGAAGGGATAGAGCTCCATCACTACAGCCTCTCTCTGTGTTATGTACACGAGAATTCGCATACGTCTATCGTAGATCTGCTGCACGATCGTCGCTGCTGGCATGCCGGGCGATCGATCAAATTCCATTCCTTCATTGAAATGTACGATCGAAATGAATTTGTGTCTGTGGATTTATATGAATACCTACTAGCCTGCTCTCCTTATTCACTCCTTTATTATAATGATTTCCACAAAAAAAAAAGAAAAAGAAAACTTACTTCATCCGCATCATCGTAAGTGAAGCCAATGCTGTTGATTGAACGTGCGCTAAAAACAAGGCTCGCCAGAATTCACATCTAATATCGTCCACTTCCAAAAACGACCTAGAGTCGATCCATCGCAGGGCATTCCAAGGCAATTCGATCGAACGGCAGTTCCACGATAGATGCAAATTGTTGAGTTACGTGGATAATCCATCCCTCCCTCTTGCTGGCAGGTCACTAACTAGGTTGGTTGTCTGTAGCATCCGCTGGAAGGGACGGCGCCGGTGAGGAGACAGCTTGATCATCAACGTATTCGGTCAGGTCTAGATCGCAGTCTTCCTTCGCGCCCATCGTGAGCATAGTGACGACCAGAGGTTGTAGGCCTTAGCTTATCCCGAGGATACGACACTGTCCGATGTACCTACTCCTCTGTCGGATGATGTCGTCTGAGTATGTGTAAGTGCGCGCGCAGCAACTTGAACGTTATCTTCAGGAAGATTTAATCGCACTTCTTATTCATTCCTAGCTCTGGATTGTTCAGGCTATTACCAATAATTCCAGTATCGAGGCCGATCAAAAAAAAATTGCCCGCATATTCTCCCCGATACTCCAAGTACCTAGACGCAGCGGGAACCTTCGCATTAACTTCGATTGGGTACTAGTCTCTACTCGTGGATGACCGGTCGATTGATTCGTGATAGAATGTTTGCCATGGTATCGACTGGTTGACTTTGAAATCCAGCCCCATACCTATCCCAACATCTTGGGACTGGTAGGGTCGTACCGAGTGCTTGGGACAACTAGAGCTGCTTTGCAGATGTCCCAGCAAATTCGTGATCCACATACCTACCTAAGGTAATCAATTAACACTGTCTATGCCAAGTAACCTAATCAGCTCGGTAATAACTACAGATCCGTCCTCGTCAAGGTCAGAAACAGGATAATCGGTCACCGCAATCACGCAATAAGGTTTACATAGTACTGGTCGGTGATATAGCTTATAGGTAGGTAGACTGCTAAGCAATCACGAGGGATCTTGACCTATTTCAGGACGATACCTAGGTATTGTGCCATGTGCTAATGCTGACACCGCCGATGAGAGCCGCCGGCATTGCGGGATAATAAAGAGCTCTGCTAGGTAACCGGGGCCCAAAATTGCTTACCGGGCATGCCGCCGGGCGGATACGATCCGCTAAACTTTTGACTGCTCCAGAAACGTATAGTAATAGTGTTTTGAGAGTGCTTTTACCTCAAACACGGCTCGACCGCCAAGCATTCATCTAGGTACCTAGTGTAGGTAGTGTACGGATCCGTACCTAGTGTACCTACGAGTTTCACGAGGTCCCCTTTTCCAAGATGATGTACGTCCGTAAATACCTACCTAGATGATCTACTTCGTAGGAAAGGTACTCACTAAGTGCCTACGGACTGAGGCTCGGATTATCCTTGCTAGCTCGCACCCACCACCCCATCCGAGATTGTCTGGGTACGCACAGTTCGCAGAGCTTTACGGAATACCTACCCTATAGCCTACCTACCTATAAGTATTTGACGAAAACATAGGTTCCCAGGTATATTACGGACCCGTGATGTGGAATCAATACCTAGCATGACATGGGATACCGGTCCCTATGCTTATGTGAAGCCTTATTCCTGTGTCGGAGATCCACTCCACTCCAACCAGTCTCTTGGGGCGCAGCCCATGTTCATATCCCTCGTAAGTAAGTGCCTTACCTGTGCTATGGATCCCATACTTATTTATTTGCTAATCTTTACTTAGCTAAGTACGCACGTACGTCCGTAGTGTATGGATCCACTGCTTGTCATTTTCTCTTTCGGTCTTGCGATCATGAGCATTCACTGTATAGGCCGAAAATCTTATAATACCTATCAGAAAAGCACGCTTACGTTCTTACAAGATTTGGCGGAGATGGTCCCAAATCCTATCATAGGTAGGCTCTGTCTGACTGTAGTGGTAGGAAGTCTACTGGATCCGTATTGCATACGTGAGAGGCACGAAGTACAATACAGTAATATGTATTCAGTAGCGTCTCCTGTAATCGCAATAGTTTCTGTGAAGTCACGAAAAAAAGAAGAAGCAGTGTTTACACTTACGGATTACGGATGGGCGCTCTTATGTATTAGGTAGGCATCTCTTTTGCGCAACGCCTTTTGACCTGTCCCAGTTCATGTTCACATTAACAGGGGTTGTAACTCCCGACCTGGTATGGGATCCGTACCTTAGGTACACTACCTACAGTAGGTAGGTAACCTTCGCCGGAAATAAACCCTGCGAATTCAATCATAACACCCTTTCGTGCCGACTTGCTCGAGCGGTACCTATTTCAATTTCTACTAGGTATATACTACCTACGTATACATCGTAGGTCTAGGTACCTAGGTAGTGTAGGTAGTGTAAGGTAGGTAGGTAGGTAGGCAGGTAGGTAGATGATCTACACTACGCACTGAGTACGGATCCTACTACCTACCTACCTACCGGCACTTATTAGGTAGTACTAGATACGTCCGTAGGTAGTGTAGTGTAGGTAGTGTACACTAGGTACTAGGTAGATCCTACTATCTCCTTGACTGTTCGACGACAACATTTCGGTCACTCTGACAGGGGTGCGATCCAGGATCCAGTCAAACAAGTGTACGTACACTACGTAGACTTGCGGGTACCTTGCTTTATGAGAAAGTTGGCTGGTAATAGAAGTCCAGCTGAGTCTTCTTTTTTGGTTAGGTAGCGTGGGGCCAGTACCCATCTGTTGTCTTCGAGCAGTCAAGGAGATGAGAGGTTGGTATTGCTCCTTACTGTATTCCGTACAAGTAGTAAAGGCCTACCGTACGTATCCAGATCTGGGTACGGACCGTACATAGGTAAATAATCGTCATAGGTAGACTAGGTAGACACCTATGGTAGGTAATTCGTGGTTACATCGCACCTAGGTAGTGTAGGTAGGTAGTTAAAGTGTGTAGGTAGTTACATACTTAGTACGGAATGCCAATAGGTATTATCACAGCCTACCCAGATGGGACCTAATAAGATAGCCGAGATTGACATCCCGTCACCGTCGATCTGACTCGATGACATGTTGTCAAGTGGATCACCTGCTAGGTAGGTAGGTATCGCACGAGGAAGAGATGGCCGATGAGCGCGAGTACTTACCTACCTACCTTACCTGGTGGTATACTGCGTATGTAAAAGTAGGCCCGAGAAAACGGGACAACCCCACCCTATACTAAATGCGGACGTATTTATAGAGAGTTGTCAGATGTCTGTGATGAATAAGACGGCATACCCCTGGGTTGTTTCGTTGTTGTTGTGTGTATGGCAGACTCAGCGGAGCGTTTGCTATAGGTAATACTGTAATACGTATACGTCCGTAGGTAGTCCGAAATCTGATGAGCTTAGCTAATAACTTCGTAGTGTGGTGTAGGTACGGATCATGTATTAATCCGTGGATATCTGACAGACAAATAAATTAGTAATCACTGGTTAGTGAAATCAGTGTCCGGACTCCGGCGGACTACGAATTGTTGTCTTAGGTAATCTCACTAACGTTACTTCGTAGTTGGTTTTGCCTGTCTAGATCCTGAGCGTGGCATGCCTACCTTACACTATCAACCTCCTATACTACCTGCATATCCCAACTTCGAACTGGTTAATAACTATATTGATATCATCTACTTATTTCAAGTAGATTACAAAGGAGCAACTGCACTAGATGTAGAGGCAGGTAGCATAGGTAGATCACTCAGACCGATAACGAGCGACCATGATAACCTACCTACCTGCCTCATGTACTTACTTATGTGAACTGGCACTACGAAGTACTACTGAGATACGTCCGTATGGAAGGACGGAATATGCAGTACGGATCCGTAGGCATACCTACTACCTACTTAAGTAGGGAGCTGTCTACACCACATCAGGCGCCTGATCTACGCCGGCAAGTATACTAGGATTTTGCTTGCATTTTGAGGATTTTCATGCTCTAACTCTATCTACCTATTATAAGTACGATATTCTATAGTCCGTAAGCTAGGTAAGCTTGTTGGCACCTGTCTTTCATGCCTGTCACCAAGATATGGCATCTTACCCCCTCCCGGAGGCTACAGTAGTAGTGGCCCCTCGACCACGGGGAAATAGGCAGGGGAGCGCGATGCATGTTTACCTGTACATTACTAGGTACCTAGTGTGCACAGGAATTATCGGCGCTGCCTTAGTGTGAGTAATGCAAGTACACGTGTAAGTTGAAAGTTTCGTCCAAGGTCGACATCGCAAAGGAGGGGTCGTCTCTGTCTATATTTGAGGCCAGAAAATGGCAATCCTCCCTTAACTTGATTGGAATCCTTCAACAACTTCCTAATCAACATGAAGGCCTCCTCGGTTGCACGTGGCTTCCGCGTCTTTGCAGGTCTGGCTGTCATCCTTCTGTGGGGATTTTACGCCTTCAATGGGGGCCTCAAAGCGAATCTCTTGGCACCGTTGAACGGACGGCTGGATGAAGACACGCCATTAAAGAATGACTACACTGGAATATTCATCATCGACTACCCTGTGAGCCTCTTGGTTGCCTTCTTTTATTTTATGACGGATGCATCTGATGAGGGCGCTCAACTCCTCGTATTTGAGGGTTATTCCACCCTCCAGTCATCGTTTGTTTGGCTGTATGCCGAGATGATTAGGCCAGGAAACAAGCCATTGTCAATAACTAGGTCGGATCTTCTAGTATACCCACTTGGAGGAGAACCGTACTGACCCTTAGATCGTTAGGCCGGTCATCTTCAATTGTCTATCTCAGGTACTAGGTGGTGCCATATCGTTACCACTCTACTTTGCATATCACGTGATATGGGTCGATAGCACCGAGATCCTACGTGTACGAGACCAAGGTGCCGCTATGGCGCTACCGTGGAGTTTCCTTATAGGCGCCGTTTTACCAACCATACTAGGATGTGCCCCGACCTGGAACGGCCCCAACTCGAGAGCACCTGAGATTCACCAAAAATACCTCGCCTTCTTCCAGGTAGATCCTCTGTGGGTGATACTGACTCAGATCATATTGACAAAAGTGTTCGGTCAAATATGTTCAAACGACGGCGGCAATGCCCCCCGAACAGCACATAAGTGGACTAGAGTATCCTATCTGGCGGCGGCAGCTTCGGCCACCATTGGACATCTTTACACCATTGCGAGAATATATAATAGTACAGACGAAAGAACCAATCTGCTGCGAATGTATCTTCCAGTTCCACCATATGGGCCTACCGATGGAGTACCCAACCCTATAGCCCGAGGAACGTTTCTCTACCTCCAATTCGACGTGCTAATCTTCGGCACTGCTAGTCTGATGTGGGTCTTCTGGCTGCTCTTGGGGACGACCCATCGATTGAAGATGTCAGCTCTTAAGCTGGCCACTTTATTGGTGATTGGAGGCTTCACCATCGGTGTTGGAGCCACTGTGTCCTTAGCGTTATATGTTCGGGAGGGGATTCTGCCGGAGAAGGAGAAGGAAAAGAACTAGTACTAAACCGAGGTACATAGTCGGTACCTACGGACTATTTACCTAGACATTGTTGTTTTTCTACGAAGTACGGACGTATTGTATCTAGGGGAGTTCTACCTAGCTATCACAGATCACCATCTCCGCGACTGGACGGAATAGTGTACCTACGCTAGGACCCAACTCGTACACTACTTACAGAGCATGGAACTAGGTATCCAGCCTATGAATTCGTACACTCCACTATCTAGCCTTACCCCAACCTTGCTTCTACACTACCTGCATCGGTATGTAGTTCCTCATGGTACGTCCGGACATACCAGGATTTGACCAGGTGCAAGTCAGTACCTACTGGATTAGCTAGTGAGGTACCTACCTACGTCTGTACATAGTCCGTAGCGTAGGTAAAATACCAGTACCTGTCTGATTTGCGCGCCTCTGCAATCGGTTACCGGTTCACAGGTCATAGCATTGCCTATTCACACTCTTGAGACTCTTGGCATTAAAACTTACCCATGATGCGGTGAAGTCTGGTCTAAGCAGATGGACGTCGTATTGCGTTAATCTAGGTAGGTCCACTACCCAGCTTGGGTAGGTAGTGAGTGTAAATGATTTGAGGGGAGGGTTTACCTATAAGTAAGTAGTAGGTAGTGTAGAATGGCTGACAAGGATATCGGACCCACGTCCATGTTGTCGGCACGCTCGCCTGGCACGGATAGGGGCCCCCAAGTATTCTAGCGTATTGCCTACTGAGTAACGACCTACCTAATTGGAATTACGGAAACGCCTAGTGTGTACGTACGTACCTATGATAATAGGTAGTGTAGTCCACGCAGGGTGACAAATCCTAGAACAGTCAAGGTATCGAAGAGGCCTTACCCTCCCTGATGTAGGTACTGTAGTTTATTAGTAGATATCGTCGGTCATATGGCTGGCATAATGCTCACCTATATGTTACCTAGGTAGGTCCTCTGACTCTGAAAGCCATTACTACCAGTAATTCATACGTGATATGGGTTTACATAATACCAATTCTTACAGAAAGAAAAGGCTCTCGCCCCAGTGTTTCCGCTGGAATATCGTCATAAGCAAGCAACCCTTTTACCTTACTGTACCAAGAGGGTTGAGATATTGCGAATGATGACATTCTTCTTCCTCATCAACCTACGTAGTATATGGTGTCTTGCCAAGGCATGTAGGTAGTATCGTATCTAAGTAGGTACACCACGTCTGTACATCCGTACTTCGTACATTTATTACCTACCTACCTCTACGGATCCGTATGCACACCAGGATTGTACATGCATACACTACATTACGATTTGGTACCTGACTCTGCTATACCTAGCTCATTGGACTATTTGCTCGACTCAGACCTGCTTACGAGGCCGCTGGGGAAACTGTCAAAAATAGTTTAACCGTCAAGCATTAGCCTCTACCAAGAATCCCATGCTTCTGTGCTTCGTCTAGCCTTGTCTCTGTAATCTATCGGGATAGGAAGGCGGTGCTTCTGGAACCATGTCGCCAGCCGTTGAAACGAGCAAGGGCCTAGTCCGTACGTCCGTATGCCCGTACCTTGAGATGATTATTTCACGCACACGGTGGTAATTGCACTAATCGGCGTAGACCAGAGCTCCAAAAGAGGCTCTTGCTATTGCGGATACCTTCAACGACACGCGGAGTTCGCGCTATGCGCTATGAGGCACACTAGGTATACATAGTACCTACTAGGGATCAGAGGTACCCCGGTTTTCGAACATTCCTCAGCACAGTAAGTCTGTCAAGATGAGCACGTTGAGGACTTTGACCGCAACCGGCACTTGTCAGATCACGACGATATTACTTAGAGCGCGGACGTACCTGGCGAGTCATGATATTAAAAGATCATGCTCTCCCCAGCATCCGAGCTGAATCTCAAAGCTCGACAGACAGCTTCAAAACCACTGAGTTAGCTCTTACTACATAAACAACATACACCCTTCATTATTCATCATATCAGAGACCAGAGCATTAAACACGACGCACTCATTACTTTGAAGACATGGAGAAAACAAGCTGGCCATCTGAGGTCGATGTGGCCATCATCGGCGCTGGCTGGTATGGGTTGACCGCAGCCAGAACATACCTCCGTCTAAGACCATCAGCAAACTTGATTATCATTGATTCAGAGAATACTGTTGGAGGTGTATGGAGCAAAGAACGTTTATACCCCAACCTCGTTGCACAAGTTAGACATGGTGTAAGTTCGACTGACATGGAGCTCAAAGTAGATTTTCGCTAACATCTTTCGAAAAGCTGTTCAACTACTCAGATACTCCCATGCCACGGAATGGCGGAAATTCAAGAGACGAGAGAGTAACGGGATATATGATACATGATTACCTGCAGAAATATGCTGAAGATCATGACCTGTTGCGCCGCATACGATTCAACACTTTCGTCACCAATACCAAGCAAATCGAGGGGGGCTGGGAGCTCTCAATTAGAGACCCTGATACGGTTATCGTGGCGAAAAAGCTCATGGTGGCTACCGGTGTTACCTCGATCCCCAACATCCCCGACCTAGACTACTCGTTGAGCTCAATGCCCATAATACACTCTCGTGACCTGGGCAGTTGCTACCATGAGCTTAGCGATCCAGAGGTCAAGGAAGTTGTTGTCGTTGGTGCAGCCAAGTCCGCATACGATGCAGTTTACCTGCTCCTTAAGATGGGAAAGAAGGTGACCTGGGCGATCCGCCGCGAAGGTGGTGGTCCCCTCAGCATCTTGCCATACCGCGTCATGAACACCGTGAACGCCATTGCCTTTGCCTCGACCCGACTCATGTCGCACCTCAGTCCCTCCATCCTGAACACTCGCGGTCGCCTCTATAAGATGTTACAGAAGACCAGCCCGGGTCGGTGGTGCGTTGGCCGGTTCTGGGATTTCTTAGATTACAGCAGTGCTCTGCACGCTGGGTACGGAAAGGGAGATCACGTAGCGCTCCTGAAGCCCGACATTGACCGTCAAAGGTAAGTTCCCCTGGAATATATCCTACCCCTGAGAACAACCGCTAAACAGATTTTCCAGTGTTTTCTGGTCACATTCTGGACTCGGGCTAGTCACACTGCCCGACTTCTGGCCGACCCTCCACAGCCCCAACCTCACGATCCGTCGAGACACAGTCGACCAACTAAAGGGCCGCACCGTCGTCTTCAAGTCGGAAGAGAAGGCTCACGCCGACTACATGATCATGTGCACGGGCTGGGGCGACCACTTCGGGATCTTCGACTCCGAGCACAAGGCCAAGATCGGGCTTCCAGAATACGGGGACAGCGTCAAGCCCACGCCGAAGAGCCAGGACATCGACTGGGAATCCTACTACGAGACCGCCGAGAAGACCGTCGACCAGAAACTGCCCTTCCTCGCCAAGCCTCCTCGGGTGAAGTATACAGGTCTATCCGACCCATCTCAGCAGAAGAGATGGAACCTGTACCGCCGCGTCGTTCCCGTGTCCATGGCTGCGAAGGGTGACCGATCACTCGCCATCCTGGGCCAGATCCACACGATCCAGACGCCGCTCATTGCCGAAGTCCAATCGCTATGGGCCGTTCTATACCTCATTGGCGAAGTCTCAATTCCGGACGTCGACACGATGGCGCAGGAGGTCTCGCTCTGGAACACCTGGACTCGCAAGAGATATCTGAACCAGGGACAAAAACACACCTACTCGCTCTACGATTTCCTTCCCGTAAGTCTTGCGCCCACACAAGCACAAAGCCGTGGATAATTGACTGATTTGCAACTCTAGTACATTGATACCATATTCGGCGACTTGAAGCTCCAAAGCAGACGCAAGTCCAACTTCGTGTCCGAGCTCCTGAGCCCTTACGAGCCGGCGGACTTCAACGGTTTCGTAGACGAGTACCTGCGCACGAGAACGACTGCGTAACCGTCGCGGACGCAATCAGCATCCAAGCTACCGGATCTTCAACTTTTGTGATTTGAATAATAATGTGTTCAATGAGCCTGGCATTGGGTTGGAAATACCTCGGTGACAAATAGTGCAAACTATGAGGCGGATTGTCTAAAAATAAACTACAACTAATACATAGAATCGGGTCTGGATTGTTACGAATTACGACAACGACGACTCTCTGTTTCGAATTGGATATCCCTTATAGAACGTTATTTTTTTTTTTGTTTGGAAGAGGGGGGGGGGGGGGTTTAGATAGTTCATTATGGAATGGAATGGTTCCTAACCTCTACCTACTACAAAGCCCAATACTACCAGTCGGCTACGGTGTTTTGATCGTCCGTTTCTTGATGAGCTTCCTTCAAATACCTACACTAGAATAATATCTACGTATACCTACTACTGGTAGTCCATTCAGGTATCTGGTACCTATCCGCAATCCATATCCACATTCACCATTCTGACATGTGATGCACCGTCGCTCCCTACCCATCAGGAACTACCTTTTCGAAACTGAAAACTTAGCAAGCAGAGCCGTAGTCAGATTGGAAGTCAGAAGGGGGGGTCCGCACTGATCGCCGAATGCCACGTCAGGGGTCCAAATACCTACCTACACTACCTACAAACCTAGCAACGATGAGAGTGCTAGGTAGGTAGTCACGTGTAGTGTAAATAGTAGCAAATTGGTTATTCAACAGGCCCGAAATGTGTAAGTAGGTGCCTACCATTGATCGCTCCACCAGGTACCGTAGTCGGTTGCCGGACGATCAGTCACGCCCCGATCGACTGGGCTCATGCAAATATTCAATAGAGCCATTACCGACATATGTACCTAGTATGTAGTACATAGTAAGCTTGCCGTGCCAGCCTCGGCCGCATCATATCCAGACGTGCCAGTCAGCGCGTCCAACGATGCAGGTACCTACCTGTCTGTCTAGGTATTGTAGGTAGGTATCAACCCACTCTCACTCTCGTTGACCTTGCTGTTGTCCGCCAGTGAGCTTGGGAATCAATCATTGAGCTATCCACTAGTACGCTGACAAACACCTACCTACTTAGGCCAGTGGTCACAAACTAGTAGGTAGGTAGTCCCAATGAAGACCATTCTGGCCAGCGACAGCTATCGCGCTATTGGCGACCTTGAGCGACTAGATACCTGGTCGAACCCGTCGAGCGGGATGAATACGGTAGCATCAGTCAAGTGATGTTTGTTAAGCTGTCGCCAATTGCTCTAGCCAATGTGCCCGATCGCCGACCGGTTCTCTTGGTATCGATCCTTCAAGACGGCCATCTTGTAAGATCTATTACCTACCTATACTTATGCCTGTGTGGTGCACACGCTACCTACACGATAGTGTACGGTCTGTACAGAAAGTAAACATGGGACGATCGTGTTCTGGTTGTTGGGGCATGCTGAGATTCTCCAAGGCTAATCTGTAAATCCGGATACCTAGCATCGTTCCGGCAAATGAAATTAAACATTACAACGAGTCAGTCTAGTCTATAGATATAGGTGTCCCGAGTACGGACGTACGGACGTAACAACAGGTACCTAGGTACCCTACGTACGTCCGTAGTCCAATTGTGATGGCTGCATGGGGATGCGAACCATGATACGCTATCCGTGACACTGGACTTCCTGTACGTCCGTAGGGGATATGGGCCCAGCCGCATGGTCTTGATCTAGTGTATGTAGGTACTGTGACATGCCAATAAGCTACAGTACATAACAGGTAAGCCGAAAAATATCTCACATCTATGTATCGTATACATTGTAACAAGCCGTTATTATCACGGCGTCTTCTCTTCGCTCACGACGGAGATGTCGTCATCCAGGGACGATCGGGATAACTCCCGTTCCACCCAGTCTGATATATGAGCAACCGCTGCAGCCGCGCTGAGAAGATGGAGCTGAAAAAATCCCTGCAGTTGAGAGGGCGTGAATGTATCATCGGGGACCTGTAACGAGAATTCCCTAGCAAGTGCCCGTAGCTCCTCAGTATGGAGCGGGGGAGATTGCCCCTTGGCGTCTGTCGCGCCTTGTCCATCTTTGGCAATGAGGGGAGAATCCTCAATATCGGGTGTGAACATGCGCACGAACATCTGCTCTGCCGATTGTCGACTGATATTGCCGAGCATCACTTTCATGTCTATACGGCCGGGGCGCACTAGAGCGCTGTCTAAACGCTCTGGTTTATTCGTTGTCATGATCACGACCCGACCTTCTGCAGAACCAACGCCATCTAGCACGTTTAGCAAGCCCGAAAGAGTGCAGTTTGAACGAGCACCCGACTGAGCCTCATCTTTCTGGGAGTCCCGATCAGTCCAGATCGCATCAACATCTTCGAGCAGCACAATGCACTGCGGCGGGATTTCTTGAAACATTTGTTCTAGGTCCTGATCCGTTGCCACACCAGGTATCTTCACCTCATACAGGTCAAGACCAAACTCTCCAGCTAGAGCCGTGGAGAGCGAGGACTTACCCGTACCAGGGGGTCCAAAGAACAGATAGCCTCTGCGATACGGCATGCTACGACTCTGGTAAAGTCGCCTCGTGCCAGGGTCGAGATAGTTCCGGATGTCAGCTAGGAGGGCTTCCTTCACGCCGTCATCGAAATGAACAGTATCGACCCGTCGTATTGGCTTTCGAGCCTTAGGTTGCCATGACATGCCATAGCGATCACGAGCATAGATTATGACGAAAAACTCCGTTTGTCTGTCTGCGTACTCCTGGCACGAGTGGATGAATCTCTTGATAGGTTCAGTAGACCATCCCAGACAGCTGACAGTGAGCTCCTCACCGCCAATTCCATCGTACGAGGGATCGCTCATCGACGCGTGGAAGCTATCTAAAGATCGTGAAACGAAGTAAAAGCAAGAGTCATGCCAGAAAAATGTTGTTTCGAAGTGCGGGAGGTATTGTACTTCTCGCCGCCTCCTTTTCAAAAGCGCAGCCCTATCGGCCAAATCCCCCGCACGAATCTGTGTTCGCGCCGTGAATGATCGAATTCCCTGGTGTTGTACAATGTTCGCCATGACCCAGCTCATGATATTTCTGTTCAACGGGTCTCGTCCAGGCACCGTGATGGACGCCACAAAGAACTGCCGTATCCAGCCATATGCTTCACTCCAGGCTGATTTAAGAAAGCGGTAAACCACGGGGGCAATGCTGACGCACGCGGCGAGGGAACCTAGGCGCGTAATGTCCACCCCACATGTCCATCGTTCTAGCGCGTCCTTGATGAGACCCAAATCGTGAATATGGGATGTAAGAAGGCCATGTCCAGCCGTAGCCCCGGGATGGAAAGGCATCGCGATATTGGATATCCCGGATGGGCTCCACAGCCCTTCATAGAGCAAGCAACGGAGATGTGATAGGCCCCGTCAGCACAGCTCTCTCAGGTGACCATTCAGCTCAATTTCGGCTAAGTCTCGCTACACGGGGATTTTCGAACAGCAAAAAAGAAAGTGTCAAGATTTAACAAGAGACATGAATGATAGACCAATGAGAATCCAATCTACAACCATTGTTCCTTTTTTTTCTAACGATGTCGCCGGTGGCCGGCTTCTCTTTGAGAATGTTAACGCGAATGTTTACCTAGTGAGTTTTCGGTGCACGCTAGGTAACTGATTCCAGCCACAATTGAGCCACATCACACAGCCGCATTTTCACTACGGATCCGTACTTTTGCTTGCGCTACCTACTTACCTGTTTACCACCTAGATCTAGGTGGTAGGTACGTACGTATTCAGCTGGGGTCAGCCGAGGCGTTGACGATTTCGTGATCAACACGTGTGTCGGCACAGCATACGGATGAAAGTCTGCCCTGGGCTTAAACTCACTCCAAACACAACGGGGTTGTTTGTGAGGGTTGCGGAAATGCCGAAGACAGCCCGGGTCTAGATGCAATGCCACGGCACATCTCTCACCTGGTCAGTAAAATTGAATCTCGGACAGCTTGGTAGACAGGGCCACGACACCAAAATCCAAATGCCGAGAGAGCTCAACCTGAGTAGGAAAGACTCGCGCTGCCTGCTAGGTACTTCTAGGAGTGGACACAAGAACGGCGACTACCTAGGTACCTAAGGTACGTCTACTTACCCAGGTACCTCTAGCGAAAGCTCCGACATAAGGATATTGAGTTGTCGCACTGTGGTCGCTCTACCTGCTTAGTGACTGCGGTCGGGTATTGAGGCACTTCCCGAAAAGACCATGGACCCTTGGGAAAAGGCCGAGGTGATGTCCTTCTGCCTGACTGGAAAGGGGTGGTTTCTTCCCAGAAGTGGCATCGTGAGGATGTGACGGGCTGCTTGGCTACATGGTGGTCACAGCGGCATTTACAACTCGCTAGCTTCATTGGCGTCGGCAGAAGCGTAAGTACCTACGGCAATCGTCCCGCATCAAACGCCAGCCTGTGTCACTACCGCATACCTACCTTTCTCTAGTGTAGGTACCACGTTGCGCGCGGATGGGTGCGGCGAGCGCGCGAAACCCGCACAAAAAGACGATGACACCAGTGGTGGATACATCTTATCCAAACTAGGTATCCTATGATTAGAATGAGCAGGCTATGGAATAGGTTTGGTATGAACACATGGAAAGGCCGGCGCTGTGGAATGCTATCCCTTAATAGGGACAGCTTAAGGGAAGCATCGTGACCTATACCGGAGTGGGGTGCTATCTACCTACACTAGGTAGTATTTTCCAACATTGTTCTACCTAGGTACATACCGGTAGGTAGGTAGTGTAGGTAGAAGAATCTGGTAGGTATACCACCATTAATTATTCTTATCCGGTTCTAGGTACCTAGTCAGATTCTACGTCCGTAGGTAAGTACGTAGTAATATATGGGAAGCCCTTCACGATTTGAACAGTTATCTCAAAGTTGAGATTAGGTGTTGCAATAAATTGGAACTGGAAAACTATGGCAGAATAAGTATAGTATTCTAGCAACCGAATGACAATGTTACCTCAAGTCAGAAGATATATCCCAATAGATTTGAGTAGATAATACTAGATAGGTAATAATTCGATTCAGTCCATGCAGCGACCTCTTCATGTTTATAAGATCCTCGAGCCACTACACTATCCAACCCGTAATAAAAACCACATCACAAGAAACTCGTGACGATCAACAAGAAGCTTAATATAACAATGAAAACCGCAAACAGCGAAGCAATAAAGGCCATATTCCCAAGGAACCCTCCCATGTCCTTATGTCGGCATTCTCGCAGAGTCAGTAGTCCCGCGAGCATAAGGACTACGAATATGAACGTTTGAAATACAAGCTGATATTCCATGGAGTTCTGGTTTCTCATGGATGCTGGTGGATGCAGTAATACGGCCCCAAATAGCATTGCTTCTATTGTCGGTATTATTGTCGGTCAATTTCTTCTCTAGTTTAAGTGCAGTTGGTTGGAAATGAAGTGTGTCGAAGAGACGTAGTGTGCGATGAAAACTATTGTCCTCGTTGCTCAGAAAAGCATTACGGTATATATATACATATATATACGCTGCAGCCCGCTGCAGTTTTCTGGTTTCTTTTATCAGCTGTTAAAGACAAGGGGCGGATGTGGCTTCAATGCCCATAATCGTGTCTTCAGAATACTTTGTTAGCTGTCTTTGTTTGAAGTCTCCTAGATGCCCGTAGTGAAAAGGTAGCCTTTGTTATCTGTGAGACGGCACGGGCTTTGAGTTGTCCCTTAGGTTCAAGGCCAGAACGTTTTCCGGCGTCCATACTCTTGATCATAATTGTTCGGGGGCTACAGACTGGATTCACTAAAGCATCATGATTGACTATGTATGTTGTATAGTAAGATTGACTTGTGTAGAAGTATGTTATGAGGATGAATCTTCCACAAGTGATGAATATCGCTGTCGCAGGTGCGCAGCAGCTAATAGGGGTTAAAAGTCAATGGCACTGAACCGTAGCCTGCTCCTACCTCATAATAGGGAGGAAGAAAGGGCCTATCTATTGACATCTTTTTGGCGACCTCTTAATTCAATATATCCAGCTGAGATATGACACCATGATTCTGAACACCATTGGAACGTTGACCAATGGAGTTGTGACAATGAACTGAAATGAGGCTCCTGTATTCAATCAATCGTACGAAACGAGAATTATCTGTCATGGATGGGCCGATCAACATGCGACCCTGACTTCTACACTCTTTGGACAGCGTCGTATTCTGTCTCCAAATGCAATATGTATGCTGACCTGCATGCCATAGCCAGCAGCAGGGTTATTCCTAAGTCCCTGTAGGTCGTAGCGCAGAGTAGTATTACATTGCCAAGAAGCGAGATCGCAACATGCGAACCCTTGCTTCAGTGCCGAAGTGTTGTAGATATACCTATCAGAATTGAGGCCCAGTTCAAGTGAGATGACGTAGAACCGTGATAATCACGTCTTGGAGCTAGGTAGCGTGCTGTCTTCCAAATGGCTCCCGCTACGCTACATTGACCATATTGAGAAGTTCACGGTGAATGGTTTTTCGACCGAAGGACACGATGCAGTTTCTCATGGCCGAGTTCACACTTTTGTAATATACATTGACATGACGCGAGAAGAGCTTGTTATCGACAGCACGAGGTCTGAACCCCTTTCACGACGACCTCCATAGCACCAGCTCGCGATACAGACATCTGAGAAAGGAATGTCACCAGCCATAATATGTACCGCATTTCTAATTGATTGCCCCTTTCGTTACCTATGGAATCATCCGGTCAGAATGCCTTGTATGGTATGCAAAACTCTTCTTCGAAACGCGCAAGCTCTGCAGCGAAGATGGCGAAGCTTCAGATGTCAAAATGTCAGGGATCACACTCCTGCTTCATTCGCATACTTTTGAAAGACAAGATACAATGGCATTTGGTTTGGATATATTACAAGATTGTTGCGTTTGATGAAAACCCAGGGGATGTCGCTAGCCAGCTTATGGCGTGTTCATTGGCAAAGAAGGATTAAAGGGGAATGGAATTCAGAAGTCCTAAAACTCCAGCAAATATCTAACACGACCTCTGTCTCATAGAAGATATGTAGCAGACGCGAGAAAATGGTGGCGGAATACGATGGATGCGGATCATGGTCGCTCAACCGGTTATTAATAGCAACTTGTTATGGGATGTTGGATGCAACTCGGTCCGTACCTGCATGCGCATGTAAGATTTCGTGCTTCATGCTTCCTCCATGACGGAACATTCGACATAATCTTACGTGTACCCTAACCCAAGCCACACCAGGAGGCTCCCATCTCATCTCATGATCTGTCATACACAATGGCGCACGTAACATCACTCTGCTTCTTTTGATTTGTAGCTTCACTCATTTCAGCAGAACTTAATGCCCAATTTACATCCCACGCCATTCCATCAAAGCAAAGGTTGAACTGATTCTACAGTGAAACACTTGCACTTACTACACAACTCAACTTTCCATGTCTCTTACGCAGCTGTTCCGCGATGCCAGGAATCCCACAGCCGAGCCTACAGGCCTCTCCTTCAAAGACAAGACAGTGCTCGTGACCGGCACCAGAACAGGCCTAGGCTAGCAAGCTGCGCTCAAATATACAGTCCCGGGCGCATCCGCTCTGATCCTTGCGGTACGCTCGAACGCAAAAGGAGAGGCAGCCAAGGCGAACATCATGCAAGAGACGAAATGAACGCCCGACAGTATCCAGGTTATAACCATCGACCTAGTCATGTTGTCCTCCGTGGAGTCGTTCGTTGACCGCCTCAAAAAGCAGGTGCTGCACCTGCACGTCGCCCGACTCTGCGACGGCGTCACCAAGGGCATAGAAGGTTGCGAAATCTCCACACAGATTAGCGTGCTATTCACGTGACGGCACTCGTGGCGATGTCCCTACTCCCGAAGGTTTGCGAGACCGCCGCTACCGGTTTTGCCACACCTGTGCTTCGTCAACAGCCAATCATCGCATATGGACCAGGTCAAGCTGGAGCAACTGCCGACCGGCCAGAGCTTGATCGAGCGGCTCAATAATACCTCACACTATGAGAACATCACGCAGTATTTCCTGGTGAAGTTGGTTGCGAGGGGTTGTCAAGCGTATGCGCCAACAGGATAGCCACGGTGATGACATAGTCATCAACGCATGCCGTCCCGACATGTCCAGGACAGACCTGGGCCGCGATTTTCCCCTCAGTCACCGGATCTTACGGGCGGATTCCAAGCTATTTTTGCACGAAGCGCAGAGAAGGAAAGCCGGACATTTGTCAGCGCTACCAGCCTAGCCGTGGAAAGTACCAGCAAGTTACGGGCCAACGACGGTTTTTTGGAGTAAGCCTCCATTCCTTTCTCCTTTTAGTGACGAGTAAAATACTTACTGTTGTCATCTGAGACCAAACGAATTGTTGGCGCGAGCGTCGCGAGAAACTGCGCCAAGAAACTTGGGACGAGATATTGTTCATTCTACGCAAACATATCAGCCCCGAAGACGTGTAAATGACCGCTGCCGATCGGCGAATAACAAGCATCGCTGGTCTTTCATGCGTGCTAAGGATTTTACGTAATTGAGGCGTTTGATGGGTTGGTAGTGAATCTGTTCAGAAGGTTCTTGGCGTTGCTTCGTGTCTCTTTATGGGCGAGGGCAATTTGAAGATACTACAACATAGATATAGACCCCGTGATGGGTATTTGTTATTGTGAATTTCGAGAGATTTGTCGATCTGGACAGTTGGGTAAGTTGCATTGTACAACATAACCTCTGGAACTGCATGTACTCGTTGACTCTCTTGCATTAAGCCGTCGAGAAGTCGCAAAGAAGCAAGCGGCGGGAGAAAGGGGGGTTCAACGTAGAGCATCCCCAGTTCGTACGCGCAGCCTCTTCTGATTTCTCTTACAGCGTCGAGGGGACCACCAGGTCATACATGATGTAGGACAGGGTAGCTGAGCTACTATGAACTGATTCTACAGAAAATGCACCTTATCCAGCAGCTGCTGCTCGTTTGTTGGACTCACCCCCATCGCTCCGTATGTGTTTATCAGCTAGAGGATGTCATCCTGCTGATTGCCAGTTCTTTGGCGTCCCTGTCTCACGTACGTCAGACCTTCATTAGGCAGGTTGTATATGCACTAAATCGTCAGCATGGTATGAATTATGTATGCAACCGTACAGTGCTGCGACGGTAGCAGCATCAGGGGTATGTTTTATACGAGATAATGAGAGACCAGGACCAAAAGTGTGCACATGTAGCTTGACGGAAGAAGAATCAAGGCACCAACGTTTCATGCAAGCGCGTAGGGGAGTCGAATATTCACGAACAATACGATCAAGAGCATTGCCGGAGATAGATAATCCACTCCCTAAGACCAAGGTTGCCATCGTTGCAAACGACAGCGTTAGCGAACCCATCATCTTGCGCAGCGTACTCCTGCCTCCGTTAGAGCCCGAACCGCTTCCTGTAAAGGCCGTGATCGCTGTCTCCAATGCAGTTGACGTGAAGCTGGACCTATGGCCAACTAAGGGATAGAGTAGAGTAGAGGCAGGAAGCGACTGCACCGACACTAACATGGCCAGTATTAGCTTCAAGGTACGGATCCGTACAGAAGGACAGATTCAACTCTACAGCACTGGTGATATGCATTAGCCGAATTGAAGTTGGTTGGCTGACTTCTCCCCCGGGCTCCTCCGCATTAACGCTTGCTTGCCAGCAAGCTTCGCACTGGTCGGAAGCTAAGGTACGGAGCTGAAAGTCATCTGCCTACCATGATCCGGAAAGTGAAGATATGCTGGGGTCCCATGCCAAAAACGCCATATATTATGTTCTAGATCGCGTGGAATGGTTGGTTGCATGCGCGCGGCGTCTGTTAAACAGAGGGGAAATCTATCTCATCTGAAAGTGGCGGAAGATGTTGGATTTAGTGTTATCCTTGGACGGCATGAAGTTTTCAAAGACCATGGCGATATCAAATCGGAAATGGTGTACGTATCGCATTGCTGGACATTCATTCGTTGTCTTTGATTTTCCGAGAGGAGGCAGCGGAAGATGGTTTGGTTTGAGTAGCGAAAGCCACAGGAGAGACAGAGAGGACAGAGGAGAAGTATTAGGTAAGTTAGCAGTGTTGATCGCTTGCTTGGCAAGGGAAAAATACAGTGAACAGAAGTGAAAGTGGGCCACAAACAAAAGATGTACATCTGTAGAGTGTACCTAATGTAGTACGTCCGTATGTACCTTCGTAATGCGCGAATGTGTGAGTGTACTTAAGGGAGGAAAAGCAATCAAAATCCCTCTGCTTTCCAGTTTCGCGGACCATAATAATGTGGAATTCTTCTTGACTTCAGCCATGTCTATATAGTCGTCAGTCCCAGCTCATCTTTTGCGACACGGTTCGAAGTATGAGGCATCCTGTTGGTACTCTGGACTACCTGGAATCATGAGTGATTGGGCAGCGTACCTGTCGCCGATAATGTACGGCCTACAAATCATTACCGAGGTCGCCACGTAAGGACAAGTTCGCAATGCGTCGACAAGTATTGGGCGAATTACAAGGAATCAGCAGCCATGTTCGCGTCCCACGATTCCGACTTCATTCCAGGGCAGTCACTAATATTACCCGAATCAACTTTCTTTAGTGCGCAGAAATGACCCAGAACCTGCTACGGAACCGCGCAAGAATACGAGTAGGAATGCAGATTGCTTTCTAGTCGAGCAATGAGGGGAATTTAACCTACATTGTTGCTTGCGCAGGTCGGGCTGATGGCATTCATCCTACACTACAACGTTGACGTCGCGGAATCCGACGATGGAATGATTCGATCACAGACGTGATAAATACGGCCTAGAGGCCGTATCAGTCGGCCAGGTCGATCACCTGATTCTGACCTGATCCCAGTGGTATGGCGTGAGAGCATCAGGCTTGCCACCGATGCCCTCCACACGCGCTGTTTGTCATACAACTCGGCAGCATCATGGAGTAAAATAGTCTTGCCGCTGCTCACATTAGTCTTCAAAGGTAAGGCAAGCAAAGACCCAGCGATCTGACTTTCGACAATGTCAACAACATTCGACACAGGTATGGAGGCCGATTGTCGGTATACCGGTGGATTCTGGCCATTCTTACTGTTGACCGACCAGTGTCACACTCTGTATTATTTTGAACACAGCGGCTTCAACAATGACTGCATCTGCAAGACTACCTAGCTTTTAGCGCTTTCAGGGCTGTCGCCCACCAAATTGCACAATGAGATTGAAAACCGGCAGACTCGATACCACAGAGCCTCAGCCTGATGCTCAGCCGGGCACCGAGGTAAGCATCAATTTGGGAAGGTTGGAGCATAGTCTTGACGAGGTTTGCCGAGTTTCGTGTCTTCGTAACGACAAATCTCCCAAAGTAAGCAGCAATGACTGATGAAAACTTCAAGCTAATGGCAATGCTCTCCAATAGTGTTGATGGGTTGGTAAGCGACTCCCATTGAATAATAATAGAAACAGGCAGCTTTCGAGCCTTGCAATGCATGGCCTCAGGAGGCGTCTTTTGAAATGGTTCCGGCCAGTGACGCATACAACCCACCTTATTCTCTGTTGTGCAGCCTTGATACAGTGCACGCAAATATCTCACATTATCTTGCTCAGTGATCCATGAGATTGACAGCCTACTCCTACCACGAAAGGTAGCCAGAGAATAAGCTCCCTACCCGCCTTTTAGTCCTATGTATTTGCCCTTCTATAAAAGGCTCTCCACGAAAAAGAGAGCCAAGGATACTGAGAACGTCGGGATAGCTAGGCACGGAGTCGCAAACTACGAATTCTCTCTGCATCCATGATTGGTACCATGGCCCCCATCTGCGATAAACAAGATCCGTCAGGCGCACACGTAAGAGCTACCCTGTAGGGTGCTGATATAATTATTTGGTCTACCTATAGAAGTTCTAACACTCCTTTCTACGTCAATAGATATTTCAGGATTCCATGGAGTGCTCGGCCTATCGAGCCCCGTGCATATGGCAACCTAGTCGCAATGACCCATCTGCTCACTCTGGACCGTGAGCTCATGCAGGATTAAACACCACTTCTTCCGATGAATACTGAGGCACTTTTCCCCAGACTTAGTCCTAAAGGTCTTACAAGAACGAACTGCATTTATTGTGCAATTTTGTGAGATCGGGTGTAGCTGGTGATTTTCAAGGCTCTATGTACAGGACAGATACATTTCGAAGTCGAGGAACTTCCAGACGCATCACCTGAGGTTATCAAGTGACAGTTGATTCAACTACACGTCTGTCAAGATAAGGACTTGTTTATGGATGGTGACTCAAAGCTATGGTCATGCCTGGCTACACCCTCGAAGGTGGGAGGACCATCCATGGTCAGGCAATGTCTAAGCCCACGAGCCTTAAATTCTGTCAATATAGCTTCCCGAGAACGCATTGGTGATAGGAAGGTCTATTATGGCATACTGATAGCCGCTAGAGTGGGCCTATGTTCAAGACGGAAGACGAAGGTTGATAGATAAGTAAGATGCATCGTAGTTGCGAGCTCCTCATTTACTCAAAGCTAGAAGAATTAAAGCAATCTCGAAAATGTGTGTAACTGATAACGATCCGACTTGCTGCTGCTAATGCGGATGCAGCCAACGAGAAACTTCCCTACCATACATTGTTTGATTCACTACAACAACGTACTAAACATAGGTGTGGCGGCGCAGAAGGAACCGGCAGGGCTGCCGCACCGCCACGATGATTTGATGGTTGAGTACTAAGTGGACGCCTTCTCGCCGAGTATCCAGAAACACACTGATCCAGAAGGACAAGGAGGTATAGGTGCTTGGGTCAACCTTGTTACAGACGGTCTGCTTTGCCAGGGCTACAATACAAAGAGGTTACGAGAGATACTTCTAGAGAGAAGATATGTCTTCAAATTTCCTTTCTGTCGCACTTGCTAGTAACAGATGTGAAAGCCCCCGGAGGAAGTAGACGGTGTCTATTGTTTTCGAGTAGTTGTTACTCAAATCAGGCACATAGATACAAATACATACAAGGTACCACGTCTCGAGTTCGGGTTTTCCAATGAGGTAATACTGTTGTCGCAAACTGTGACTTGGGACTTTGCAACCTCCGGTTATTTGCCCGACTTCGCCTTAGCAAACAACCATCTTGACGTTTGCCTATCAATGAAACCAGGTGAGGCGTCCTATGCAGCTGTTATCATGACCGTACTTGTTCAGAATTGCGATTGGAGAGTTTAGCTGGGCTTTCTGACCCATGCTGGTTATAGGTATGACCCATCCTGTCACACATCCCTTCACGAAATAGGTATCAATCGACATATTTGAAGTACACGTGATGGCGTATGAGTATTACGGCTCGCTAGATGGCCAGGGCACCAGGTCCGACAATCCGATGACAGGTTACGCAACGCAGTATAACGACAGCGTTGATCCAGTTGTATGGGATCCCACTCGAGACCGGATGACACAATTGGGCCCGGGCGTTGACTCTTACAACGACGTGTTTCGATACATTGATCCTCAGGAACAACTAAATACTCAGGCTGGCTACATACCTCAGCCTCGGCTTGGTGAGTCACAACTGTCAACACCCGTGCCTAAACTAGGGTGATGGCCCCCCAACCGCGTGGCAGCTTACTAGTTAGAGTGGCCTAGTCGATAACGAGCACAGCTGACGGAATATAAGAACTCGAGGAGCCCCAAGGCCCTGATATTACGCCTCAAGGGGATGATTGGGATTATGTAGTCGAAGTCTGGCCTGGTACCGAAGACGACGACGCAGAAGAGGGTGAGTAAATCTTTCACTGTATTATGTCTTGGCCAATGGCACCCTGCATACTTCGCCCAACCATTCGCAGTCCGAAACGTCTGTTCCCGATGCCATTCCCACTCCTAACCGCTCCCGCCGTCACGTGGCGAAGCCTGTGTGGTGTGGTGTTGTTGTCACGTTGCCAGGCTAATAAGAGGCGGATCCTGTATAAGGCCGCGAGTGGAAGGTTTCTATCTTTGGAGGGCAGCTTTTGTTTTGCCACTAAAGCCAGGTCCGTGTGGTGTGGCTTGGGGGGGGGGGGGGTTTCGCGGGTGGCCTCTGTCCAGGTTACGTAACAGGCTGGACCCACAAATTACCCTGGACAGACCCCCATAAATCCCCACCAATCCTTACCCCGGCTCCTGCGCCCTTGTTGGTTGTGCCTGTTGTTTGTTACTGTTTACAAATCCCATGGCTTGTGTCCTCAATTTTAAGGCCGCTAACTCCTCACTCTCTCATCATAGGTCTTAAGTTACTTGCCGACCATATCTACCAAGTCAACGCAGCCTTCGAGAAGAAGAATCTAGATTACCATCTCGCTGTGCAGAATCCTATCAGCTTAGAGGATTGGGAGTTATTCGGTCTGTGCCGCCGCTACGTGCTGCCCCGTCAATACCGAGACAGCGAGCGCAGTCGTCTTCAGTTCCTTCAGATCTTTAACTGTGATCGGCCCTATAACAAGGCTTTGAAGGGTTACCGATACAAAATGGGTGTCAGCTACGAGTCAAGAAATCCGCTCCCCACTAGCGCTTATTCTCCTCCTGACAACAACCATGATCCGATTCCGAAGATCGCGGCCTTCAATCCCCTGAATCCAAACGGAGACCCCACATTAATTCCATCATCGTCATCTCCTACACCATCGACAAGTAGCCCGGCGCCAACAACTCCTCCTAATCGTGGTTCGTCTCCGCTAACTTTTGAGGCGGCCAGGGCAGGGCCTCAGAGAAGCACCCAGCCCCGCATGAAGCCCATCCCGAAACCTCAGCGGCAAGTTGTGAAGAATCTTGAAGGCAAGTTTGTTTGTACATGGCCTGACTGTACTTCCACTTCCAAAGAGTTTTCCAGGAAATGCGAATGGAGGTAAGTGCTTCTATCTCCATATGGATGACATTCATGCTAATCTCTTCTACAGCAAACACATGGACAAGCATGAGCGGCCTTACAAGTGCCTTGCCGCTGGTTGTGAGAATGTCCCGGGTTTCACCTATTCAGGCGGCCTTCTTCGCCATGAACGCGAGGTGCACCGTAAGCATGGCGGTCCTAAGAATCCATTGTACTGCCCACACAGAGGTTGTAAGCGCCACAAGGATAGCAGTTTTGCACGTCTGGAGAACCTGAACGAACATCTCCGGCGCTGTCATACACCCAACTGCCCCGAATCGGTAATCCAGGGCGAGGAGCCTGACACCCAACACGCCAAGCTTGCCCGCACAACGGCACTCCCCGCGGCTGTGTCACCGGTGCTTGACATGGCCAGTCCCAGAACTGCGAATAAACGAAAAGCCGTGGACGACAAATTGCGTGAGGAGATCAAGCGCCTTCGACTTGAGAATCAGGAACTCAAACGGAAGATTGAAGCTGGATATCTTCAGCAGAGTGCCATGATGGAGCAGATTGACATGTTAGAAAAAGAGAGGTCAACCCTACTCAGGCAACAATCCCCTCTGTGAACCCACTTCGATGCATTGAGCTGTTGGTTGCCAGCTGGCCAGCAACCCTAGTTGAGCTCACATAAAGGTATTCGACTCCGATGCTATGCTATCAACCCCCTCGCCCACCCCTCGTTTTAGTGGATCTTGTTATACATTTACACCGGGATCAAGGTGTATGACTAGATCATCTTACATCACGCAGCTTTTAGCAGCATCTTCTCACGAACGTGTCGGAACGACCCTTCGCCGTACATAACGTTCTCGACCTACCCACCGCCACACAGGGCTGTGGAGTTATCACAATAAGTCATAACGTACATTAATATTGTTTCATTTTCTTTTCACTTTTAGCAGAAACGAACATCTCGGCTCCGGCGTTCTTAGGACTATCTCGATTTCATTGTCCAGGTTAACTACTGGCAGGCAGGCATGCATGAACTCTACGGTACATTTTTGCATCTGAGGCGCTCTAGGTTCACCTCACGGAGTTCATATGGGCGTGAAGCCACGCGCTGGACGATATTTTCTGTCACAGTCTTTGTCGACTGTTTCCTTTTGTTCACCTGAATGTGCGATGCGTTGGGGTTGAGAGGGCGTCTTGCTTGTACTGTAGCATGGTAGGTGATGATACCCCCGGTTAGAATTTCCATGGTTTGTCGGTTGCACCTCTCACTGGTCAGAGTGTCATCATGAAGTACTGTATGTATGAGCAGATAGGCCTATAGGCACCGGTTAGCTAGTAACTGACAGCCATCTGCTGCATGGCCTATGTCTATAAGCTTCATAATACCACACATCTATGCATACCTAGCCCCCACGATCTACTAATCTGACAATGTAGCATGTTTGCATATGCATCTTCCCCATCTTCGTCCAGATCTGCTATGACTACTAGCTCCAGCCGCCCCGGTTAGGCTTGCAGATGACTGTTCGGTTTCCGGTTAAGATGGGTCACATCCGAATATTGAGGTCCTTTTGTCTACTTCTCCAGATATAATCGGCCCGATTTCTGCTCTTGCTCTGTTTAGACAGTCAGTTAGGCATCCAGATTGAAGATAATCGAACAACATATCCCAGATTTGACATGAAAAAAAGAAACGAAGATAACTGCAACGGCAAACCTCGTTCCCTTCATGTCTTGCCCTTATTACCCTGACGGGCCTCACCCCTTTTCCACCTGGTTTCGTGTCGGCATCGCTACTCAGGACAGGCAACAATACGCATAAACGGTACGCGCCTCCCACATATTCTCCAATACCATGAATCATAGCGCGCGGACTGGTCTCCAACTCTCTATTCATGGCTGCCTAATATACGCTACCTATACTACCCAAACCGGGTTCAACGGCCCCGCCAAAGAAGCATAAGCACCAACAGGAACAGCATTAGTGCCGGAATATTTCCCACGAGTCTATTGCGGCACAGCCACCGCCGGGCCGCGTCGTCGCGCCTTCAAACATGTGGAAATATAAAAAGTTGCTGGCATGACGGCGGGTGTAATTACGTGTTTGCTTCGACAAGGCAGCTGCGCCCAATACTACCGTCGCCCCCCCCTGCGGAAACTCTTGCCACGGTGAACGACGCTCGACGAAATGGTGGCCCAATCTATTATTAACCAATGGACTTATCGGCAAAGGTTACACTTCGCCACAGACTTCATGCAGCGCTTTCATAACTGAAGGGGGGGCTTTGGTGGCTTCTGGAAACTGGTTGGAAATGCCTTGTGTCCATCAGGCTGCCGCAAGGAGAAATAGGAGTCGTGGACGGTGGGATGGTAGAAGAGCTAATTACGTGGATGCTGGAGATGGTTGGCATCCTCCTGAGGTAGCACCGAGCCAGCCATTGAGAGCTTGGATGCCTAACGCATCCAAGGTTGAGGCCTAAGATCTAGGTGACCATTAACGGATATAGAAGTGCAATCCGGCACGCGAGACACATGCAAAGTGAATAAGCGACCAGCGGTCATCATCAGATAAAAATCGTCACACATAAGAAGCGAGCCAGTCCTAATATGTCTAGGGGCTTCATAATCAAGGAAGTGCAAAAGCAACCGACACGGAGTCCGAGGGGCCCTTACGTAAACGCCATAGGATTCCGAAACCGAAGATGAAAAAGCCTTATAGCCTTTCTTGTGCCAGCCTCAGTGATGAGACCCTGTATAAATTGAATATCTCACGTTTATAATACACAGGAGAGGTAGGTTTGGGTATTATTACCTCGTCCTCCAACGAGGTTATTCTCTCTCGCAAGTTATTGATAGATTTTAGGTTGTATTCCTGCCCACAGTGACTCCATGAAATGGACTGTCACATGCTGATTGGGCCACCAAAGATGCGATGGCAGCCTGGCGCGATGCGACGTAGGTAGTTTAGCCATAGCCGTCATAGGGATGACACAAGTAAATTTTATACCCACATACACACGCGCACAAACCATACGAATACCCGTGAAGCTGGGTACCGCGTTTCGGCCCACCGTGTTTGCCTGGCCATCTTTGCCCCAACCTGCTGTATAAGTACATTACCGGACACGAATACAAGCGCCGCCACACACTACCACATCTCGGTGTGATGGCCGAGCAAAACGGTAGGCCTATTTCAGCTTCACGTGATATCATATCATACGTGGGCTACCTACACTAGGTTGGTACGAAGTACGTAGGTGCAATGAAACACAGTGATGCTGACGCCATTCACGAGATGGCATCGATTCGACGGGAGGCCTAGGGAAATGCGAAGATTGGGCTAAATATAAATAGAACAATTTCACCAATCAGGTGACGCCATACGTGCCTCCCATTGCCCTGGAGCGCAGATGATAGGTCGCCCGTTGCTGGTGAGCAGCAGGGTCTTCTTCCGATGAAATCATACCCCATAGGTGCATAACACCAGTACCTAGGTAACGTGTCTTTTGCTGCATACCTGACTATCATATGTATGTCTTTTAAGAATATAGGATTCTCACCGAAGGTGACTGCCAGTGGTGTGAACTCGGAAAGCCTCAGGTTTTCAAATTCGTCTTCGTAACTTCGACCTTTACCTAGAGCGCAGCGATCAGCTGACTTGATTCCTCCTCGATGCCCAACGATCGGGTCGGAGGTACGCGTAAAAATCAACGGCGCAGACCTCCTTCGGGTAAGAGTTTGGGCAGAAGAAGCTCCGCTTCGGTGTCTACGTTGCAACGTCAAAAAAAATCATTTGCTCATCACGACAAGGTGGTATGACTACCTATCTCATCATGGATCCGTTTTTCGCTCAGCAAAATCCATGGCTCCGAGCTTGTGCTGCGCATTCGAACCCGCATACTCCTTCCCGTTTTCTTTCCATGTGATCTCACAGTGGATATAGCATGTGCCCAACTCAATCTAAGTAGGAGGACGAGGTGTCCGCGAGGCGGAGCCTGGAGGGCCCTCTTCTTCGAGCATGGCTTTACAGACGCAGAGGTCACTGCCGAGTCTCAAGCAGCATGCACGGGCAGCTGGCGTGATCTAACGGCTTGGAAGTTGGAAGGGATTAACAAGAAACGAAACTGTGAATCTGGGCACGGCATGAAAAGGACAACTATTACCTTCACAAGATTAATATAAGCTTTGCTCTCTAATATAAAGGACGGCAGAAATACAGATAGGATGCGTTTTCTGATCCGAGCGACGACGTGAACTGGGCGTATCAACCCCAATGGACGACGGGGGTCTGATAAGCATCCTGACGTAAGAATTGCTGTTAAGCTTCAGGCAATTCACCGCGAGCGTATAATTGTAGATATATATCATTTCTCAGCTGTAAAAGCGGCCTCACCTAAGACTTTCCGACGGCTGAAGTACTGTCGCTGGTCCATAGCTGGACTTGAACACTTTGATCATTAGACCTGTAGCAGACAGACGACAATGTCGGCTGTTGAATAACCCGTCGAATTTCGACCGTTGGGCACAGATCTGTCACTGGTCGTAATTCATGAGTGGCTCATCGAGAGGTCCACGCTTGGGGTGTAGTATACTCCGGCTCTGCGCTCAGATGAAGGTTCTGATCGCACAATCCACGACAGCACGCGAAGAATAAGCCTGAATCTCTGAATGAATTGTAGTCTCTCTCAGAAGAGGAGTCGAAGACTAGCTACATGAAAGATCTATGTTCATCAAGTGCCTGTCATCTCGAGGGCTGTCCCTCCCCTATGCTACTACACGTGGCCTTTGGCGGTGCTCGATAAGTACCTAAACAATATGGCCAAAGATCACCAGGCTTTCCTTTGCACTACTCTAGTTCTAGTGCTGGAATTCAATTAATTGTGCTCTCCTTCTTAAGTTAATTTGAGTCAGCATGCGACTAAATAAAGACTCAGGAGTCGGATTGGTAATACATAGTACATGCGAAGAATTGTATCATCCGATAACGAATTGTGTTTCCGTCTTGACGTTAGAACGAGACTACTTGTAGAACAACTGTCGGCCTGGCTCTAGAACTCGATAACCGTTCTGACCAAAGTCGAAATTGTTGATCTTTAGTATAGTAGAATGTGGCATGATCATCAACTAAAGGATGACCTGGTCTGCATTGCTTGCAATTGTTTGAGAGCCGCGACTAGTATCGTGAAAGCGCAATTGATGGACGTCGCAACTATATGCTTATATTAACCTGTCATTGGACAAAGAGAACTTTACTTGAAGTTACAGCAGGACAGACAAGGTAAATGCCACTCGTGACTTCGAGACATCGTAACACGATTTGTTCAGTCACTTGAATTTTCAAGTTCAGAGCGTTTAATATATTTAACTCTTAAATTACATCATAGCCACAGTCAACTCATCTTTTAATAGATCATTCAAGTCACTGCTGATCAAGGCATAGAACGTAGATGGTTATATTCATTTTCACATATGATGCTGGAGCACAAGCTAGTCATCTTGAAAGCATGTCATGATCATATGCCTTTCTAAGTTGTAGTCGGTCGTAGTGAATCTTTCGATTGAATAGATTAATTCTTTACGAGTCTCTATCATATACAGCTGTCATTAAGACGAGAAGTTATGATAGATCGTCTGTACCCCTATTGCGTGGGCCTGAGAAGTAACCAGGTCCAAAGGAACACCAGAGGCCCAATCAATCAAGGAGGCCTTGTACCTAACTATCTACCTTTCAACACCGCATAACAGATGTATTCTGGCTCTTGTGTTAGCGAGGAAGGAGACCGAAGACTGTTATACCCGACACCTCACGACTAATTAGTGCTGACCTACCTTACGTGAAAATCCCACTATCATCAGTGTTTGCCCTCTCATTGTTCAGAAGACTGATACATGATACAGAGTTGTTCATCTGTGAATCCTGAGGCCAGCAACTTCAAATTATTAAGTCTTGGGAACTACTTCCGACATATGCTTGACAGCTAATAAATTCCGTCAAACCTCACTATATTCTGTGTCACCGGCCACAACATTGTGGTACATGATGTTGGCCTCGTGGTCTTTCTTCATGAGTTCGTCGTCAAAGCGCATACTCGATGACCATCTAGCTCAAAACTACAAAATGCCACTTTCCTACCCGAGAGAAGTTCTCTTACCCCTTTCTCTGTCCTTTTGAAGTTTGAATAGCAAACATGTACGGTCCAGCCTTCAATTGCATTACGCAATCACCATTGACAAACGGCTTCTATCTAAGGAACGGATACGATGGCAAGTTCATCACACTCCCACCGGCTTTCGAGTGCTCTGGGCCGTCGCAAGAAGGGCGACGACCCCAAGCCGGAGAAGGCCCCTACGGAACCCTCTGGTTCAGAAGCTTCTCGTACATTCGACCTTACTCTATGTTCCAGATATCCAGTACCAGTTCGACCTGGTGTTCCAATGCAACTACTTTTCAAAATCACATGTACTAAAAAACAACAAGCACAAGGGCAGAATAATATACTACCACTCAATACAATGGCGACGGCATGTGTCAATATTGGCTTGGATCCCGCTAGTCCAACAACTCCCGACACGACTAACTGGGGAGTGGAATTTCACTGCTATCATGTCATGAACGAGACTGCGAACCTCAAACCCGGCCGTTATGTTTCTTTGAACATCACACTTCCCGAGTTGCCGGACTTCACTCTTTTCTTCACGGTCACCTGGGTCGTCCGCAGCAAGACTTACAAGGCAGTTGCGCGTATTTCACGTTGGGTTTTGGATCCCCCTAACGTCCATTGCCAGACCGTATATGACTACAGTAAGTGAGCCCGTGATAACCTCCCATGTCATGATCTAACATTCAATGAACAGCTGAGTGGGAGTTGGCGTCATTGATGGAGATTTCGCCAAGTTGGATCATGGGTGGACATCCAGACCTCAAGTGTCATTGGAAGGAGGCGAAGTAGTTTGTTCACCTATTGAGTCGCACCAACGACTAGATAGCTCAGGGGTCAGCTTTCAAAGGAACCTTTCTGGTTCTTGCTATGGTTTTCTTCCACTATCCAATGATTTAAGTTGAGGATAAGAAGCGCCAGGCTTCTTCGAGTCTTTCATCAGATGTCTTGATTGCGCGTAGACCACGCCGGTGGCGACGTGGCTCAGGAGTCGGTTTCTGGAGGGTTCTGGGATCTTTCTGCTTGTTGTTGCGGCTTTCTTTCATTATCTGTTTATCTCGGTCAGGGTATGACGATGAATACTATATAGCGGGTGTTGGGATTGCGTGTATGTCGCGCCAGGCCATATGGCGCAGGAGTCAGTTTTCAAAAGGATGTTTCTCTTGGTTGGGGCGGCTTAAATCTCATCTTCTTCTCAGCTATAAAGGTTACTACAGTAATAGGTATTAATATTCCATAGGTGGCATAAATTAGGTTTCTGAGATCGAGTTCGTGTACTGTTTCTCAAGTAGAATACCGTCCCTCGGTCAACTGGCTCGACTCTTGAATTGTCTCTGTCTGGACTGCTGTAGAAGCTGGCAAGGTCCGGGTAGGTACGGATCCGTAGTGTACCCAAAGTATTTTAGGATAGATACCTACTATTTAGATCGGCAGTCAGCATACCTAGTAGTGTATAGGTAGAATCTAGGTAGGTACTTCATACTTTGTGTAGAAACAGTCACCTTCTGCTTCCACAATTAATATATCGTATAGGAACTCCGAGTAATTTGTAGATTATTATTAGAGTACAATAATAGGTCATCAGATCTCATCTCTTTTGTCGGACGAAATTGTTGTGGGTACCTCGGTACATTCATTAGGTAATCCGCGGCGCTGATTTCCTGAAATCCAACGCCCAATATGATTGGCTCGAACAGCCATACCTGGCTCCATATACTACTATTATAGGTTTAGAGTAGTTATTTGCGCATCTACTTCGTATGTAAAGTATTGTCTGCATCCCGTTCTGGTTAGCCTGGGAAATCCCATTTATCCATTAGGTACGAAGTATCTACGAAGTACGGAATGCTGGCTGTCCGGTTCATGCTGGTTCATGCTGTAGCTCCTCTTGAAGACTTCACGAACCGCTTCCTCTTCAACTATTTTCTTACATTACACACTGACACATTAACTGCTTGCCTTACTTCTTAGGACAGCGCTGCAACAATGAACTCACAATTGAAAGAAGCAGTGGAGCGCTAAACCCGCGTGACAATGAGTGAGTGCGACTGTTAAAAAGGGCCGTGCTACGTGCCAATTTGCAAGGTGTTTTGTCACGATCAATGCATCTTGCCTGAACCAAACACTTCTGACTTGACTACGGGCCCACAATGCCTTCAACGACCTTGAAGATGGCGCCAGCACGCAATTTTAATACCTAGAGTACACGAATGTAGTACCGATACGAATTCCCGCTCTCACGCCTGCTAGGTTGCCCTTCCAGCATGGTTGAAGCTCCTCCTTAGCGAGTGCTGAGAAGCGGAAGCATCAGGCGAAGCCAGGGACGCGAGCCGCGAGCGAGGCGTTCGAGCGTGGTCTATGGACTAGGTACTTTCAACATCTGATCTTGGCCTGGACTCAGTCCTGGCGTCTGCGGACCCGAGATGAATAGTCATCATTGACACCGACTGCGTGAGCGTTGCGGGCTGGCTAGCCTGCTCCCGTTCTTGCGCGCTGCTTTTGAATAGCGGCAAAACGCCCATATATCGCATCCCTTGTACGAGGGATGTACGCCGGGTAATTCCAAACGCAAGATTCGGGAAGTTCCGCGTGAAACATGACCATCCTGCAAGATCCCACACGAGAAAAGATCGATGAAGTACCTACGCCATGGCATACCTAGTTGCTCTCTGCTGGAAATGAAATCACTTATCAAGCGTCTATCTCTGGCTAGGTCGTGAATAGCAGAATTGCTGATGATCTTGACGCGACTGGCTTGGAAGCACACTAGCTGACCGTCAGGGGCATCAAGTTCTGCTGCAAGGCGCGGTAACACCTACAATCATTTCCTTAGTTCCAGCAACCAGCTTGTGGGGATTTAGTGTTATATCAACCCTTTTTTAATGGCCATCATCGCCATATTAATATGCCCATTTTCGTGTGACGTGATACCGGTGACTCAATGCCATTGAGTCAATGGACCTTAGGACTCTCCCACTGTCGACAGGCTGTGTGATCCACACGGCATCCGACTTCGTTAATGAACCAGATATTTTACGCAGCCCCTCGGGATGGGTATTATCAAGGAGATCCGGCGTGTTGGAAACACAGCTTCAGCACAGTGAGAAAGTGATATTTGAGTTGCCCAAGCAGCACACAAACGACGACTGCATGGCAAGAAATTTGTCGGTTGAACCAAGTCGCATAGACAAATTCGGATTTATCTCGGTCGCATCAGTGTTGTGTCATACAAGATTTGGTGTCATGCATGCATGCCATTCAGTTCATAACGCTCTTACATGACGATTTCACTTCATGATGATTGCATTATGGTCTCATTTATAATTTTCTGTATTTTCAGAGGAAGGACGTAAATACGCCGCTCCGGTCAATTTTCATCGCGGGGACCGAAATTATATAATGACGACATGACTCTTTCTCTGTTCCGGTGCATTGTGATGTCTCTTCTCATCTTATCAGCGGTAATGTCTAATCAGCATCAAGAAAATCCGCACTGCACAGATCCCGAGCAACCTCCAGGCCAGTCAAAATTCACAATCAAGGGGTTCTCGAGCTGAAATATATTGTAGAGTGAATTCAGTGACTACTAACTTCAGTGTTTCCAAGATTGTTCTCAGAATGCCTCCAAGTCATTCTTTCGAGAAATGGATCGTGTCCAAAAAAGATCATCCCGGCTCCTCCGCCTTAGAGATCTGCAACGAACCAGATTGGGGCATTACAGGTCATGAACACTACACGGGCTACAAGAATCGTCAAGGTCGCAGGCCGGGTCATACAGAAGGGGACCCTGACGTCGATGTGAGAGAAGCATGGAATAAGCTGCAGAGAACTAAACGGGAGAAAGAGGAGGGTCGTCTCGTTAACTGGAAAGACGCAATTCAGAGCGAGGAGGTGAGCGCCATTATGTAGTTGAGAGTATAGGCCTTATTGACACGTGCGCGTAGGATTTCTCGCTCCGGCACCCTGAGGGTCGTCCTTTTGGCTGGCGCTATGTCCTGGATTACACTGAAGATGGGATCCGACAGAAGCAGAAGTGGCCCATCAATATAAAGAAACGCGAGAAGCGAGAGCAGGATAAACAACAAAAGGTGCGGAAAGATGACGGGAAGAAGAAGGAGGGACAGGAAAATGAGAAACAAAGCGACAAGCAGGTAGATGGGCCAGGTAATGAAGTACGAGATATGACACGAGACGAAAAGCTCCGCGCCAATTATACACCTGCCCAGAGAGCGTTGCTCCGCGCTCTCGAACACGAGAAAGAGTACATGGCCAACCTGCAGACGAATGACGGTACCAATCATTCCAACGTCCAGAATCGTACAACCATCGCCATCGACGAAGCGGATCAGTTCACACCTGATAATTGGATCCCTCGCTCAGATGATTTAATCCGACTGACGGCCAAACACCCACTAAACGCCGAGCCGCCTCTTACTCGTCTATACGAAGCAGGGTTCATCACGCCCAACGAACTCTTTTACGTCAGGAACCACGGTGCGGTCCCTAGATTGCTACGGGAGTATCATCGGCTCAAAGTCACCTACGACGGCAAGCACACGAGCTTCTCCATGGAAGAAATCGAGCGCGATTTTGAAGCCCTCAATATCCCCGTTTCAATCGGGTGCGACAATGGCCGGCGGAAGGAGTTGAACATGGTTAAGCGCAGCAAGGGATTCAACTGGGGCCCGGCCGCGTGCGGTTGTGCGTATTGGAAAGGCCCTCTGTTGCGCGATGTTTTGATGGCTGCCGGTGTGCCCGAACACATTCCAGATGGAAAGAACAGGAGACACTGGGTACATCTTCGCGGAGCCGATAATCCTGGCGCAGCAAACTATGAAACCAGTGTCCCTTTCGAAGTGGTCATGGATGAGACGAACGATGTGATATTAGCTTATGAGATGAACGATGTCCCCTTACCCCCGGACCACGGCTATCCTATCCGTGTTATCATTCCCGGTTATGTGGGTGGTCGGCAAGTGAAATGGTAAGTTTTCTCTATCGGAAATACTTACATTATGCGAATAAGGGTTGGTAACGGGACTCAGGCTTGAGGAAATCTGGATTAGCGACAAGGAGAATGATTCCTACTATCATATATGGGATAACCGAGTCGTCCCCAGCTTCATCACCAATACGGAGAGCGAGCTCGCCATGGCGATGTTTCACCATCCCGACACAGCGCTCTACGAGCAATACCTGAATTCTGTGATTACCGTCCCGCGACAGGGCGAGAAGATCGCGCTTAAAGATGTCAAGCATGGAAAGGAGTATAGAATACAGGGATTCGCCTTCAATGGCCACGGTGATGAGATCAAGAGGATCGAAGTCACGCTAGACGACGGGAAGACGTGGCTGTATTGCATCCGGAGATTTCCAGAAGCGCCAATCAGGCATGGGAGGAAGTTTTGGACGTGGTGTTTTTGGCATGTAGACGTTGACATCGGAGACCTTGTCACATCAAACAGCATCAGAGTAAGGGCTTGGGATGCGAAGTTGATGACGCAGCCAGAAGAGCCGACCTGGAACATCGTGGGTTCTATGAACAATGTTCAATATGCTGTGAAAGCTGAGATACAGAATGATGAGACACCGTACTTCCTATTCCGGCACCCGGTTGAGCCGGGGAATTTTAAAGGGGGTTGGATGAAGGAAAGTGCCGAAAACCAAATCGCAGATGCTTCAAGGAAGAGTGATGCTCCGAACAAGCAATTTACCCGTGCCGAGATCGAGAAACACGACAAAGAAGACGACTGCTGGATCGTCGTTGATAACCGTGTTTACGATGCTACTAGTGTCCTGTGAGCACCCCTCTTCATATTTGAGATGTTGTTAATTCTCTGAATAGATCATGGCATCCCGGTGGAGCAGCGCCCATCATGATGCATGCCGGCGCGGTTCACTACGATACAACAGAAGAATTCTCAAGTTTACATGACGATTACGCATATCAGAAGTTGAATGGTGAAGGTTATCTAGTTCGCGCCCTCTGTCACTAGCTAACTCTGGCTGCAGAATGTGTTCTCGGCGTAGTCACCGACAAGGCCAAGAAACACATTGAAAAAACCAAGCAAGACAAAGAAAAAGACGCTCAATCAAGGCATATTGAGGACCAAGCGTTACAGAAGCATCGCTGGGTTCCGACAACGATGGTCGCGAGAGATTGGATTTCACGTGATACCGCTGTCTACACGTTCAAGCTCGCGGATAAGACGCCGCATCTTGGCCTCGGGACCTGCCAGCATGTTGAATTCGGGTTCCATTTGAAAGATAAGATGTTGATCAGACAGTACACGCCTACAAAGCCTGTATTTCCTCGAAACTCACGCTGTAACGCCAATAGCAATGATGATGAGGGTCTCTTCGATGGCACCGGCACGTTCGAGGTAACAGTTAAGACGTACTATCCAGATGACCAACAGCCAGGTGGCGCGTTGTCCAACATATTGGCCGCAATGCCAATAGGAGAAGAGATAGAGATACGGGGACCAACTGGCGACATAATGTACAAAGGCGATGGCGAATTCAGCATCGTTGGGAAGAATAGGCACTTCAAGAGGGTATCATTAGTCCTGGGGGGCACGGGCTTGACTCCCGGCTTCTCCTTGATGGCACGCGTATGCCAAGATCTCGATGACGAATTGGAGATCCGTGTCATTGACGCCAATAAGACCGAGTACGATATATTGCTGCGAGAGGACCTTGATCGTCTAGAACGCATGAGTCGAGGCAGACTTAAGGTCACACATGTGCTCAGTCATGCGGGAGATGACTGGAAAGGGTTGAGGGGACATGTTACTAAGGAGATGATGCGACAGCATCTTTTTGAGCCTTCTCCTGAGAACTTGGCGCTGCTATGCGGACCGCCGGCGATGATTCAGAAAGCTGTCCTGCCTGCTTTACAGGAATGGGGGTATGACCAAGACAAGAACTTGTTCGGCTTGTAGTCTGGCAGTGACAGAGTCATGTGTAGATATGAAATAGTAAACCAGCGACGGATCAAACACGAACGCGCAGCGGTGAATGAGACGATTTCTGGTGATCAGTCAGCCTCTTTGCAGTACCCTACGTTGAGAAATGGAGTTATCATCCATGGACGAAACAGACACATCACGTGATTATGGCACAATCCCTACTTTCAGGTCCTATTGCCGATAGAGAACTTAGTTAGACTTCAGTATCCGATTGTTTTTTGCCTTGCGCCGTGGCTTTTAAAGTCTCCCGACTGTGCTAGAATAGAGGACATCGAGGTGTTGCACACGACCTTGGAGGAATGCGAGATAGCAAAACTTAGTATCATATGAATCCCAAAGACTACCCAATCAACGCACTTTCATGGAGTATTTCTGTATACCTTCGAGTCTGCAGACATAGGAGAACGATAATGGTTGGCCGCGGAGCTCAGATACAACCTCAACATGGTCTAGGGAGCCTTCAAGTTTAATTGGCTGATTGTCCAACGCCGACGCAGCGAAGCCTGAAGCAGTAGACGGCTCGTTTGTCCTCACCCGTGTACTTCGCGAAGCGATACCAACTGAAGCCCCCAAAGCGCCAAAGAGACAGATAAGTCTTTTTTCCCCATTCGGGGTCACACGGTTAGACAGACATCCTTTGTTACGAACCCGTCCGTCCAACCAACGTTCGACGGCATATAAACGACCAACTCCCATCTCTATACAAACAGCACGAGGGCGTTTTGTAATATCCGCAATCATCTTTCATTTACCCCCACTCACATATTGAAAAAAAAAAAAAAAAGAGGAAAATAAGAAGAAGTGATTGATACATTATGTCTTCAGGGCGGGATCCCAAGCCACTAACCTTCGAAAGAATTATAGCTGGCCCCGCCGGCATATCTCAGTTCGAACCTCTCTTCTTAATACTCCAACTCAAACCACTGACACGAAAGTACGAACCCATCAACGTCGATTTCAACTGGTCGCCAGCCGCGCAGTGTCAAGCCACCAGAGGAGTACAGCAAAGTGACGACAGCGAAAACCGGGTCCTATGTAACCCAAGCACAAGTGCTCATCTATTCTGGGTGAAAGGTGACGACAAGAATGAAGATATGAAGACATTGATCCTCAGCCCAGGGCTCTACTGCGTAGTCGAGACCAGCTTCACGCTCTGGGACAACAACCTTCCTCAACTCGAGTTCCTTCTAGCCTTGACCCCCCCGGGAGCAATAACGAGCTTATTTCATGGCCGCTACGATCTAGAGAACAGGCTCGACTTCACGGGCAGGTCGATCACGAAGAAGTTCGGTGAGGAGTTACCTTGGTAGTTGCGATACGGGAGTGAGCCGAGCTGAGCTGACACGACGCCAGATGACCAGACGGACAGGTCGAGCTTGCAGACGGTTCTAACCAGTGGCGTCGATATCAGTAATGACTCGTCATGGAGGGCGTGTATCATCGCCCTCCTATCTGTTTACCGCCCATTTAAAGATCAGGAAGAGCAGGAAACCGAACACTTAAAGGTAGTGAGGAACGACCTGAGACTAATAAAAGACAAATTGAGTTACCTAGCAAACATGGAGATCGAGCTACTAGAGTTAGAAGAGACGCTGGTGCGGGAACGAATCTGGAGGATCGGGGGTATTGAAGGGAAAGAATGGGGAGGTAAAGTGAATAGTGTTGAAGCGGAGCTGAAGGGCGGCGGGAATTCCGTTAGCATGGACTACCGAATTCACCGTTTGGCGTGGAAGATGGGATTTTGTGTTATCCCTGTTGTCGACCCTTCGGATAAGGCCTGGAATAATGAAACTTGAACTCTAGCTCTACTCCCCATTGTCCCCTCCGGCTCTGCCTACTGATTAACAAAACTATGTCAGAGATGAAGATTGAGGGCCTGCGAGGCCCTGATATATACTCTTGAGCTAGGACATGGTCCTGCTTAGTTTCTAGTCTAGGACTCGCGGCGCAAGTGACTCTTGCTCGCAGTAGGAGATGTCACACCAAAGCTGAACATTAGGTCAACACCTGTAATAGTTCGAAGCGATAAACTTGAATCAATGGACCATGTTCCTCAACCAATCAGAACTTTCGGAAACTGGTCATGAACAACAAGTTACAACTCCGGTAACGTAAGTACCCGAATCCTGATCAGCTTCTTTGTCGAGTCAGATGACGGGCCTCATCCAAGAAATTGTCCCAACTAACCGCCTGTGAGACCAACACTACTGCCAACAGTGTAACCAAAACCGCATCAGCCGCCTCGTTTTGAAGAATCGTAAGAGCAAGCGAAGAGTCATGAAGTAACAGCGGACCTGAGATCAAATCAGGCGTGTAAACATTCATCGCTGAAGACCAGATCTCGTCCTCCTTCGCTCGCAGTCATGCCTGTATCGTACAAATGTCGACCTTTTACTGGGCTGAGCTAGGCAAAGTATGACTTCCTAGTCTCAGATCTCGAAGATCTCACCCGCATCGTACCCACCACCACCCCTCCGTCCATCAACGAGATCCAGCCTCCAACCCTCCCAGTTCTTAAGACCGCGCTTTAACTCCTTGATGCGCTCAAGCCTCCTCTTAGCCTCCTCTTGCTGTGCACGTTTAAATGCCTCTTCGTCAAATTCCATATCATCATCTTCAAGAAATTCGTCGTGTTCCTCGGGGCTAACACCGGCCAGAGCATTGATGCCGCTGGTTAGAAAATCGCCGAGGCCCTTATTACCAGCTTTGCGTGCGACGCTAGGTGATGCAGGTCCATTGTTGCCAAGATCGATGTTCGTAAAATCTTCCTCGGCGCCAGGCTCCATCTCGCGTCGTCGCTGGTGCCAGAGGCCCCTCCGTAGGTCGTAGACTTCGCTCTCCAGCTCCCTAATCTTCTTTTCCATGCGCTGTCTCTCCTCGTTTTCTAGTTCATCCATCCCTTCATCGTCACCACCACCCTCGGCCGCATCCTTCTTTTGTAGGCGCAAGTTCTCTGCCTCAAGACTTTTGATTTTAGACTGCGCCTCTGCCACCTCCTTCTCGGCGCGCTCCTTATCCTTGCGCAGAGCTTGAGAACGACTATCGTTCTCTTTATGCAGATTGCCTAGAGCGACGACTTTCTTGTCTAAAGCCTCAGCCTTCTTCTCCAACTCGGCCTTTTCAGCCGTGGTCCGCTCAACCTTTTCCTCCAGTGAACGCAGCTTAGTTTCTGCGCTACTTCGCGCACTGCCTTCTTTGACAACACGCTCAGTAGTACGTTCTAGGTTGCGCTTGAGATCAGTCAGTTCTCGCTGAGCCTTCATCGCCGCCTGTTCTGACCGGGCAAGCTTTTCTTCTAAGGCTACGATCTGTTCTTTATCTGTCCCGCCTGCCGTGGCTTGCCGCTCGGCCTGGGCGCGAAGACGTGAAATTTCCAATTCCATCGTTTCGATCGTACCCGATTTGGATGCGAGCTGTGCCTGCAGCTCATCCAAAGGGGTGCCCATAGCTATCGAAGGCGAGGATCCATGGCGCTTTGTTGCAGCTGACTGGAGCTGTGTATTTTGCCTCTGAAGAGCAGTAATTTCAGCTTTCTATGTGAATTCATCAGCAATGTACCAAGACACACGAGAGGCGTAGATCCAACCCTACCAACTTCTCGACTTGACTATTCGCAGATCCGTCTCCATCCGCCTCCTGAAGATCGGCAAGCTCTTCCTCTGCTTTCTTATACCGTCTTTCAGCGTCGCTAGCTTCTTTAGCGAGTCGTTTGTTCTCCTTTTCTAGATCCTCGATGCGCGCAACCTGTTTCCTATAGATATCGGCCGCAGTCTCTCCTTCGGGGGTTGTGTTTGGCGACAGAGGGCCTTGGCGAGAGGAATATATGGGTTTTGAAGGCTGCGACGGCGACGCGATGACCTGCGCCGGGGTTGAGGGTTCTTCGGCGGCCTCGTCAACGGCGGCCTCGTCAACGGCGGCCTCGGGATCAGGCTCGTCAGACGCGGCGTTGGCAGCCGCCTCAGGACTTGGTTCTGTCGGGGTATCATCCTTATCCTTTTCCTTCTTTGCAGTTTCGGCCTTTTTGGTTTTCTTCTTCCGTTGCTCAACCTAATCTATGGTGTTAGTTTTCGCATAGATCCGGTAAACAGCTGCGTGATTGGGCCATCATACACGCTTCCTGGCAGCGGCGAGTTTCTCAGCCTTTTCGGCCTCTGTCATGTCCTTGTCCGCCATTTTTATGACGGTTCGAATGACAGTTTACCGGATCTGGTTGTAATTTTGAGGACAGTTCCTAGAGAAGATTGGTCAATTGATCGTGAGGATGCCTTCCACCTTAGAGAGGTACCATCTACTTCACAATGTGTCCATAAGTATTCCGTCTGGCCGCGGATGAAGCGTCCCACATCAGTACGTATCTAGGTAGTATATGTACATAGCGGGGACGCACGGGCCATCTCCCCGCTTAGTGGGGATGCATTACGGACGGGGAACGTCGAACCACCTAAACGGTATGAACGCCAAGACTCTCCATACGGTACCAAATACCGTATTATGTAGCATACAACAGTATACTTACGGAATATACCGTAAGTAGCATCTTGCGGATTGCTCATAAAAAGGAAGTCACGGGTAAACCAGCAAAAACTGCCATTTGAAGAGTATGAATCGTTTTGGCATCTACATCTCCACTCATATCTTCACCTTATCATTGCGCAAATCCATCACCACCATGGCCGGGACAGGAGTCCCGCGGCGCTTTGCACCGTTGAAAGACACCGGTCAACCACGGGGAAATGCGCCAAATTTACAGGGCGTGATATTCGATGTGGACGGAACACTCTGGTGAGATAATTCCATCATATAAAGCACAAGAGAAAGATAAAGCCATCTAAAGTGAAAAGTCCAAGGAGAAATCCAAAGATGACTAGGCACTCTCATCATGGGAGTTCTTTACCTAAGATCTCAACTTGTCATTCCTCAAATTCCGATATAACATTCCCACACCCCTTTCCTAACCCAATAAGATCACACCTAACAAAAATGAAGAAACCAAACTAACGATCGCAATCCAGCCTCCCCCAAAATTACATGTTCGCTCAAATGCGCTCAGTACTAGGAATCCCAAAAACAACCGACATCTTAACACACATAGCCTTACTCCCGACAGAGACAGAGCGGGAGACAGCCATGCAAGCGATCCGCGCCATCGAGCGCGAAGCCATGGAATCGCAGGAGGCCCAGCCAGGCCTGCGCAAACTAATGCAGTACCTGCAAGACCAAGGGATCCGCAAGGGCATCTGCACGCGCAACTTCGACCAGCCGGTCGCGCATCTCCTGCAGAAATTCCTCTCCGGTCACGACTTCGCCCCCATCGTGACGCGGGACTTCAGCCCGCCGAAGCCGGACCCCGCTGGCCTGCTGTTCATTGCGCGGTCATGGGGTCTCGTGCGTCGCGGTACTGTTAACCCTCTTGCGGAGGCGTTGACGGGTCGGATACGGCCTGGCGAGACGGAGCTGGCGAACGGCGTCGAGGAAGAAGAAGTTGGCGACGCATCCACCCTGATCATGGTAGGCGATTCTATCGATGACATGACGGCCGGGAGACACGCGGGCGCCGCGACAGTGTTGCTCATGAACAGTCAGAATGCGCATTTAGCAGAACACCCACATACAGACTTAGTCATCAAAAACCTAGATGAGCTGATCGGGGTATTGGAGAACGGGTTTGTAGGGAGACAGATACCACGGTAGTGAAGGGCTATGGATAATGAAGGAATGAAACAGGGAGGCAGATACGCGAGAGACGACTTATACGGGCATGAGGGACTTCATAATAGCGATTGATATGTGAGCAGAGCAGATACATTGTATCGCTGTAATTTCTCACGAGGCAGAGCAGATAATCATAGACAAGGATCGAGCATTTCAAGCCCGATCGGCGACTCTTGGATAGAGGGCCGCTCATCACGGGAACAAGGTCAGGCGAATGAGGAGCAAGGTGGCAGCAGTCGGTCCAACTATTATTGGCGGAAGAAAACTCCTGCTCATCCGGGAGGTTACCTAATGTTGCAAATGGACTTACTTTTTGTGGTTTCCGCTGGGTCCGTACATCTAAGTAATAATACATGAATCCTCTACATTTCCCTCCCCGAAGGTGGGTTAGGGTTTGGTATCATCTTAACGTTTCGTGCTAATGGTATAAGGACAAGCAAGCAATGGTGTAAAAAAAAAAGGCATTTGTATCTGCAATGGCAAGTATCTTCATTTCAGGTAGAGAGGTCCTGTTTCTTAGATAGCGCCATTCTAGCGATCTAAATCCGCGCATACTCGTCGCATCTGGGCTATGATTATCCATCGGGTATATCGGAGTTCCGTGTCATCAGGGGAACAAGTGGCGCGAACTTACGGCGCCATCTGCCAGCTAGACATTGATGTGCGTAACAAGCGCGATTAACTCTACTTGCGTGGATAACCCATTGCGCCGTAGTTACCATTAGATGGCGGGTATACCGCCTGTCGTCTGTTTTCACTCCGCATCTCATCTGGTGTCTCCTTTCGGGGGGGAGGTGGAGGAAGCGGCCCGCCGCCTGGTGCCGGCCTCACGGGTAATGTGAAGGTCCCCATGCTAGCGCTAGTGGGAAGCGAGGCATCTGAGTGCCCAACCTTGGGTATAGTACCGGATGTTGCTGATCTCTGGCCCAACCCCGGATGCATACCAGATCCGCCTATTCGACCAATACTCCCCACCCCATTCCTCGTGGGCGAACGATTTGATATATGTGGATAGTGGTCTCTGGGCGAAATAATGGCTCCAGCAATAGGAATTTCCCCAAAAGTCGGTGTAGAGGTTGGGTTGCTGTCGACTTGTTGGCTAGGCGAATCACCAGACCTCAAAAGCTCCTGTTGAGCGGGGGACAACTGTGGCGCGAGATGTGATTTGCGGTTATCTTTCTCCATAAGGCCGACAGCCCAAGCCTGAAGATCAACGGGCGTCCGCTTAGCTGCCTGAACAAAAGCGTCGTTATCCTGGGACATAAACGTTAGTTATAAACCAGTGTCATCATTTGTAAAGTAACATACAAAGAGGTCTTGAGGCGTGGGGCGCTCGGCAGGGTCTTTGGAAAGACACTTCTGAATCATGTCCTCTAGAATTGCAGGGAATGCATCACTCTTTGGCAGCTTGGGGGCAGGTTCGTGAACTATCTGTTGTAATAAGTCCAATATACCAGCTGGAGCGCCATCCCCGTCAGACAGTTGTTCACTCGCAGCAAATGGGAACTTTCCGATGGCCAACTCCATTATTGTCAAGCCAAAACTCCAGACGTCCGATTTGACGGTGTACTTCTCTCCTTGGATACGCTCAGGGGCCATATATGTCGAGGTACCAACAAAGGTAACGGCGATCGAGTTGACCAGCTCCCCCGATACTCCAAAATCGCACAGCTTGATGTGGCCTTTGGAGTTGGTAAGGATGTTGGACGGTTTGATGTCACGGTGCATGATGTGCAGCTTCGAGTAGAGATAGGTTAGGCCCCCAAGTGTGGCTTCCGCGATCTTTCCCAGGACATCGACTCTAACAGGCCCAAAAACACGCGATACCCTGTCTAAAGACCTATACTTGCTAGTCAGTCAAGTTACGGTGCATAGACGGCTGGTTTCCACGCACCCAACATCCATATATTCCATGCACATTATGACATCGTTGTACTCGTTGAGAAAAGCACCATAGAAAGTTACGATGTAATCAGACTGGCACCCATGCATAATCTGCAGTTCGCGCACAATTCGTTTCCGCAGTTCTTTGTTCGCCTCGACATGAATTACCTGGACAGGCGTTAGTATGTTTGTTCGTACATACTAAAGAGTCGGAAAGGGGTCCGGGGGGCCTATAACCTTTCGCGCCATCGTAGTTCCTGTAGGTAAATGCTTAACCTTGCTGACGGTTCCGCCATTCCCTGATCCAAGTTCCTTGATAATCTCCAGATCCTCTTGGCGAATATCGAGGTTGAACTCGATACCAATCTCTAGTTGTGCCTCATTTCCAACATCTTCCGCTCTGGAACCACCGGCGCCCCAGCCAAGACCGTTGCCTGAGGAAGCAGAGGTTTTGGGCGCGGCAAGAGCTAGACCTTTAACATTCCTGCGCTTCATAGAGCGCGGAGCAAAGTTGGCCTCGGACATAGCGGGCGGTATTGGGAATGCTCGATAGCGAAAACGGAACGGGGCAGATAGAAGGCGCCGTACGGGAGTAGAGATGTTTATAAGAATACAGACAGGATTCTAGACAAAGACACTATTGCATCTCCTCCAGTGCTCGGAAATTGTCGCAGTAGAGGTGCGTGGCCTGACCCGACCTGACCTTTTTTTTATTAAAGCAGCCCCTCACAGAGCGGGACGACGATGGGGGAGGGGTGTAGCGCAGCGGACGAGTAGTTTCGGAGGGTCTGGTAGCGGTAGCGGCGCTGTTATATTGGACCGGTTGCAGGAAGATCGGACACCCTGGTTTCATCCAAAAAAAGAAGAAGGAAAGGGACTTGGTCGAGGAAGAGGAAGAGGAAGGAGAAACGACTTATGGAGTCTATAATAGTCGGTGTGGACGTAGTGAAAGAGCAGATGGGGAAAAGGAGATCGGTCGCACACAAGGGGGGGGGAGATGGTTGGATGGTTGGATGGTTTGGATGGTGAATGGTGGATGGTGGATGGTGGATGGATGGTTAAAAGGTGAGGTGGGATGGAGTGGGTCCTCCAGTGTGCAGCGGTACTTGTTTATTATAGTATGTACTTTGTTAGGTGTAGGTAACTTCGTAACTTCTCTTGATGCCTGGGTTATTTTCTTTGGGCTGATTCAGGTACCAATGATCGATGGTTGGTGGGTGTTTTTCGTCGGGGTGGAGGAAGACCAGTCCTTTTTGGCTGTGAATATGTATTAATACCAGGGTAGAAAGAAATAAAGAAAGAAAGAAAGAAGAAAAGAAAGAAAGGTAGGTCGGTAGAATAGGACACTCACACATCCACCTACACTAATAATCCGTACATCAGTACGGACTACGTACGTACTGATTACATATTCTACCTATCTGCTTGGATCATCATCATGTAGGTAGTGCCAACGAGGTGTACAACACTACTACTAGGTAATAGGTAGTAAGTAGGGGACCTTCGCCGCATCTACCGATCCGGGCTGTACGGATCCGTACTTACGGAGTATACCTAGCAGTAGTAGGAAGACTACCTAGGTAGGTGGCTAATTCCTTCGGTACCTTAGAGAGGTAGATATGTAACTACATGTACCTACCCAGGTACGTACGTACTTAATAAGTAGGGTATGGAATATGTTTAAGATACCTACGTACTTCCGTCCGTGCCTTAGGTAGATTGATTCTCCTGCCTGTGTGGTTTGGAAGCACGATTCTCAATACCTAGGTATCTTTAGTTGTTTACGAAGTAGATATCTAATTACACTTCCATGTTAGGTATTGGCACGGAACTGGTGAATCTACACTCCCTAAGAAGTACGTAAGTACGTACCTACACTACTACTTAGATCTACTTACCCTATTCAGCCTTTTACAGATGTAGGTAGGTGGTATATGGATCCGTACTTTGTGCTGGCGTATCGTGATTGACCACAGTTCAAGCCAACTAAGGTACGTAGTACTGGTACCGGTGGTTACTACCTCTGATATGTAAGCAAGTCGGCACAGAGATACTACTATGTATTCACATGATGAGTCCCTCAGTTATTGTTAAAAGTCCCCAGGTGTTTGTTGCTCATCCAGCTTTGTTACCCTGAGTTCACTGGAATTGTCTGATAAGTGTCGTCTGCTTATACTATATTGCTTGTGACAATGCCAAAGGTCACGCAGGCTGCTTCAAGAAGCTCCCGCACTACTTACCTAGGTAGGTACTTAATAAGCATTCTGTACGTCCGGACGGTCCGTCGGTACCAGGTAATGCGTGTACGCGCCTAGCACCTCCAGGTACCTTAGGTAGGTACTTTAGTAGGTACCGGTAGCGCCCGTAGCTCCCTATCTCAGGCAGTTGTTGCGGGCCTGTGACTGCTGGTGGATACAAACCCCACAAAACTAAAGAACTAGCCAATAATTCACGTGAATCTTTGACTACCTATTCAGTGTAAGGACGACCCACCGACCACCGCCCATACCCACAAAAGCCACACATTACGGATCCGTACGGATTACCTACGAATGTGATTCATACCTTACCTTAGGTAGGTCCGTACCTAAGGTACCTACCTAGGTACTTAACCACTATCTACATAAGGTACTCTACCTACCTACCTACTTCTTACTTCCTATATCCAATCAGAACTTAACCTCCTATGCGGGAATCGTCTCGTCAGCCTGGATCAGATATACATCGATCAAAGAATTCACCTGACTATTGGAATGCAAATGCTCTTGTATTCCGTATACGTACTATTACATCTCAGTAAGTGGATTTGTACGGATCCGTATCTATACTTAATTACATAAGTACACCCCACATTGATGATGATACCTGTGGCGCAGGCTCTCCTGTGGCGTGCGCCATTGTCAAACCTCTGATTGATCCGCCACAGGTCTCGTCGCGAAGCCTGCCCAGGTCACCGCGACCAACCAAATTTCAAGCCTTCAGCGGTTCTGGACCTAACTTCCATTCGCAACCTCGACTGCAAACTCCGCTCTTCCGATTATTTCCTCTTCAGAATTGATTCTTCGAAACCTCACATACTCATACTAATATCTAAAATCCCAGCATATCGTTGATTACTGCGTTCCTGCTTCACACCAACTTGTTCTCTCCTATCGGTCATCATGAGCAGCTCCATGAGGGACCTGGTCATCGGCGAGGCCGAGCTCGACGATGAGGAGAATGATGATTCATTTGACGAAGAAACCGGTGAAGTTCGCGAAAGTAATCGAAACCGGGAGCAGGACATGAACGATTCGAGCGAGGAAGATGACGATGATGACGATGAGGAGGAAATTCAAAAGGTATCAAAAGCTGTGTTTCGCCAGTCGCAGATACATTACACAAGATTGCTTGTTAACCGCAGAGACTTGACAGGTCCGTGAAGGCTTCATTGTCGACGAAGATGAGGATGACGAGGAGAACGAAGAAAACTCAGATGAAGAGCGCAAACGAAGGAAACGCAAGCGTCGCCAAGAACGCAGGGAAGAAGAAGAACTAGACGAGGAAGATTTGGACCTCATAGGCGAATCTGTTCCGGACTGGGAACGTAAACAACCCTCTCAGGTACGACGCGATCATTTCTCAAAAATAACAGACATACGCTGACCAAAGGGGGAAAGAGTAAATTCAAGCGCCTAAAGCGCGGCCATCGCGACGATGAAACGCGTGATACCGAGCGTCGAGGACTCGACCAGATGTTTTCAGATGAAGACGAAGAAGTTGTCGAAGACCGACCGTATGGCGGGCGATCCAACCGCGCTGCAGCCGACGAGTTTGAAGGCTTCATCGAGGCCGATTATCCCGAAGATGAAGATGAGATCCAACGTCAGATAGAAGACGAGGAGGTAGCCCGCCCTCGAGACAAGGGTGTATCGGGTAGGGTTATCGACCGTACCGGACTCGACAGGGATGCTTTGGACGATATGGATGCGATTTTCGGCAACGGAGCCGAATACGACTGGGCCCTCGAGGTTGAAGAGGATGAGGAGTTGCGCAAGCAGGATGAGCAGACTCTCGAACTGAAAGATGTCTTTGAGCCGTCCCAACTAGTTGAGAAACTCCTTACAGACGAAGACAACGAAATCCGTTTCACTGATGAACCTGAGCGATTCCAACTCGATCGCAAGCCATTCAAACACCTTCAGATCTCTGCCGACCAGTTCAAGGAAGAATCGCATTGGATTGCCAATCTAATGTGGCCAAAGAAGCAGCTTGCTGGTGATTTGCAGGTGCCTTTCCATAAAGCTGTCGGTAAAGTGTTAGAGTATTTCGTGGTAGAAGAGCTCGAAGTTCCCTACGTGTTTCAACATCGAAAGGATTATCTCATTCACGCTCGCAAGACTCGAAATCCCGAACATCGCGAGGATCCAGAAGCTCCAGAGTACATTGTCAATGCCGAGAAGCTACTCACACAAGATGACCTTTGGCGGATTCTCGAGTTAGATATCAAATTTCGATCCCTGATCGAAAAACGGAATGCGCTCGAAAAGACCTATGACAACTTAAAAGCTACCACAGATATTGATGATGCCATGGTTCCGAAGATGGTAGCACAGGCCGTAGATATGGAACAACTCCAAGATCTACAAGACTATATCAACTTCCAGTACTCGTCACAGCTAAAACGCCTCGCCACTAGGAATGGGAACAACAAAGTAACCAAACGGCCTGGTGCGAAATCCTCCGTCTTTGACCGCACAAGAAAATCTAGGGCCTACATGATGGTTAAGGCATATGGCATCACGCCAGATAGGCTTGCTCAGAATGCTCTTCGCGAGGGCAAGAAAGCCATCCCAGATGATGAGCAAAGCTTACCGATTGACTTAGCTGATAGCCTCACTGACAGCAATTTCCCCACGGGCGACCAGGTTCTGTACCACGCCAGACAGATGTATGCAGAGGAGTTGTTTATGAGCCCCAGAATGCGCAAGCATTTCCGGGTACAGTACTATCAGATGGGCGAGGTCAGCTGTCGAAGAACCGACAAAGGCCTCCGCAGAATAGACGAGGGGCATCCGTACTACGAGATTAAATATCTTATCAACCAGACCATTGCTGATTTAGCCCGCCGGCCAGAGTTATTCCTCAAGATGATGAAGGCTGAAGAGGAGGGCTTAGTCGAAGTGACAATTCGGTTGCAAAACGAGCGAGAGTTTCGCAGACAACTACATGCCGAATTTGCGTCAGATAACTACAGTGAACTTGCTGATGCTTGGAATGAAGAGCGGCAAAAGGTTCTTGATGTAGCTTTCCCAAAACTCGAACGAGTCGTGGTAAAAGGGGTCAAAGATTCGCTCCGCACAGCATGCCAAGAGGAAATATTGAAATCTTGTCGCGAGGAATACCTGAAGCGACTTGATCAAGCTCCCTTTAAGCCGAAGGGTATGGTTCTAGGAACAACACCACGGGTACTCGCGTTTTCGAACGGAATGGGCGATTCAATGCGGGACCCTGTGTTTTGGGTGTGGGTCGAAGAAGACGGGCGAGTTGTCGACCAAGGCCAATTTGTAAACCTTGCTCGCGATGAGAGTCAACGAGAAGCTTTTGTGACTCTCGTTGAATTTCGGAAGCCAGATATTATTGGTGTCTCCGGGTTCTCAACCGAAACGCATAGGTTAGTTCGCGACCTAGAAACGCTTGTCCAAGAGAGAAGCCTATCTGGCCCCGAGTACATGGATGCAGAGACAGACGACTACCGCAGCGATCTACTCGAAGTAGTTGTTGTCAACGATGAAGTTGCTCGTCTCTACAAAGATAGCCCACGGGCTCAAGCAGAGCACCCCAATATTGGTTCTGTCACTAGATACTGCATTGCGCTGGCGAAATATCTTCAGAACCCCATGAAGGAGTATGCTGCATTAGGGAAAGATGTGGCTACTTTGGTCTACAATCCATGTCAACACTTACTTCCCCAAGAGAAGCTTTGGAAAGTCCTTGAGACATCCATGGTTGACATGGTAAACCTCTGCGGTGTTGACATCAATCAGGCTGTTGGCGACCCGTATACAGCAAATTTGCTTCCTTACGTTGCTGGCTTGGGTCCTCGAAAAGCTACTAGTGTCATCAAAACAATCAACACAAATGGTGGCATTGTCAACACTCGAGAGGAACTCGTTGGCGACCCAGATAATAAAAAGTTACCTGTTGTTGGACCTCGAGTCTGGAATAACTGCGCAAGCTTCCTATCAATCGATTTCGATTCTACAAATCCGACTTCGGAACCTCTGGACAACACTCGTGTTCATCCCGAAGATTATGAGCTGGGTCGCAAAATGGCTGCCGACGCTCTAGAATTAGATGAAGAGGATGTCAAGGCGGAGACTGATGAAAATGGGCCGGGCGCAATCGTTCGCAAGCTCTTCAGAGAGGATGAACAGGAGAAAGTCAATGAACTAATTTTAGAAGAATACGCCGAACAGCTCGAGAAAAACTTCAACCAAAGAAAACGTGCCACCCTGGAAACGATCAGAGCAGAGTTACAGGTCCCATACGAAGAACTCCGACGGCCCATTGTCACCCTTTCACCAGATCAGATATTTGTCATGTTTACTGGCGAGACGAAAGACTCCCTCGCTGAAGGAATGAACATACCTGTGAATGTACGTGTCGTCAAGGAAGACTTCGCCATTGCTAAACTCGACTGCGGCATTGAGGGCCGGATTGAGGCCCATGATGTTAACCTACGGAACGGGTCGATGCGTGACACAGTACATGTTGGACAAACCGTTCAGGCCAAACTTATTGACCTTAACCGCAAAGATTTTCTGGCAAAGGTCTCGCTCCGCAAGGAAGTGGTATCAAAGCCTTACAAACGACTCATGGACCTCGACCAGCACAGTGGTACGTGGGACAAGAAGCTGGAAAATCAAGATAAAGAAGATTTGATGGAGAAGGATAAAGCCACCGGTCGCACTCAGAGAGTCATAAAACATCCCCTGTTCCGAACCTTCAACTCAACCCAGGCTGAGGAGTATCTCGGGTCCCAGGCGCCGGGCGATGTGGTTATCCGTCCCTCATCAAAAGGACATGATCACCTTACCGTTACCTGGAAGGTTGCGGATGGCGTGTTTCAACACATTGACGTACTCGAGCTAGACAAAGAGACTGAATATACTCTCGGGAGGCAACTACGTATTGGCGGTAAATACCAGTACAGCGATTTGGACGAACTTATTGTGGATCACGTGAAAGCGATGGCTAAGAAAGTCGATGAACTGATGGGCCACGAGAAGTTCAAGAAAGGAAGCCTCAACGATTTAGGTAAGCAAAGCAACTATCTTGTCTATCCGATTATCCCGCCAATAACTAATGCCAATCTATAGAGAGATGGTTAACGTCGTACTCTGACGCCAATCCGAACCGCTCTATCTACATGTTTTGCATCAACCCCAAGCATCCCGGTTACTTCAACCTTTGCTTCAAGGCCAGCCGAAACTATCCCATTGGCATATGGAATGTCAAGGTCGTACCCCATGCATTTGAGATGATGAAGAATCAGTACCCTGATATGCGGGCTCTCTGCAACGGATTTAAGCTGAGGTTCAACAGCGAGCTTCAAAGAATGCAACAGTCTAGGAGATGAGTATGCTAGTTGATGCCTCATGAACTTTTAATTGTGGCACGGTTTGCCCCCAGCTGTGAGATGGCTATTTCTCATCGCTGTTATTAGCTCCGGACGCTTCTCGTTCGTGCTGTGAAATTTGAACATGACAGTCATTGAAAAAAAAAGGGGCCTGCACTTAATGATCTGAGCAAGTCCCGCTAGAGCGCGAGGAACAAATTGGCGTTGCTTAACCCGTGTGGCCGATAATTTAGAAGTCTTTAACAGACATTGAAACATTATCGAACGACCGATTCCCTAATAGAAAAGACAACAAGTATTTCTGCGCTGGTGAAAAGGGTCTACATATTGTTAAAAGAAGCTTTGGAAGTAGAATGCGAACCTCGGCATGCGATGACTTGATTACCTATTCTCCAGTGCGAGTTGCAGAATAACTAATCCACCTAGCCAGTCCATTAAGAACGGGCCCTTTCATACCCTTCGCCACGTCCGCACAGTAGGTACCTATGTCCAGCGCGACGCCTCGGTTTTCATGGGGCATTGTTACGTCCTGTCTTAAACTAGAGTAGGTAGGTAGCAGTGTAGTCAGCTTGAGGATGCCTAGGTAGGTAGTCAGGTGAGCCGCGATCTGCCTACCTATTATAGGTATGATGGTGTAGGTAGGCAGTGTGTGTATCGGTACCTACATAGATTCAGCCATCAGGTCTTCCGATGGAGCCGAAGACAAAAGCGTGCGTGACGCGAGGGGTTTGAGTGGGTAATCATAACGTAGGCACGGACGTAAGTAGTAGTGTAGAGTCGACATGCCACCTACGTAGATACCGGTAGTGTAGGAACCCTCCCGTCGCTATTAGAACGGGCGAGTAGTCTGTAGTAGTACAGTACCTACCCCTGTATTTGCATGTGGGGCATCCACGGGAATTTATATGCAATTTGAAGATTATGCGACTTATAGACAGGACCCACATATTTTTGATTGATGACTAAGCTAGGTTGAGAAAAAATAAATACGGACGTATAAAGACACCTATATAAAATGTAGGTTTTTGAACGATATTATGTAATCAAAGGCTACGTTGTAAGTTGTAATGATAGGTAGGATATATATTGATTATACAAATGAATAGGGTATCTAATGTGATTTGGTCGGCTGGTTAGCCCTTCCCATCATAATACAGTTAGCTGTAACGGCTGGGCACGGGGTTCGAATCCCTGTACGGTCATTGAACATTAGAATCGTTTTTTTTTTCAAAAACGTCTTTATTAAAAGGTACATCATTTTACATACAAGTTGTAAGAGATAGTATGTACCTTGAAATCCCAGTAATTACATACACCTCTATGCAATATGCATTTTGCTGTTTTATGCAAATATTAGCAAAATGCCATACAAAAAATTTCGGTCCCGTACAAACTGTATGCGATTCACCGTTTATGCGATTTCCGGCCATGCAATTACAGGGGTACCTACTGTAGGTAGGTATTTGCGAGTTTGGTTGATGACTACGCAATTTTGAATCCGTCTCATGTCCTGGGTTATTACTTAGATTCCCACACGTCCGTCGCTTGTGTAGGAATATTGTACAGTAGGTAGTGTACTTATAGGTAGGTACACTACCTAAGTAGGTAGGTATTTAGAGGAGAGGGTAAGGCTAGATAAAGCGATCTCTAGAAAACACTAGTACCTGCTACTACTAGCTACTACCTACCTATTCTAATAAAGTTCCGAAGATGTTTGCTAAATTATATTGCGGCCTAGACCCCGGATATGGATGTCGGGTTTAGAGTAGGTACCTAGTTGTCGTGTGATGTACCTAGGTTGGTAGGTAGTCTGACAAGTACGGTGCAGCCGGACAACGTAAGCGTTTCTTGTCTAAGACTTCCCTCTTTGCACGCCGCCATTGGAAGAGAACCTATACTGATGATTTTGAAGTAGATTTTAAGTACGATGGTTGGCGGGGAGCATTTTCTACAGTTAAGGGGTGAGAATTAAAGTCGGCCGGAACTTCAACCAACCAACATGGGGGAGAAGTCGATGAGGGAGGAGGGCCGGCGCCAAGGACTATTGGATTCAAGCACCCCCTTTAGTTACCTGCCTAGTCTAGGAAATACAACCAGCGAGATTCCCGAGAGCGGCTTGGAGGGTTTTTTTTTTAAGGGTCAATACGGACGTAGGTAGGTCATAATTACCTAGGTACATATGTATGAAGTACGAAGTAGGTAGTATTCCGGTGTAAAAGTATCGTATTGCCTACATCAATATAGGTAGAAAAATGTCTACCTAAAAGTTATAAAGTGACTATTATTAGATGTAGGTGCTTCGCATTTCGTGCTACTAATAACTTCACACATATTGAAAAGGGGGAAGACGAGAAGAGAAGTCAGCAACTTATCTAGGTAAGTAGTATAACGAAGTAACCGGTACGGGAAAAGTACATAATTTACACTAACCCTAGATTAATATGCAGCTGTATGGTATAATGCATGTGTAGTGTAGAATGTAAGTGCAGGGCGTAAGCGATGTGTGCACGCTAACTGTAGTATGGATTAGGTAGGTACCTAACCCCAAACTAAGTACCTAACCTAAGTACGTCCGTACCTAGGCCCCTAAACTACACTACCACCTACCTTAGGTACCTTAGCTACCTACCCAGGTACCTAGGTAGGTACCTAGACTCCGCCTCTCCAGGCACCGATTGAAGGTACCTACTGTACACCACACTACAGCCTACCGCTCGTACCTATGGCAGTACCTTACCTTACCTTACCTAGGTACCTAGGTAGGTATCCAAGCCTTCTAGGACCCTCCTCCAACTGCTGCGGGTTTCTCTCCATTTCAACAGCATCCTGTGACGGTTATCTAGGTAGCCTACCAGATTATTCACTCTCTGACCAGGTCACGCCAGTCAACTCCCACCCGCGTTTTCCGAAAGACGTCTCTATTTAATCTTTGTCAAGCCAGATCCTGCTGCCCCGAGGAATAGATATGTGCATGTCATCCCTTGCGTAAAACTGCTCGTTTTGCAGTCGTGATATCGTTCGAAGATGGCTGGAATAGAGCGTCTAGAAATTCATAGCAAGGTGCGGCTGGATTTATACCCATCGCGCCATTGGAAGCTCCCACTCGTTCGTTGCTAACATCATTGCCAATTGCTTCATTTAGTCCTACATTGTGCGATGGGTGAGAGTCGAAGAAGGTCATACGCTGTCTTGGAGTCTTCAGCCAGACAGGAAATCGATGTAATTGACAACTCTCTCTTCTTTCTTTCTTTCTTCCCTCCATTTGTTCTTTTTACTTCGTCTTGATTCCATCTGCAGACCATGCTATATCACATGCTAACGAGGTGTCTTAATTATACTACAGTAACTTCGGTATCGTCAAACATCCTGGTTCTGGTGCAACCAAATTCCATGCCGGTCACGGCGACTTTGATCCCACCTCGCTCGAACAGCTCGATGGCTCCGAAGTGACGAATGGCAAGGCGGGGCGCTTCGCCAAAAGGGATGCCGGCACCGCGCGTGAGCAACTGGCGAGCAAAGGCTTCATCATGGTGAAATGGCATGGGAAATGTGAGGCTGACAAGGTAGCAATGGGTACACACGATGTGACCTCTGGTCTAGGAGGCATGTTTGGCCTGATATTCGACAACACATTCTCTAAGCAAACCTCCAAGACAGCTACTCTGGTTATCCTCACCTACCCGACTGGGGCACCTCCCCAGGGTACTCACAATGCGCCCAACGTGCACAGTCTTCCGGCCGCTACTGTAAGCAAAACGAGTTTGGCAAAACCTAGTCCGACCGCTGCCACTGGCTCTTGCGAAAGCCTCCATAGCCACCCAGCTGGCGAAACCCCCTTGTCGGGCACTGGGCGAACGGACACTACAGTTTGCGCGTTGCCTTATCATACAGGCACTCTGTTAAAGAGGCGAAGAAAGAAGGGGCAGGGCTATGCTCGCCGCTTCTTCTCGTTAGATTACTCAACATGCACACTATCCTACTATCATAATCGCAATAGCTCGGCTCTAAGAGGTGCCATCCCTCTTAGTCTAGCTGCTATTGCTGCCGATGAACGAAGACGCGAGATCAGTATTGATTCGGGTGCTGAAGTCTGGCATATTCGGGCGGCGAACGACAAAGAATTCTCCGAATGGGCGCAGGCTCTTGAAAAGGCCGGCAGACTCGCAAGAGGGGTTGAAGCAGCGCCTAATACCAGCCATGCTGACGTTGAAGGCATAGCCGTACCCTCCATCGAGGATCCACTAGTCCAAAATACCCAGGAAGGTGAAGATCGGGACTGGCAACAGGTTGAGGCCCTTGTTAGTCGCATGGTAGGAACAAGGGATGCGCTCCGCCGCCTAGTCAAAGACATGGCATCCGAGAAGCAGCTCCAGCGCCCTGGAACATCACATCGGTCGCCCGGCACCTCGGATATTTCTGAAGAGTCAGAAGGCTATTCTGCAGTGCCACACGCGGAGAAGCGGTCATTTTGGACGAGGAAACCGAGTACTTCGCATCGTACACCTGTTGCATTGGCACCGAACGGGTCGCCATCGTTAGTGCCGCCGATTCCAGGCTCTGTTGCTCCCCCCAACCCGAACGTGATCAATCCCAAACGCATGTCCGGTACCGGCGGTCAAGCAGAGAAAAGCATGGAGGACCACTGTGCTGCGCTTCTCAACGATTTGGATATCGTGGTATCCGAGTTTGCCAATGTTCTTGCCAACAGCAAAAGACGCCGGTTACCATTGTCCCGAGCCCCTACAGGAAGAAAAAGCATTGAATCATCTTTCTCTGCTGATGAATTCTTCGACGCAGAAGGAGGAGAGCCCATCAATGAGTCAGGTGTCGTGGTTATCGATCGTCATGAAAGCGATGTCGAGTCTCCCGAATCAGTGGCAGATGAAGTTTCTATTGATGATGCCTCGTCGACTTCTTCCATTGAAAGTGACACTGAACTGGCCGGGACAACTGGTGTTGCAGCTCTTTTCCCGTTGAAACCGAAGACGATGCATCCCTTACCTATTGATATAGCTGTTGATCGCCGCAACACCATTCCCCCAGCCACCGTCCTTCCGCCAAGTCTCATTGCATTTGTCCGCAAAAACGTGGGTAAGGATCTTAGTACGATTAGCATGCCTGTCTCGGCGAATGAGCCAACTTCCATGCTACAAAGAGTGGCAGAACAGTTGGAGTATGCACAGCTTCTTGATCAAGCCGCGCACCAGAAGATTCCAAGAGATAGACTGCTCTTCGTCACAGCTTTCGCTATCTCAGCATTTAGTGTCAACCGTGCTAAGGAGCGAGCTATCCGGAAACCGTTTAACCCCCTCCTGGGAGAAACATTTGAACTACTTCACACAGAGAACGACGTGCCTGGCGGCTTCCGCCTACTTGTGGAGAAAGTCACACATCGGCCGGTCCGGCTGGCTATGCAAGCCGACGCAGAAAATTGGTCTCTGGCTCAAAGCCCAGCCCCAGGGCAAAAGTTCTGGGGTAAAAGCGCGGAGATCACCACGGATGGCCGTGTGCGCGTAGCTCTACACTTACCGGATGGCAACGATGAGCTTTATTCCTGGAATATAGGCACCATGTTTTTACGGAACGTGGTTATGGGTGAAAAATACGTCGAGCCGGTCGGCAACATGACGGTGACGAACGAATCGACGGGGGCTAAAGCGAACATTGAGTTTAAAACTAAAGGCATGTTCGGTGGGCGCTGCGAGGATGTCCATGTCGACCTCTACGGAGCAGACGGCGCAGCTACTGGTGTAAGCCTTATAGGCACATGGACGAAATCATTGCAGGTGGTTGAGAGCGGCAAGAGCACAGGACAGGAAATCTGGAAAGTCGGCCAGCTAGTGCCCGACGTGGCGAACACGTACGGCATGACAACTTTTGCGGCCAGATTGAATGAGATCACGGACATAGAAAAGGGTCGCTTGCCACCAACAGACACCCGACTTCGCCCCGACCAGCGCCTTGCTGAGCAAGGAAAGCTGGACGAGGCCGAGACATGGAAGGTCAAGCTTGAGGAAGCGCAGCGCTCGAGACGAAGAATCATGGAAGAAAACGGAGAAGAATACAAACCGAGATGGTTCTACAAGGTCGCCGACGCACCGGATGGCGAGGAGATCTGGAAATTCAAGGGTGGCAAAGATAGCTACTGGGAAGAAAGAGGTCGGGGCGAGTGGAAGGGCGTGGAGAAGATATTCGATGCCCCGGAGTAACTTACCCGTTCTTTTTTTTTTTCTTCTTTTTTTTCCCTTTTTATGCCGCCTCCCTCCCACATTCCCCAGCTTGCATGCTACCTTACGAAGTAGGTACCTACCTATCTTAGGTACGTACAGTAAGTAGTATAGATAACCGTAGATGTAGATGTTTCCGGTTTACCTACCCTAACCGAACTACATACCTGAAAAGATTTTCTCTCTTTCTCTCTCTTTTCTCTTCTCTTTTGCTTTTTGATTTTTACTTTTGCTTGGTGGGATGGGATGGGATGAGTGAGATGCTGTAGAATCCAGGAAAATAGAGTAAATAAAGTAGGCACACATGCCTTCAATCCTACGTTACGTACAGATATATATTCATGTTTCGTCTCGTCTCGTCTTGCGTGAAACAAACCAGCAACATGGACCGCGAAAGAGAGAGGGCGTTTACGTGGAGACCTACCTACCTACCTATTTATAGACTGACTATACGTACCTAGGTAGGTAGTGTAAGTAGCCAGACTACCAGGTAGCCATGGATTAGTGTAGGTAGGTAGTAGATATGCCTACGTATCAAGATCACGCACAACATCCTTATACCTATCTATGTAACAAAACTCTGCAGAGCCCAGATTGGCTCGTTCGAGAACACACCTAGGAAGGTAGTAATCTGTGCCTACCGAGGAGATCCCGACATGATTCCACGGAAGTGGGAGGTTGAATGAGCAGTATACCTACCTACCTACCTACCTACCTACCTATCGGTGGTCCGTAGGGTAAAGCGATATCCTATCGTATCGCGGCGACAAGACCGTCAAGATCGACCGATTTACACTACACTAGATAGGTACGGATATTCCCAGTGGATATAAGTAGGATAGGAAAGGAAGGTAGGTTGAGGTATGGTGGAGAAAGGAGACATCGAGGTAGTAGGTAGGTATACAGCGTATCTTTTCACCTTCGCTCCTGTGCTGGGGATGACATTGATAGTGGGTTGTCTGTATGTTGTGCGGTGAGTTGGATGCATTATTGAAGGTGAGTAGTAGATGGCCGACATCGTTTATACACACGTAAGGGCTGCGCTACCATAAAGCTGGAGGTTTGAGGGCTTTTGCCCTCTCTTTTGTAAAGTAGGTAGGCGGGCAGATGCGAAGTAGTTTATGTATGCACCTTATTTTGTCCGGAATACGAAGTAGAATCTGAGTAAGTAAGTAAAGCAACGGTATGAGATACCCGACTGTCCGTCCAGGGACCTCATTAGGTACGGCATGGGGGTCAAGTCCCCCACCAGCCGGCATGGTAGGTAGGAGATCATCGTCATCCACTCTCTTGCAGCTCTTTTGCACTTTTAAGTAAGTGAAGCGAGTGTGGAATTCCCCCCCTCGTGCTTGTACTTACGTTATAAGTACGGATCCGTAAAAGCCTTTTCCCCTCCCTTCTCCTCTTCCCCGCATTCATCGAGTCGCTGCGCAAGAGTAGCGACATGGCGACCTCGCTCAGACATGTGATGTTTGGTTATCCTTAGGAACCATTTTCTTCGCCGTCCATCCCAGCTCACGATGCGGGGAAGAATGCATCCCCGACTTATCACCCCCCCTCACCGCTACGATCCGGAAGATCGAGACCGAGGATAAAAGATAGTAAGATAAGGTGGACTGCGACGCCCTATCTCGACTTGAGATGTATTTCGTACCTGAGAGATAAATATAGAGATGGGGTCTGCCTGGGGTGGTTGTTTGAGTTTTGCTCTTCCAGGAGAGTTCTCAGGCCTCTGAGAAAACGTTGTGAACCTGTCTCTGCCTGTATTTGGTCAGTCAGTCAATCTTCGTATAGAGACTTAGTGTCCCCTTTGTCGAGATGCGCTGGGCGCAAGGATACACGGCGCTTTTTGCCGCGGTTCTCGCGTTTATCGAGACCTCTGCCTCGACGCCGTCACCGGTGGTCCAATCCCACTATGCTGCTCCTTTCACTTATAATCGGACGTCCTTCTATCTACATGGCTCGCCCTACGTGATCATTGGTGGCCAGATGGATCCCCAGCGTGTCCCAGTTGTGTACTGGCGAGACCGGCTCGCCAAGGCACGAGCCATGGGGTTGAACACCGTCTTTAGCTATGTCTATTGGAACCTCTTGGAGCCGAAACAGGGGGAGTGGAATAATAGACTGGAGGAGACTGGCCAGATTAGCAATGACATTGCGAGCTTCTTCCGTATCGCCCAGGAAGAAGGGCTGAATATCGTTCTTCGCCCTGGTCCCTATATTTGTGGCGAGCGTGAATGGGGTGGTTTCCCAGCATGGCTGTCGCAGATACCTGGGATGGAGGTGCGCTCATCGAACGCGCACTTCATGGACTTCGCAGAGAAGTATCTGGTGCGACTCGCGAAGGACCTTAAGGATTTGCAGGTCACACGCGGCGGCCCCCTGCTCATGATTCAGGTGGAGAATGAGTACGGCTCTTATGGAGAAGATCATGTGTATACTACGGGTCTTCGGGATATCTTGAGGGCAAACTTCGAGGTGCCGCTGTATACTAATGACGGAGGCGTAGACTGGACGTTGGCGGGCGGTGAAGTGGATGGGGTCTTGGCGGAGATTGATGGTGACCCGTCAAGTGGCTTCCGGGCTCGCGAGCAACACATCACGAGGGCAAGCGAGCTGGGACCGCTCATGGATGGCGAATACTACACACTTGCACCCGACAACTGGGGCCCGAACAACCCGCACAACACTACGGTCGGTCGCCCGTCACAAATTACCCAATTCGTGACGGACCTGGACAATGTGCTCGGCGCGAACAATTCCATCTCATTATACATGTTCCACGGCGGCACAAATTTCGCCTTCTCCAACGGGGCCATTTGGAGGAACTTCACGTCGAGCTTCACGACGAGCTACGATTATGGATCTCCGCTTGACGAGAGTGGACGCACGAACGACCTGTACTACACTCTGCGGAATACCATCATGAAATATGTACCGGAGGGAAGCGTGCCTGAGCCCCCCGCGAACATCCCACGGTTGGCAATCCCGGCGTTCAGGCTCGCGCCCTCAGTTGCCTTGTTCGATATCCTCGGGGACGCAACGTGGAGCAAGACACCCTTGACAATGGAGGAGCTGGACCAAGCCTATGGTTTAATACTGTACGAACACACGGCTAAAGCTGCCATGCGCGGCGCAGTGCAGCCTGGAGACCGCGCCAGGGATCGCGTGATAGTGTACGTGAACGGTGTAAAGCAAGGAGTGATTGACAGCACCTACACCAAGCCAGCACAAGTCTCCGTGACGCTTAAGAAAGGCGATAAGCTTCAGCTCCTCGTCGAGAACCTCGGACGTGTTGACTACTGGTCTCGTGAGTCTGGAACGTTTATCGCCCTCTTGGACCCGTACAAGGGCATCAAAGGGGATGTCACGGTTGGCTCGGAGACGATTTCGGACTGGGACATCTACTCGCTACCCCTCGAGGCGCCCCCGGCTTCCAAACCGCACGGCAAAAAGGGACACAATGTAAAGGTTGCGGCCGGATCCCCGCCCGTTTACTACCGGGCTCAATTCGACGCCGGCGCGAGGCATGGGAGCCCCGCGTCGCTGGACACATTCCTGACGGTTCCAAACGGCATCAAGGGTAATGTGTGGGTCAACGGGTTCAACCTTGGGCGCTACTGGGTCGTCGGGCCGCAGCAGTCGCTGTACTTACCAGGAACGGTTTTAAAACCGAGAAAAAACGAGATTGTAATCCTGGAGCTGGAACCGAGTCCCGGCCCGTTTACGGCGTTTGGTGCCGCCGAGAGAGAATGGGGGAACAACCCTGATCCGGATTATGTGGAGTGAGGCACAATGTCAGGGTAATCGGGGTTCTTGGTATATATAAATTTGTAGGTAGCAGAAAACCTACAACACATGAACATTCCTATAGACGAACCAGCCACAACAGAACATGTAGAGTAAATCAAGGGGAGAAAAAAACACAGATGAACTCGGTGCTGTGAGCCAATATATGACGGTACATGAACCCTCTAAGGCATGCTCGTTCGTATGTTTCAAGTACATACACAGCGCAGCGAAGCAAATGCAAGCAATCAAGCATAACTTCACTAAGCAAGCTTGGCAGGGCTGGGCGTCGCAAACTTGAGAAGAACTCGGAGAAGTAAAGGTGGCAGTGCTGCATTTGCGAAATGAAGGATTGTGACCATTTCGTATTTCATGGCGGTTAGCATGTTAATATTGACTGCTGGCCGAGCAGAATGTCAGGTAATATATGTATATAAACATGCAGCGTCGCGGGTTTTTTGTAGGAGAAAATCGAGAAGCCGATATCATGAAGCAATTGTTTCAGTAAGTACTTATTATTATACTTGTCACAGCTTTCGACGGTCGTTTCCGCGCAATCCGCCTTGTGGCGAGCGGTCGTATACATCATAGGGAACGGTCTCGTTTGATTCACTGAGGTACGGATCCGTAGATAAAAGTAGAATCTTTATGATTGGTATCTGATGAATCTTGTTAGGGCGCAGTGGCGTCTGGCGATCCATGCCTAGTCAGCATGTGCCCCCCTTCCTTGAAGAATGCGCATGCCTTACTTAGGTAGGTACTTACGGATCCGTACCTACCTAGGGATTCCGTCCAGAATGTAGGTATGGCATTATGTAAGAAATGTTACATAATCGACGCGTAGGTAATCCGGACCTAGGTACCTACCTACTTACTCCTACCTAGGTACCTGGTAGGTACTGTAATTAACCTCAGCATTCAATCGGCATTCAATTTTGACCCGCAGTCTGATCAGTGCATTAGCACTTGCACCTCATTTTAGGCGCCTGTCTAGTGGACGCTTGTCCCTGAAGTAGCGCGCTCCCCCAGGCGTCTGAAATTGGAATTGATTCGATGAAAAGTGCCAGTACGGGTTAGGTGGTATACTAAATACAGGTAGGTACATAATGTGCTGCAGGTACCTACAGGCTACCGTAGGTACAGTAATAGCGCTGAAAGTCCCACCCGAACCGCTAGTCCCTCGGATCTGGCTGGTGCAGTGCTAGCTGCTTCTCACTAACCCGTTGGGGGAATAGGGCTTGTCTATGCCTGTCTATTCCTGCTCCACTCATTCCCGTCTCCTTTCTTGCTTGCCCTCTCTCTTTCTTCTCTTCCTCCCCCCCCCCCCCAAAGCTTCTGCTGTTGCTATTGCTGCTGCTTGCTGCTTGCTGCTTCTGCTGCTTTACCTACTGGACGCTCCTCGCTGGGGCTGAAGTCGCAGGTTGTTTGTTTGTTTGTTCGTTCGTTCGTTCGTTTATTCTCATTCAATGAATCACTCCCTCTCCAGCCAAATCTTAATTAAACACCAACAACACGTTGTAGCACCGTACCTACATCACCGACCAAAGTCACTCCCTTCAAACCCTCATTTCTCTTCATTTCTTTCTGCCACCACTAATTTTTGTCATTTTGTCGACGATTGTCCGCCACCGCTTTCTTCCCTTATCTAATCCCGTTCTGTGAAGGGGAATCCATCTTTGGCCTCGAATTCGTCAATTCGTCCATTCTGCTGTCTCGCCGGATCCATCCTGTCGACTGCCTAAAGCACCGACACCGACACTCGGGCCCCCGCTCGTTTACAGTACGAACTTTGAGGGAGTCAGTTCCTCCCCCTCCCCCGTAACCTCCCTGTCATCGCAACAGGAACATCCGCATCCGCTTGATCAACGGCCACACACATATACACACACGCACACACACACGCTCTTTTTGTCATTACCATCATTATTCCGAAGGTGGGTTGGTTGCTTCGGCCAAGGAAAGACGGCCATCACCGTTTCTTTGTTCTGAGCCGACGCTCTCCTAAGCCAGCCTGCCAATGTAATCGATTGTTCACGTTCTTTCAACCCTATCCCGTACGCTTCCTTACAACGGCATCGTAAGTGATCACCTCGTGAGAGGGTATTTCCATATACCTACTCTACTTGTAATATATCCAGTCTCGTTTTGCGCGACAAACTCCAACCTACGCCATCATGAGATTATCCAACTTTCGGCCAGCATTATTGCTGCCCGCCCTCGCGGCGTTACTACTACCACCTGGTGCTTCTGCCACCGCCTCCGAAGCCATGCTCTCGTCAACCTCACTAAACTCCTGCCAACCCAACTCAAAATTCTCTGCCAGTCTATTCAACGTCGTATACACACCACACAATAATACCGCCTCTATCAATGTTCTTGCGACTTCTTCGGTTGAAGGTTTCGTCGACTTCGAAATAAATGTTGTTACTTATGGCTACAATCTCATTTCCCAGACCGTTAACCCTTGCGACATTGGTTTATCCGGTCTCTGTCCTATGAACGCCGGTAAAATTCCTCTCAAGTACACTTTTCGTGTCGATCCCATTGCCAAGCAGAGAATTCCAGGCATCGCCTACACCTTCCCTGATTTGGATGCCAAGGTCCGACTCATTTTGACCAACAATGCAACTCACGAGAGCGTCGCCTGTGTTGAAGCTGATTTTTCTAATGGCAAGACTGTGAATTTGCTAGCTGTCAAATGGACAGTTGCCATCATAGCCGGTGTCGTTCTTTGTTCGTCCGCTGTCCTGAATGGTCTTGGTCACTCGAACGCCGCTGCTCACATCGCTTCGGGTGCACTGTCCCTCTTTGGATTCTTCCAGGCTCAGGCGATACTTGGCATGACGAGTGTCCACCTTCCTCCAGTCGTTCAGTCATGGACACAGGACTTTCAATGGTCGATGGGAATCATCAACGTAAAGTTCTTGCAAAACATTTTCACTTGGTACCAGCGAGCTACTGGTGGTACTCCTGCCGTTATCTTCGACTCTCTGACTACGGTCTCGGTTCAAGTTGAAAAGCGTGCTCTATCGGTACTACCGGAGGCAGCGGTCGATCTCTACCGAAGATCAGTTGCTCTTATTCCCCGTGTCGCCGCTCCCTTAATCAAGCGGGGCAATATCATGACGGGCTCAGGAAGCTACATCGTTTATGGTATCCAGCGTGTTGCGTTTAAGGCTAATGTCGAGTCAACAAATCTCTTTTTGACTGGTCTCTTCTTCTACTGCCTACTTGTTGTCATTACTATTGCTGTTGTCTCTGCATTCAAGGGTTATTGCGAGGTTGCCGCTCGGAGGAAGTGGATAAAGGTCGACACGTTCCTCGAGTTCCGCAACGGGTGGCTCACCATTTTGAAGGGAATTTTGTTTAGGTTGACGCTCATTGGCTACCCCCAGATGTCCATACTATGTCTTTGGGAGTTCACACAAGTCGACTCGCCCGCTGAGGCCGTGTTGGCTATCTTCTTCCTGGTGGGTATGACGGTCACTCTTGGATGGGCTGCTATCAAGGTTATGCGCATTGCTCGCCGCTCAGTTGCCATGCACCGCAATCCCGCCTACATTCTATTCTCGGATCCACATGCATTGAACAAATGGGGTTTTCTCTACGTTCAATTCCGGGCCTCGGCTTATTACTTCGTAATTCCTGTCCTTGGTTACACGTTTGCCAAGGCTCTCTTCATCGCATTTGCACAGAACAACGGAACTGTCCAGGCGGTTGGGTTTCTCCTTCTTGAAGCCGGTGCTCTTATCACCGTTAGTGTGCTCCGACCTTGGATGGACAAGAGCACCAATTCATTTAACATTGCCATCTGTGCCGTTAATTTCATCAACGCTATCTTCCTCCTGCTCTTCTCGGATGTGTTCGACCAGCCGCCCCTCGTCAATGGTGCTATTGGGCTTGTTCTCTTTTTCCTCAACGCCATTTTCGCCACTGTTCTACTCATCATGGTGATCGTGTCCACTACGCTGGTCTTCTACCGCAAGAACCCTGATGGTCGGTATCAGTTCATGGCCGATGACAGGACATCCTTCATGAAGTCTCAGTCTCAGCTAACAGGTACTACCGAACTTGACGCTCTTGCTGCGACTGCACGAGGCGACAAGGCCGGAGGATTCTACAAGCCTGGACTAGATCTTGATGACGACAATGCGTCAGTGTCATCTGATTCCGTGAGACGTCAAGTCAACGATATGAATCTGGTGATCCCTGGGGCCGCCAACGCCGCCCCCAACAACAATAACAACCCGCCCCGATCCCCCGTAAACCCGTCAGTACCATTATTCCCGGCCAGCGGGACCCCAGCCAGATCACCTAGCCCATATGGCGCATCTTCGGCAAATGCATTACGGGCCCCGAATAACTCCAACCCTTCAGTTTACAGGGCACAAAACAACGCAAGGTGAGTTGTGACGTGACCAGTACTAGTAGACGAGCAATGGCTAACGAAATTGTAGCCCATGGCAGCGAGGTGCAGGCTATGACCATTAGGAGACGGTCACGCCTCCCGAAGCGAGAGGTTTCTTTTAGCTGGTTTGGAGACCAGCTTTTGTTGATATCGGAGTAATTATGACAGATGGGACAGGATTATTGCTGCCTCGATCTAAATCCACATTGTGGACATATTGTGATGGGATTCTAGCCTTCAATCATACGGCCCAGTAAAGTGGTTTTATTTTCTCCTGTTTCCGCTCCGAGAAGGCAAGGAGTGGTCGCACCCTCGTTCGAGAGGCCGTTGGTCATTTTGCCATTTTGCCATTCTCGTCGAGTCAAAATCATAGTTTTTTCTCTCAATCCCGACGCAAAAGGCGTCCACCAGCATTCAGACACGGCGTCAAGTGAGGACACTACCAAGGGATGTCTGCATTTTTTTTTTCTTTTTTCGGGCTCCTGTTTAAGCTATGTCACCTGGCTTGGAGCCAGCCAAATGGCATACTAAGTGCATCCAGCAGTATAAGGGACAGCTGGGCTGAGAATTCGGGCTGTGACGACTGAGTTGTACTGTTAAGAGAGCTACATTTTAATGAAAAAAAAAAGAATAAATAGCCCAGACAGATGGTACCTAGACTTTCCACAGATGGGGTAGGTAATAGGTATGTAGAAGCAAGCGTGCAGCAGCAGCAGCATCGGCTTAAGTAAGAATCGAGGTGGACCAAGACTGTGACGCAACACAGTGGGGCGTCTGGGGGGGGGGGGTTATATTTGGAGACCTTACGAAGTAACACTTCGTGCATAATGTATCCATCTACATACCAAATTTACAGGCCGAAGAGTGATGGTGAGCCAACCGCCCATTCTGCGTAGCGATCTTGTGTAAAATGCTCGTATGCTGTACTTATCGCGCAGAATCTATTGAATCGAACGAGCTGGACTGAGAGTCTTGCCATCTTTCACCGTTGTCTGGCCTGCCCAGCACAGCCACGGTGCTTCAATGTCGTCGCGCGCTCTGGCCTGAAGCGCTCACGGTTGGCTGTTACGCTTTTTCCAGATAAACCCGCCCGCTGAGCTGAATCCTCAACTGCTCCAGTTGAGCTGTAACGGTAAGCTGGATCTCGCTTTGACAACGAGCCATGGCAACATCAGCCCTCTCCGGCCAGACGGGCATTATACCTGCCCAATTGGGCTTTTTGGCCATCTTCAACCCGTCGCTCGGAGCTACCGACGAGACCCTTGATGACCAAATAGTCTACTATGCCTCTGTCAATTCGCAGTCACAAAAGCGACGCCATCGATCTCGCGGGAAGCCTACGGCCGATATCTCTCAGGATGAACGCAACGAACGGTTAAGGCAGATTGGCCTTGCTCAGGGCATGGTCGAGCTGAGTCGAGGCTTTGCGAACGGCGAGCCTGTAAACTTTATAGAGAGCGAGAAGACTCGGGTGGTGCTACAGGAGGTTGAACCAAGCTGGTGGATATTAGCAGTACGTCGTCATGTGTCCAGATCCAAATCCTAGAAAACGAGATGACTGATCCATCTATTTGCTGGTTTTGCAATGCAGTCTATCGATCTCACTAGAATCCCCCTTCCCCCAAGAATTGGATCACCCACTACCGGAAGGGTGCCTGAGTCTTCGGACGACGTCGAGTATTCCTCGCGGGAGTTGAAGCCAAGCACATTACTCATACGCGATCTGATTCGAGCACACTCGGCATTCCTCTTGCATCATGCGCCGTCTCTGAGCGCACTCTACGCCGAGTCGAAGCGAGCCAGCTTTGTCAAACTGCTGAGCCGATTCTGGGATCTTTTCGTGTCAACTTGGGATGTCATGCTCCACGGCAACCCCGCATGCAATGTTCTCAAGGGTATCAAGATAGCAGCGTGTGGTGAGCTTGGAGTGGGCGTGGGAGAGGAAGAACGCGGCAGTGGCGAAAGAGAAGTCCTTGAGGGCTTTGTTGGTAGAGTCAACGGCCTGACGGATCTGGTTGTCTCTAAGTTCGGGCCCTCCGAGTCTGCATCAGAATCAGAACCAGCTAAAAGCGGGCAGGCAGATGCATCTACAGGGCAATGGCTCGGAACCGGGGAAGAGCCTGGGGCTGAGGACGGCGCGATTTTCCTGGGAGTTGGAGCCTTGTCCAGGAAATCGCTGCTTGACATCACATGTTGGATGGAAAATATATACACATGGGGTCCCAATGCATATGGTGTGAAGGAGAGCCCATCATCTAAACGGCCAGGAAAAAAGAGGCAGAAATCCGCTCAGATTGCCACGGGAAGCTCCAAAAATCACGTTCCGCCTGGTGATACGGTATCCTCGGCTGGCCATGTCTCATCGAATGGCGACGCAACGACGCAAAAGCAGAGCGAATTAGACCCCGCCACCTCAATGCCAGAAGGAGCCGCTGATGAGGGTAGTCTGAACAAGCTCATGAGCTACCTGAAGATGGGTTATGGGACGCATTGGACTCTAGGGGGTTCTGAGGACGGCGGCCAAGCAACCACGCCAGAGCAACAAAGAACGAAAGATGTGTCCCAGGCACAAGATACCATAGTCGAACCCTCCGACTCGAGTGGGCATTTTCTTATTGGGCTGTTGGGGGATATGGAAGAACCGGAGGGTGGTAGAGCTGGAGGTGAAGACAACATTGTAGATGACGAAAACGAAATGTCGAGTAACAACTCTAGAATTCAGGTTCGGACACTCACGGTAGAACTTGAAGACCTGGAACTGGCGGAAGCCCAACAGCTAAAGGACATGGGCAGCCAGAGCAATGACTCAACATCGGCAGGCTCTGACAACGAGGGCCATCTGGTTTCAGAGCCTCAACTTGACAGCCAATACCGCGACAAAGCACGGAAGATGCGTGTGGTGGTTTATATTAACAGGCCATTCATGTTTGCTTTCCTTTTCCAGGATAAGACCGATTCGTTGGCCTCGGATGGGCTCTACCGCTCTCTGCATCTTCAGCTCGCACCGTTACGCAAACCCTTAGCGGTGTCCACGACCTATCGACCTGACAAGCCAGATCTGGGAGATTCACAGGCGTCCCACATATTCGACCTTGTCTGGGACCCCAAGGCCATGACAGTGCATTCTACTATACCCAGCATTCCCACACCGGCTGAATTACTACGCGAGGATGCGCCGCCGGTCTGGTCACGGGCCGAAGCCGTCAGCACCCACAACCAGATTCTCAATATGTACGCCGCCACACTAACGGACTACTCGGAACTGGAGCGTACATGCAAGACAAGCCGAGGCTGGTGGGTCGTCTGGACACGTTTATTAGAGCGCAGCCCCCCACGACGACCAAACTCCGAGGCAGGGAACACGACCATTTCCGAGGACCAGCCACCTGACTCACCAGACAGCGCTGTCGCGGACCGCACGAACACGCCGCCACCAGCACCCACGGTCGGGAAGGAAATCTTCCTCATTCGCCGCGCCGGCGACCATGCCGGGGTTGGCGGGCGCAGCTCGTACGCAGAGAACGACAGCAGCTGGGCCGAGAACGCCAGTCGGCTTGCGCAGGGCATTGGCATCGATACGCATAAATATATCGAGGGACTGCTCAGTATGAGCCGCTGACATCTTAACGTAGTGTACAGAGGAGGAGGGGGAGGGGGGGCATGAACGTCGTGGACTCAGCTGAATCTATCTACAGTACATAACATATCTAGCGTTTTAATCTATGTATAATAACCTAGATAGGTAAGAACTACGAATGAAATAGGAGGCTTGTCATGATATGATCCCGCCCTTGTCCGACCGCCCAAAATCCTAGGCCTTCAAACAACGTCGTCGGGGAGCGTCGGTCCAATTGACGCGTGGGAAGTCAAGTCAAGTCCTTGCTTACTTCTACTTCTACTTCCACTTCCACACACACATATATATATATATATATATATACATCGAACCACCGTGTATCATATACCTACATATTAAACCTCCCCTATGTCAGGCATATATATATTCCGTACTACACTACATATCTAACATACATACTCCGTATCCCAGCCACATATCTATGTACTATGTATGTACGTATGTATAACGCCTCAGCCTGCTCTTCTCAGCTGGACCTGAGGCTCCCACCCTCGTTCCCGTCCTTAATCTCCTATTGTACGTGCGTGTGTGCGTGTGTGCGTGTGTGCTGACATAACCCCCTTCGCATAGGTTTTGCGTATTGCGTTTTGCGTTTTGCTTATTTGCGCATTGCGTAGATAGGTGGTAGGTGGTAGGTGGTAGGTAGGTGGGTATGTGTAGAATAAAATAAAATATACATGAGCTCGAGCTCGAGCTTGGGCTTGAGCTTGAAAACGCAAGGCGGCGATACACACACACACACACGCACACACACATATATACGTATATACATACATATATGCATTGTACATAAATACCTTAGGTACGTTAAATACGTACGTACGTACTCGTGGCGAGCTGAATGCCAAGCCCGTGAGACAAATCCCCTCACTCACTCACTCCCTTGCTCTCACACGTGCGCACGCGGGGGGTTCATTCATTCATTCATTCGTTCATTCATTCTTCATTCTTCATTCTTCATCCGGCTTTCGCATATTATTTTCTTGCTCGTCTTATCATAGGATAGGTTGGTTGGTAGGTATGTAGCTTAGGTAAGTAGGTATGTGAGCTCACGCACGAATGCATCGCGTTTGTACCTGCATACCTTCTACCTTATACCTCATAAGGTACATATATACAACATACATACAACATACATACCTACATACTACATACATACAACATACATACATACGTGCAAAGTAACAGCTAGGTGGGTGGGTAACTTGTATTATCTAAAGCCCAGGATCTGATAAGTATGAGGTAAGGAAGTAAGGAAGCAATCTAGACATAAATCAACCCAACCCAAGTCAAACCGAAACGAAACAAGACACCCCAAGACAGGACAAGACAGGACAAGACAAGACAAGGCAAAACACGTCAGACCATCCTCGTCATCATCGAGTGTACTGTATGTACGTACATACATACCAACCTCAGGTAGTATAGATACCGGCCCACGGCGTAAGCGCCATACCCCCCTTCACACAAAGACACACACACACACACACACACACACACACACACACACACACGAAAAAAAAAGGTCAAAATCCACATCCAAATGTAAATGCAAGATGACACCACAGATCCGTCCCCTTACCTACTCCTCTCACCTACCTACCTACCTACCTACCCACCTGCCTGCCTGCTTACCTAGAGCTCCCTGCGCAGAGACTGAAAGAACATACATACATAGCTCGGTAAATAGACAGATCAGGACATATGACAGTCCCTCAAAGCAGCAGGGAAATACGGAATACCTACCTACCTAAGGTATCTCGCAGCCGTAGGTACCAAGGTAGGTAGGTGTACGTACCTAGATACTCTCTCTACCTCTCAGATTTGACTTCTCACTTCTGCATATACAATCTTTCCCCTCCCTTCGCCCTTACCTTAGCTTACCTAACCATATCACATAAAAAATATACGCCAACAGACGGGGTAATTGAGTAACGCGCTTGTATATAGACGCTCGAAAATTTATTTGAATATACACACAAAGAATCAGAGTTCTACTACTTGTATCTATCCAGCCACGACATACCCGCTCCATATAGACAAGAATCCATGGGAATCGCCCCGCCCACCCCTCCGAAAAGGCTGGCGAGTAACCTATACATCGAGGCTGGGTAACTAGATACACTGACCGAATGTCCCGCTGCGCACGCCGCAAAAACCTTAATACAACGTCGTCGAAGCATAAAGAATCGTTCCCCCACGGAGACCTCGTGGGGGCATGCCAACACAACCCTAGGGGGGGTCCGTGGTTGTTGTGCTTTCTTCTTTTGTTTTGCTTTTGTTTTTTTTTTTGCTTTTTTTTTTTGTTGGTTGAAAGCCACCTAAACCTTTCGCTTCGCTTTCGTTTTCCGTAATCCGAAGCACGTTGACTTATACTCTCTTGTCTTAATTGGTCCGAAGAATTGAATATTATAAAATAAAAAATAGTCAGACAGATTGGCCGACTTGTCGCCATATACCAAGAGAGTCGTTCATTGGGGAAGCTGATTCATCATCAGCTAGACGCGACAAAATTGAGTCAAAATCTAGGCGCCTTTCTTCCCATTTGTATGGGCTGACAAAAGCCGTACTGACCGCGTTGTCTTATATGAACTTCCAGGAAATATGCTCGCGACCTGCTGTCAAGCTGCCAAATAAATCCGTGAAAACAGACTCCGAGACATCGATGGAGCCTGAAAGGCAACCCGGACAGTTGTCATGGACCCTGGCTGTGGTTGTTTGGGTGCCGGAAGTTATACTGATCATCTGATCGCACCAGGGATGGTTAGGCATGCCGAGCCCGAGGCTGGTTCCCTTATTGCGTGACATCCAGTCCACTTCGGAAATAGCGACAAGATTGGTCGTAGTGTCCTTGCCAGTGTCATCGTATCCGCACGCGCCAAGACCCTGGATGTAGTAGGTGATATCGCCCGAATGTATCTCAGTATCCATAGGAGAGGTACCGAAGGCATCCGGGCCCGCATATGTATAGCCGGAGTCAGGACTGGGGTTAGTAGGCGGCGCTACCGGAGCGGGCAATTGAACGCTGGTGGGCGGAGCCACGATAGGCGCAGGCACGGACACGGATACGGATACGATCGGCACGGACGAAGAGGTGGGCGTGGGAGCAGGGGCTGGAGTTGAAGTGGAAATTGAAGTGGAAGTAGGAGTGGGAGTAGAAGTGGAAATTGAAGTGGAAGAGGGGGTTGGAGCAGGAGGGGGTGGTTCCTGGGATGAGGTTGGTACTACGACGGTTGTCGGAGGAGGCACCTGAACAGACGAAGTCACAGCGACAGGTGATGATGTAGGCTCGAGGGTGCTAGATGGTGGTTGAAAGAACTGACCCGGCTCGCCGTCACCTGTCGTGGATGGGTAGAGGGTTTCCGTAGCGCTCTCTTCAACCACGACTGTGACTGTTTCCCAGACAGTCTCCCATTCGGTGACGATGTCAAGACTGCGCTTGCCATGGTGGTGATGGCCGTGGTGGTGGCGATGAGGCTGGGCTATGGACATGCCGGCCAGAACGGCGGCAGCAGTAGCAATAGATACAGATTTCATGATGTCGATGGAGAGATGGCGTTCCTGTACTTTAATGCGAGTGTTTTTGGATGAATGCCAGAGGGGCCAGCCGGAGGGTATCTTTTAAAACAGAATCAGAGAGGACCGAGCTCTGTTGATAAACGGTCCAAAGTATGTTCAATGGGAGAATTGGATTTTGGAGGGGACTCCTGGTGTCGGGGGATATGAAGGAGGGTGAGAGGGCAGTTAGATGTCCAAAGATAAAGGAATGGATACAGTGAGCACTGCTCAGAGTTTTTAAAAAGAATGAAGATGCTCGAGAGTGGGATCAAGTGCAAAAGGTATATGAGGAGGATATAAGAGAGAGGAGGAGGAGGAGGAGGAAGAAGATGAGTGAGAGAATAAGAGAGAGAGAGAGAGATAAGGATGAAAGGAACGCGAACCTCTCTTTTAGTACCAGTACAAATTGAGCTGGTACCAGCAGAGCGAGCAGAGCACAGGCAGGGCACAGGCAGGGCACAGGCAGGGTCTGGGATTAGGTAGTGAGTGGGCACACTACTAACAAATGGAGGTGCTTTCGTAACTTGGGGGACTTCGTAATTCGTAGCGGCCGTCGTACCGACAATACGCTAAGGTACTTCCCAGGTAAGTACCTATACGTAGGTAGGTACCTACCTTAGGTACCTATGTAGGCGACTGGATGGGGCTGGAAGCCTGGAACAAAGAGCACTATAGGGCTGGAGGGCGGCTACCTGGTAGGGGCGGGACAGTACCTGATATAGATATCCAGGTACTTAATATAGGTACCAAGATTACCTAAGGTACCTACATATACCTACCTGAGATGGAGTCACAATACTACATGTACCTACCTAGGTAGGTACAGGTACCACACACACAAGATAACGTACGTACCTTAGGTACCTAGGTAGGTACGGAATACTATTAGTAAGAGGTACGGATCCGTACCTACTTAGGTAAATGTACGAATGAGAGAGGCCAGAACGAAGAGAAGAAAGAAAGAAAGAATGCTCTTTGCTTGCAGGTCATCGGCAAATGGTTGGCAGGATACCATTCGAGGACGAAACAATCTAGTGAATGTGGTGCACCTACAAACTGGTACGGACGGACGTAGTATGTGTTTCCGTGTAATCATGTAAGTAAGGAATCATGTAAGGACGGGCTTTGAAGTCCTGCCAGGTACCCGTAGTACCTACTTCGGATCCGTATGATGTGCAGATTCTCATCTACCTACACCACGAACACGTTTTGTACGGAACACGGAAAACAGATCCAAGGTTCAGCTAGGGTCCTTACGCTACGCTACCTAAGGTATATGTGATGGTTAGAGTGCATCCAGCCAGAGCGGGATAATAAAAAAGGGCTGCCTCCTTCTTTTCCGGATTCTTACTTTATACATACTAGTAGGTACTACTAGTAGTAGGTGCCAGTGACTTCTCCCCCTGCGGAGCACAACTAATGCAAGGCACAAGTCTGCTTGTCAGGATTCCCGGCCAATGAGAAATTCGGATGTCGGTCCCTGAATCGGGTTCAGGTACAGACCCGCAGCTCCGGACCACCTCACCCTACAAGTGGAACGGTTAAGTGACTTACGCATAGGTACATAATCCCGTAGGTACATTACTATAGGTACCTACACTACTACAATCCGTAGCTTAGGTACCTGTACCTTGCGAATGTAGTAATTTAAACCGAACAAACTCAAGTATGTAGGTATACGTACATACATACCTAGTACATCCCTCAACGGGCATTCGCCCCCAAAGGGCTGATTTCGTAGAACCTTTTTTTTTTTTTTTTTTTTTGTTTGTCAGCCCTCTTTTTGTTTCATATGTGAACAAGGAGAAACAATATGTAAGCACTTGCAAAGGGCTGGATGCAACAGACTTTTTTCTTCGTTTCTTTTTCCCTTTTCCGCTCTCTCTCTCTCTCTCTCACATTCTTCTTATTCTCCTTCTTCTCTGCTACGTAATATGTCTGACAAAGCCCACATTAATTATTACTTACAAGTACCTAGGTGGTTTACCGGTTAGTGTACGGAATAAAATACATGCATATGCACATTATATACATCATCCATGCTAGGTACATCTAGTATATTATTCCGTACAGATAATTTACCTACCTAGATGGAAACCGTTGAGGCTGTCTGTTATATTCCGCACCTCTTTATCCAGGTTAATCATGACCTCAAAGTACGGACTACTTGTCTCTCACCCTACTTAAGAATGAGGACTACCTTGTCAGTTACCTAACATATCCATATTGTTAGGTACTGAGTACATACGTAGGTATTTTAAAGTCAGCCAGGCGGTATGTATTACTTATACATGCCTACACTCAAGTAGGTTAGCACGCCTCGTACTGGAGGCATTGTATGTAATTACGTGCCGGGTATCTACTACCTACCTATCGTAGGGGTAAGGACTCAGCCTGTCTCAACCGTCAGAAGTCTCTACGGATCCGTATCTGACGCCCACTTGACAGTTGGCCACGTTGTCATGCCATGTGTACCTACTGTAGGCACGCTACGCACACGGAAACCGGCGTCCTGGCCCTACGTAGTGTAGGTAGGCATACCTACCTGGTCCGTACGTACGTACGTACGGGTTGCACTAAACTAGAATCCCTACGCGCCCCGAATCCCACCGCATATCATCATCAATTTGGATCCAGTTTTATGTAATAACGAACACCATCCCACGTACTTACAACGCAACATCCATACCTACCTACCTACATCACACACATAGGTAAATATTACCCAGTAGTACGTCCGTACTGGTGTACTACTTATGTAGATACACCCGATAGGTAGGTAAGGGAGCATGGGAGTACCTACCTACATGTACCTATGCAGTAGAGACCAAAACAATAAAAAAAGTTAAGCTCCCCCCCTCCTCTCCCTCGTTCCCCACAAGAATACCTAAATATACTACCTAAACCAAAGCAAGCCACGCAAACTGTCGCTATCCGACCGACGGATCTGATCTCTCCTCGCCTCTTTGCGAATCACGATGCATTGCATGGTAGTAAAAAAGATGACATCTCAATACTACCTACAGTACATACCTTACAATAATCTCTCGGCGTGCGACGCCCACCTTCCCTGCATCAATAATTGTATAATCATACATACATACATATACATATACATACATACATAAATGCCTAACAATCAATCTGCATCAATCACTTCTTATCCCCCCGCCCTCCTCAATTCCGCCCACATTCGTACAACATTCCATATCTGTGTACCTAAGGTATAATATTGGGTCCACCACAGAATCGTGGGAAGCAAGAAGCATCTTAAGCGATGCCGATCAAGCACCTCTCCCCTCCTCTCCCCTCCCCTCCCCCATCCCCTTCTTCCTCCCAGTGGAAGAAAAGCCGTTCGCGAGAAAACCCTGCAAAGACGAAACGTGCGGCGCTCTGCCTTGTCTCACGTCAACCGGGGGGTTTTTATCGAGATTCGAGATTCGAGAGGTCTACGGACGTAGGGTATGTACTAGTCCGTAAGTGTGTACGCATACCTACTGCGTTTATGTAGGTACTGCGGACGTATTGTATTGTATTGTATCTAACTACTACTACGCTACACATCAGGCCAGCATACCGACAAGCCGGTGTGCGCTGCATGCCCACGTCTACAATACATACTACCGTATCTATACTGATGTAGATACGCCACATCATGGATTCTATCCAGCCAGCCAGCCAGCCAGCCAGCCAGCCAAAAAAAAAATTTCTCCCCCATCCCGCCGACCTTCAGGTATTCCGTAGTATAGGTAGTGTTTCTAGACCCTTTCGCAAGAAACGCCAAACGCGAAACTCGGTACGCCGTCCATGAACCCGCCTTCTAATGTACCGCCCGGGCCAATCATCATGTCCTTTAGTAAGCAAACCCTTGCTTCCGACGAGCATACGGATCAATCACCTTAGGAACAACCATACCTACTCACCTGGGCCTTTCTTTTCTCTCCCTTGGCATTTCTTCTATGTAATGTAGTGTACGTAGGTAGGTATCTATCTCTCTATCTTTGTATTTATCTAGGCAGGTAGTAAGTAGGAGGTACTCATGACTCATAGTAAATTCACGTAGGTAGCCTGACGTCACAAAACTCATGTCTTCAAAAAACCGGCCGTCCAACCCCAACCCCAACCCCCCGGGAGGCGCGCAAACTCAAACAAAACCCTAACTCAGTCCGCATCCTCCCGTCCGCGCGCAGTCCTAGAAGTAATAGCAAACATGAACAAGCCCTGACGGCTCCAGACGCGGCGCTCGTCGTCCTCGACCTCCACAACGCTGAAGCGTTTGCGCGCCTGCTTCAGGAACTGCATGTCGGCGCGCCGGCGCTTCTTGAAGCAGAAGTACACGACGGCCTCGGGCCGCAGGCCCAGCAGATCCGTCAGCGTCGTCTGCAGGAGCGGGAATGCCGGCTCGAAGTATACGCAGTCTGCCGCCAGGATCACGTCCGGCGGGTTCGCCACGACTTTCTCGGGTAGCGGCTCACCCCTGCTCCCCGTCTCATGTCTTATTAGCGCAAATACTACGAGTAGTAATAAATAATAAGGGGCCGAGGTTCAGGTAAGGTAGTGTAAGTGTAGATCTAGCGATTTGACGAATTCTGCGTCGAAGGGGAGAACCAGAATATTATGATTCGATTCGAATTTCCCCCGCCTGTGTAAGGAAGGGGGGGGGAGGGAGGAAAGTAAAGAAAAGGCAAGGCAAGGAACTTGCAGGGCGGAAAAGATGAAACGCTGCGGACTTGTCACTCACCAGTTCAGCAACAGCGCCTCGACTTTCCCCCCGAGCCCGTTCAGGGCAATGTTATGCTGCATGAGGGAGAACATCTCCATCTGATCGGTGATATACAACGGGGCGCCGGCATCTCCCAGATCGCAGCCGCGCGCGACGGCGAGGCCTACAAGTCCACCCCCTGCACCGAGTTCCAATCTGTGTGGCACGGGAAAAAAAATTTCTCATTAGCAAAGAATATTCGCGCCGCCGCTGTTGTTTGGGTTGGGGCAAGGTGATATGTAGGTTATATGCATGCATTAGGTAGGGTAGGGTAGGTATGTGACATGTATGGCACCCGATATAATCCGATCTCGGATTCGGTGTATTTTGGTAGGTAAACCGATCAAATCAAAGTGAAAAAATAAAATAAAAAATAAAAATAAAATAAAATAAATTCAAAGGGCCATGCATAACTATTCCGGTGGCCGCCATCAAACGGGCCGGGGTTGGAGAAAAGGGAAGGAGACGGTATACATACAGATTCTGTATGTAGTTTCCTCCGCACGAGAATTGGAAAGGGGTAGCAAAAACGAAAACCGAAAGGAAAAAAAAAAAAAAAAAAAGGAAAGAGACGGAAAGATTCGTAACACGTACATCCTCTTACCCGCGAGACCCGCCGCGTGATACCGCAGCATATATCTCGCCAGCGTCATGCCGGCAGGCCAGAGCTGGCCCCCACACCCATTCGTCAGATCCTCGTGAAGGCGCAGCGGGCTGGCAGCCGGAAGCAGACCACCAAAGTCCGTCTCTGTGGTTCCGGCTGCCTTGTACGCCGGTAGCGGGGCGAGGTTCTGGGCTAGTGCCAGGGGGGAGAAGTCGCCTTCGGTATCTGACGAGTCTGGCGACGATGGTGCTATTACCGGGACTGTCATTGCAGTGATGGCTGGTTCTTTGACCTCTTTCATGATTTTTTTTTGATTTTTTTTTGATTTTTTTTTTGTTCTGGCGTTGGCGTGTTTGGGGGGGGGAGGTTTATGGTGTGAGATGATGCGGGATGGTTCTCGTCATAGGTACATAAAAGACGACTCGGTTAAGTGAATGACGGATCCTCCATCCAGTCTCGAGTGAAGAAAAAAAATAAAAATAAAAACGATAGTTTAATAAGTACTAGTAAATCTGTATAATGCACACACACACACACACACACACACACTACGTTTTTCCTTCTCCCCTCTCCCAGATATCGCTATCGTCGTGGCGCGCGCGTTGGATAATTAGTTGGAAGTTGAGGGAAGTCGAGTATGTACGGACGTATGTAGGTAAAGGTACTTTTTGATTAGTGAAAAAAGATGCTCACATTTTCTTCCGTTCCCGATTATAATTCCAAAAAAAAAAAAAAAGAAGCCGGGTCCAGCCCACTCTAACAACTTCATATTCCTTGTTTCGTTGAAGTTCTAGAACCCGTTCGTCCCTGATTTTTTTATTTTTATTTCCTTTAACGCGACCCCATTTTCCCTTCTGTATAAGTAAGTACTTAGTAGGTACGGATCCGTACGGAATACCTACGTAGGTACTTAGGTACTTGCTTACTTTGCTTATGTACCTTATCTAAGCCTAACTTTAAAAGCTTATCACGGAAAGATGGGCGAATCCATCGCGTCAGCGGCTGTTGAACCCCTCCTGCTCCATCACGGCCTCCGGTATAGGTACAAATACAAAATGTCGATACATACAGACATACGAATACCTCCTGCCTCGTTGTTCAAACGGGTCATCTCATTGGCCGACTTACCTACCACCCTACCTACGACCTAACCTACTTACAGACGGGAACGGGAACGGGAAAATGCACAGATCTATAGGTAGTAGTAGTAGTAGTTATATCTACCTAGGTTATCCCTCATACCTTGCCTACCTACTACGACAGCTACTAGGTATACATACCCTAGTATTCATGCACGTAATATACCAACAACAAATTCAACGACCGACTATGTAGATAACCCCCCCAAAAAACCCGAGCATGCAATTCTCTTCCGGTACGGTACGGAACGCAACTCCATGCGGGGGGGAAGGGAGATAGACGCAACCCCTCCGACATGCGGGAAGCCTCGCTCCCTTCCTACCTAACTATATGCACGGAATACCTACTTGCCTGTAGCGTACATCAAGCTACCTTAGGAGGTATGTAGTAGGTCACCAGTCATGTACATTATCAGGTATCTACGTTTCGATCGACTCATACGGCTAAATCCCTCCATACGTGTATTGCCGGATGGATTCCGATAGGCTGGCTAGCTGTTCGACTTCCTATTATCTTCGCGTCGTCAATTACCGACCGAATTCCGCCAGACTAGGTAGATTAGGGTCGGTAGTACGGACGTAGGTAATGTAGAGATGGAGATAGAGAGACAGAGACAGAGATAGAGATGGAGATAGAAAACACAGAACTTGGCGCCTCGGGCTGATGATGTTTGGCAGCTGGGAAATTATTCTCCCCTCATTAGCTATCCGACCCTCAAAATGTTTCAAGACAACCGGCCCCTCCCATGTGATTTGGGGGGACTATTGAAAATCACTTGTCAAAAGCGACGTTTCCAATCGAATAATTGTTGATTTATGACGTGTGGTATATACTACCTACGTACCTAGTCAGAACATTGAACTGGGCATGTTAATGCCCTGAACCGACTGTGTCACGAACTACACACCAAGGTAGGCAGGTGTCTCTATTATCATAAATGATAACATTACCGGTTCACCCGATCGCCTGGCTCCCCTAAGTGGTTAACGAGGACAGATATCATGTCAGTCTGCTCGCTCTATCTTGGCACCATGGATGGATAAGAAAACCCTCCAAGCACCTTGTTTCTACTGATACTTCAACACTGAGGCTCTTCCGCCACGTAGTGTAGATAAGCACCCAGCAACTTGATACCCTCAATGTAATTACGCTTGTCAAGCTTTTCATTGACTGAGTGAGCGCCATCCGTCGAACTGCCCATTGGCAGTAGTAAAACATTCTTACCAGTAGCTTTCTCGAAAGTCAGGGTAACAGGTATGCTTCACTCGTATTTAGTAAAATGTCCATCTTCGCACGAAGAATAGGCAGAAAAGGACTTACCTTCCACCCTCACGCGTGAAGTCAGGCGTGACGCCCCATACACGCTCCGTGGCCTTGCTGGCGGCGCGGAAGTTCCAATGGTTCGGGCTCGACACCCACCAGTTACCCGTATGCTCGGCATACACTTTGAGAGAATTCTTGGACTTGAGTGTTGCAAAGACGCTCTTGACATAATTGTACACGGCCTCGTTGGTCCGCTCGATATCCATGTCGGGAACTGTGCGGATAGAGAACTTGCCGATGACCTTGGCGGGGATGACGGTCTTGGCTCCGGGGCCCGAGAAGGCGCCTTGGATACCGTGAATACTTAGTGACGGCATCCGCCAGCGTGCCATCAGGGTAGACTTCTTTTCGTCGTATATCGTCGTCTGCGAGCCGATTGATTCGTATATGGTGTCCATTGTGAACTCGATTCCGTCATACAGCGCCTCCTCCTCGGGTGTCACTGGAGCTACCTGCTCAGAGATACCAGGAATCTGGATCTTACCGTTTGTGTCGACGAGGGTAGCTAGTATGCGCACCAGGTCGGTCATGGGCTCCTGGACGGTGCCGCCAAAGACACCACTGTGCAGGTCGGCGCTAGGACCGGACACCTCGATGTCATAGTAGTTGCAGCCACGAAGACCATATGTTAGGCAGGGCTTCTCAGTGCCCAACCAGTAGTTATCACTGATGCAGACGGCGTCGGCGTCGGCAAAATAGCCCTTGCCTTCCTTCTCGATCAACTCATCTAGACCCTCAGAGCCGTACTCTTCCATACCTTCAAAGCACATGAGCAGGTTCACGGGGAAATCAACGCCAGCTTTCTGGTGGGCCTCGATAGCGTTGAGCCAACCAAGGACGGGACCCTTGTCGTCAGTGCTTCCACGGCCAAACATGCGACCATCCTCGCCCACATTTAAAGTAAAGGGCTCAGTGGACCAGCCGTCACTCTTCTGAGCGGGCTGCACGTCGTAATGGCCATATACCAGAATTGTGCGCTTATTCTTGTCACTTCCGTAGCGGGCGAGCACGACGGGAGGGAGATCTAAATCGGGCTGATCGGGCTGTTTGCCGAGAGGCCGCAGCTCGACGCTGGCACCCAGCTTCTTCAGCTCGGCGGACAGAAATTCGCCCATGCGGACGACATCGGGGCGACGGGCAGGTTCAGAGGAGACCGAAGGAATCGCAACGGCCTGGGCGAGTCGGGCAATGAAGTGATCTGACAACTTATCGACCTCGGCAAAATAGCCATCGAGTTGAGGCGCCATCTTGCGGGCTTGATGGGTTTGAATGGCAGGTGTTAAATAAGTCCTTCTGGTCAGAAATGCACAAGGAATTGATCTCGAGAACGGGCGGCAAAGTGATGTGCGGATAGACGGAGAGAAAAAGGAAGAATAAATAGTTCGAGGGGAAATGCCCTTCACGTAGAATGTTGCAAGATGAGGGGGTCGCATCAGTATCGTGCGGGGCATTTTTCAAGATCTATCTGTATCTCCTGTCTGGAGACTACGTACGGACGTAGTACCTACGGATTACGGACCGTAGGTACTTTACCTACGTACAACTCTGCCACTGGCTCCACTGTACCTACCTACTTACGTACACTTGATGAACTGGCCGAGGCATTGACAGCTGAAAGATGAATGAAGAAGGCACTATTCCTGCAAGAGTGGAGGTAAACTACCTATGCTAGCTAGCCTATATATGCATTTCTAAGGGCTCCTCTCGGAGAGGGAAGGACCACGCCCAATACAACTCATTCTACCCACTCTTTTGGAACGACTCTTTCTGGTGCCCCCAGTGACGGCGCTGGAGAAGCCCATGGAAACCGTGGACAGTCAAGCCAACCAGATGCGACGACAGGAGGAGAGACTAGAAGCCCTGACCGATCGGGTGCGGACCCTGGAACGGCGACTGCAGATCAATGATGGTCGGGAAAGTGCGGGCGCGGACCTGGAGCGACACACGTGTGACGAGACCCGGGTAGGCCAAGTCGAGACGGGAACTGCTGAGGACAAAGTCGTGGTAGACACTGGAACGGGAATTGTTGATGAGGAGGCTCCGATGGGAGCTGCGACCTTCTTGCCCATGCCGTGGTCGTGAGAGTGCCAGTGCTGGTACTGAGACGAGCGGGGCGCTCGACTTCTTGTTCGCCCGGGAGTTGATGAACTGGCCGAGGCACTGATACTACCTACGTATAGCTGGTGGACAGCTGAAGGATGAATGAAGAAGGCACTATTCCTGCAAGAGTGGAGGTAATTACCTATGCTAGCTAGGTAGCCTATAGATGCATTTCTAAGGACTCCTCCGGAGAGGGGAGGACCACGCCTGTTGTATCCACTTATCTAAAGACCCATTTATCACGTGCTCTCCCATCAGATACCCTATCCTGCCCATCCATGTACGTCCGTAATCCGTACTCAGTAGAGAGTTAGAAAGAACAACAAATAAACAAACCAAAATTTTAGCAAGCTAATGCACTCCGCTCGACCAATAAAGCCCAATACAACTCATTCTAGGTACCCCTCTTTTGGAACGACTCTTTCTACACACTTACGTACGTACTTGTCTTGCTCAGATGGGCAATATAAAGCCCCTAGGCAGCAGCAGTTGGGCATTCGAATCGCTTGCCTCTAATTGGTCCGATCACGTGCATCGGTCCTAATCTTGGATCCACACAGTCAGGACTCGATATAAGACTAGGTAGGAAATATAACCTGATATAAGAATAAAAATCAGTTGCGAAATAGGAATATGGATCCCGTTAGGTCACAGTAACATTTGCGTACACGTACATAGTACCTCAACTCCGATCACACATTACCTACGAGATTCCATGTGATTTCATGACTGCCTAACATATACCTAATGCCGTGCTTTTAGTATACCTACCTAACTATGCACCTAGTCCTGAGTCCTGACTGTACCTAGCGGTGCGGGTAGGCACGAAGATCTCATAGGTGCCTACGGACGTACACTAGTTCCGGCCCCGCGTTAGATTACATAACCATGACATCATCAGCTGCAATACCCTGCACAGTTGGATGCATCTGCGAGCAGCTGTATCTTAGGTAGGTCATACGGACTATACGAGTGGCGGTGTCTTCTGGCTATCCAGGCTCTGTTTTCACGATCCGGACCGCCAGATCTAAATGAGCAGCTGTTAATAAGTATCTGCAGCTGGGAGTGCTTCGATGGGCGCAGCGCCTCGATGTCTCACATGTTGCTGATGACATTGTGCCCATCGGAGCACTTCCTGAGGTACTGCGAGTCAGTGCAACAGCACGGGTGATATAGATAGTTATTTGTATATATTATAAAAAAAAGACAGGCCATCACTAGGGTGCCGTCGAAGTTGGTGATGCCTTTTGGAGTTTTGGGGTGGAGGAAGTGGGAAAAGTGGAAGAAAATTAGTACACTATTTCGTACGGACCGTAAGTACATTGGCTATGCCGCCTTCAGATGTTGCATATTTTAGAGAAAGTGCATATATTTGGCTGCGCCGAATCACAAGCGGTACCTCCTGCCTGAAAGCCTAAATTAATAAGCCTACACCTCCGCCGGCCCCAAGTTTGTTAGTACGCTACAAAAAGCAGGGGTTGGCACTTGAACCCGTGGGCAGTTGCTGGCTGAGATGTCAAGAGAATGTTAGTGTACCAAATTTTGTAAAAGGGCTTGAAGCATCTGTCCTGGGCCTCTGGTCCGAGCACCTGTTTTGGTAGCATACTAACAATCTTGGGGCCGGCGGAGGTGTACATCACCTCCCAACTCTTCAGCCGGACCAATCAAGACACTTTTCTCCATCTACCTTGGCTTATTTCTGCAATGCTGTCTTTAGAACTCCTTGAGTTGATGCTGCGCGAACCTTCAGTCTTACTCTGACTTGCCGTGACTTTGCTAGTACGGGCGGACCGTGTGGTAGCAGCATCAATACTTGTGATAGCCTGCGTGGTTGTTCTACTTCATCTATGTCTCAACTACGACAGGCTCGCTCAACCGAACCTGGAGAGACTTCAAGACCGGGTCTTGATGTTCTGTATCCAGGCCCAACCGACCCCGAGAAGGTCGAAATTGAGTATGTATTACCGAACATGTATTCCCGAGACTGCTGGACGGCTCTTTAATGATCCGGTGTAGCATCATCGCAGTCCATGGTCTTGGCTCAAATGTAGATTGGTCGTGGATTTGGCAATCCGAAAACAAGTCACGACAGGTCCATTGGTTGAGAGATCTGGACATGCTTCCAGCAATCCTTCCAAATGCAAATGTCTTGGCCTTTAACTATCCGTCAAACTGGCTCTTCGACGCCCCTAAGTCTCGTCTCGAGCTCTATGGCGAGGAATTTATAAGAATCCTGCACAACTACCGTACCAACCGAAATCGCCCTGTTATATTCGTTGCGCATAGCTTTGGTGGGTTGGTTGTTATGCATGTAGGTCAATCATATAGTATCTGTCTCCCACCCTCCCAAACCAAAGACACTAGCTTAATCTTCTCATGTCTAACAGGCTCTTCTATATGCCCACCGCAAGTCAGAGTTCAAGTACCTCCCAGCACGTACCGTCGGGTTCACCCCGCTCGGAACACCCTTTCGAGGCACAAATATGCAGGTGATTGCGAAACTGCTGGCATCGTTAATGAAACACCAAGGGTCTCATGGCGGCATAATCTCAGAGCTGGCGCAAGGCAATAAACACCTAGCAGATGCCGTCTATGCCTTCTGTGAGCTTATGAATAGCTTAGACATCCCAATAACATGTTTCTTCGAATTATACGAATCGGACTATGGGAAGAGGATCGGATTCCTTGGTTCTATTCGCGGAATGGTCCGTCTTCTACTTTTATCGAAAGAAAAAGAACATGTAACTAACAAATTTCTAGGTAGTTGAGGAAGACTCGGCTCACATTCCATGTTGGAAGCGAGTGTCATTGTATACCGACCACTTTAAATTAAACAAGTATGCATCACCAAATGACCGGTCTTTCCAAGCCGTTTCAGGTGAGCTCAAAAGGATGTACGACGGTTGGAAGGATCTAATGAAAAAACGCGAACGCGGTGAGTGAGGATCATGAAGATCGTCCTAGCAACTGCTAATTGTTCAAAGAAGAGCCACGCCGCCATTTCAAGGTCCCGTTTGGACGCAACAGCCAATTCGTCGGACGCGGCAGGATCCTAGAAAGGCTTCTTGAATTGATTCCGCCAAGTGTTAATAAAGACGACTGCCAGCGTACTGCTATCGAAGGCCTTGGAGGCACCGGCAAGACCCAGATCGCACTTGAGGTCGCTTACCTTGTTCAAGAGAAATATCCGGCGTGCTCCATCTTTTGGGTTCCTGCTATCGACTTGACCAGCTTTGAGAATGCGTATCGTGACATTGGGTTGCAACTTAAGTTACCTGGTATCAACGACGAAAAGGGAGATGTGAAAAGGGTCGTGAGACAGGGTTTGAGCAGCGACGAAGCTGGTAGCTGGCTCTTGATTATCGATAATGCCGACGATGAAATCCTATTTGAAAGGGAAAAGCTGGTCAACTATCTTCCTCATAATTCTCAAGGATCAGTTCTTCTTACAACCCGTAACCACGCGATAGCGCGCCAATTTGATATTACAGAGGAGCATCTAATCGAATTGGGTCACATGGAAAACGACGAGGCTTCTCAACTGTTACGAACGGGTCTGAAAGAAAGTCAGATAGGGAGTACGGAAGACGTAGATCGTCTGCTTAACTTTTTGACACATCTTCCCCTAGCTATCAGGCAGGCGTCGGCATACATGAACCTGAATCGAACAGTCACCGTGTCTGAGTATCTGAAATACTGCGAGTCGAGTAATGCCGACCTGGTCTACTTGCTAAGCCACGAGTTTAAAGATCGTCACAGATATTCAGATGATACCAAAACACGAAACGCGATTGCCGCAACTTGGTTGATTTCATTTGAGCAAATTTCCCAGCGTAACCCTCAAGCAGCAGATTACTTGAAGTTTCTATCTGTACTGGTGGAAAAGGACATTCCGGAATCCCTCCTCCCGGGTGCTCGAGCAATCACAAAGACGGAAGCAATCAACACTCTTATGGCATACGGGTTTATTGCAAAGCGTGACACACAAGATTCTTTTGATATGCATCGGCTCGTCCATCTTGCCATGCGAATTTGGTTGCAGCAAAAAGAAGAGTGGAGCCAATGGACTACAATCGTGGTTCAACGACTTGCACAAGAATATCCGCATGCAGACTACAAAACCAAAAATATCCGGGCAAGATACCTACCACACGCACAAGCAGTGCTTGATAATAGTAGTGGGTCTGCTACAGAAGAATACCGTCTGCTTCTTTTTAAAACTGCTCAAAGCTACTTCAACCTGGTCAATTTTAAGAAAGCAGAAACGCTGTATCGGCAGACACTACAGTTAAGTGAGCTAATACCAGGAAAACTGGATGATGACATTGCATGCATTGCCAGGAGTGAACATGTCATGTGTCTCAATCAGCTGCGAAAATATCCTGAAGCTGAAAAGCAGATCCGACATGTCTTAGAGCTGCATGAAAGACAGCTGGACAAAGAGCATTTCCAAATACTACGTGACAGGCATGATCTTAGCAATTGCTTATATCATCAGGGGAGATTTGGGGAGGCCGAGCAGCTGCAACGGCAAACACTGGAGCTGCAAATGAAAGTTCTGGGTGAAAAAGACTTGGACACACTTGATTCCATATGTCAGCTTGCTTTCATTCTAAATCATCAGTCTCGGTACGATGAAGCCGAAACACTGATGCAGCAAGCATGGAAGCTACACATAGAAGTGCGAGGCAAAGAGGACGGCGCGACGCTTGCTTGCATGTTCTATCTTTGTGTTTCTCTTGTTGGTCTAAGGAAATACGACGAAGCCGAAAAGCTTGCTTTGGAAACAATCGAGCTGCAAAAGACAGTGTTGGGAAAAGAACATCCCGGCACACTTGTCACGATGTGTGTTCTTTCCAACATTCTTCTGCATTTGCGCAAACACGAGGAAGCCGAAAGGCTTGCTTTGGAAACAATGGAGCTGCGAAAGACAATGGTGGGAAATGAACACCCCGACACACTTGGTTTAATGCGTGTTATTTCCAACATTCTTCTGCATTTGCGGAAGTACGAGGAAGCCGAAAAGCTTGCTTTAGAAACAACGGAGCTGCGAAAGACGGTGTTGGGAAATGAACATCCCGACACACCTGATAGCATGCACATTCTTGTCTTGCATCTTTTGGATGGAGAGAAATACCAAGAGGGTGTGAGATTTGGGCAGCAAGCACTAGAATTGAGGAAGGCCCAATCCATAATGAATCTCGACAAAGCAACGTGTATGCACAAACTTGGCTTCACCCCAGAAAATTAGGGGAGTACGAAGAGGCCGAGAGGTCGAGAGGCTACAGCGGGAAGCTGTAAAATTGTCGGAAAGGGTCTCTGGCGAAACCCATCCACTGACTGTTCTTTTAATGGGAAATCTCATCGACATCCTACGAGCCCAAGGTAAGCATGAGAAAGCAGACAAGTTAGAGGCCGAGAAGTTTGTAAGAGAGCAGGCCCTGCTATCGTCGACTTGACCTGTAGGTAGGCGAAACCAGGTCCTATTCTGCTCTCGTTTCGCGGTCGACGAAGTGTCCACCAACCAACCAACCAAGCATGATAAGGGCAATCATATGGAGCCATTTGAGACGACGTGGAAGCGAATGGAATTGAAAGGGGAACGTTATAGTGTCGCGGTATTTCCGGCGTCTTGCTTTGAGCTGCGCTGGACTCGGCATTGTCTGTTCTGCGGAGCTGGGTTTGTTGCGGTTGAATGGGAGCTAGACGGCCAGAGCGCTCTTTTCGGCGGATGAGAGATACAGTGGGGGACGATCCGACATTGGCAGTGTGTTTCTTGCTGGGACGGTTGGGGAAATCGTTTCTATGAGAATGTTTGGACATTTGGCTCAAGGGACTGAACTGATTCGACGTGTCTGCGCTTGGAAATGTTATCATGGAATCTCAAGAACCAGGAGATCTGGCGACAAGTTACGGATCCGTAGTATAGTTAAATTAGGTACTCAATTACAATTAAGTCTGGTTAGTAGGGATATTCAGATCAGTCTCTTTTTCTTCTTCTTTGGAGAACTGAAAAGCGATTGATCGATGGTGTCGTCTCTGGACATCAAGAAGCTTCAATCAAGTCGCGAGGAAAAGTGGATAGAGATAGGGGCGCCGGGCGGCAACGCGCAGGATATGAACACCTAGCTAGAGGCAGCGAGGAGAGCGGGAGTTCCGCGTCAAGTATTTTCGGCTTGTTCACTTTGGTCATGAAGCCATGATATGAACAGGCCGAGGGACTCGGGTTATTTCCTGTCGATTATGCTATATATTCCGGTATGACTAACAATACCGAGCATGAATACTATCCGACCTTTCCAACACCAGGATCGATGGGTTAGTAATGTAGTTGCAGACACGTCTCGCGGGATCATTGGCGAAGCCATCAAAATCCCTCGAACCAAAGCCCTTTGCAACAGCAGTCTCGTCAGAACCTACCCAAGTCTTTCCCAGGAGCGTCTGTCTGGGGTTCCCGAATGAGCGGAACGAGTTCAATTGAGCTAGCCTACGATCCCCCCCCCTATCCCCCAAGCTAAAGTCTGCTATAACTACCTACCTATTACATTAGTTGCGAAGTATACATGAATGAAGCAAGCACATGTGGGCGCCCGGCTGGGCAGGAGTCTTTGGCGATTCGACGTGCGTCGTTGCGCGATGATTCCCCGTCGCGCAATCGATGCCGATTGATCGTAGTGACGACAGCATTGACGTGGATCGGACAACCCATTCCGATTATAAGATAAGTTTCTAACAGTCCGATTCCAATCATCACACACAGCGCCGTCTCGGGGAAGAAGAACAGAAAACAAAGCAAAACAAAACCAAAATCAAAATCAAAACCAACACAGAAAAGAAAAAATTAAAAGAAGACGGACACACTTTCATTTCCGTTCCTTGGGACCCGTCTTCGCCGTTCGCCTGACGTTTCGGAACCCCTTTCTCTTCAGAAACCGCTCGACTGTGCGCACGGAGACTTGGGAACTCGAAGCCTGGCTTCCCTCGCCCGGAGTCCTAGCCAGCTCGCGGGCGATATCGGGACCCGAATATCCCTTCGCGGCACCATTCCTAGAGACGATTTCAATGACCCGTTCCGCGTTCTCCCCCACGATAAGAGACGGCCTTCCCGGGCGTGGCTTATCTTCGACATGGGCCACTAGGACCGGCTGGCCCTCGACCCAGCCGCGTTCTTTTGCTTTCTTGATGAGGCCGTAGAGCGTGGTGGACTTGATCCCCGTGAGCTCGAAGATCTGCTGGACCGAATACCCCTGTGCTTTGAAGGCTATCGCCTGGGCTCGAACGGCGTTATCATGGTTAGGTTTCCTTTTTGGCGGCATTGCTTGCGGAGGTGACGTGGAACGGGAGCCGGTGTTGGAGAGAGTGAAGTGAAATGGCGAAGCAAGACAGCCTGTCGGGCACGTTTTCGGGGTAAAGTCCACTGGGCAGGGGGGTCTTGGACAGGGGTCGTGGACATGGGGGTTCGCTCCACTGGTTTGCTTGCACTGGGAACCTGATTCGAAACACGATCAGCTACGGGATCCGTATTCCTGTCGACCAGAGAGATACCTACCTAAGCGGAGGGATTGATCGATGCGGAAACGGCTGAACTGGGTATAAGTGGGTGACTTACTCACCTCAGGGGGGGGGGGGGGTCAAACCTAAGGAGATCGCGGCGTCGTAACAACTTCCGAAAGGATTCGGAAGGTCATTCGATTGACGAACTTTGCTGATCGGGATAAGCAGAACAGATTATCAATATAATAGTAATATAACTGTAGAATTGAAGGTATTGACCCTGCGGTCGGCACTCATAAGCCACGCAATCACACCATTCGCAATATATTTGTTAAGACAACGCAACGAGATGTCTTGATCGAGCATATGCGAAAGCTATGGAACAGCAAAGGCCCGTGGCTAATGAGAGGTGGTAAAGGCCAAGACTCCTCCACGGTAGGGCCCGTCTTGAGGCATCTTTAAATAGTGCCCACTAGTAGATACATGGGCAGGCACCGTGAGGGGTACTTTATACTGGCAAGGCACTACGGTATATGTAGGAGTTAAACGGCCTCTCGTTTCTACAAGAGGATACGGGCTTGTGCATGACTAGGTAATCGATGTACGTACGTCCGTCCCCGTTCGTATGACTAATCACCCCTTCGGCACATACGTGGACAACAATCATTGAGCTACGGGTATCAAAGTCGTGTTTCGCGTTATTCTAATTCTATCATGGCGTTAAGTAGTGTACAGAATGATATGAAGGCGTATGGTCTCATCTTAACCCATCATATGCCAATCAGTTGTTATATATCAGATGTAAATATAGAACCCAGTCCTGAGGCCAGATTGTCGGCCAGATTTGTTGTATCAATTCAAGATGCGGCGGACGCTTGGACGATAGGGAGAGCCGTCCTTGTCCCCAACATGCGCGGCGCTATGTTGAGCGTCGCGAAGAGGTATTTTTACCGTAAGACTTTCCCTCAGCGAGAGGGATATTTTAGTCCCCTCTTTGATGAGTTTATGGATCTTCATGTCCATATCGTAGGCCTCTCGTAGTTTTGTAGCTAGACCAACGAGGGGCCGTGAATCGCCCGCGCTCTGGACGTATGTACTCATTAGTTGCGCCGCACCGAAACCGTTGGAGCCATCGCGGAGCATGTGTATAACGGTGGTGAGCTCGTTTCCGCCCAAAATTACATCTTCCCATGCCTTAAGGAAAGCCCGACTCTTGCCAAGAACGGGATCAGATTTCATCAGTCTTGTGAGAGTGTGACGCATCTGTGAACTTGTCTGGCCAGCCAATGCAGCGTATCGCCAGATCACTTGAAGCATATTGGGAAGTCGCTGCTTCCATGCCGGTTGGAACAGCAGTTGATATGTGACGGCATCTGGGCTTAACCCTGGCCATCGTGATAGAAGCGAAATCTTTTCCGGGATGAGATGACTATGCGTGATCAGGATATTGAGTGTGTAATGGTCGGGTCTCACCCGTCGAGTGGAATCAACCAAGTTTAACAATTGGTGACAAGCGGCAAGGTTCCCTTGAGCGCCCAATTCGTCTACCATTTTGTTGAGAGTGACCGTATTTAACCATGTTGGCCCGTATTTCTCGTCATGTGTATGCAACAAACGCTTCATATTTATTTTCGCAGTTGCACGAGATTCAAGATTGATCATCATGGTTTGCCTGGCCATCTCTTCCGAAATGGACTCTAAGCGGTGCAGCTGACGCGATTTCATCCGTCTCATAATGTATTGCTTGATTTGAGGGTCCTGAACAATCAATAGAAACGCAGCCCAACTCTCGGCTCGTACATAATGGCCTTTCCGAGTCATTGCCCTCAGAACGCTATTAAAGCCTTGGAGATCACCAGCTATCGATGCGCAGATTAGGAAGGATTGGAAAGCTTCGGCATCCAGTGGTAAATAGTGTCTCTGGGCTTGATAAAAGATGATTCGAGCTGCAGACGGAAATACTGGTCCCTTCGAATGTATAAATCGCAGAGCCATCTTCAACGCAGTCACCGACATGACGGCTCGCAAGTCTCCGGAGGAAAAAAGGTTGATTAGGATATTGCACACAGTGGTCTGGTGGTCTGGGCCGCTCGGGTAGAGGGACTGGTGTATATTGGTGGGTATCCGACCGAGGACCAGTCTGCTAACATATTGCTCGAATGAGGACTTGGTCCAAACAGCTGGCCGAGGAATCTCGTCGGCTCGCTTCGTTAATTGGTACAACTTCAGGTATCGACGTTGAGCCATTCTGAAAAATTCGGCGTCAGCGTGACCATAAACAGTGACCGTCTCATCCTCAGCGGCGTGTTCCTCATCATTGAGGACGCGGATTGGGACCTGGCCAGATTTGCGGTCTTTCCAAGCTTCGGACGACCAGATCGCAAAAGTTGGGTCAAGGATTCTGATGGCGGAGATTTTGCCAACGGCCTTGACAATCTCTAACAGTGACTCTTGGATTGAGATATTAGTGCCTGAGAGACAGAGCACAAGAGGCGCATCTTCGCCAGACCCCGGTTCTACGCGGATCTTGGAATTGCTTTTCTGCTGAATCTGCCAAAGATTTGTGTCTAAGTCAGAAAGTGCGGAACGTGCTTGAGCCGCCGCCGCTTTCCCAATGACTACTCTAAAATCCAATAGATCGCCCAATTTGGGAGTGTGCCGGATCATAAAGTCTAATGTCGAGCGCCAGTCATTGACAGGCTTCCCGAGAGTATCGCGGATATGCTCGTGTAAGGCTTGTCTTTTGGCGCTGTTTATAGATTTACGGACGCTTCGATATGAGCTTCGTCGACTTGGGTACCGTTTTGGTCGCTTTAAAATGGCAGAGGGGCGTGAGCTTCGCTCTAGCATCTTCTTTATATCATGTCTGGAGGGGGCTCGCCGCCACACTGCAGATGATGGTGATAACGCCGACGACGAAGAAGAAGAAGAAGAAGACGATAATGGGCTTGTTGATGGTGGTGGTGTCGGTGCAGAAGTCGTCTTCATCAAGGCTTTAACCGTCTCCGGAATGATGTTGAATTCGGGCTCTCCCGCCAAAGGAGACTCCGCGGAGGAAGAGCGCCAGCGTCGTGGTTGCAATCGAGCGCCCGATAGCAGAAGCCATGACTCCCTGGGAAGCAAGGAGAGCCCTTGGACAAGGGACCAAGCTCTCCATTTAAAATTGACTCCCAGGGACATGAGCTATAAGTTCGTCATGCCGAGCCAAGAGTAATGAGGAGATTCGGGTTTTTCTTGAATACCTACTCGATTTATCTAGTAGCAAGATCCGTACTTCTTCCGAGATTCCATGACAAAAAATTTAGAGGCAGGCTTGAGCAGCTGTCAGCAGCTGATGAGAGGTCTCTATGCAGGTGTGGGTACCCTAGGTAGATAACGGTACGGATCCGTACCTCTCGGGTAGGTATGGTACAGATCCCGTACGGACTATCTAGATTAGGCTAGGTACACTGAAGGACTCCACCGTTTGTATCGGGCCCCGCCGAGTTTACCATAGGGATTGGTACGTAGTGTACTATACGGATAGGTTATACGGATCCGTACGGATAGGTTACTCTAAGATCCGTTACCTATACTACGACAAAGTACCGGTATTCCGTACTCTGTACGGTAATGTAGAGGTAGGTAGTATCGTGATATGATCCGTTTTTACGCCTTAGGCCAGGAAAGTATTAAACTACCTACCTACGGACGTATTTACCTGTCTTTTAACACCAATCTGCACGGAACCTAAACAAGTAGAGAATTGACTGTCATGCGCATTTATGCTACCTACAAACCATTCCATTATGTATGCAACTTGCCGCCAAAAGGCCACAAGAAACACCCGAAGAGCTGAAGCTTTCTTGTGTAGAAACTCATCAGACAGCAAAGAGCCGTAAGTAGTAGGAGTAACGCATGATTAGCTCAAAGCTATATGGGCTGCTCCATAAAGAAAGACCCCCTTTCATATAAACAGGGTATCCTCGGTCGGAGAAGCGTTCGCCCGACTCATATGCTGAAGATTCTGCCTATGCCATCTTAAGAGATCCTTGCCTTCGCATGGGCACACTCGGCATCTACAGCCGTCTACTGACATTGCCACTGAACCCAAGTGAGAACAACCTCTTCGACGACATCAGAAATGTCACATCTAAACATTAAGGACTGTGCATGTCTTTCAACCCCTTCCAAAGCGCTGTGACGAGATGCTTTAACAAATCTAGTTTCGATCCAGCCTCGAGGAGCTCATCCGAAACTGCAGGACTAGTCTTTGGACACAGACGAGGACTCAGGCTTCACATCTTCAGCGGCGCCATCAGCAGTCGCTGTTTTTGTCGACTCATCGGTTTCTGCCTCGTGTGACTCGGTTTGTTTCTTTGTTGCACGAGGGGGAGGCGAGGGAGCTTTGGGTGGGTGGCTGCTGTCGTCCGCACTACTCTTGGAGACCTGACTGGCCAAGTCTTTATCTTCTTCCGTGTTGTCGAGCATCTCGGTGTCGTCTGGATCCGTGATAACTTGGGTACCGTCTCCGAGAAATATGATACGGCCCTTGTAGCTACCAATACCACGATTCCTAGATCTGTTTCCGACGTCGATATCATAACCGCTATCGCTATCGTCATAGTTGTGGTGAAGGCCGGGCCCCCGGAATTCCGCTGAGGCACCGCAAGTCAGTTCGTTCCAGGAGAGCCGGGCTCTAAGATGGCATACCGTATTCGGGAGGGGCGCAGGGGCCGTCACCTTTAGCTACTCGACTAGCAACCTCTTCATACCACTCTGCCTTCGTCTTGCCTCTTAGAAGCCCCACAATGACCATCGTCATGTTGTCACACCCAACGCCGCCGGTTTCAGAGTTTGAGGCAAGGCAATTGTCCATCATATTCTCACAAATCTTATCCAGTTCTTGTTTTGCGGCGATGCCTCTGCGCACAAACTCGACGACAGCTTGTGAGGACTGGCAATCCCAAATGCCTAGCGCGTGTTAGCCTGGCCTAACGAGCATTCTGCAGTGGGGAAAGTTGGCAACCCACCATCGCATGCAATAACCAAGAATTCATCGTCATCACTGATCTCGTGCATGACAACGTCGGGATAGGCAGTCACTATTTGTTGCTCTGGTGCAAGCTCAGCACTTTTTTTGAATTCAAAGTCTCCTATGGCGCGAGAGAGGGCAAGATTGCCATTGACTCGACCAAAGTCAACAAAACCACCAGCAGCAGTGATTCGAGCCTTTTCGCCTGCAGACGTAGAATTGTAAGCAAATTGTCGCACAAAGAAGACAAGCAGGACAAACCTTCATTCTGAGGCTTGTGATCAAAGGAGAGCGGCTTGGCCCGACCCTTAACTCCCAGGACACTTCTCGAATCTCCAGCATTGGCCTGGCCAAGTCTGATTAGTTGTTCATGCATGCAGATAGCTCTTTGATTTTTGATTGTCACATACAATGAAGATCTTGTCGCCACTGATTAAGCCACAGCAAGCAGTGCACCCAGATACTTCTTCCTCGTAATGGGGATCTTGATGCACGTCAGTAGGTTTGCTCGAAAGTGGCAAGAAGAGAGAGGCAAATTACCGCTCAATATGGCGCGATCGGTGGCGAGGAAGCAATCTTTGAGTGACTGCTCATAGTTGCCTTGCTTGAAGGTATCTTGCTTAAGAAGAATATCGGGTATATGTTTGCCAGCGAACTGAGCGACCTTGTCTCCACCATGGCCATCGAAGACGCCGAAGAATGATAGTTGTGAACGATGTGTATCGTCATCATCTTGAGGGGTGAAGAGGTCAAGAACGGTACAATGGGCGTCTTCCATACTGATACGCCATCCCTGCATGGCCGAGACACCATACAGTAGCCGATCATCCTCGCCTTTGTCCGAAGTCTAGTTGTATGAGGAACACGTTAGCGACAGACTGCGTATCCGGATAACGGCGACCCGTTATAGAGGATCATGAGAAAGCGGTATTGAGTGGAAGGGAGATGTTGGAATTGTTGGGCATGCGCTCAGAAATAGAATCGGCGACAGGATAGATCGGCGACAGGATATAAAGACAGCGCAACTGGTGTAATAGTATTAAGTATGAAAGACTTGTTGTATACCTTTTCGACAACGGGCTCCGAGAGGGTTTGGCCCATGACTACAGGAGACCGAAGTTGGAGATCAAGATGATGGTAGGTCGAGATGGGTGTCGACGGGCAGAAGGAGGGGGCAGATAGGTCGTCGTTGGGCCGTTAGAAGTGGAAATTGCCCTGGGACAACTAACTCGCAGTTATGAGATACGGTGGAGAATAACGCTTTTTGAGTGCGTTCGGGGTCCAGGGGGTTGCGCAATACTTATAGATAAACCGAGAACAAGGTGTGCGTCGGAAAAGCGAGTATGTATTGCGCGAAGTTCAGGTAAGAAAAGTCAAGTGACTATCGCCTGGACAAGACTAGTACTAGTAGGACTGGAACCAGACTCGAAATTCGTCAGTACTGGAAGTGCATGGAACCCAACAAGAATATAAAAACACAGCCGTCGTTGGTTGATGCTCGGCTGCTATACGTGGGTGAAAACGAGGAAAGGAGGAAAAACAAGAATAGGAACAAAAGGCAGTAGGCTGAAGGAGGTGGCAGGTGAGGCAGGACGGACAAGACACTCAAAAGATAGTGAAAATTAGGGTGATTGATTATTCACAGTTGGCGATATGGCTGGCGACGGGGGCTGCAGCCGGTTCGAGGACTTGTGAAGACGAAGGCGGGGTCGTGAAGGATGCAGCAGGGAAAAGATGATGTGGGCGGAATGGTAAATGATCTGAACAAAAAAAAAGAGCAAATCAGTCAAGATACCTTATTGGCAGGTACCTGCCTTTAGGTGCCTAATAGGGACTTAAATGGCTTGGGGGTACCTGCCTAATAGGTACCTCCCGACTGAGAGGGCTAGTGCGAGATAGGCTTAGCTTAAAGTACCTGCTACAAGAGATCTTTTCGTAAAGAACCCAAGTGAAGTACATGCACCGATGTACATAACAGAAGCATATAAGTAGCCTTACTAGCAGATTAGCCGAATGGGTACTTATAGATGAGCCATGGGTACGGACCTGTACACATTTTCGAAGTCGTAACCAGCGTTATCAGATACCTTAGGTACCTAATGTATAAGTACCTACCTAGGTAGGTACCTATTGTTTAGTGAACTTATGTGTAAGAAGTTAAGTACCTAGGTAAGTACTACTTTAGGTACTCTGTACCTGCTACCTATATCTATATGCCAGGTACCTAGGTACCTACGGACTAAAAGAAAAGCGTTGTTAAGCGGGCACCCCTAGAAAGTTATCAGGGCACCCTCCGGTCTGTTCCGGCCTGCAAGAAGCTTGACGGCCTGTCACATGCAACTATGAAAATGAATCAAGTGCGACGCAGCAAAAGACTTCAATGAAGAGCTGTTAATGAGTTGCACCTAGTCATTTGAGTCTTTGAAGTCAACTAGGTACACGGGTCAAAGTCAGGAGACCTGCTAAGGCTAACAGCTACCTATACCTCCTAAGACTCCAGAATATGTACCTAGGTAGTATTGAAGCATGAGGAACTTCCAATAAAATGAAGCAAGCCGTCAAATTATTTGCGGGCCGAGACAGACCGGAGGGTGCCCGAACAATTTTTGGGAGGTGCCCGGTTAACAAGGCTCAAGAAGAACTACCTTAGGTACCTACCTACTTAGGTATGTAGGTAGGTACTTAGGGTCGGTACACGAACAGTACCTACTTACCTAAGCATGAGGTGCAAGTAGGTATCTAGGTACCTAAGGCACCTACACAAGTACCTGGGTAGGTATATGAATACTTCGATTGTTCACGAGACGATAAGACCCTGGCCTTTATCAATCACGAGATCCAATATCTATGTACAGGTACCTACCTAGGTAGTTGAAAGATTTTCACCATCTCAGAAAGAACGACGGTAGTAGCGACTGGTTCACGTGAGAGAAAGGCGACTTAAGTATACGTACACCCAAATTACTGGGGCTAGGTACCAGGTTACGTTACGAAGGCTTCCTTTCACGATCAGTTCTTGCAGTGCCAGCGAGTTAACGAGTCAAATGCAAGAACGAACTCATACGAGGTACGTAAGGCGTAACGGGTACCTAACCTGTCTCGGTTAGGCGATTAGTACTTAAATGATAAGGAATTGCAGAATTTTGATTGACCCACAATCTTACTTTAGCATAGGTAAGTAGGTAGGTAGTAGGTACCTAGGTACCTTCTACACCTACCTACCTAGGTACCTAGGTAGTGTACATACATGGCACCGGCTTCATCACAATACCTATTAGGTAGGTACCTAGGTACAGTCTACCCATCCTACAAACCTGCAAGCAAACTCATTACCTACTACCTACTACCTACTACCTACTACTACTCGAAGAGTCTCGTATTTGCTCTTCTACCTATTAAGAACGACCTCATGCTCAATAGCCAGGCATGAAAATCGTTTTTTTTTCTTATGTCATACAAATAGATCAGACTCCTGGTCTGATGCAAACCGCGCATCTCAGATATAAACTGAAAAACTTCTATCGCTTTCCTCTCCATCCCATCCACCTACTGTTGACTCAGGTGGCACTATGTCTTCCCAGGCATCGTCGTCGTCGTCATTTCCGTCCCTCCATACGCTCCTTACACTCTTATTACTGCGCAACGTTTTCACACTTCGTTTCGACAACGTATTCTTCAGCCCACTTGGTTCGTTTGAGAGATCAGCCAGTGGCACTCTACTTGCCCGTGATGCTGTTCTTCTCTGTGGCCATCCATTATGGCCTGATGGTCTTCGTGATGTCATGCCATGAAACTCATCATCCGCTTTCTTTTCTCTCATGCGGCTTAGTCGCAAGCCCTTTTCACGCCAACTTCGTGCTTTAGCTCCCGGATGTGTCGATGTTTGCGAAAGTGATGATACCGAGCCAGACCCCCTGCCTGGCCTATGTGTATCGCTTGCTTTTTTCTTGCCTTTGTTCTTGGGCATTGCTGATGGCTTGTTCTTGGTAGATAAATGGCGAGGCATCGCCATTACATCCGGCATAGGCCACCTATTTGGAGATATGAACTCTTCATCTGTGTGGTGGTTATCCCAGTGTCCACTTAGTGCTACGCCGATCCCGTGGTCCTGCCTATCCGTGAGCGGCTCTCCCGTTGAATACTCTGTCTGATAGAGATCTTTGTATGCGATCCCTAGAGAATTTCTCCCCAAGTGATCCCATGATGTATCGCTACCTCGAGACATGTCTTCCCCGGTGAACCCGGCGAATGGTCGAGGCTCTTCGCCAAGGGAATATATTGGTTCTGCCTCTGTACTCTTGGCCAGCCTAAAATTTCGTTGAGATTTTGTCAGGGAGCGTCCACCAAAGAAGGTTGATGAATCGTCCGTTCTCCTACTGACTTGCCGCGCCTCGCCGGGTCTACTGGGTATGTGAATCACCGTCGGCCTTGCAAGGATATTGCTCGCTCTTGCGGTAGTTGCTTCTTCGGCAATCCCTGATGCGAGGATACTGGTACGAGTTGTAACGTCGGTATATGCACTAAGATGGCTATTTCGCTTTGGATCCTCCGGCGGAGTCAAACCCCCTTGTTTCCAGCTTGATTTCCCCTGCTCGGCATGACCAGCGGCCGATGTGCCCTCGTCATCGGAGACGTAATCATACTTTTGGCTTCCTGTATAAGCAAACTCGGGAGTTAGTTGTATACTAAGTGCTTCGGCAACGGTCGGGACTTCTAGGCCGACTTTCCGTTCATATGGACCGCTCCTCAGTGGTCCTGGTTTCAAAGAAAGATGTTCGTCGTCGATATGTACTTCCTCCCCAACACTTGTATCGGAGAGTAAGCTAACTTCATCGGTACCAGCTGGGGATAGTCGGGTCAGCCGGCGTATCTGAGTCTCAGCAGTGGCATTTTCTCGTATGGCCATGGTATGATCAGCCGCTGTGCTCGAATTTGCCGCCGTCTGCATTGTTCGAACATTGGACGGGGCTACCGGTGCGGAGGTGTCCGGCCGTATAAAGGATGTACGCGGTTCCGTGCCGTGCATCACCATTGACGAAGCACCCATGGCGCCGTTGGCCACAAGACTGCCAGGCAGAGGACCCGATACCTTTGAAAAGTCGAGTTTCTTCGGCTGTTGACGCCGCCTCCGTATCTGAAAAAGCAGCAGTGAGATTCCAACCGCGGTGAGCAGGGCCGGAATGATAAGAAGCCAATACAAATCTCTACGCCAGCTCTCTGCCTTGTTGTTTGGCTTGGAAGAGTGCGTCGGTTGAGGTATTTCGGTCATGTTTGTTGGTGTGTCTACGTGGATTCGCAGATTTTTCGTCTCCTCATCTCTTGTACGCCTCTGAGTCGCGTTGAAAGCTATCTCGATATTGCTCACAGAGGTTAGGGGCTTGGGCACTGTACCGGAAAGAGCCTGATTTGAGCCATTGAACTTGATCCAAGAGCTGTCAGACTGTATCCTGGCTGTGATTTGCGTGTCTTGTGGGCTGACAAGATACTTCTTGAGATCAAACGAGAAATCGTCTCCTTCTGACAGACTGAGATCAGGGAGATCAGACACGAAGACTTTTGTCATGAACTTTATTTCCAGCGTCACATTTAAGGTGTCGGAAAATCTGTCCATGATGACAATAGTGACATTTGTCGATAATTCCTCTGCATTTGGCTTCCCGCTGAGCTTCCATGATTCCTCATCGAACGAAAGCCATTTTGGTAAATTATCAGCCATGATGGAAGAAATGTCGCCATTTTTCAGCGGCCTCTTATCTATCTCCAAGATGTTGGGAAGATCCGTATATTCAAACTCTTTATCCCTCGTGGCATTTACTTCTATAAGAGGCTTCTTGGCAGTAAGTTCGTGCGTGCCAACCACGATTGAGAATTCGACGGAAGCCGACGAGAATCCGAGCACATCTGAGGCAACTAGCAAGAAATCAAATGTCTGGGGCGGTTGGATAAGAGACTCAAAGGATGGTGTTTTGCCTGAAAAGGCAAGTTTTCTCGCATCGAATGCAATCCATGAAGGGAGAGGTGCGTTGTTGTTACCCGACACTGCGTAATAGCTCAGTGGCGGTCCTGATGCATTGACTCCTCTATCCTCTTCTTTCTTTGGATCTGTGCCCTTCCTCATTTCTCTCAAGGCTTCTCGCCGGTTATTTACGTTCTTTACAGAATCGATACCGAACGTGTTTGGATCAAACTGGAATGAGAACTCGCTCGAAGGGTGAAGCAGTATGGATGCTGGTGCAGAATAAACGCCGAATCTCTCGATCTGATTTTCGAGTGGCGTCCGTACGATGGGCTCGGGATTCCGTGACACCACTAGTGTTGCATTTGCTGCGGTCGAGCCCGTCTTGTCGCGGGCTACAAGCACAATATCTACACCGACCAGATTCTGGCCTGGTGGTATCGAGGCGTCGTCAGGGATTCCTGACAGCGTCCGAGATGCGTTATCCAGGGAGAGCCAGGATGGTGAACCATCAGCTAGTGAATAGCTCATAGCGTAATCGGACGAGAATGTCAGTGGTGAGAAAACGAATGAGAATGGTTTCGAGGCACGCGCCACCGGTGGAAGCTGCGAATTCAAGGGGAAGTACGAGACTGGCGTGCTTGCCGCAGGTGTGATAGTGCTCAAGAGTGAGATGATGAGTTGAATGCCGGGAGATCGTATTGTGTGCTGAAAGAATCTGATGATGGCGTTCCTGCGACGGGAACTCGCCCGCCGCCATGTCGTCGTCATCGTGGAAAGGATCTCGGCGATTATACCGACGATGGCGATTAGCTCTGGTCGTGAACAGGAACACGACCAGTGAGTTCGAAGCCCGTGCTTGTGCGCTATGGATGCTGTCGTTTATTCAAACTTCTTCGCGCCGGTATAACACGTAGTGAAGCTATAACACGTAGTGAAGCTACTCGAAGAGAATTATCGTGAAAGGATACTCTACGCGTTTAGGAGAAATTCTGTCGACACGGCCCTCGACACCACCTATGCACGATCAGTTGCCCCTCCATCCCTTCATCAAATGACGTACACACGATCTTCCGCCTTACTATGTAGGGACACTATAAAGAAGCTCGCGGCAATGCTACATCGTGAAACGTCGCCGAAGGCCGTGTCCAGCGCGACTGGCACGCGTTTTCCCTAGTCATCGGTAAAGATCTCAAATGTTCCCTCGTTATTAGTTTTACGAATCAACAATTCGACCTCCGCCGCGTGGGCCGGGACAATCTATAGTCTTTTTTTGGGGTTTGGGATTCTTGGGTTGGAAGTGCCGAGGCAATATTGTCTTAGACACGCCCTGGTCATTGGTGTTGGCATTCCGCCTGGGGAAGGGAAAGGTCTATTTAGGGTTGACCTTAACACTAGTTCAACTCAAGGTGGACTTGAGAATGTTAGCAGTATTGATTGATGGATTATCGATAGTTCTGCTGTCTCTAGGATATCTTCATGCGATGTAGGACGTCGCCTCCACCTCCGCTTAGGACTCGAGGAGTGCACGGTTCGATGGTGATGATAAGGGCACGAACTTTTTATTGTTATGTTCTCCTGTGCCCCAACGCCCTTGAGATGCTGACTATCGATGTACCAAATAATATCAGCGTCGCAAAAGAATAGCCCCATCTTGTCCGGTGTGCGCCAAAGGTTCATACAAGTCCTTTTCCGCGCCATGATTTCGGTCCAGGAAGATAGACCCTGACATTACAGACGATTCTGAACAGAAGAGTCAATCGATCAATCACTCGAGACGGAATCCCATGCAATCCATTCAACCCAATTCCCCATCATCGCCCAACTCTCCTCGTATTCACGCTAAACGAATTACACTACCTACACTAGGCTCTAGCGAACCCGAACCGAACCCCGAACTCGGAAACATAAGCAGCAATTGCTTACCACAGCATTCAACCCAACAAGCCGCTTGCCCGGTTAGCTCAATCGGTAGAGCGTGAGACTCTTAATCTCAAGGTTGCGGGTAAGTCCCAAAATAAAACCGCACGAAAACGGAAAATTTAACATACTGACCTAAAATCACAGGTTCGACCCCCGCATCGGGCTCAATTCCTGATGCCACTCTCAGATCAATCGACTGGGAGTAGCGACCAAATTTTTTTCTTTCCCCCCCCCCCCCCCCCCCCCCCCCTTCCCCTCTCTTTTGGCGCGGTTCTATTATTTTATTTTATTTTGTTTTTGTTTTTATGTTCGTTTAGGACTTCATTTCGCTCACCCATCTGGTGTCTTTCTTTCTTGTCTGTGGTGATTTATTTGACTACCTAAGGTACGGATGTCCACGATAAAAGCCGCCCAGCATACATACCTACATATTAGGTAGGGTAAGTAGTAGTACGAAGTACGGACGAACAAAACCGCTCCCTCACCAACAAATCACATGGTGGAAGCAAGAATAATACAAAGAAAACCGTGCCATGATCAAAGCCATCAATGACCACTCATTTGATATCAGGTAGGTAGAAGCAAGTTAGCACGATTAGGGCAAGCAAAACACAGACAGCAAGCTCAAGCACAGGAGAAGCAGCACCCATAAAGTACCCACAGAAACATCACGTAAAATTCCCGATCATGAAATATAACCACGTGCTCATGGCTATGAATACCATCCGTCCGCATATGTAATGATTTAGCTAAATTCCACATTCGTCTATCCTCAAAAATTACATCGCGCGCCGTAGAGCAGGGCTCCCATGTATTCTACCCCGAGCAGAAGCGGCAACGCCAGTTCGTGTGGTTACCAGGTAGGTGCACGATAAGTATGTAAAAAAAACATGGCAAAAAAGATCAACTAAAGCTGGAACTGATCCGCGAACCCCTTTCTTACGCTACTACCTAGAGTAGGTATAAGAAACCGGTGCAATGGCACCAAGCTCAGGCCCCCCTCATCAAGATGCCTACATGCATCCCTCGCTAATCAATCTATCCCAAGAACGGCAACTCCCTCGGCCGTCCCCAGACATCGCACGGTAAAAACCTCCACGCGCCCTTATGTCTGGCGGAAAGTTGATCAGCGACCGCATGGACGGCAGGGACTGACAAGCAAGGCCACTCGCCCACATCCGCACGTCCACCCAGCGACTCACAGCCGAAACGACAGGACGAAGACGTCGAATTGGGGGGGAAGCGTAACGTCCCGCAACCGCACCATCATAGGCGGGATCACGAACCGGTCCATCGAGGCCGTTGCCTGTGCTTCGGCCGCTATGTACGTCTCTGTGAGGTTCGAGGCCCGAGCGTTTGCGTCTTGGAGCTCTTTTGCATGGCGGGCTGCTGCTGCTGCTGCTGCTGCTTCTTTTTCGGGATCTCTCTGCTGCGAACGAGCGTCGATGTTCCTGGCGAGGGTGGAGACTCCTGTGTTTTTTCGACCGTCGAGCAGATGGGAACAGGGAATACATCACGCGCGGCTGTGAGCATCTTGCTGAGGATAAAGGGGAAGAGAGTGATCGGGATGAGGGTAAAGGTGGCATTATCGGTGAAGGCGTTACTGTGATAATCGGCACGGACATCGGAAATGAGGCCGGGGTAATTTAATCACCTCCGGTTTCGCTTTCCGAGGACGCGGATGAAGGATGAAGACACATCTCTCGCATCGAGGCTAGAAACCCAATCTGCGCCGTGAGATGAGGCACGAGCTTCTCGGCGAGTGCAGATAGGTGAGTCTTGAGCATCGCTTCATCATACGCATGCGGACTCTTATGAGTGGCCGAGGCATATGCGTAGACGCGATGCAGCAGGGAGGATATTATCTCATCTCCTTCCGCCTCATCTCCTCCTCCGTAAGAACCTTTTCCCCGACATTTCTTCTCCCTCGTCATAGTCAGCAAACTTTCATTTGAAGTAGAATACGGGGCTGGTAGGCTCTGCCGTCGGGGTAACGTCGGTGTACCCGCTGGCGCACCCAGGGCGGCTTCGAAGCCTGGAAGCATGGTTCCCTCTTTCGAGACATGGTGATATAGTAACCAGGCGCTCCAACTCTTCGTCAGAAATAACAAGTCTGCTATGTTCTGGATTTGCCGAACATGTGCGGCCTGTAGATGTATCGCATTGAGGCCGCGCAGCATGGCGTTGGGCATATATGCCATTTGGTTCGCGATGTGGAGAGCTGGGTGGGATATCTGTAAGGACACTCCATTAGCATCTGTATGAATTTCTTACCGCATTTACTTTTCCTCCTAGACATTAGATATCACTGTTTTGATATCTATCTGCCGACAGAGGCTTCATAAGGGTAAACGACTTTAGGGGCTAAGTGGTATCATAACATCAAAAAAATAAAAATAAAAATAATAAAAAATAATAAAAAAAAAATAGACAGCCAAGCCAACGAAACATCGTCACCCCCTCAACCCCTGTGATGAACACGGGAGAGCAGCTGTACGCGCATGCTGGGTCTTTGATGGAATCTCAATTAATGGCCAGGGTTGATCGGCCCAAGACTTCTTGATTCCCTGGGCCTCTCCAGTATGGCTCCCATCACAAAGTCTCAGCTTATGCCCATCAGATGGGGATGACATGAGCGGGAAGCGGCTTCACAACTATCAATCTTCTGCATTTAGGCCCTGCTACTTCTGGTGAATCCATTGTGACCGTTCGTACTTCATGTGAGAATAGTGGAAATGGCAAGTGGACGGAGACGGAGAAGAGATTTTAGAGAATTGGATACAGCTACGATTCAAGAATCAGATATGGGCAATGACCAGCCCCTATGGAAGCAGATGGAAAATGCGGCGTAGTATTGGTGATTTTTATATGTCCTCGGTATCAGGAGGCCTGGGACCCGGGCTTATCTACAAGCCTTGAGCATGAGTGAGAGGCTTGGAGGTTCGGGTCCCATATCATCCACCAGATTCCTGTCATGCTGCCCCGGACTCATGCATTCATGAGATTTCCAGACAATGTGTAGCACGACCTCATGCTAATAGAGTGCCGGAGTCAATGTGAAGATAAAGAGATGAATCCGAGAGAGGACCGAGCCTGAGTGTGATTAGACCGAAACGGCACAAGAATGGTCACAAAAGGCTGAACGTCGGCACATATGTAATGCCACTGCAAACATTCAAATGCATCGAAACATCTCATAAGCTGCGAACTGGAATTCCATGGATATGTAGTAGGTAACCCGCCTATTATCCAACGAGGCCTGATCCATGGTTCAGGGGTGTTTTGCTCGGGATGTATTCCTACCGGTGGAAAGCGAGACAGGGTGGACGCTTTTGAAGGTTGGCTGCATCTTTTGATTCGACGAGCCTCCATAGTAAAGTATCTCGAAGCCTCGACCGGCCAAATGAATTTAGGTAAGCAATGACTATTATCGTCTTTGAGCTGCGCCATTGCAGCTGACCAGTTACGATGCTCGCGGCTCGCGAGACCCGAGGAAGCTTTGCTGCGCAATGCGCTCAGCGGTCTTGGATATCAGCATATAATATACTAGTAGTATGTGGATGAAAGACAATCTAGGAGTGTGCACCCCATGGAAGCCGCTTGGTCGCATATGTACCTTTTATTTGCATCATCACGGAGGAGTGAGAGAAAGTAGGATAGAATGAGCACACTTCATTCAGTACGACAATAGGTAATAATAGCTTCCTCCCTTCAAAGACCAAAACTTCAACTTCAAAGACCCCATCTTGGGATGTAATCCTCTTTTTCAGGTTGCTTTTCTTCTCTTTTCTCTCCCCCCCCCCCCCCGCTCTTCTCCGCCCCGGCCTATATGTTATTTATATAAACCTCTTCATCAGTCTGCTTCGCGCATCTCTTCGAGCCAATGAGACGGATCATGTTAACACACCTAGTTCAACTGCCTTCCAACCTGTTCATTTCTCTCTTGCCCCAGCCTAATCCCTCCACGTCGCCGCGATCCTGCACTGTGACCTCGATCAGATCGCACATATCATACAAGACACTTACAATACAACGAGCCAGACAGCTTATCACCAAAAGAAAGAAGACAACAAAGGAAACACACACTGTCTGTCACTCATAATTTCGACTGCATACCCAACAAATAAATAGCACATTCAAGCTCGAGAGCATGGGGAATAGATTCACATCACGCTCCTAACTCGAGAAACCCCATAACTCTCTGATCGTGTTTTTCAGATAGCCTGTCCATTGCGATCCTGCATCTCGCCTCAGTGACGCTACGTCGCAAAGCAAGGCATCGTAACGGCTGCCTCCCAAGCCCTCTCTGTGTCTTCCCTCATGCCGGCTATTACCTGCCGAGCAATGGGGGGCCCCCCCCATATCCTCCAAAATCAGTCAGCATTGATGAATGTGAAGCCCTGTCAGTATTACAGGACAACGCTGGAAGGAGGAAGGGAAAGGACGGAAAATGAGTGCGAGCGGTAGGTAGGCTGATACGCCAATACCAAGTCCATATGCGTTCATGTCTCGCGCCGGCCTACCTACCTGACCCTGACGGCCCTATCACTGCTTCTATCGCGGTAAAGCTCCGAATTCGTATGACGATTCAGGTACAGGGGTGTAAAATATATAAGTAGATTTGTTTTGCTGCGCATACGGGACTTCGTACATACACTGGAGGTTGGGCATACGTGTGCATGTATGGAATAACTGATATTCTATACGGACAGCTTATACTCGTAGTCAGAATCAGATCAGTGAAGCCAATCTTCTATCTCCAATATACCCGGTACCTATCTAGGTACGAAGTATCTACGGAATAATACAGAGTCGATCAATGACGGAGACACGGAGCATCCGCGCCACACAGACCCACTTCGGCCGCCGGGGGGGCAGGGCGCCGAATCCAAGAAAGGCTCCCTTGACATCGAAAGCAACGCCCGATCGCAGAATACTACCCACCCAAAAAACACACATGGCGGCATTCCACGCTTCCGCTTTGCTTCGTTGCCGTACTTGCTGTCTTCGAATCGGCTCCAATTCCCCACTTATGAGCAGAGAAAAAAAAAGATCCAAAAATACAACCAATGTCTTCTTCTGCAGCCAGCGTCTCGGATGCTGCTCCCATAGTTTAGCTTTGGTAGCTAAGTCGGCAGTGCTTCCCCATTGATATCTTTCGGTCCACTCTTGTCAAGTCCCTGCCAGCCGGAGTCCCATCCCTCATCAGTGTCGACGGCGAGGACGGCCTCGCCCTTCTCGGCCATTCCCTTGATGTCGCTCCAGTACTCCAGTTTGCGAACCTCCTCGTCGGCATGCTTGATGGCCGCGGCCAGGTTCTCGGCCCTGGGCGTGCCGGCTGCTTTCCCCTTGCCCACTATGATGGTCGCGTCGTCGTGCAGGTGCGTCAGTCGTGCCAGGAGCGTTTTCCGAGACGCCTGGAAGACGAAGATGGACATGATTTGATGCATGTGGTCCCGCAGATGCAGGAGGTCGTCCGTGCTGTTCTTTATGTAGTTCTCGATGGCCTCGAGCTTCTCGCGATCGATGCGCAATCGCGCGAGTGTTGCCATTAGGTCCTCGATGGTCTTGATTTCGGGCGGGAGAGAAGCTTCCTCTGGCCGGCCCCTTGATCTGTCCCGGGAGGTTCGAGACCCCTCCTGCGATTGCCGCGACTGTCCGTCTACGCTGATTCCCTCGATATCGCCCGCCGTCGCGATGAGGCTCATCTCGTGTTTCTTGGGCATTATAGTGAAGTATGGTTGGTTCATGATCTGCTCATCTAGCAAGTGAGACCCCGTGTGTGTTTTTATCCGTCTTCTTATCCATGCTCTTCTCCGGACAAACGAATTGTACCATTTCGGCGCGTGCCATGAGAACGTCCTCGAGAACATGAACGAGTACTCCCAGCCGTCGCCATCGGTCTGGATCTGCTCGTCATGGTTCACACGCCATTCCGGCCAAGCCCATTGCCAGCTTGGATCGGGCACTTGGGCAGTGTGAATGTCGGTCGGGCTGGGCTTGTGCGCGAAGTTGGTCCAGGCTGGTGGGTCTAGGTTGCCCAATGCGGCGGACGAGAAAAGAGGGATGCCACATAAGAAGCCGCCGCGCTGATTCTCATACAGTATGTCGATATCCGTTTCAGGCTCCTTCGGCGTGGTTGGGTGCCCTTGAGCCGCCCTACTATTTATACTGGAGCGGCTGAAGGATTTTTGACGACCATTGTGGACCTGAGGAGAGCTCGAGCCTGCTGCATCTGTGTTCGATGGTTCGATTTCATCGTTTGGTGGCTCCTCTATTCGCGGGATTCTAGAGGAATTGACCTCTGGCGCTCTTTCGTCAGATAGCCTTCCGTCTTCGCTGGCGCGTTGAGTAAGCGGTGCGTGAGAGTCGGATTGAGTGAGGGGCTGGCGGGACGTGGTCAGATCTATGGAATGAGTCGACTGATCGGTCTCGAGTGATGAAGATTGGGAGTGGCAGGGTGTTATGGAATCATCATGGTCGACAAGACGGATTTCATGATCGATGTTATTATCAGTGAGCGGATGCACGCGACGAGAACTGTGCACATGGCCTCTATGATTGTGCATGACTACCTAGAATAGAGCTTGTCGTGTTGAAACATAGCGAGAGAGGCGGCGACGCAGATGCACAGCACCTGACGTTGGCGCGATATTATTATAAGTAGATAGATAGGCTATGCAGAAGAGACGAAGTGAACTTTTCTTTCTTCCTTTTTTTTTTTTTTAAAAAGAAGAGGCTGATAACACACGGGGGAGTGGGGTGTGGGGGAGGAGGGGGGCGGGGAGAGGGAAGAGAAGAGCAGCGGCGATAAAGGCCGTGAAGCAAAAAGTGGGAGACAACCTAAAGATGGTACGAATAAAATAACAAATAAGATGGAAGAAGCCCGATCTTGAATATTTACGCGGTGGGAGCAAAAACGTGTACAGCGCTAGCTAATGTAGGATAAGGTACCTAAAGCATTGATGATGATGATGATGATGACGACGACGGCGGCGGCTCCAACTGATGAGTCGTAAGCAGTGTAGACTCGTCGGTAGGTAGTCGAAGCCTCAGTGCTTTGGCGAGAGAAAAATCTCGAATGGGAACAAAAACGCCTCGAAAGGGCGCCCGTAAAAATAGGCCAAGTTACCTACGGAATACATACGGACGTAGGTACGGATCCGTAGTAGGTACTTGTTATGATACAATAAGTACGGACGTAATCCGTAGGTACAGTTTTTTCGAAGCTCTGACTTTTAGCTGCCCCGGCAATCTGTACTGATGCGATCGGGGGGACCCACTTGTTTACCTAGTAAGGTTAGCGAAACGCCGCTACCTAGAAGACGTCATCACTTCTCACATGTCTGTGTTTGTTTGTTTGCTTGCTTGGTTGTTTTCGAGGAAAGATTCTTATAGCTAGATATATGCAACTGTCGGGCTTTTATAGAGGACTGATTTGTTTTTACGTGTCCGAATATATTCCGTACCTAATCCCGTACTTTTATATCTTACCTAATCACTGAAACAAGCCCCACATTTTGACCAAGTGGAGACAAAAAGACAATAAGACAGAGGAAAAAAAAGAAAAAAAAAAAAAAAAAGAATTGACCAGGGAGGGGGGGGAAGCGCGGAAACTAGCGCGGAAACTAGCGCCCCGCATTCCTACGTCATTGCCTCTCCAATTACCTTCGCCATAGCACACAGGCTTCAAACCATTTCGTTACAGCGACTGAGGGAGGGCAGCAATTGGATGGGGGGTGGCAGCATGGGAGGCAAGGAAGGGGAGAGAAGGAGCAGAGCCCTTTCTCGGCGAGGGAAGTCAGGCCATTCATTTCGTACAAACATTCCAGTTCACAACTCGCTCTCTTCTCCCCTTTTCCCCGTTTTCCCTTCCACTCACATCCTTTCATTCTAAGATTCAACGTCGTCACACCCACACATACTATCTAAGATATAATATCTATACACACATCCATCCGAATGAAATTCAATCAGATCTCGCAAATGTCTCGCGGTCGGATGCCACTGTATCTCGGCGGAGCCGCCGCTGCTGGCGTCGGATACTACCTCTACACCGCCGGCGGAGATGGAAAGGGGCCGCAGAAGCATGCTGAAGGTAATCAATCTTCCCCATTCGAAATAACAATACAATCCAAAACCCAAGGAAAATAAATATAAAAAAAAACAAGACGTAGGCTAAGACATATTTATAAACCGATCAGCCGACGCAAACAGACTATCCGCCAAGTTCAGGGACGATCTCTCGAGTCGCAGCAAGGAAGCCCAGAGAGACGCCGAGGGAGCAGGAAGAAAAGCCGGCGCGAAGGTCGACAACGCCGTAAGTTTCATTCATCTCGATCCATCGTCCCCAATCAATAATGCCCCCCATCCATCTCCCTTCTTACCACTCCGAACTTATCGTTTCGATATGTTCCACTGCACGGACTAACGTCGTCGCATGTCCGTCCGCCCTTGTCACAGCTAAACAAGACGGAATCCGAATTGTCCAAGGTCAAGGCCGACGCCGAGGCTTATACAAAGGATGCCAAGGACGTCACGATGAAGAAGATTGACGAATTCGACGAGAAGGTCGAGACTGAGGCTTCGAAGGCGAAGAAGGGGATTTCGAATTGGTTCGGCGGCAATAAATAGAGACGGCATCATCTGAGGCTTTTCAATTCACCCCTTTCCCTCCCTCCCTTCCCCTCTCTCTCTCTCTTTCTCTTCTCTCTCTGTCACTCGCACACACACTCTTTCTCCTTCTCGTATATCTCTGCTTAATGAAAGAATATGTGGAGGAGTTCGATATGTAACTGCCTGAGCACCCGCACTTGGACGAAGGGGCTTTCGCTGTCTCGGTTGATGCGTCCCTGGATGAAACTCGTTCAGCCCTTATATCCAACCAACTCTCTGCCTTGAAAAATGGAGAACTGTAATTATTTTGTTTGGGCCTTGGTTCAGATAGGAAAGCCTCTGCGTCAGCAACCCGAAGAAACAAAAATAGGCTTATTACCCAGTATTTTATTACCTGTAGTAAATGCATACGAACGAACGTCACCTTCGCCACGGGGACTTCGAGAGATATTGTATATGCCACGCATTTGTTTGTGAATCATTTTACACGGTAACTGACATACATGGATTCAGTTAGGTTTTTTTTCCACCCTCTCGTTTCCCGTGAGGCTATGCATGAATATCAGGGTATTTAGCATCGAAACCACCCCCCTGTCTTTTCCCAACGCCAGAACTCCAATTTAGTGTATGAAAAGCCGTGAGAGGCGAAGCGGTCGATACATATGGCCTCGGCCACTCTCTTATCCGAGCATCGCCGGCCATCAATCAGGAGAAGTGGATGCCTTCTTTGTTGAAAGCCGCAAGGAGCCTGAGGAAGTCGTTCTCGGGCAGCTTGGCGCTGCGGCTCTCGGCGAGCTCGGTTTCCTCGAGGACCTTGCGGACTTTGTCCTTCACCAGGACGGCGACGCGGGTCTTCTTGGCGGAGCCGCCTCTCTTGCTTCCGGGCGCGCTCTCGTCCGGCTTCTTATTGGCTGTGCCGAAGAAAGAGGGTAGCTCGTCGTCCCCGTCGATGTCCATCCCGGCATCGTTGTCGTGGTCGTCGACGTCCATTTCTTCGTCGTCTCCTGCGTCGTCTACTAGGCCTTCGTCGATGGGTATGTCGTTAGTGGCGCAGTATAGACGGTAGTTAGTTTCAATGACTATATAGTGTTAGCAGCTTATAATCCATGGGAGATTTGGCTCGGGGCCAGGGGAATTATTTGAGTGTGCGTTTCGTCTGAGAAAAGACCCTTGATGAACGATGGCGATGGGAGCGAAGGTTGATTGCTGAGAAACTCACGCTTCAGGACCTCCTTATTGCCTAGAAACAAGGACCGTAAGACTAGATGAGAAAGAAAGAAATGTTAGCAATAGCCGCCTATAATGAATAACGCCAGAACATACCTTTATTGCGACGATTAAAGCAAATTCGAAGTAGGCCGTCGAACTTGAGCCGTGTCAGTATATTTTGGGTGCCTGGGTTAACAGTACCAGCTGGCTGGTATGCGCTGATCATCATGACCTACCTCCTCGAAACCGATATTTGGCCGCTCAGAGCCCATTTTGGGCTCGATTCGAACGACGCTTGAGTCTACCTGCGGGGGAGGACGGACTATGGATATCATGGTTAGCGAATGATTTCTTGGACGTCTTTCTCTTTCATCTCCCTCCATTCTCCTTGGTGTTGAGAGCCCAATATACACTTCACCTCGAATCACCGGGAATGTAAAGTAAACACGAAGACACTCACAATTCGCCCTGCCGACTTTCTGATATTTCATTTCCGTCAGTGCTACCGTTCAAATGCATATCCGACCACGATAAACTCGGAAACAAGGATGACAGATGTAGGAAGCAGGCTACTGACCAAGACGTGAGATATTTTAGCCTAGTGGAAATCGTTAGCATACATTGCAAACTAAAATAAGAGCAGAACATTAGGGGGCCGTACCCAGAATTGAGCATTAACGCTGAGTCTGCACTATAACCCGCATGTTAGCAAGCAAGATCTATGATCAAAGATGAGTAGATCCGAAGGTCCGCGACTAGTCCAAGGACATAAACTCGCTTGGAACTGAGGAGGAAAGTAAAGTAGAATAATTTAAGATTCTACCCACATAAAGAGAATCCCCAGGACGTGCAGTTCTGCCTGCTGGTCAGTATAGCAACTTTGGCCGTTGGGTTGCACTCATTCTAACAATCGCATGGCAAATTCCCTCTCTGCCCTCGTTAGCCCTACGTGACGCATTGCTCGAATGGGCAAAACCTACGGAACATCAAAACACAAGTCCTCGGTGGCTCTGCGCAATAGTCAGTACTCACTCATTTGAAATACTATAGGGACTCATAGGGTAAAGATGCATTTTTCAACATCTGTCGCATTTTTCAAACTGAAAAGAGACAAAAAGGGGGAAACTCACTTGGTAACCTTAGAAGCTTGAAAACGAGGGGACTTGAAATCTGATAGGGCGTATTCGATATGCAAACCTGTCACAGTCAGTTTGAAATACCTAATAAGCTTGATATGTAACTTACATCGAATTCAGGAAGAGGATCTTGCTTAATCACGTCGCCCACTATCCGGGATTTGAGAGTCAGCAACGCTACTGAAGAGGTCTTGTATGAAATCTCAGGGGTAAGCAGTAATAAAGAGCCCTGCAATACTTACATACAACTTCCAAACGCTTGTGTTCTGGCTTGCCCTGGACACGCTTGGTAACCTCGGCAGCCACTTTAATCATACAGATCAGCATAGAGCAAGAGTGGAATAAGCAGAGCGGAAAGCATACTCCTGGGATCCATTTCTACCGCAATGACTTTTCTCGCCTGGTTCAATATTTGAACTGTCAAATTACCAGTACCAGGTCCCACCTAAAAGACTTCTGTTAGACGACAGATAGATCATAAAGCGACTCGATGTAGACGAGCCAAACTGGCGACAAATAATTAACCTACCTCGAGAACAGTATCCGTTGGTTTTAAGTAAGCCTTCTCCACAACTGTTCACGATCAACTGTCAGATTGCCGTACAAAGAGGAGCATTTCAGCAAAGTTTCGAAAATACGTAGGGCCAATGATTCAGAAGCCCGTGAAATTGGATGATGAAAAGTTATAATGCATACTGGCTTGCGCTATGCCCGGGTTCCTTAATATATGTTGACCTAGGTCTTTTCTGTAAGAACCGTCAAGTCAGTGGTCCGGTTTGCAAGATAAGTGCAACAGCATGATATATCCTGATTCGACTAACGTGAATTTAAATACGTTGTTGGCGGCTGCATTTTTCTTGGACGGACGATCATACGGCCCCGAACTCGCGCTTCCACGCTTTGAGGTCTGGGCTTTTCCCATGCTGGGCGACGGGCAAAGCTTTTGAGAAGGATTTCGTTTTTTTTTTCTTTTTATACTGACGCTGAAGCCGCAATTAAAATTTACGAATTGTTAGATCTCTCCTAGAGAGTAGGTTTACGGGCAGCAAAAAGGGCCGGCTGATGAGGATGAGTTTGAGAATGGGTTATCATGAGCATGTAAGTTCGAAGGGCAGTGGATGCATCTTTTTTGATGCGAACTAAAAGAATGGATCCAAGTGGGCCACTACGTCCCCATTTTTCTTGGTCTTATCTTATCTATCTCTATCTATATCCCTTGTCGCCTGTCGCCTGATGGACGGATCTACGAAGTAACCTCGCTGCAGTCCGTCAGTCCAGCTGCCGGCCATTAAGTTACATCCAACTTTCTACTACGTCCTCTATCGTTTCTACCACTTTACTCCCACTATCTAGCCAGAAAACTTCCTCTGTTGCGCCGTCTGAGCCAAGTTTTCCAAACAAGATCTTACGCCTGATACCAACGGTTATCTCGTGAAAACGGCGAAAGCGAATCAACGGGCTCCTGCGACGTCACCATGACGGGCCGACGCGACTTTCTATCTCAGCCTGCCCCTGAGAACTACGTCGCAGGATTGGGGCGTGGTGCCACCGGCTTCACAACACGCTCAGATTTAGGCCCGGCGCGCGAAGGGCCTTCCGAAGACCAGATAAAGGAAGCGCTTGCGAAGCGCGCCGCTCAGCTTGGCTTTAGCGATGCAATTACCGGCAAGAAGAAAGACTCGGCGGCTGAGGAGGAGGACAACAATGAGGAACGGTTTCAAGATCCAGATAACGAGGTTGGTCTCTTTGCCGGAGGCATTTACGACAAAGAGGACGATGAGGCAGATCGCATATACCGTGAGATAGATGAGAAGATGGACAAGCGCCGAAAAGCAAGAAGGTTAGTACCCTGATTCCCCTCATTACATCTGCCCCCGGCTAGTTCACAGTTCATCCCAAAGTTAGTTGAACAGATTGCCGACGATTGTTACTCGATTAGGGAAGCCCGCGAGAAGGCAGAACGAGAAGAGTACGAACGCAAGAACCCCAAGATCTCCCAACAGTTCGCCGACCTGAAGAGGGGGCTAGAAAGTATCACCGAAGACGAGTGGGCTGCATTACCCGAAGTTGGAGATCTTACCGGCAGGAATAAACGAGCAAGACAGGCAAGACATCAGCGTTTCTATGCTGTACCCGATAGTGTCATAGCCGCGGCGAGCAGCGCGGGCGAGCTGGGCACAACAGTGGCCGATGACGGCACTGCCAGTGCTTCCACTAGCGCCAGAGATGGCACGGTGACCGACTTCGCCAAAATTGGACAAGCAAGAGATAAAGTTCTACAAGTGAGGCTTGACCAGGCCTCTCAAAACGGAACAAGCACCAGTGTGGACCCCAAAGGGTACTTGACCAGCTTGGCGAAATCACAATTACCTGAAAGTGCCGCCCAGGTTGGTGATATAAATCGGGTTAGAGAATTACTTGAGTCAGTCATCAAGACAAATCCGAATAATGGTCCTGGCTGGATTGCGGCGGCCCGTCTTGAAGAGCTTGCAGGTAAGATAGTAGCGGCGCGCAACGTAATAGCACGTGGTTGTGATCATTGCCCCAAAAGCGAAGACGTGTGGCTTGAAAACATTCGGCTGAACGACCAACGTAATGCGAGGGTTATTGCTGCAAACGCCATTGCGAAAAATAATCGCTCAGTACGATTATGGGTGGAGGCGATGAAGCTGGAAGATGATTCACGTTCTAAGAAGCGGGTAATACGGCATGCTCTGGATCATATACCCGAATCCGAAGCTCTATGGAAGGAGGCCGTGAATCTCGAGGAAGACCCCGACGATGCGAGACTGCTCTTAGCCAAGGCCACCGAACTCATTCCGTTATCTGTTGATCTATGGCTAGCGCTGGCTCGGTTAGAAACACCCGAGAACGCCCAGAAGGTACTCAACAGAGCCCGTAAGCATTGCCCGACGTCCCACGAGATCTGGATCGCCGCTGCAAGGTTGCAGGAGCAACTGGGTCAAGGAGAGAAAGTAAATGTTATGAAACGTGCGGCGCAGGTACTGGTCAAGGAATCGGCCATGCCGAAACGAGAAGAGTGGATCACGGAAGCTGAGAAATGTGAAGAGGAGGGCGCAATAATCACGTGCGGTGCGATCATACGAGAGACTCTAGGTTACGGCTTAGATGAGGACGATGATCGAAAAGAGACGTGGCTGGAAGACGCACGCGGGAGTATCGGCAGAGGAATGTATGAGACGGCACGGGCCATCTATGCATATGCTCTACGTGTATTCCCAACAAGCAAAACGACATGGCTGACAGCCGCAGACCTTGAAAGGAATTACGGCAAGAGAGAGGACCTTTGGCAAGTGCTTGAGAAAGCAGTAAATGCTGTCCCGCACAGCGAGGTTTTGTGGATGATGCTTGCGAAGGAGAAATGGCAAGCCGGAGAAGTCGACAATGCCCGCCGTGTTCTTGCCCGCGCTTTCCAGCAGAACCCGAACAACGAGGATATTTGGCTCGCAGCCGTCAAACTCGAAGCCGAGAACGGTCAGACGGAGCAGGCCCGTGGATTGCTTAAGACTGCTCGACAGGAGGCGCCAACAGATCGCGTGTGGATGAAGAGTGTGGCGTTCGAGCGGCAACTCACCAACCTCGACGAGGCGCTTGACCTTGTACAGCAGGCCCTGAACCTCTTCCCAGCCTATCCCAAACTCTGGATGATGAAAGGCCAGATCTACGAAGACCTCGGCCAAAAACCGCAGGCTCGCGAGGCGTACGCGACAGGCGTAAAAGCCGTACCAAGCTCCGTACCCCTCTGGCTCCTGTACGCTCGTCTCGAGGAATCGACGGGCCTCCTCCCCAAGGCGCGCTCTGTTCTCGACCGCGCCCGTCTCGCAGTTCCCAAGTCCCCCGAATTATGGTGCGAGTCCGTGCGATTGGAGCTACGTGCCGGCGACACAAAACAGGCCGAGTCCCTAATGGAGCGCGCGCGCCGCGACGTGCCGAAGAATAAACAAGGTCTACTCTGGGCAGAGAAGATCTGGCACCTGACAGAGCCGAAACAGCGCAAGCCCCGGGCCGTCGAGGCCGTCAAGGAGGCCGAAAACGACCCCGTGCTCCTCGTGGCCGTGGCGCGCATCTTCTGGGGCGAGCGCCGTCTCGACAAGGCGCAGAACTGGTTCGAAAGGGCGCTGGTGCGGGACTCGGACCTCGGAGACAGCTGGGCGTGGTACTATAAATTCCTGGTGGAGCACGGCACGCCCGAGAAGCGGGAGGAGGTGATCAAGAAGTGCGCGGGCGTCGAGCCCCGACACGGCGAGGTCTGGCAGCGCATCGCGAAGGATCCGAAGAATGTGCGGAGGGACGTCGAGGCGGTATTGAAGCTCGTTGCTTCCGAGATACATTAGGCGCATAGATTTGCTGGGTAGAAAATCTATACTCATTTATACATAACATAACATAACATACTTACGTGCATACGTGCAGGCAGGCATGGATGGATATATTAGGTTAGGTGTCTTTGTGCGAATCTATTCGTCTCTAATACCCAAATCGCTCCTCCATCTAACCGTTGCGCCCTAGCGAACCGCCATGGACGCTCATGGCTACATCGTGTTTGTACCCCCTGTAGTATTCAGATAGCGATCACCAAGTAAAATAAAGTAGCAGTCCCTAACGCCGCACGATTTCACCCACCAACCAACCATACATAGAGGACGCAAGCAAGCAAGCAAGCAAGCAACGTAGGTATCATTCATTCATTCCATTATGTTAAGTCTTGTTTCATCCACATACATAGCCAGCTACTTAACACAGCACAGCCCAGCCCAGCCCAGCCCAGCGCTGTCCCGTCCGCCCACCATGAACCAATCCATCGGCACCGGCACCGGCCCCATCCCAAATCGAATCGGCCAGCCAGTCAATCGAGGTATAAGTAGTTAAGCGTATGTGCTCATTAGCAGTACGTCGTCGGGGATGGTGTATGTGGGGGGGTAAAGAAAGGAGAAAGGCGAAGAAGAAGAAGAAGAAGAAAAGGGAACATGAAAGGAGCGCAGTGCGGGTTGATATCCGCTCAGGTGGTCGTGTGGCAAATGTTCTCTTTTTTTTGGGCTCTTTCTGTTTTTTTTTTTTTGGCCCTCTCGTGAAGGCGTTTTGTTTTTTTTATTATATAATACAGAATCTGCGGTCATGTTCCCGTTTCTGTCTTTGGGTATCTGTTTTCATGGGTAGTTGCCACACCTGCCCTCTAAATAACGAATCCTCCGCGAGGAGAAGAGGTAAAAAAAAAATAAAAAGAGTAAGAGAAGCCCCTCCGACCGATCCCCGAGCGCCCATTCTTGTACCAGAAGAGAGAACCATATGAGAGTGACTCAAAGATCACTTCGTGATAGTTTTCGTGTCCCCCTTATGCTGTCGCAGTGAAGCTCGCATGGTGTAAAACGCCGTGGCTATGTGAGTGTCTTCAATCATCAGAAATGCTCATTATTCTCCACTTGGGAAAACATGGCAGGATTTATAAAGCAAATAAGCCCGCCCAGCTGATCCACGGCAGGTCGGCAAAAGCTCAGCCATCGAGTGACTTTGTGCAAAGGTTCAAATCCAACGCCAGAAGCTCCGGGAATGCAACATCATGCTCGCTAATATACAGAATCACAACAGAGGTACAAAAGAAAATGTTCATGACTAGGCAGTCCAAGTTGTGGGCTTTTTAGAGATTGAAATCTCCGGTTCGTTGGGTCGCAGCGCCGGATCGTTCGCAGCATTCGACTTGACAAGAGTCTTGCCAGAGATCGATACCTTACGGACCTTGTGGCTAAGCGGAAGCGTATACTTTAGTACGCCTTTGATAACCAAGGTAAAATCATCCGCAATGATGCGTTCCCATCGCGCTGTGCCGCTGTCTGTAGTATTGCCCGGGTGGGCAAGTCGTAGCTCGCCAGAGGAAGTAGTAAAGCCGCGATGAAAAAATGAGCCTTCGTAAGTCAAAGGACTGTCAAACGTGTGAATATTACCCAACCTCATATTAGGGGAAGAGTCCTCGTCTGTAGGGTCACTAAGACTAGGCGGGTCATTCTTTGGGTCATCGAGTACTTCGAAAGTATCTCCTTGAGGATGACGCCACCATTCCGAGTCATTACCAGCATGTGGCGACTTGGCAAATACTTCGATATCCGCGGAGTCGATCATCACAACGACGACGTTGGGATTTTGTGCTTGAACGGTAAGATCAAACATGAGCTCTTGCTCACTGGCAAGAACATTCCCAATCTTCAAGAGCGCGACATCAGTTAGTGGCTGTGAAGTAGCAAACATGAAACCAATAGCGCCTGTAATTACGAGCAGTAGCATAACGATCAGGACAAGACAACTCGCGCACCGGTTGAGAAACGAGGTATTTCGGTGATATGTTTGCGATTCCAGGTTTCGTAGGGTCACATGACGTCTATTCCGATTGGATCGGGAGGTACGCACTGTACCATTCTGTAGAAGTGGAGTTCGTTCGTCATCCGCTGGGGTCGTATCGCTCATGCTGTAGCCGTTGTTGGACAGAACAATTTGCCGCTTGCTGGATGGTAACCAGCTTCGATTGAACTTTGAGGATTGAGGACTGGTAGGAATGGACGGCGGTCTGGAATTAGGGCCGGGCAATCCGGATCGGGCTGCGTGAAAGGGGGACTCATTGTCAAATAATGAAGGGTGAGTGTTGCCATTATTTCTGCCCCAACGGCCGTGGTGGTGATGGTGTCGCGCGGTGCCTCTTGCTGAGCCAACGTTACTCCGACCTGTGCCACGTCCATCATCATCACCCTGTAGGTTTTCATTCCCATTACTAGTGTAAGTATTAACAAACTTCATGTTCTTCTTCACATGAACGTTGGGTGCCCCGTTCTCGAAAACAGCGTGCATAGATCGCAATCCGTTGCGATCCACTTGACTGGCCATTGATGCTACACTTGGAGTGCGCGAGTGATAGCGGCGAGGACGTTCAGCATCTGGCGGGTTCGAATCATAGACGAACGTTTCATCGGAGTCGGTCGAGTTGGCCTCCTCTACTGCACTAGCTACCTTGGCCTCGAAAATATCTGCTTTTGAAGACGCTGGGCGAAGACCTCGCGTTAGTAAACAAGCCACATGAGAAGTTATACTAGATGCCCGTATTGTTGGTCGCTTGACCCGCCGTCCAGGACTCAATAATGTCTCTTCACCCCACGATCCTTGACCGCGGAGCTTAGTCGGCGAACGGCACGATACTGACGATATTGATTTTGTCGAACAACTATGTCGAAGCTTTTGCGTCGGAATCAGATGTGGTGGCTCACCATTACCAGAGGGAATAGAAGTGGTTTTCCTAGTTTGCTTCTTCTTGTCCTTCTTGGGTTTAATAGTTTCATTACTTGGGCGCGTTCTCAGGCTTCCATTAACTCTTTGTCCGCCGGCGTTGGGAACCAATGACAGTTGCGGCATGTCCTTGACTTCCTCCGTCTCAACAGTCATATTTCTAGACGAGCTTTCACCCGATGGTTGTCCCCTGCCACTAAACTTGAGAGCAGAGCTAGACTGCCTATTATGAAGGAGAGGCGGCAGAACGGTGCTGCTATATCGCTTTTTATAGGTCTTGACGCTGCCACTGTCGCTACCACTTTCGCTATTTGACGCTGTCTGGCTAGATTTGGCGCTGCTGTACGCCGTGTCGGGACTCCTATCTCGCGCGGCGCCTTCGGACGTAGAAGTCTCCTCCAGCTTCTTGATTGCCGCATTCAATTCTTGTCGAGGCGTATTTGGCTGGCTAACTTCCTGAACAGTCTCAAGTATCGATGATCCGCTGCTCGGGCCACGGCCTGGAGTCCTCATACCTGATGATAAATGAACCTCTTCAACCTCAACATCAGCTGCTGGTTGCGCTTTCGGCTCCGCATGAGGTGAGGGCGTGGCCCGTTGTACATTGATGATCGGAAGTTCTAAATCGCCACGGCGTGCTGCCGAGGCAACTGTCGGCCTACTGAAACTTGGAGGCGGCGATTTCAGCCGTGGAGAAATGGGCCACCGAGGCGAATCCTTAGACAACTCAAGGGCTCCTGATGACGGCTTTTGTGGGGCAGATGCTCGCGAAGCAGTATCAGTACCGGAAGGAGGGAGGAAGCTAGGGATAGCAGATGCAGAGAGTTGTCGTGAAATAGCGGGAGTAGGGATGCTCGACCTCTTTCTTGGAGGACTTGGATCCTGAGCGCTATTCTTGCGCGGTAACACTGGTGATGTGGGTGTACGATTCATTTTCGCACATATCTTAGTAGGTGATGGATCTCGTGACGGATCTCGTGATTCCACAGGCGAAGCTGTCACAGAAGTTGAAGCCGACGTCCGTATGGAAGGTTTTCTGTCGATATTTGCGCTGGGCGGCAGCGATGTCTCGTTATCGATAGGGTTCGGGCTCAGGGGTCTGGCTTCCAAGCCAGCGTTACCACCAGTACTTCCCATAGTGCCCAAGCTTTCAGGTGTTTCTGGTCGTTGGCTTCTCACCGGGGGGAGGGGGGGGAAGGGGAGGAGGGCTTGTGCGATAAGCGGGTCGAGGTATTCAAGGTAAGTTCATGCCACCCATCAAGTAATTGGGTCTAACTCGAACGAATAACGGGTGTATTCTCGTCAAGAACGACCATGATAGTATGACGAATGTATCAAGCCGAACATGCGATCTGATGACGGGAACGACAGACTGAAACGAACGAGGGTAGTGCTGTAGATACTTCGGCCGTAAAAGATGGACAGGCGAAGAGACGAACGGAGCGACGGACCGTGATGTTATTGGCACAACCCGATTCCTCTAGGTACTTCTCGCACTTGGTCCCCCAAAGCGTTAGCTTGTCGGTATATCCCAGTCTACGCTTGGACGGTCCGCTAGTGAAAAATCTGCGATAAGGGATATGGAACTAATCGGAGATGACTTTGTGTGGTCGCTTTTCCGTAGAGGCGGGATTCTAGTGGAAGGTAGATAGTCTTGACCGCGAAATATCTAGATGGGCAACGTTTGAAGACAGGAATAGGTATACGTCGTGAATCGTGATGGCGGGGAGGAATACAACGTAGCGGGGCACGGGCGGATGGAGATGAAGATCAAGATGAAAAGATAGATGTTCGAATGGTCAAAAGAGCAGGGCCAGCCGAATGTCATCTAGGACGTGGAAAATTGTTACTGCTGTCGAGGTTGAATACCTATGTGTAAGAGAGAGAAACCCAAGCTCGAAGGGCGACGGGAATGGCGCGGTTAGGTAGGTAGTAGTAGGTCTAGGTAGGTGGTAGGTAGGTATGATGAGCATGCACAAGTTTCCTAGCTACCTACATAGTACATGGTAAATAGTACTAGGTACCCGCTTGATAGCCACGTCAGAAATCCCAGGCGGAAATGGAGTTACCTACTTCGTACTTACAGGTATGGACGTACCCACGCATGTACCCAGGTACCTTAGGTACCTAAGGTAGGTACCTGCTTAGGTATGATTTTGGGGGAGGGGGGAGGAGGGACAGGAACAACAAGACTTCATTCATTAGGCAGTACCTAAGGCAGTATAAGCCAGGCAAGACAGGGCTACGGTCATTTTATTCTTAGCATCCACCGGGCTGGACTTGTAGGTAATAACTCCCTAACTTAGGTACGTTCGTAACTGCCTAGGAAGGTAGGTAGGTACATAGTCCCTTATAATATCACACGCCTAGCCCAATAGGGTAACATTGCTCCCTAGGTGCACACTAACAATTTGCATAGTGTACATTAGGAGGTAGGTACCTCTCGGCACTCCGAATCTTACACTAGTACGGTAGGTATCATCATTCTTAGGTAGGTACTAGATACGGATCCGTACCTAACCTACCTACTTACATTACCTACGGACTACCATGGAAGCAGTACGGAATAGCTACAGGAAACAGAAGGAAGAAACAGGAAATTTTCATCAATCCATTACGTATTTAGGCATAGCACAAATTACATAGGGCTGTGTCCCGGACATCCTTGGGGTTGCCTATACCCAAGTGCATCTAGCGTTTTCTTACGGAGTTTCTATTCCGTAGATGAGGTACGGAGTAGTGGAGGTATTTCTCGGTCGTAACCTTCCCCTTTCAGACTAGACTGTTTAATTACTCTTATTCCTTCAAAGTTCAAACAACGGCATCCTCGGGCCCCATATTTTATTGGCGTGCCGCGCTAGCGCACAAGACACCCAACACGGGCCAAGTAGGTACATAGGTATGTACCTACACTCTGTACATAGTGTAAGTACCAGGTACCTTTACTTTGTACAGACTGCCCAGTACTTTACAATTATCCATGTATAAAGTACCTAGGTACTGGAAGTACCTGCTTTGTACAGATGTACCCTAGGTAGGTACGTACCTTTACGGATCCGTTAGGTACCTAACCTAACCTCTTAAATTTAACCTTACGGTATTCCGTACGCCTATGACAATTGCTACCAAATACCTTCTACCTCAGGCACCATCTTAGGTGTCATCATCACCACAGGATATATTAGGTACTCGCTCGCAAAACGGGAGCTTTCCGGATTAAATGTGAAGACAAGTGTCACATCATCAATTGGAACCGCAAATTTTCAGGCAGTCTCAACGTGGTGAGTTGGCGTTTGTTTACCTAGAGATGCAGCTAGTATGGTGTAAGGTAAGGTAGGTTGTGTAGGTAAGGTGTGAATGTGTGTGTGTGTGTGTGTGTGTGTGGTGTAAGTACCTAAGCTAAGGTACATACATATACGTACTTCGTACAGAGAGGAAAGGCTTTTTAACGTGTACTATGTAGATAAAGAGGTTGGTACAAAGTACGGTACCTACTGGATGTGCTGGTGACGTAAAGAACTGATTGGCTTGAGATCCAGATCATGCAATGATGTGCACCAGGCAGTAGGTACTTGGATCTACCCCAAACGGTATACTATGCACTGTTTGAAAACAGGTAGAGTCAGGTACCTACCTATTGTGGCGTACCTTAGGTACCTACAATGAAAGCACTGGGACCTTCCAAGGTTCTCTCCCAATGCAATCATTTTTTTTAGAGTTCCAATTGCCGGAGGAAACGTCCGTATAAGGAGTGGCTTGTGAACAAAATACAAAATGTACGAGGAAGGTACTTCGCACTTACGAGCCTACCTGCCTACACTAGGTAAACAATATTCCGTATTCTATTCCGTATTCTATTCCGTACGGATTCCGTACATAGTAAGAACATTCTCGTTCCCCTGGGTTCTGCCCTGGAGCTGACTGTTATCCTCATAAGCACGCACTACCTACCTACCTTAGGTAGGTAGGTAGAAGGAGTTATCTCGCAGCCTGTCGATGCAGCCAGCAGAGGCAAGCTAAGCAACAGTAGGTAGACCTTTCTCTCTTTCTCTACGGATCCGTACGGACGTACTAGGTATCTACCTAGGTACCTACACTACCTACCTCTTAACCTACCTACACGTGTAGCTACCGGTATACCTGCGTCCGCCGCACCGCCTACGGTGTGGTTAGTAATGCATTTTCGCTACTCACCAACCGATTATTCATGCTTCTACCGGTACCGGTACGCTTCTTCCGTCCCTGTCCCTACATAGGTAGGTAGGTAGGTAGGTAGGTATGTACCTACTTACTAGAAGGAGTTGCGCAGCACCGTACGGATTACCTATCTACACAAGGAGACCTTTCCAATGTCCCTTGCTTCTCCATCACTTGACACTTGATGCCTACCTACCTACCTCCTCCGTGGCGTGCCGAGTATCTACCTAACCTACCTACCTACTGTATATCCAATGATGGACGGTAACTAAAGTCTCTCCACTGCGTAGGTACCTACTTCGTACTTCGTACATGCACACATCATGTACGGAGAAGTGGGCACTGAATGCCAGACAGACCGCCAACTTATCAGACAACTTGCTCCAGCCCCGTACGACCGGAACTGATTGGAGCGGAAGACGATGACCAGGCACTCCATAGCCTACGGATCCAAACTGAGCTTCACATCAACCAACATCATCACCTGTCATCAGCTACCGATCTAGCGTATACGTTGGTACCTACACTATTATGTACATTCTGACTGGTTAGAAAATAGTCATGGAGAACCGGGAGCTAAGCCAGAATCACTTCAGAACGCCATCCCATCAAATTCTACGTCCGTACGGCCCGCCAGAAATACCTAGTTCTGTGGCCGGAAGGATCCGAAGGATCCCATGATGGAAACACTTCATTCAGTCCTGGTCCCCGCTGACCACAGAGTCGGGATTCCACCCCTTCCACTCTACTCTGTCTTTCTATCAGAGGGCGGGCGGAGGGATAAGGAAGCGATACTGGTTGGGCCCTCATCATCAGCCCTATGCCGACGGCCTGGCCACATACGGACGTTATGTGCGAAGCAAATATCTACCTACCTTAGGCACACCACCACGTACACCCGTACCATGCCTTTTTCTAACAAGTTTTACAGACGTGCACTACAGTTGTGCGCTACGTATACCAATGCACAGCCGTAGGTGCACCATATCGTCCGATCTTGGGCCTCTCACACATCGCCATGTGGACAGCAAGCCCGCCCGCGATTAAGTGTCGTTGCCATTCTTCGCGCTAACCATACACTTCTTAATAACGAATGTCACTCTTCGCTGTTACCGTCACATAGCATCAGGCATGAACGACACAGCGCATTTAACTACCACCCACGCTACGTACAGTATAGAGGCTACCCATTTAAACCTCGATGAGACTTGTTCTGGCATGTCAGCTGACATAACCCACGGTCCGTTCGGGTGGTAGATTGTCAGCTAATCCGGACCCCAAGTTCTTTTTATGCCCCTTGCCTGTCGTGCTGCGTTGGCAATTTCATCAATCAATTGGAGACGCTGGTTAGATAGTAAGTACTTACTTCGTTACTTTGGAGTGGTGGTCATCAGCAGCGCAGGAACCCGAGACTTCCATAGGCTCGGTTGCCATATGATGTGGGGTTTTCCCCTCTGGCTGGAATATTATGTTCCTGGCACACATGGCTTCTTTTTTTTTTTTTTTTTTTTTTGAGAAATATATCCTGTCTGCTTTACTTTTACTGCTCACTCTTCGGTTTATACATTACATGCCATGTCTCGCTTCTGTTATGGCCGAGACGGCTCATCGTGGCGTAGGTACCTCACACGTTTCAGCTGATCGAAAACGCATGCTTTCAGTACCTACTGGCATCTCAACATTTGTCCTCAACTCTATCTTCTATCTTCGCACGCACGACCCGGGATTTTGTACACGGCTATGGCTTCTATTACTATTTTTACAATTTCCTGACAAAAATTCAAGCAAATACCTAGCATCAAAGGTACTTCGTCTATGTCGAGAGATTCATTGCCTGGTTCACATGTCACGGGCAGAGGAATACGCCGACGGATGGCCGGGTGAGATGCTCTTCGGTTGAATGAAAGGAACGCTTAAAATTGTTAGTAAGTGAGAAATCGACTAAACGAAAAGGGCAATTACATCCGACGCTATGCATAAGCCACTGTGATCGCGATTCGCCCTAACCCAACCCACGACGACAACGACAATGATCTGGTATAAATAGTACCTAGTGTAGGTAGTATGAAATGAGTACGAAGTACGTCAGTACGTCCGTACGTAGGTAGGTAGTACGTGCCTGGTACGGACGTGGATCGATCCGTTCAACATTTTTATTTAGCGATTAGGTAATCACTCCGAGACAACTTCCCTGACACCGCGACGCCCTCGGGAAGACAAGACAAATCTAATAATCGGATTCCATAGCGATATTTCACCATCTACCAAGCAATACATGCCTCTCTTAGTGTTACAGGTTTGTCGAACCTTTCCAACACAAAACCGCCTTCACATCTTCACAGTCAGCGTAACGTTTTGCGTGGCGCAGTGTCTCGCTTGGGCACTGATCTATCTCGTTCGATTTACTGTGCTATTATTACATGCTATCGCTCGGAAATCCACTGTTGTGCCTATCCTACCTCCAGTCCACGCCAGGCTGTACCATATCTCCTTGTATATTCCAATCATTCATAGATATTCTCCCGCCATGGCTGTGATCGATCCTTGGGGTAGGTAACGTGCACAAGGTTGACGCCTGGTCTCGGTGATGTGCTGTAGCAAGTCCGCACGGCATACGTTCTGAGGTGATTCTCGGCGCGGATTGCCTACCCCCACGTCAACGTAGGTATTCTGTGTGGTGCATATGTAATGATGAGAGCGAGAATCACATCAACCCACCCCCCAGGCCATTCCCAGTTCAATGAGCTTGCTACCTAGGTACCTTAAGCTTAGGTAGGTATGTTCATATGTCGAGTCCATACCCCGGGACTAAGAATCGCCAGGATTGGCCACGTCGGATGCAGATGATTATGGACAAGGCTCGAAGTTTCCACATCTAGCGTCTTGGGCAGTAGGTCGGCCCGCAATGGGCCAGTCCCTTCCCACGGTCCTGGTTCTATAGATGCTACCACGACGGATGACTCTAGCAACAAGAAGCAGCTAACGGTTCTGCCTGACGTAGGTATATCCAGCACTGGCTCACGCAGACGAGGTCGAGAACCAAATCAGCGTGGGGAATACCCGATGTACTCTAGCACATGCATACGCTCGCAGAAAACTTCCACGTCCATCATAGGGTCAACGAAAAAAAAAAAAAAAAAAAAAACACACAACTGAGCGAAAGCCGTCGTATGAATTTGCATTCTTCGATGGTTCCAAATTGCTAATGTAATAGGGAGTGGAGAGAATGAAAGCAGGAAAAAAAAAGAAGACAAAAGCTGGTGTGGGGGATGACACCGGTGGCATGATGTCGGGGTAAGTAGATACAATACGTACGCAGTACAAATGAATAAGTAGCGTAGCCATGTACTACCCCTACGCTGCTGCTGGCTAAATAATTACCCTCCCATAGCCAAACAAGACGCAATGGCCCGGCTTAGGACCTGCGATGAGCAGGCTTTTGAAGTTTTCTTGGGATCGCGCCGCGACGACGACGTCGGTCTGAAGCCAGCAAGGGAAACTGGCGTCTTTTTTTTTTTTTTTTTTTTTTTCTCCGAATGGCTCGGTGTGTGATTGGCACATAATATATAGGTTGGTTGGCGTTCTCTCTATCCGGTGTGTGTGTGTGTGTGTGTGTGTGTGTGTGTGTTGTTCATGGGCGATTATGACCGCGACAATGCTTGGCTTTATTGGTTCTTCTTTATATTTAGACAATGCGCCCCAGCTAGCTAGCTGAATGACCTCACTCTCTCTCTCTCTCTCTCTCCTTGCTGAAAATCAATTTCCTGCACGGGCTTTCTAAATTAAAAACCCTACCTACCTACCTACTACCTAGTCCAGGGGACAGGATTAGAAATGCGAGAGGAGACAGCCGGGTGGACGACGGCGGCTCACCGGAGGGCTAGGTATCTATTCTAAGTAGTAGTTAATTCCGGTAGGTACCAGGTATTACGATTACTAAGGCTTTCTGCTGTGACTCCTCGGTCGGGCGGGTTTTGAGAAATTGCGGCTTTATACTAGTTGTTTCTGTCAGCTTTAGGGGGGGGGGGGGGGGGTTAAGGATGGAATTAGGTGCTTTTTTTTTATTTTTTTATTAATTCTTTTTTTTATTTTTTTGGGTTTGGGGGGAGGCGAGGGGGTTATTGGATCTGGTGATACTAAGGATGAGAAGGGAGGAGAAGAGATGTGTGATCAACTTTGATCTTTGGAATAGGGGTCTTTTTCTCTTTCTTGCCATGATGGTGGTGGTGGTGGTGGTGAGTTCTTGTGGACGATTGATTTGATGATGCCATGCCGGAGTTGCAGTGGCAGTGGCAGTGGCAAAGGCAAAGGCAAAGGCAAGATCTCATCATTATTTTCTTCCCATCGGGATTTTTTTTCTTTTTCTTAACGTTGGTGAGTTAATAACTTTTGCCTGTGTGTGTGATGTGAGAGCACGAGCGAAAGAGACGTGGACTCAATAAGCACAGCGAAAGCGAGACCTGGACCTGAATAATTCTAGAGGAAACATATTTCTTTCTTTCTCACATAAGCTGGGTTTTGAAACGGAGGTGTTTACGTATATTGTGCGTAGTATAGCCTACGTACGTACATGCATGGGAGAGTCGAATAAGCAGAGTCTCACGACCTAGCTAGGACATTGGTGTTGGTGCGAACGAGGGAGATGTACTGGATTTTGATTCCAAAGCCCCCTCCCCTCTCCCCCCTTGCCCCTGAGATTGAATGTAGGTACCATGCTCGTGTGTTTGCTTTGATTTTGATTATGTGATGCTAGGCAAGCAGGTAAGATGTCCAAGACAGGTTCCATTGAGAGAACTTCTGTATCTTGCCCCGGTACCTACGCAATGGCGAGGTCTGCCGGCATGCAAGAGGAAATCAGCACAGTCGCCATCTGCTCTCGGTTTGCTATCCGGCTTAGCTGAGCCTCCAATCGTCAATTGCAATTCGCTTTAACACGCGCGCCGAACGGCGTCGTGAAAAGAAGTTGGAATTCATACAAGGCCCGGTATCAAAGTCACGGGTAGGTAGAAGAACGACGGGGCAAGATGGGATTGTTACTTTTTCAGGATACTGAGAGAGCAGCTTTCTTCTGAGAGATCTTGCGATCAACATCCGTCTTTTATGGCGAGGAGACCTGTCTATCTAACAGTGCCGAAGTCGATAGAAACTCATATGGATACTCAGAGCGAATGTGAAAGCGGCACGTTTTGAGTTTTTTTTTACTTCGGTCCCGGAGGCACGGTCTGGATCAACGGCAATGAAATGGTTTCTTTTCAAAAATATTTTTTGAAAGGGGGGTTCGACTTCGTTGACGTGCTGACCTACTTGCACTCATCAAAATCTCCTAATCCCAACCTGAACAAAAGAAAATAAAAGAACAGAAAGGGATTACGAAGTGCTCGAGGGCATGGGGAGGTTTTATGGAAATAGATCATTGAACGTACCACCTCCTGTATCCCCATCCCATGATTCAGAAACAGGTCCGGTATCACGATGGATATATATATATATATATAGAGAGAGAGAGAGAGAGACCGTCCGTAACTCCTCGACCAAAACCTAAGCTTAACCGTTCCATCATCTGTTTCTTCTATACGAGCAGATATATCTGTTAAAGACCAGGACCAGCATCACTTAAAGCAAACACACGACTTCCCCTCAAAGTCGGACTTGATAGATAGCTGCGAAGCCCACGCACACCCGTTCAAAGCCGAATAGATGACGGCGACTACCTAAAGCAGTACTCGTCCTCGATTCCGTTTCAGTGCAAGGGATCCTGGCGAGCACGGAGACGCCACGCACGCATGGCCCAACATCAGGTAAGCTTAAGCGTACGTACATATATCTACGTACCTTCATACAGCACGACAGACAGACGGCCGAGACTTAGAAGAGTCTCGGAAGAGATAGAATAAGAAGAAGAATAAGCATACGTATAATGCTATATGGAAGACAAGTCAATACAAACCCGCCATGAGGTGAGGATGTAAGATATCTAGATACCCATATCCGAGCCCAAGTATGTGTGTGTATACATTTCTATCACCAACACAGCTCTCACAAACACGTGTATTCAGTAGAAGAGACACCGACTTTAAACAAGTGAATTCTTCATTTCGATAATCCCATTAGTCATTTCATTCTTAACCCGCTCGGGGGTGGGTCGCTACAAGTAAAAAAACCTATCCGCTCCTTAAGACATCACATGCATCATCTACATACAGGTCTTCCAACCAAGTCGTAATAAGCTGCTAATTCGCACCATACAAGAGTGAAGAAAAAAAAAACCAAATAAAATATACCTCCCCGATTCATAATCCCCCCAACATTGAAATTTGAGGAAAAGAAGAGTTTAATCCTGATCTGATGATGCAGATGGAACTTTGAGGGGGAGGTTTGTCATATGCAACGTTACTGTATAGACCATCCAGCACCGTAAGGAAGTCAGGGCACTTTTTTATTCCCTGATAGGCTCTGCTGTATGATCTTCCTTCTTGGACCATGAAGCCCAACCCATCCAACTAGCACGCTTGCTGTGATCTTTCTCAGGGGCATTCTCCTGGACCAGTCGGAGAGGACGCGGCTTGTTACCCGCGAAAGTTGTTGCCTTCTCGGAGCCCGCTATGCTGGCACGCGCGCTACCAATTCGTGGTGGGCTAGACGTAGTGCCCTCGCCAGCGGAGATAGAGTCTCCGCTGACGCTGCTAGTCTCGCTTCGCATTCCGGGGAAGTTACCCGCACTAGGGGCGCCCTGGCCTGCTGATGAGACCCGGGGCGTCGATACACCAGTAAATATAGAGGCCGAGTTACGAGGGTTGCTAAATGTGGGTGACAAGGGACCATCAGGGCCTTTGTAGATAGCGTTCACGAAACCCGCAGGGCCTGACATTTGATCACTCATAGGACGCCCTGCGCGACGCGCGCCCGGGCCGCGACCCAAGCCAATCGGAATACTCGGTGCTGTTTCGGGATTGGTATGCGCCCCATTCTGCGCAGGCATGATAGTCATTGGACGCGGCTTAGGTCGGACGGTTGTTGTATTTGTGCCCGTAGCTATCGATTTTGCACGTTGCAACAATGAAGCTCCGGCCGCCGGTGCATCAGTTGAAGGAGGTGGCGGGAGGTCCTTGTGTACATTAGCAGTGGGCTTTGCGTCGGATGACTGGTCAAGGATATGCTCGAACTCCTGATGCTGTAGCAGTCGTTCGATAATCTTATTGATATACAAGGTCAAAGCCTTATTCTGATCCTTCACAGCACGGAGTTCGGCCTCCAGACCCAAGCGGCGCGTAGCGTCCTCGCCCATCTCCGACTCATCGGCCATAGAGCCAAGTTCATCAGCCAGGCTTGTCCCTTGAGCGGCCAGTGCACTCCCTGTGCTGTTTCTACCTTCAAGGGCATTAAGGGCATCCTGATTGGCAGATACGCCCATGTAGTTGAAATCGCCTTTTCCAAAATCTCCCTGAAGTGTCTTCTCTTGCAGGAGCAGCTGGTACGATTCGTTATCCTCCATAAGGCGTAAGTTAGCCATCTTAGTTTCCATGAGGAGCTGTTCGACTTCCTGTAGCCGGCCACCGCCCCGGTTCTCGGACTCAACAAGTTTGATTTGGGATTCTGCCAACTCAAGACGCAATGATTCTATGAGCTTGTCCTTTTGAAGCAAGAGCTTCGAGTTGTTTCGTGAGTCACTCCTTTGAACTGACGAAGGCGGTGCAAAGTTGCTGTCTACGCTAGGAGAAGCGTTGTTTACTACCAAGATGGATCGTCATTAGCACGTCTGGAACATAACAAGTTGACTTCGCTAGTGATTGAACTTACATTGTCTGGATGAGCGGTATTCATCTTCGGCGTTGCGCTGGTTGAGGTTCTCCTTCAATCGGTTGATGATAGTCTGCATCTCTTCCTCTCGATTAGACATCTCCTCCTTCTCCTTCATCATCGAGCTCCTCTCGGCCTCATAGATGGCCTCCATCTCGCGCATCTGTCTCGCGGCCTCTCTCTTCTCATTTCTGAGAGCCTCGATCTGCTCCTCATTTTCATGGGCTCTTTCTTCCAATTTGGACTGCTCTTTGAGGGTCTCGTCTAGGCGTGACTGTAGGACTTCAGCTTGTTTCCTATACTGCTCAGACGCGGCATCGGCCTTTTGCAGCCGCTCTTTGAGATCGTCAATGAGAGCAACGGTCTCAGCACGCGCGTCAGCATCAGCGGGAGTAGATATGCTTAATGATGAAGTGGTTCTGTGTGCAGCAGCGCGTGCCGATATAGTGCTAGAGCGAATGGACCGTGTTCTTGTTGGTGATGGCGTCCCGCTGGAGGCAGCAATGGATGCTGCGGTGGTGGCCAAGGGCGGTGTCACGGTTCGCGGTGCCTTGGAGGACAACGGGGTGTGGCTCATATCTGGTGAAGACACTCGTCCCGAGGCCGGGACACTCGGCTTCTTGGTCACGGCAGACATAGCTATGCTCTGGCGACGGAATGAGGAACTACCGAAAACGAACGGGCAAGTTTCATGCGCAGTCTAGCTAGCAGTATTACGGGGCAGCAAGAGAAAGCGTGTCGATGAGACGCTGCCACGTCGACAGAAAAAGATGCGTAGAATGACGGACGACTGAAGATGGTATAGAATACTGTATTGCTGTGGGGTTTTTATGGTTGTGATGGTGGTGGTGAAGAATGTTGGTAAGATGGTGGTGGTGTGTGGTTGTTGAGGTTGGCTGTGGTGATTGATTATTGTCGCACTGGGCCACGCAGGCTTGTCACCGCTGTTACAGTGCTTTTAGCGGTTCTATCTTTCGACCCGTCCAGGTTTCGAGGGGGGTAATTATCACGTTGCCGGGCAGTGGCTGTGGCCCCTATTTAGAAAGGGTGAACGCGGTAAGGCAACTTTCACTAGAGCGCTGGGGCCCTTTTTTAGCAGCCCACCCGCCGCCTCATATGTGGGTCTACCCAGCCTCCGAATCCGCCAATTACAGTCGTTCAGCCACACTTGCAACCCCTTTATTCCCGATCCTTCCTGTGGGAGGCAGAGGACGTGCCCCAAGAAGGAGGTCAGCTTTTTTCCTTGCACGGGACACTATTTAGTGCAAGCCAGCCAGTCATGCCGTGCGCTGCCTGAAATAGTTTCAACTTTTTCCCGTCATGCCGTCTATCCCGGTCTACCCCTGCCGCTATCTACTGTACTTTTATAGACTACGGACTACAGGTCGTTAGAAATCGACAAAAGTCTTCGCCATCGTTCCTCCATTGTCGATACTTTCCATGTTTTGTCAACTCTGTCTACCTAGCTATACACTACTATACCAGATAGATCATCTCATATACCTACTACCTTACCTACGCTACTTACTACGGATCCGTATACCTACTCGTTAGTAGGTATTTAGGTAGTATCGCCAGACGACATCTCCTTTAACGATACGGATCCGTAAACCTACCTAGACGTCATTGGGTTAATCCCCCATCCACCCATCACGTCCCCTGGATTACCCACTTCGGAACCTAGGTAGGTACATACGAAGTACTAGCACAGGACCTGGCAATTCCATTCTTCATGCGATGTGGTACGGTAGCTGGAGACCCTTCGAATGCACGCTCTCTGCAAGGTCATGCCGCTGCTGAGTAGGTACGGTAGTTGTAAAGGTACGGCACCTATTTGTTTACATCACCACATCACATGAGACTCGACCTATGATACCCATCCGAACTTCGAATTGTTTATACATACTACTGAGTAGTGTAGTATAGTGTACGTAGTTGGTTGGGCCGATGGCTCAGAATCTTGAGGAGCACGTGAATAAGTAGTATAAGTATCCATTACAGGCCCAACTTTTGAGGATGGGGCAAGTCGACTGTCCTAAGGTTAGGTAGTTCAGCTGACCCAATATTCTCTTGGTAGATGATCAGTCACCGTCTATCAATATTCTTAAGAAGAACGGTTCAACTAGGTACCTATGCGGGCGGCGGAAGGATTGTTAAGATATCCGCGGTTAAAACAACTTCGTTACATACTCTGAATCGGGCGCACATCTTAAGACGTCAGACTCCATGCTGCCTCATGCAACTATAGTCATGCATCGGTGTATTGGTTGCGCTCTAAAGAGGTATTTCGTACTTAAACATGACGTAATCGTGAGAATCATGAATCTCCGATCCAGGTAAGCAGTCTACACTAGAGTAATGTAGATCTGTGAAGGAAGCAGTTGATGAAAAGAAGAGCGTATTATGAACATCGAGCCTGCCGCTTCCCCGGTAAAGCGAAGGCCGGAGATCAAAAAGCTCGGATTCCACAACTGCGACTGCACGACGAGATCATGCATCTGTAAGAGGACCCCCCATCGAGGCTAGGGGACAGCTGCAAAGACCCGTTCCCGAGGGACGGTGCATTTCTGACAATCACTTTGTCTTTCCAGCGGTCCCCCTGATTCCAACAGAACGGGTCCATACAGAAGTCTCTGATGTATAATCCGAGCTCTTTGAACTCCGGTGTTCGCTGTACCGGGGAAGAAGCAAGCTGCAGGTACTAATCGGGGACTGCTAGTGCTTGCAGTAGAGGAGGGGCTGAGGCTCTGACCAAAAGAGAGAGAAGACTTTAAGAGAGTGGATAGAGGGAGGGGGAACTGCGTGCAGCTGGACCCATGATGCAGTGGTAGGTCTCACAAAAGGCGAATCTACAAAGGCCGTGAAACGAGAACGAGAAGATGTGGCTTTTGGAGAGTAGAAGTCACTTGAAGACCGAGATGAGATGGCACAATCAGGATGGAAGGGTGGCTCCGGTACAAGTATCTTTGAGGCTGAAGACGTAGGCGCCAGAAGTGTTCATCCAGACAAGTTGGCGCGCCTCTCGGCTTGCACTACCTATTCTTAATTTTAAATGGTTCTTTTCCCATACTGCACTACGGCAGACACGCCTACAAATGTCGCTTATACAATCGTCTCTTATAGGGTTGTATGCTTTAGATAGCAATCAACGTGCGAGACTACATTATGTCTGGCAAAGCGCTCAACTGGTTGAAATCCTGGTATAGGTATTTTGTCATGGTAATTTCAGTACGCCTATGTCAAGGTGTTTTCAGCAGATAGATCGATGACTCGTTCAAGCTCGGTGTCCGTTTTCGGTCTGAGATCCAGCGATCATACTTTCGACAAAGTTGGGGGAAAGGCATACAACGTCAAAAACTGACACAGCAACACCACAGCCGCATTGAAGACAGTCTGCCGATTACACCGATCAATGCCGGGTAGAAAGTCGAATACTGCGCTTTTTCTATCAGAAAAAAAAATGTATTGGGTATCACTCGAGATCATACTCGATGTACGGTACGGAATGCTATGTATGAGACCCCTGAAGCGAGCTTAGGATGTCATTACCAGACTACGAGAACCCGATGTCATGTGCTCTCATTGCTCATGAAGAAAGGGTGTACAGTAATCCTGAACTCCGAAGGAAGAAATCCGTTGTTTTCTTTTCTCAAGACCGTAAGCCCAAACGCCATTTTTAATTTAAGTGAGGCTTAATCTAAGCCTGTTGGTCGCTCAGGATATCAGAGTCACCGGCATCGAGGATGGCCATAGTGGAGCAAGAGTACAGCTTTCCGACTGTTATAGCTATGTGTTAGTAGTTGCGACGTGTCTCGACGGACTATGAGGCGTGGGCGCCCTTGAACAGTAACTTACGCGACGTTCCGAGTTCGATCTACATATCAATCATGTTAGCCGGATGTTGTACCCTCCAAAGCCTCAAGAGGCTTTTTCTCTGGGCTAGAATAGTAGACCGATTGGACTACTATTCATTCTTGTTCTCTTTCGAGAAGCAAGCAATTGGAAATCAGGGTTCACTTACGTTGGTGCCTTCGAAGTGGTGAACGGGGGTCTTGGACAGCATAGAGTAGTACTCTAAGTCTAGAATCAGCCGAGCTCCTTTCTGCTCACAACATGCTCACTAACCAAGCTCGGACTTGCGGAGAGGGGGAGTGTTTCCAGCAATGATAACCAACTTGGCCTTGCCGGATCGCAGGCTCTTAATAGCTGTGGCACTTGTAAGCGGAAAGTCGACTGGAACATGCGCGAGCGACGCGATTCACATACAGGACTTGTAGCCAAGGGTGACCTTTCCACTCTTTATCACCAGCGCCAATTTGCTGTTGATAGAGTTGGCATCCTTTCTGATCTTCTTTCCGGCCATTTTTGCTGATTGAGTGTCTCGTTGGACTGAATTCGGAGGACAGGACGGGATGTCGTGGTGGTGGTGAACAGAGAGAGTTTAAGCACGAAGCGGGTAGGTTAGTCTTTTTTTTCTTTATCGGGGCTCTGGCCAGGCGAAGAGGGTCCCTCGCTGCTGCACCAATAAATTCATTATTTGCCGTGCGCATTTATAGCCCTAACCCCACATTTTTCACCTGACCCTTTCCACCAATAGGGTCGATTCTTACCGCCCCACTCTGGCATTCGCCTGCTTTGAAATCAACACTGGGTTTTATGCCATTCTCCAGGACTTCGAAGCGGATTGATTGCTTGGGCTTATTCAATCTCTCGACATTATCACTAACCTCCACCACATATTCCAGCAAATACAGACAAGATGGCGCGTCGTCCTGCTCGTTGCTACAGATACTGCAAGAACAAGGTAAGAATACAATATTTCGACATCCGACCGAGTTAAAACCCATTCACGCCATTCCCATTCTTTTCTCACCGATGCCTGTGCATCCTGGCCAGAATTCGACGCCAGCGCCGTGATGACTGCATCCAGTTTCTTTGGGCATCCCGATGGGTTCATCTCGAAGATAGAGATGCAAGGAAAATGCGCTGTTTGCTGTTAAATCCTATGAACATGAACTAACTCATCATTTCGACCAGCCGTATCCTAAGTCCCGGTTTAACCGTGGTGTACCGGACCCCAAGATCCGTATCTTCGACCTTGGCCGAAAGAAGGCGAGCGTGGATGACTTCCCTCTCTGCATTCACATGGTCTCCAATGAGTACGAACAGCTGAGCTCTGAGGCTCTGGAAGCCGCCCGTATCTGCGCGAACAAGTACCTCGTTAAGCAGGCCGGAAAAGAAGGTTTCCACATGCGTGTCCGCGCTCACCCTTACCACGTCGTCCGTATCAACAAGATGTTGTCGTGCGCTGGTGCCGATAGATTGCAAACCGGTATGCGTGGTGCCTGGGGCAAGCCCAACGGCTCCGTTGCCCGTGTCAACATTGGCCAGATTCTTCTGAGCGTCCGCACTCGTGACTCCAGTGAGTATATACATTAGAGGCTCGCATTAGCCTTCGCTAACAATGTCTAGACCGTGCTATCGCTCTCGAGGCTCTCCGCCGATCCATGTACAAGTTCCCTGGCCGTCAAAAGATCATCGTCTCCAAGAACTGGGGTTTCACTCCTCTCCGCCGTGATGAATACCTCGAGAAGAAGGCTGCTGGCCACATTCTCCAGGATGGTGCCTACGTCCAGTTCCTTCGTAACAAGGGCAAGCTAGAGGACAACATGCGTCGTTTCCCCGATGCTTTCACTGAGGCTTAAAGGGTTAACTTTATCATGTTGTTGTCACAAATCTGGGTTGATAGGGCTGGCGTCATTCGGTTACCATAGCACTGTGCCATAGCAGTCAACAGGGATCTTGCATTTGCATCTAGCCTCGTATCTTTTTCTAAGTGAACGTGACTCGATTTGAGATTGTGTGTTGATCAGAGGTATGTGGCGAAGTCATTTGCATCAAACTACTAATGACCAACACAAACAGTCGACTGCGAGTGGTATTTTTTTCTGCCAAGCAACAACATTTCTTTTCTGATTCGCAGGATGTCTAAGGAGCCATTTGCGCCCCCAAATCAGCGGTATTCAATGTGGACCCATTTCAAAGTCGTACAGATTAATGAACTCTCCATAACAGCATCATCATGTACAGAGTACATGAGGCACGTAGTATACGGATCCCATACTATCACGTGCATTCCAAGCCGATAAGTCGAGGATGATGCTCATGCCGACGCTAGCTAGTCTTCTAATTCGGGACATGGCTTGCGTTATCCTGCTCTCGTGAGATGAAACCGTAATGTAGTGCCTAAACAAAAGGGGAGGAGGCTGAGGATACGTGGATGATAAGCTGTGCTGGATCAGATATGCGGCTCAGCATCGGGTGTGTAGGTATGTAGTGTACCTACCTATCTACGTCGGTAGGAGAGTCTGTGATGTTGCCGGCATTCGGGTCGGATATACTGTACAAATCCGTATCAACATGCATTTGGAGAATAACTCCTTATGTCTCTAGCTCTACAGCAAGGCCGTGGCCTCTGGATCTGGTCTGTTGTTACTGTTGAATGTCTCCGATCGATCGGCCGATCCCGTATCATCCCATCTACTAGGACGTCCGTAAATTATTGGTTATCTAACGGCTCAACATTCGCAGTGCTGCCTAACACCAATCGCTCAGTTAGCATTGCTTCGTCTGCTGCATCGCTTCTGGTATCTACTTAGCCTCCTAGTGAACGAACCCGCCGCCTGAAACGAACATGTGTCTATCCTGGTTATGTGGCGGGAGCTTGCTTGTTGCAGTAGACTGCGAACTGCGAGAGCCAACGGTCTCTGCGTCTGCAGCGGCTATTGGTGCTTTGCTCAGGAAGGATGCGTTAGGAGGCATGCGGCTTTCTGTGCGGGATTGGCAAAGACCTTTGGTTTGCGCTGATTCCGTACTTCGGCTACGTTTCGTAATTGGTCAAATAGCTCCCCTGTCTTGTCAAAACAGTATTTTGTTGAATGCATGTAGTGAAGGATATATGTAGGTAGGTATTGGTTCAACGATCTCGAATAATCCAGCTGTCAAAAGTACACGACTGCATTGCGGCGAGCTAGGTTTGTCCCAATGAAAGCTCCAGTGATGGTGGCAATTTTTTTTACGGCATATTGGGAATGATTGTTCGCAGGAGGCCTTCACATTGAATATTTCGTACAATTTCTGAGATTAACTTGGATCGTGGCAAGGTACCTAGGTGGGTAGTAGGTAGGTAGTAATTGGAACGTCAACACTTGTCCTGTGAACTGTGATCCAGATACGGTTATGAACTGTGATCCAGATACGGTTAACTCGATATCTCTTGCGACCCGTACCAGTCTTAAAAGACCGACGACTCAAACTTCTCCGTTAGCGCTGCGTCTTGAAGCATGGTACTAGATACTCCGAAAAAAAGGAAGCGCCATGCCCTATGAAGAACCACGTAAAGTGAAGCGTTAAAATCCTACCCAGACGCTGAAAGCGGGCTGTCCGGTCATGACTTTCGTCGCTATCGCTATTTGGTACATCCTGATTAATTAGGGGTGACACAGTCTGATTATTTGGTAATATCTCTTGACGTCGTCAGTCGACTCAGACTGCAGTATTCAAGTCAGTCATGGCTTTTTCGTTGATCACGGAGCACGAGACTCTGTCACGACGACGCTGCATTTTGCCTGGGTAGTGTGTTATCTAGAGAATACGAATAGCAGCTTGTAATCGCTGTCTGGAGGAAGCTGGAGGGAATGCAAGGCTTGACTGGTGATGGATATTTGTTGTACAGCTGACCAATCGCCTGATTGTGCATACATAGAAGGACTCTACTAATTTTTTCAGAGTCAATCACCCGACTTCGAAAAGTGAGGTGTCTCGCTAACAAACATCACTTTGAGGTGGTATCAAATACCTCAAGACATTGTCAGCTGATTGAGTGTTCCCTAGTGATTGTCAGAGAAGAAGGCCATTTAGGCCGCTGGAGGTTGATAGCTGTCGAAACTTCATTTCGAGTCTAGGTACGGACGTACTCGTCCTCTTTCTAAGTCTATTGATGAGCCCTTTATTTCCCCAAATCTGAAGCTATCAAGATAGGTATAGGTACTGTTTTGTATCAAAGCTCTCGTGAGGGATAGTAAACAGGTGCCTATGCCGGAGTAGGTAGTTCCTTAAATTACCTACCTACCTAGGCAGTGTAGGTAGGTAGATAGGTAGGTATACGTCCGTACCTAACTACGGAATTATTCATAGTGGTTTGACGGGCGAGCCGGCCGTGTGGTACTTCGGAGGTGTTGAGGAACTCGACCGAAAAAAGTATGGACTCGGGGGCTACAGGTTACTAGCAAAAGGTCCAGAAGAGGTGCGTACGCGCTAGCGATGGCGCGTGCAAGGGTACGAGAACGATCGGCTTAGAGACAAAAACGGTCAACCACTTATACGAAGTACTTATCGCTAACCCGGAGGAGAATGATGTCCTCCCTATGCCAACCATTGACAATATGGTGGTGAAGTTGCCGACAATCAGCAAGAGTCCAGTAGATCCGTACAAGCAGACTCGGTGGGCTGACATGCCGAGACTGTCAAAGCCCTGGCCAAGAAAAAAAACAGATCAGGAACAGCCACTAATAATCCAGCTAGACCTTATGCATGTCAGAACAAGTGCAAAACATATTGGCAGTACCTACAGTAGGGGCGGCTGCGAGATGATGGACGCCTTACCCCCTTGCTATAAGTGCAATGGCAACTGAACCCCAGAATCAAGTCGTCAAGGCGTAGCAAACCAAAGAACCACACGCTGGTTTGCTGCAGTAGGTACCTATCAAGATTCAAGACGTGAGGGCTGCACGGGTTGAAAGGCCAGTCTGTTTGACGCTAATGGAAGATCTACCTCCTGTAAACAAACCGGGCAAGATCCACGTGGTGGGCAGGCGGATGCTGCATACGGACCAGTAAACAACGCTACGACGTGGCATGGGAAATTGGGGAGTGAGGCAGCCTCAGGCAGTGATGGGTCACAAGTCGGCCACGGAGTTTACCCTGGCCAAGTCATGAACGATTAGCAGGTAGAACTAGTGGTAACAAACTGGCGGTGAGGAACGGAGGTATAACGGAGATATATAGGTAGGTAGGTAGTGTAGGTAGTATGCATGCAGGAGAGCGGATGGATGGGTGAAGGAGTTTTTCTAGGAAATACTTCGCATTCAGTCACTACCCATCTTATCTCCTCTCCTCTCCTCTCCTCTCACGTATCCTGAACGGAATTCGGGTGGTAGCCATTGGGAGGCTGGTTCCCTATCAGGCATGTAGGTGTTATGATGTACAGTATGCATGTATACATGGTAATGCACTATCCCCATGGAGTATGCATGTAGGCTGTTGAATCACATTAGCTGTTGTGACTTACACGTAATTATTATTACTGTAAAGCGCTTAACGTAATTATACGGCAGTGCAGCAGAAGCAACAGCAACAGCACAGTAACTCAGGTGGGCTGGTCGATCGTCCCACGCGTCTACCTACCTATGTAGGTACCTACCTTAGGTAGGTACTTTACTTAGGTAGGTAGGTTAGGTACCTGGTATACCTACAGGTACCTACTACTGCTTACCTACGACAAACAGTGCATGCATTACGTATAGGTAGGCCATAGGTAGGTAGGTATACCTACAAGAGCCGCCGCCCTGTGATTACCCCGTTGTTCTCTTCATGTCCTACCTCCAATTACTTCTACATTTTACCACGTACACCCAACTTTTTCAACCTGCTGTAGCTATTTCATATGAATAGGGCTACGTAATTATAATAGACGGGCCATTTTACTCCAGCTTCACACTCCATATATTGGATAAGACGGGGTCTGATACTCCGCCCCTCAACGGCGCTTCATTATACACTAGAGTCTCCCTCGAGTGACGCCAACGCAACATATTACAAGATCATCGCCAACCACCCGACCACAATCACCCACTAGGATAACTCGTTGTCATACCATCGAAACAGGCTGTACGATCTCAACTTATTGTTGCTTCCTGGAAAGCCATTTCCCCAGTGACTCGTGATTCGACGAAACAGTACAACTCACGGCTTTGTTCGCCATCACCGTATACGCCCAAGTGGCAGTGGCTTGGGATAAATCTGCCCCCTAGTTGGGCCTTTTGTTTTATATTTGTACTGCGACTCGATTGTACATCACCCCATCATGGCTCTTCAACAGCCTACCCGTCAGGCGGCACCCCGAATTCTTCGGCCTACGCTCGAGGATGAAGAGACACATTCTCCCCAATTGGCTGTCGCCCAACCGGTCGAAGAACCCCAGACGTGGGTTCTATTCCCACCAGCAACCGATACCGGTACCACTCCGTCATCTTTAACATCGACTCATGGCTCCAACATAACACCAGGTTGTTCCCGGTTTGGTGATCTTGGAAGCCTTAATACACTTGCTCCCTCTGAGGCTGGACCTGGGCAGCAGTACTCCAACAGCTTCGTGGACGCAGCTGATGAAGAAGACGACGCCGAATTAGATAGTCTCGACAGCCACTTGCCCGAATTCAGATCCGCTCACGATTCTTACATATCTTCTGATGCTGTACCCCGTACAACAACATTTCTTCCAGTTCACGATGGGTTGGGCTTGTTTCGGTTAGAGGAAGGCATGGGCTCAGATGTGCAAAACAGGTTATACGCGTTCGAGCGGTACAATCCTCGTCGAGTTAAGAGACTTGATAGCTTCGAGGCAGTGCGAGCGGAGTTGGACAGGGAGGAGAACCAGGAAGCCGAAAAGATGCGCCGAATAGAGAATTGGCGCCTGGAACAAAGCCGTTATCTTTTGGATGAAATTCAGAAAGAGACGCGGAGACGACATCCCTCAACAGCCAACATGTCCAACACGCATCAAGCAGACCAACGGGCCGAAGATGCGGCATCGCTAGGGGCAGTCGAGAAAGATGCGGGCGGGGAATGGCATGAGCAAACCCCCGATGATTCATCCAGCGATCGCGATAGCCTATGGAGCCGCATCACGCGTAAAGTGATACAGGACTTTTTGGGGATCGACGACAAAATGTTAGCTATCCTCGTTGGCGAAGCTCTCCCTGATGAGGAGGACCTTTGTGCGACGCCAAAACTTTCAGGTTTACCATCATCGAAGCGTGATATTAGTTCATCTCCAGACCCTGTAGCGGAATGTGGTTGGCAGGCTAAGATGCTTGAAAGAGTGGCTAGAGAACTTGGCCTCCTGATCCATCAGCTGACCGAACATCGTGGCGGATTTACCACCTTCGGTCGGATGCAGCATATGCAGCATATGCCCATCCCTTATGCGGGGCTGCCTGCTATTCCCGAAAGTGCCAGCGCCCCAGTCGCTACAGTGGCTCCTGAGGTATCGGCAACTTTGCCCGAATTTCAGCCCACCATTCCCACTTCAACACGACCCACCAATAGAACGCAGGCAGACCGCCAGCCTGGCTCTGCTCAAAGCAAGTCGCAGGGACAGGTGGATAGTGATATCGCTTTCACGCAAGAGGAGTGGGAGCAGGACCTCGATATTCGGCTGGTATTCCGGTATCTTCGGTCGCGCTTTTTACCAGTGTCAAGTAGCAGCGGTTGTCCTTCTGGCACGTCGCATCTTGCCTCGCCTACAACGAACGCACAGGACGCTGCTGCCAAGGTGGCCAGAGTTCGACAACACCATCCTCTCGTTTCTCGATCCCGTAACGTAGAGAGGCGCAAGGCCAAGTCTACGGCGATTTCCAGCACGGCATTATTCAGGCCGGTGTCTAGTTATGCAAGCCAGAGCACACGGCGGTCCGTTAGACGTAGCAGCTGCTCGTCATCGCGACATTACTGGGATATCGGCGGTTCCGTGGGCACCGGGTCGATGATTGCCACCACAGGACCAATGGGGGCGTGGGGTGAGGTTTAATTGGGGTTTGTGGAGTGGTCGACGTATGTGCTCCCTCACCCATACGTCTATGCATCAGATTTGTATACACATTAGAAACATCCATGGCCACGGGCTGGCTCAGTCTCCAATACCTATCATCTTAGCGCAATATCAGCTGTAACTATAAGGGCGTCCGAAATACTGCCGATCAGCTTTGCATTGGCGTGCGTCTAGGTAACTCAGACCGATGGGTGCATCTACTACCTACTGCGCAGTAGGTAGTCATACTTTTTTGCAGCATCTCAGTGGCATTCAAGGGGCAGTCCTGAGTTGATACCGAGATCAAAACATGCGGCAGCCTGTCGGATAAGTAAGTGCAATGATGTAGGCAGTTTGATGAATGAGGCGTATGGATTAGCCTTATTTTCACGGACAATAATTAGTATGTACATGCTCCACGACTGCATGAATACCCGGTAGAATTTAGCCAACATTGTTCTCAAGGGATCGATCAGTTGGTTTCACTCTCGTGTCCTTGGGGCAGCTGGAAGTGGGATGGCCTTTTCACCTCAGCAAAGTCACTTTCTGTGACTGGACTCGGGCCCCAAGCCAAATTTTCGCGTGAGACTAGGAGAGTAACCTCGATTGGAGACTTATCAGGTGTGCATTTTGCACCTTTGGCCCCGCGAATTCTCGACGAGTGACCAGATTAATTAAGTAGACTAGTGAAGAGCACAGGGAGGGAGGTTGGGCCAATGGGAGGGCGTACCGCCTCAATCGGGTTCGCGCGCAAACCCGGCGCGGTTTGATTGTCTTTGATTCGTCCAAAACATAATATTGATAACGCGTTAAGTGCATGTTGATGATGCGTTAAGCTCATACACACGAAGTACCGATACTGTTTTCTACATAGGTAGGTACGTCCGTACGTATACGGATCCTTAGGCTGAGGTGTCGGTCTTGGGTAAGCTAGATATGTACCTAGCCTACGTCTAACCTACGGAATAGGTACCTAGGTAGATGGCCTTCTACTTATTACGGTCTGTATTCAAAGCAGCATATGCATTTGTACGAGAACTTGAAGTCTTCATACTTATAAGCATTCGTCTTGTGCTAATCTACATCTCAACTACGGATCCGTATAGAGAGATCCAAGACTACGCCCGTCTTGATAACCAGGCAGCAATACCTATGGTAAGATATTACCTCGTCAGGTAGTTTTGGTAGCAGGTATCGATTTCGTACACTGACTTGCATGGGCTGTTTGACTCACTCCACTGTGGCCCACCTGTGCTCCCATTTTCTACCCAATAGCTAACTTCTCTTCCCTCAAGCTCACCCTGTTTAGTGTCAACTAAAGACAAACTCACTGCTCAGGCCAATCCTTGGTGGGACGCCTCACTTTTCGCAACCTCAGTTCCTTTCTCATTGTATGCGCCTTGCGGTTGTTATCTCTCGCATTTACATTCTTCTATGTTCACTTCCGCCATGTCCCGGTCAATCTACACTGCTTTACATAAATATCTATAAGTTTTACAATTTGGTTAGTGTCTGCCTCCGCAGACTCCCACGAGGGGTCACGGAATGGGCAAAAACTAGCTGAGCTTGAACTGACATTGAGAAACACAGAGTTATGCCCCAGAAATATCTTCGGATCGTGACTTCAGCGATGTGTTTGGTATGATCGCTCGCCTGGACTTTCGACCTCCCAATGACCTATACAGTACTGCCTGTTGCGACAATAAATACCTGTCCATCTCCTCCATGGTCCTCATCCTGCTCCATCTCTCTTCATCTATAACCCTCCAATGCTCGCGGCCCTCTCACAAAAAGCCCAATGGCAGATCCCGCCCCTGATATTCATTTCTCCAACGGTTCTTTTATCAATATCTACAACGATTTGCCCTCGACTAACCTTTCGCTGAACCTGCCTGGTGGACCATGCAATTATGTTGATTTGACTCCTGGCGCTGGCGGCCACAAATGTGGATGCCGTCGCTTCTGGAGTCGCACCTCCTTTGGCGGGTCACAGAGGGGGGTTGTATCTGGATTTTCTCATGGATATGAAGACCAGATAGAATGGTGCATGTGTTCCCATCATGCCTGTTTTCATCACGATGCCCCTGACGGCCAAACTCCAATCTCTAACTCCTCCATGATCGCGTCTAGTTTCATAAATGGCCAGGAAAACCAACGGCCTAGGACTGATCGCGAACCACTCACACCGCTGATGACGGACAAATCTTTCAAGTTCCCGTATTCTACCGATCCGCACATGGATTTCCATGCAGCCGCTAATCACACTAATTCCATTATTCCCACAAACCCCTTTCATCCTACTACTTTCTCTCATGAGGATGAGGGATATGTGGCATTAAATGAAAGGGATGAGCCTGCTAGGGATGAGCCACTGCCTGACACATTAGCCTGGGCCAATATAATTCAGCCGGGGCCAGAAGAAGCACGTCCATCCCCCACGATACGCAGCCAATGTTTGATGCCATCTCAGCCAAGTTCAACTACCTCATCCGCCCGGATGGCGTATCTAAAACCTTTTTTTGGAAAGGGACTGGAGACACTTAGTGGTGCCAGACCCCCAGTACTTGAGTCCGTTAGGGAAGAGCGTCAAGTCACAGTGCCGGAGGTCCAGAACCCTGCAGAACCCGATCTTGGCCAATCCGTGGAAGATCTTCGGACAGTAGCCAACACTCCTTCAACAATATATACTGACAACACCGAGGGACATGGCCAGTCATCGTCCCCAAAGGTAGATCGCTTAGCTTTTAATTTACTCTCCAATACTGTTCAAGGTCATGAGCAGCGTATTGAAAACCTTGAAAGCGTCTCCTTTACTGCTGCTGCTCATGACGTATGCCATGATAAGCATGACCAGACCGATCTGAGAGTTACAGAGCTTGAAACACGCGTTGGCGAGATCCATGACGTACGGAATGAGGAGTATGACCAGTTTGATCTGAGAGTCACAGAGCTTGAAACGCGCGTTGGGGAATTTGAAAAAATCCTGAGTGATGGTCCTAGCAACGACCCAGTCTATGGTCAATTTGTCTCCACAAAGCCGTGGCAGGTACAGGTTGTCTTTCTCCCCTTTCCCCTTAGACAAGTATGGCTTTCACCGCGTGAATTTGGCGACCAACGTCTCTCGAATGACAATCCCGTGGAAGCCGATCCATGGACAAAGGTACCTAATAGTTATGAACCCCAGTCAGCAAATCACTTTGATTGGGCTGGGCCAGAGGTTGATTCAGACTGGCTGCTTGCACGCGTGTGTGTGCCCGACCATCTGCTTTGGCGGCGACTTGCGAGTCGCGGTTTGGTGAAGAGTGTCACAGTCCGCGGTCCTGATGCTCGTAGTGTCCAGCAGGCTATGTCAGAAGCCTTTGGCACTTTGTTTCGCACTTTCTCTCGGATGCAGGCCAACGTACATCATGGTTCCACGCTGCACCACTGCGTTTCGAAGTTCTTGGGCTTGCAGTCGCCTTGGGTGCCGCTGCGAAAGATTCGTAAGGATTCTAGACTCCGTTTTCTCACACCGGCCGAGATGGTCACCCCCGTTTCGTGGGATGTTCAATTCCTGTCTTCGAGCGTTGTTATGAAGACACATGACGTCCAACGCCTTTTCATTACTCACCCTGAGGCATACCTTCAAGATCTCGACGCGTACGAGAATAGGTGGACATGGCAACGCCTTCGTGAGTTGAGCCGAGTTCATCCAGCCTCACAAAATAGCCAGGAGACTGTCTCGCAAGATAGCCAGGAGACCCTTGAAGAAGATGCAAGTGAGGCATGCTGGGATTGGGATCGGGTTCTGGACGACCCGCCCATTTCCAGTGGCCATGCCTCGATCGTCCAAGAAGCGCAGGCATCCGCTCAAGAGCGTTGGCGAGCTATGGCTAATCTGTCTTTGCCAAGTAATGTTCTCCCCGATGCAAGGGATACACCTGCATCTACTGCAAGGAGGCGCTCTACCTCACAACAACTATCACCAGCTGCAATTAGGCGCTCTACCTCACAACAACTGTCCCCTGCTGCAATTAGGCGCTCTACCTCACAACAATTGTCCCCTGCTGCAATGAGGCGCTCTACGTCGCGACCATTGTCACCAGCTGTGCCCACAGAAAGAAGGTCATCCAAACCTCCTCGTATCCGAACTGGTTCTGTACTGTCCCTGCAATTCCTGGCTTCTCCGGCCAGTACAAGTAAGAGACTTGCATCACTTAGCCGTACGCTCGAGCGGCATGCCTCATCCCAACCAGCACGGCTAGGTCAAATTGCGAAACGAGTTAAACGAAGCAGCACCCGATCCCAATCGTTGAGATTACGTTATAGGCCCGTCACCCCACGTTTTACTACAGGGTCGCCTTCCCCCATGCCAGAAGATATGTTAAGGCGTGCTACAACCCCTGCTTATGCAACACCATATAGCAACGTGCCGAGTTCAGATGCCCGACCTGGTCGTCCCAATATGACCCATATTGATGACAATTTGGACTTCGACTTCAGTACAGCTGAGAGTGATAGTGATATGGACGTACATGAAAACAAAGTTAATAGCGATGATAAGGACCTGGACAGTGGGGCAGATGACAGTGATCACTTCATGACGGATATTGATCAAGATTGCCACGAGTCGCAGGATGGGCTGCTTCCCGAAGATGAGCCCTGGCCGGGTATCGAAGATATTGAGAGCCGCGACGCAGATATGAACGTTTACGAGGCGACGAGAGGTGGAGATGCTGACGTTGGTGCGGCCGCGTTCAACACCGATGAGCATGACACTCTGAGCCAGAGTTCTAGCGTGCCGAGCGAGTATCCCAGTAAAGAACCGCCTTGGGTGACCGGCGGAGGGGAGCGAGAGTTCAGGGCGTTTGAGGACAAATAGATATACACGCGACGGCTTTTACGTTTTCGACCTTTTAATTTGGACATCGCATATTAAAGGAGTTACTTCGTGTGACCAGAAGGTTGGGAAGGCTGGTGATGGCATTTGGCGAGCAAAGGGGACGGGCGATGGCGTTTTCTGGCGTACAGACGAGTCATTTTATTTGCTGGATGCTTCTTCAGTCAGGAACAAGCATTCGTATCTGATTTCCTGGCCGCCATGATTGCAAGATTAGATGAGGTGTTGGAGGGGTGTTTAATAGTGTTCTGTCGTATATACCGTGCCTTTATGCTGGTTCCTTTTGGATTGTATATATCTATCACCGACCATCTTCCAAACTTGAAGAGCCGAAAAAAAAAAAGCATGTCATCGTCGAAGCACACGGTATGGCGCCAACCATCCACCCCTTTGTCGAATAGGGTGTCGCCATCGATTCTCTAGAGGGATTTGTCTAAGGGACGGATCGGGGACGGGACGCGCGCATTAGAAAGATGGATTTGGATGCATTCTGGCGCGACGGGTTCTCTCCTCGGCATTTTACATAGAGCCATAGGTATTTATTTGCATACACTACCTGTGTCACTAGATTGAAAGCCATGGTACGAGTAATTATTACGAATTGTTTATTTGATAATACCAACCCCCCTCCCATGTCTTCTTATAGCAACGGTTTAGCCGCCGCTGTCACTGATCCGTACCTGGTAGGTAGGTACGTACTATGTATGTACAGTGCCTACCCCTGCTGGAGCATGCATTCCGTGCCGCAAAAATATATGCTGTGTCTGGACAATATGCACTGAGTGGCGGGCTGGCAGCCGTGCCAAGACCATATATGAAGTATGGAAATCTACCTAACCTATTTGTTTAACCACCTGTCCAGCGTACTTTGCTTAGTTGACGCTTGTATGGATGCAGATATAGCTAACCTCAACCGCTGTAAGCCCTGTAATTGAGCGCTGGTGAAATCCTCGTGAGTTTCAACTAATGACATCAGCCTCGCGACACATGCTAAGCCTTCCTCTAGTGTTGCGGAGGCCGGCTCGGGTTGTGACAGTTCCTCAGTAATTTCCTCCTTGTCGCGATAATCCTCACGAAGCGAAAACTCCTCCACAACCTCGTTGAGGTATTCCATCTCGGTTTGAGGCTCTTCAGGTGGTACGTCTTCCTCCGGGGGGTTTAAGAATGCCGAAATGGACATTCTATCCTTCACAAGTGCGGTAGCCGTGTCGTATAAGCTGCTCAAATCATTGGGCAGCTCGTTAGCTGTGAGCTGACTACTATCATCGCTTTCAAGCACATCATTCAGCAAAGTGGATTTTCGCCAGCACTTATGAATTGTGCTAGGCTTCATCGTAACGAACCAGTGCTGAGAGAGCCAAACCATTGACAAACGAAGATTCATAAGTGAAATAGGGTCTTCAGATGACTCATCGGCTACCTGTTCACATATCCACAGTAGGAAAGACCTCCTATAGTACGTTTTAAGTAGGCTGATAATTCCTTGATCATTAGGCTGATAAACGGAGGTAACATTGGGCGGAAAAAATTCCACAATAATGTTAGGAGGCGGCGGTGTCTCTTTAAGTGCCGTAAGATGTGCTTTGAAATTATCAAGTAGTAGCAGTACCTGCTGGCCGGGCTTGTGAAGCCGAATATGGGTGTAGAAGGCTTGTAAATATTCGTTCATGATGAGGGTAGTAAACCAAGCCTTCTGATTATGGCGCCATATGATTTTGTGGGCGCTCCAATTGAAGTTTTTTAGTGCGCGTGGGCACTTTGCTTTGCCCACAACCCAGAGATTAAATTTATCGTCACCGGTGTCATTGGAGGTTAAACCAATAGAAATTCGGGTTTTATCTAGCTTCCTACCTGGCCTAGCAGTAGTTGCCAGGCCAGAAGAAGCAGATCGGCGCCAAAATAGCCCGGTTTGGTCCATATTGTAGCAGTTGCCACGTGGGGTTCTCGTAACCAGGGCAATAAGGTGAGCCATCTTATCCTTAGTTTCTTGAAGATTAAGCACAGCCTCAGCGGAAGCTTTCTCACCATGCATGGTATAGTTCGATATTGAATAGCGCTTTAAAAAAAGAGTGCACCATTTTGGGCCGAAGGTGGGTGGGTTAATAGCAGGTAAATCGTGACGAGCATGGGGGCAATTCATCCATATGTGAAGTGCTTTCTCCATGAGGCTTTCGCGAGATGTGTTTATAGCCCGGAGCTCCATAACGATTTGCCATCTATAGAGGATTTCCTCTACAATAGGCCACTGCGCACTCACTATACGAGTATGATGGAGGCCGGGTGTATTTTGCGGGTCAATTGAACTTAGGGTGACTGAATGTAGAATCCGAGATATTTGATATTGTGGGAGAGTTTCATTGAATTTTCGCTTGAACCACTTGATAGCTTCTGCCTGTGAGGGTTTGGACGGTTGAGCAAAATACCATGTGCGCAATTGCACCTTCTGATCGATCGTAATACGTGGCATGGTGAGTTATGTGTCAGCGCTTTCAAGAGTTCCTTAGGTACGTGGTAATTGAGAAATTCACGAGAAACCTACGCGAATTTTATATGATTTTCCATTTTATTCTGTTGTAGTGCTCCGTCCTGCCATGCTCCCAGTATCCTTTTCCCATACGGTTTCCGCATCGTGTAGAAAACATTGAGCCGGCTCCTGCATTCAAATATTTTTCAAGCTTCATAACAGATGAGACATTTAAGTACATCACTTTACATTCATCCGATTGCTAGAAATCAAGTATACTTAACGGAAAACAGTGCTTCCGGGCTGGGCATGACTATCTCCTGCCCCGGACTACTGAAGTGGTTAAGGAGCATGACTACCTTCTGCCCTGAGCGCAAGCCACTTTCTCGTGTTTCTCTCAACATACGAAGTATATACACTTATACATACCCCTGCCGCCGCATATTCCAGCCCAAACACATGCATTTATGCGCCAATGCGCCGTCAGGGGAATTGTCCTAACAAATCAATTCGTTCCGGAAAACCATATGCTCTTGGGCGGCAATATGCGCTGTATGGTCCATGCGCTAGCTGGGGCAGGTCCTGTACCTACACCAGGTAAAATGACCTGCCAGAAATGATTGTGCAGGCTCCACACCACGCGACGCGAATTCCGCGTTTTACACCAGCACCCGCAACCACTCTATCTTTTCAAACACCAAAAAAACTACAACATGGTGTCGCCACGCAAAGCTTTATGTGCCAAATTAATCGCGGGAAGGCAGGGAAAACAGTCCTTAGCCCCCGGTGTACGCGCATTGATTGTAGCACAGCATTGGGAAGGTTATAGTAACAAGAGCTTGCTGCCCGCTATGGCTGCCACCGCAACACCATAAGGAACACAATTTTGAGGTATCGGGAGACTCAAATCATTCCACAACAAACCCCGACCCGGCCGACCCCAGCTATTGAACCGAAGAGCGAAATGCGTGCTATTCTGAATTATACGAAAAATGCCGAGAATTCATTGGCGCGCACTTCAAATAGAATGCAATGCGCGTCTGGGTTTTTTCCTCAGTCAGTCAACTATACGGCGGCTTTTAAAAGTCACTAACCTTCGACATTGGAAATCTGTT